>JBBDGP010000504.1:1677500-2877500 GCA_037952835.1 Lithobates septentrionalis
TTCAATGGAACCAATACAGAAAATTCACACCTTTGCATTGCAGTAATGTATGTGATAACACAGTGCATTGTTGCGCTCTTAAATAAAGCACTAAAGAAATGCACCTGGGTTGCACACTACCATGCATTGCATTCCTATATATGGATCAACTATGTGTTCCTGTGCATTGGGCTGACTTAACAGAACACGTTACTGCATGTTGCATAATGTTCCCGGGGGCCCGCATGGGACAGGGCAAAGGGCTGTTTCCCTGTTCTGTTCTCTCCCTTCTCTCGGCAGGTACTCTTGTTGGAATCTCCCATAGCAACAAGCTGCCATTGGAGGGATTTGGCGGGTTGTTCTTCGCGCCCTCTGCTTGCCTATAAAAAGCCGGATTTTGCCGCAGCTGCCAGGCACCTGAAGAGGACCGGTCTGCGCTCCTGTGTGCCGCTAGTCAGCATGGAGTCTTTCCTTCGTCAACTCCTGGAAAAAGCAAAACGCTCAGGTGGTGAGGAGTGGCTAAGGCTTTGCTTAACTGAAGACCCACCTTCATGTTCCGCTCTCCCTGCCTGTCTGATGCCCATACCGACTATTCCTACGGAGGAACTCGGGGATTCTGAAGCGGCTGGCAGCTCTCGCCCACCTGTAGGAGGAAAAAGAAAGTGTAAAACATCAGCCCCAGTGGTTCCTTTACTCTCCTCAGTCTCCATTCTACAAGCCAGCGCTGCAGCTCCTATAGGACAGAATGCTCTGTCGGATATCCCATCTGGTGAGAATTCTGTTTCTTCTATGTCTGACTTAGGTTTTATTCTTAATTCTTTAGCTAATGCTTTTGCTAGCCTGTCAGAAGGGGAAAAAAGGTCTCCCTCTCTCATTGCCAGGGTTCTGTTTGCAGGTGCTGGCTGTTCTTTTCAGAGTAGCCAGCAATTACTGAATGCTACAAGTCAATCACCTCTCCCCGTGCAGGAGGCACAGGCTTCTGGTACTTTACAAGGGGCACATGTATATGGTGCATCTCAGGAGAGACACAGCTTGCTGGTGCTCCTCTTAATACTTCAACAGGTGTACAGTCCTCTGGTACTTTTCCCTATATTTTTCAGCCAGGTGTACAGTATTCTGGTGCAGTGCCAGGAGCTCAGTATGCTGGAGCAATGTCGGGTCAAAGCTTAAAGGGGTTGTAAAGGTTCGTGTTTTTTCACCTTAAGGCATCCTATGCCTTAAGGTGAAAAAACACCTCGCTGTCATGGGTCTCCCAGCCCCCCCGTTTTACTTACCTGTGCCCATTCACCTGCTGTGCACATCCCCCGGCGTCCTCTTCTCCACTGAGTCTGGAAGGTGATTGGATAGATTGATAGCAGCACAGCCATTGGCTCGCGCTGCTGTCAATCATATAACAATAAAGTGTTGAAACCTCACTTGAGGAATAAATAATAAAATATTGAAATGTTTAAAACCATATACAGGTGAAGAAGTCACGTGATGACATAACGCGTAGGGAGTGGCCGGATAGACTGAGCAATACCAGGAAGTCAGAGTGAGAGCGGCGTTCAGACGCCTTAGCAACTGTTTTTTGCCTTTTTACTTTATTTACATTGTAAGAGTCCAATTTTACCTTCACATTAAAGCTAATGTTACTTTAATCTACTACACTATTCGGATCTTTTTGTCTCTCTCTCTCCCACCTCTGTTTGTTGCTGTGCCCCCCCCCTCCCTCCCTCCCCCCTGTCTTTACGGAGGTACGAGGTATATGAAGAGGCTTGGAAGTGCAGCAATAATTGGGAGACGTTTGTGGACGAAGGAGAGGACCCCCTAGTGGTGGAATCTATTATAAGGAATGACATTTTATATACTTATGGTTTAATGCTGACATTTCGATTGGTTTTATGGCATTGATGTCGACACACAGGACCCCCTAGTGGTGGAAGCTGAAATTACTTTGCATTACGGATTTTTTATTCATTTAGCATCTGGACAATTTATGAAGGTGAGAGCTCTGTGTCTACTACTTTTTAAAGACCTTTTGCATCTGCAGGACACAACTCTAGTTCCTTTTTCCATCTGTTTGAGGTCATTTTAGAGACTTATCCACTTTTAAGCGTTTGCCCAGTCTTCATTGTATATGGTTTTAAACATTTCAATATTTTATT
This sequence comes from Lithobates septentrionalis, assembly GCA_037952835.1. Taxonomy (NCBI): domain Eukaryota; kingdom Metazoa; phylum Chordata; class Amphibia; order Anura; family Ranidae; genus Lithobates; species Lithobates septentrionalis. The sequence goes on from JBBDGP010000504.1 coordinate 1,679,627, forward strand.
ATTTATTCAAGTGAGGTTTCAACACTTTATTGTTATATGCACTTTGTGACTTTTTTATTATATTTTTACTGTAGCGCGGAATCACTTTTTTTCATCATATGTTTAATCAGGCAGTCACTGGTGATTCATTAAAGGTTGGCCCAGTTTGGAACGCTATGCTTTCTCAGGGTAATGTTACTATGCCTATTGACAAACAGTTTAACCCTTTCAAAACTCAGAACAGCCTGGTTAATACTTATGGTCCTGTTCAGCCTATTTCCCGTAACACTGCACCTGTGCAGGTAGCAGAAGCTTGTATGAAAGAAGCTCTTCCGTGCAAAATCTCTCCCTTGGGCTTTCATTTATCCTCCTCGGTTAAAGTGGAGGTCCACCCTGAAAAAAAAATGCACCAAAAAATACCTGAAAAAATGGAGGAAAAAAAAAAAAAATTTTTTTACTTACGTGAAATGGCTGTTGCTAGGCAGTCTTCCTAATCTGCCTCTTCCTACACTGGGGTGATCTTCAGTCTTCTGCTTCCCGCGTTGTCTTCTGGGGAATGGGGCGCGGTGTGTTATGGGAACTGTGTATGTCCCACAACACATTGCGTCCCATTCATAAAGCGCCACTCGCGCATTCGCAGTAGGAAACTGGCAGTGAAGCCGCAAGGCTCCACTGCCTGTTTCCCTTACCTAGGAAAACCGAGAGCTGAGGGACGGGTCGGCCTCGGGCGGCCGACATCGCGGGCACCCAGGACAGGTAAGTACTTATTTAAAGTCAGCAGCTACAGTGTTTGTAGCTGCTGACTTTTACATTTTTTTTTTATGACGGAATCCCACTTTAAGGAGAAAATTTGGAGAGGAGAATTTGTTGACTTATTTTCCCTCCTGCCCTCTTCTAAAGAATTTCTTTCTAAGTTGGATAAGAAATCAGAGGATCATTCAGAAGAAGATAAGAGAGCCATACCTAGGACATTCCAGAATTGGCAACAAGCATTCTGTATTTTCGCTTCAGTAATGGGGAAAGAGTTTCCAGAAAAATGTTCTGGGTTATTCCAGCACCTTGATATTGTTGCGGAAGCCTTTAGGCATTTCTGTGGCATATCATGGTTTCATTACAATGAGAATTTTAGACAGAAATTGGCATTACATCCTTCTCTGCGTTGGGGTGTAAAGAACGTTGGCCTTTGGCTAAATCTGATGTTGCCTCCAAAACCCCAATTGCAATATAAAACACTCAGTTCTTTTAATAATTCATTTCGCAAAGGTTTCTGCTTTGCATTTAATGATGGGCAATGTAGGTTTTTGTCCAACTGTAGATACAAGCATGAGTGCTCGAAATACTGTACAGGGACACACCCTGCTTGTAGATGTTATCGCAAAGCCTCTGCCATGTCAGGCCAGCCTCAGTCCAAGGATGGGTTTTCAAAAGGCTCTGACAACAGTGAAATTGTCGAGAATGCTGCCCTGGCTAGAAATCTATCCAAACCTCAAGATGGCTGAGCTACTTCGTAGCAGCTTTAAGGATGTTTTTTTAGTCCCTGGATTTTCAGGGACAGGTTGTATTTTGGTTGATAACTTACAATCGGTCCATTCACATCCAGAGGTTGTTAAAGATAAAATTGAGAAGGAATTCACAGAGGGCAGAATTGCAGGTTCGTTTCCGCCTCCTTTTTTCAATTTCAGAGTATCACCTTTGGACATAGTCTCTAAAAAAGGACAGGGCTCGTTCCGACTTATACATCATTTATCTTATCCTGCTGGTCATTCTCTCAATGATGAGGTTGCGGATTTTGATGCTTCAATCACGTATGCCTCTTTCTATGAGGCCTTGGTCCTGCTTAGGCATTTTGGAAAAAATGCGTTAATGGCCAAGTGCACCCCCAAGTGCATTACTTCCAGTGCATCCCCAAGGCTTTAGTTCTTTAGGTTTTCATTTTAATGGGCTTTATTATTTCGATAGATGTATGCCAGTGGGTTTCTCCTTATCTTGTTTTTACTTTGAAGCCTTTTCTTCAATGGGTGTTGTCTGTGGTACATCCAGGTGCTGGTTATATTCATTAATTAGACAATTTCCTTTTTATAGGTCCTTCTGATTGCTCTACTTGCTCTTAATTATTTGTCAGCTTTTACATTTGTGAGGATTTTGGCATTCCACTCGCCCAGGAGAAAACAGTTTTTCCATCCACTAGTTTGGAATTTCTGGGTATTGTCATTGATTCAGATGCCATGGAGTTTAGATTGCCTCTTGCCAAGCTGTTCAAAATTAGATCTTTAATATCCTCTTTTTTATCCAGAAGGAGAGCTCTGCTTAATAGGCTTTGGTGCCTTTTTGGCAGGTCACTGGTGTGCGTCGGAATGGCACACATCTTGGAGGAGCCCGGAAATTTCTCGCAATTTAGTCTTATTAGAGTTATTCCCAGTAGTGGTTTCTGTAGTCATTTGGTGCAGCTTGTTTCAAAATCGTAGGGTATTAATTCACACTGATAATAAAGGCGTCCTCTTCGCGGTCAATTGTTTATCTTCTAAATCTAAATTTGTGGCATACCCCACTTTTAAGTAAACATTGGGGTTTATTTACTAAAGCTGGAAAGTGCAAAATCAGGCTCACATCTGCATATAAACCAATGAGCTTCCAGGTTTTATTACCAAAGCTTAATTGAACAAGCTGGGGTTCGAAGCTCATTGGTTTCTATGCAGAAGTGAGCCTGATTTTGCACTTTCCAGCTTTAGTAAATAAACCCCAATGTGTACTTAAAAGTGGGGTATGCCTGTATTCTAATATAACTATTTATTTACAATGAAATTGGTAATAAGAGTATGCCCAAAAATATTTCTTACTCTCATAAATCTATTTGAAATCTATTTGAAAAGCTGCTGCTAGCCGGCGCCATCCCAACTATGGTCTTCTGCATCTGTCCAGTAAGCTAGTTTCGCCCGCAGTAGCTTTTCCTGTCCATAATCCTGCGCATGCGCAGTGACAGCAAGGTGTTCACAATCCTCTAATCAATGCAGAGCTAGTATAAAGGCTGTATCATGGGATGTCGGGCTGACGTCGTCAATAGGAAATGAAGCAGCCCCCGCATAGACCCTGCATTTTTCCGGCAGGTTCTATGCTTGCCGGAGAATTAGGACACACAACGCATGTGTGAGTCATGTCATAAGAAAGAAAAATATAGATTACTCGCAAGGAAAGCAGGTAAGGAGATATTCATAGAGCACAATACATTTCATAACCTGAAATTGTTCACATACAGAAAATTTGTCTGAATGGGTATACAACCGCTTTAATCTCTGCCAATTTGAAGAACTCTGTTTCATCTAGAACATGGGAGGACTATCTGCAGGCTTGGTCAAGATGGAGTAATTTCTGCTCTATATACATTTTAAGTATTGCCAGTGTCAATGCTTATACAGCGCTGTCTTTTGTTACCTTTTTAATTCGCTCTAAGCTTAGTGCCGCTTCTATCCATAAAATATTGGCTGGTGTTTCCTGTTTTCCAAAATTTTTTAACTTCCTCCTGCTTTGTCTACTTTTTATCCAGTCCATCAGGTATTGAAAGGTTTTAGGCGTTCCTATTTGGTTAAAGATGGTAGGAGACCCATTTATATTCATCTTTTAGTCAATTTAATGCAGACTTTGCCTTCAGTCTGTTTTGCCCCCTATGAAGATTCTGCTTTCTCACTTGCATTTTTTTGCGCTTTACGGCTGGGTGAGTTTTTCGCCCCAAACAAGTCTTCCAGCGCTATCCTATTTGATATTGATGTAGCGTTTTTTTATTATTCACTCACTCGCAGATTAAAAAATGACCACGTTGGTAAGGGACGCATTATTAATTTAGGTAAGGCCTTGAATATGGATATCTGCCCTGTCCAAAATATTACAAACTTTCTTTCTTTCAGACCTTTCTTTCATGGTTCATTTTTTTATTCACAATGGCTTGTCTCCTCTTACTCGTTATCAATTTTCTTCTGTCCTTTCTTCTTGTCTTAAAATCCTTGGTTTTTCAGGCTTTTATTTCTCCTCCCACTCCTTCAGGATAGGGGCAGCCACTGTTGCAAACTCTATGGGTTTTCCTTCAGAGGAAGTTCAGAGGTTGGATCAGTTGTAAGTATAAGTCTTACATTCGACCTGAATTCGTTATTAATTTTATTTTTCAGATTCTCTTAGGTTCAAAGTCTGGATTGTAGGCCATTCATTTATTCACCGGGCCTACAAAAGAGCCGAGGCAAGGAATTGCTCATAGACTTTGGGTTTCAATGTTCATGCTTTGCAAATCTTTTGGCAGGGTGTTAGGGGTTTACGCTGGAAGAATGAAAGAAGTTAGTTGACTTATTTGTCTAACGTTTGGCCCAGCCCGGATTTATTAATCATCCATGCTGGGGCTAATGACATCGGTAAGGTTAAAACCTGCAATCTTCTATGCGAGATGAAGTAGGGCCTTTTTTCTTTTAAGGTCCTTTTTCCATCCACAATTATCGCCTTTTCCGAGATGATTTCTAAGTTACTTTGGTCTCCTTACGGTACTTTGTTTTATTTAGACAGGATCCGTAGGCGTTTAAATAGAACCATTCATATTTTTTTAGTTGTGTCAGGGAACAAACCAGAGAAGAACTGGCAGATATGCCAATATCCATTATGGCAGCGCGAATACGCACATTGGCAATCGGCGCATAACGGCGAACGCATGTTAGCAAAGGCTAACGTGCATATGCAAAAATGTGCTAATTACCAGTGTTTTGCTGGCCTATATAAGGACTCCAATTCCTCTCATAAATCGCTGCATTATTGTCAGCTCTGTATCCTGTGTTCCTTGCTTGATTACCTGTTACCGACCCGGCTTACCCTGACCTGCTCTGGCTTCTCTCCTGGCTCTGAACCCAGCTTGTTTCACGGACCTTCTCTTGTCTGTTCCATATTGACTTCCTGTGTTTGACCCCGGCTTGATTACAACTACAACTTCTGCCTCTGACTGACTTCCTGTGTTTGACCCCAGGCCTGGCTTCTGACGTCTCTGCTTTTCCACCTGTTAAGATCCACCAGTACCTCCAGGGCCTCATTGGCTGTGACCACCTTCTCTGCTCCTGGAACCATTAGACAGCTTCACCGGCAGGCAACCCGTGCATCTCTGGGCATAGCACCCTCTGTCTCCAACTCCAGGGGTGCTCTGCACTCAGCCGCAAGGGAAGCCCTCTCGTCACCTCAGCTCCCAGCCTGGTACGTGACAAGTTGCTTCCAATGACTTATCCTATTGCCACGTTGATTTGGAAGGTTCTCTCAGGTCTTTATAGATCAGATCTGGTACATTTATCTGACATAGGTCTAGATATCTTCAATGTTGGTTTATAGAATATTATAGAAAAAGCCACGGTGTTGGGGGGGGGGGGGCTCAGCCTTTTGTTTCATAATTGGCTTCGACTGGTGGGGCTCATCTTCCAGTACAAATCTGGAGGGACATGGTGATTGAGATCTGGTATTGGATCATTTTGTTAAGTTTAAAATGTAATGCTATGCTGAAAGCTGGTTTTGGTTAATTTGAATGTGTTAAATTTGGGTTACCCCTTGAATAAACACCGTGGCCATTATATGACCAAATCTATTTTGGTGTCAGTATCGTTTATTTTAGTATTGGCTATTTTGTACTGTCCCATGTGATGTGCTTTAAAGCACTGCAAAGGCGTGAAACTGGCCTGAGATATATTAAGATAATATTTTTTAATATAATAAATTTGTTTGACCTAAAACGGATATTAAATGTTTTCTGAATCTTGCTGATTAAGGTCTTCAGCTTCACATTTCTATGGGGTAATTGTAACAGTCCTCCTATTTTATTTTTAAAATTGGCTTTCTCAGCTGTCAAGCAATAGCAAAATTTCATGTGACGTTATGACAATTACAAAAGAAAAGAAAAGTGTTGAGGTGATAACCTGTATATGTACCTATTAAAACAATAACTTAACAGATGTCAAGCTCCTTGCCTAAGTATTGGCAATGAGGCTTGCGAAAGTCATCTCCAAACTCATTCATATGGATCAATCTAGTTATAGCCCAGCCAGATCTATGGCACTGAACATCAGAGGTTGTTTTTAAATCTCCAGTTGCCCGACGATAACCCGGGTAATAGAGCTTACCTTATCCTAGCCCTCAACGCTGCCAAAGCTTTTGACGGCGTTGAGTGGACATACCTTTGGAAAGTCTTGAAGCACTTTGGACAGGGCGATACATTAATAAAATGGGTACAATTGTATTCGGCCTTAATGGCTAAGATACAGATTTATGGGGACCCTTTCCCCATTTACAGACGCACGTGGCAGGAATGTCCCCTGTCACCCCTGCTGTTTGTGCTTGTGTTGGAACCCCTGGCCGCAAAAAGCAGAGCCTCAGCATATTAGGGGATTTATTAGGGCGTTGGGGGAAGATAGGGTCTCCCTATATGTGGATGACACTTTTTTAGATTTGGGGGGATACATCCTCCCTCCAGAACCTCATGTCCCTTATAGAACATTTTGATACCCTGTCGGGCTTTTCCATCAACTGGAGTAAGTTGGTCTTACTGCCACTTGATTTAATCACTCATCCATTGCCAGAATGTGCCCAATTTATTCAGATAGCCACCTCATATAAATATTTGGGTGTCCATGTTATTGCTGATCCCTGCTCCTATCTGGACCTGAACCTTCTCCCCCTACTGCAACAATTTAAGACTAAATGTTCGACATAGTGTAAACTACCTTTGTCAGTAGTGGGTAGAGTGAACTTGATTAAAATGGTGTGGGCTTCAAAGATGCTCTACATTTTTCACAGTTCTCCCACGTGGATACCCCATAGATAGATAACCAGCATTGACACCGCATTTAAAGATCTTATTTGGAATAAAAAGTTTAATCACGATTCGGTTATCTACACTTCAAAATTGTAAAGATCAAGTGGGGATTTCTGCTCCTAATCCTAGACTCTACTTTATGGCTTACCAGCTTCAGCATCTGGGTGGGTGGAGGCTTCATGATCATTGTGACCTGATTCGCAACCACCTGATGTCCTTAGGGTCAGAGTATACCGTTTTATCCCATGTAGAGGCATGATTCATTTACGTTTCTATTGAGGGCCCCACGATATCCCTGATGAAGAAGCTCTAGTCTTATGTTATGTTAAAAGCAGTTTACATTTAGAGGGCTTCCTATGAGCAACACTTATATGGTGTAGCTCAACCTATACAGAGCTATCCAAATTATCAGGCTTTCAATTATGGGAGGACGCTGGAACACATTATATGGTCCAACTGTATGATGAAAATAACTCATCATTCACAAACCTACAGGAGGAATTTGCAACACCCAGACAACAGTCCTATAGATACCTTTAATTTAGACACGCTTTGCAGATTCAAGCTCGTTATTCTACTTTATCACTAGTTGACCATCCCATTCTCCGTGAGGCTTTCCAAAAACAGAATAAACAAGGCATGATGTCTTCTATTTATTCTGTTCTATAGTCAGGCTCTCAGGATGTGTCCAGGTTGCCTTGCAGTAGCAAATTCGAGCAGGAGCTGGGTGAATTTGGGGGAAAGGTCTGGGAGATGTCGTTACAGTCCATACCACCTTATTTCCGTTTTCCCCTCTCCCAAATTAACGAATCGGTTTCTACTATATAGGGCTTATCGTACCCTGGTTCAGTTGCATTGCTGGGGAAGGAGAGATACCCCTCTCTGTCCTAAATGCAGTAGAGACGAGGGCGATTTAATTCATATGATGTGGCCAAAATTATACTTGTTTTGGAAAGATGTAATTGACATTATTTCTTCAGTATATGTGATTACAATTCCTATGGATCCCATCCTTTGCCTTCAGGACATCATTTATGAGGAAATCTTCACCCCACCAGTACTGAGGCTCTTATTTATTGCCTGAAAAAAATTCCCCTGCTTCTGGATGTCACTACAGAAACACTGGGCAGAACAAGTTAACTCTCATGATCTGTGAGAAATTTAATTAAAAGCATAATAATGCTCAAAGAATTTTTTTTTCTATTTTGGAAAGTGTGGTTGGAGACTCGGAGGGTTAGCTCCTCCCTAGCTGGTCCTTCAGGTGCAACAGGGTGCACATTCCCAGGTTATGACTTGGTATTAGTTCTTTGGACTAACTGGGGCATTGGATGGGATGTTTTACTGTATTACTGTTCCCTTCTCTGTTAAGATGTGTCTTTTTGCCCTAAAAGGCACTTGGGTACACTTGCCATGTAAAGCCTGTTAGTTGCTTTTTTTTTTTCCCCTGGTTTTATGTGATGTGTTATTTGTTTTTCTGATGTTGTACACGTACTGTATATGGAATTGATGTTGTACTTTTGTTTTGACATGATTATCCTGTGAAAGGACAGGTAAACCATCCGTACTGTTTTTTCCGATTCCTATATGTACCCTTTTGTTGGTTCAATAAACTTTTTCTTGTAAAAATAGAAATAACTTACTTCATTGATTATACAAAAACAATAACTTACCTGCAGATAATTTGGAAACCCTTTAACTTATGTGCTTTCATATAGGGCTGTAAATCTGTTCACGTTTCCAAAGCCAACTTTACATAGTCGTCATTGTGCTGCTCAGCCCACAAAGAACCTGATTGTTTACCAAACTGGTTATGAATAGACAACTTCTGACTGAAAAACTAAGATGATATGGGGTCAACTTTACATTTACTTTTCAAAACTTCATACATTTTTAAATTGGTGTTTTCTATCTTTTGTAATATTTACACAAAATTTTTATTTATTTTTGTAATTGTAACGCTGTATAGAGCGGGTAGAGGGGATAGATGTGGGGAGATAAATCAGCGCCATTTATAATTTGAGCTTCAGCTACCGAGTTAGCCTAGAGCCCCACCGTCCCAGCTGGAATCATAAATACAGCATCTTTGTATTTATGATTTCACATAAATTAATTAAAAAAAAAAAAAATGTAAGACACTTTTTTTGTTTACTTTTTCATGTTTAGCACTAAGACAAATTTGTAAGAGAGGATAAATAACATGCCACTCATTTAACTGATCGGATAGGAAAAAGAAACTATTGCAATTATGTTTGCATCTTGCCACGAAGTTATGCAGATAATCCTGATACAGTGAATCCTGTATTAATGACTGAACTCTTAGCGGTATGGGTTCTGTGGGATATATCGAGGAATTTAATGTTTCTAACCATCATGGGACTCGTATGCTGAAAGGCAAAATTTCTTCCTAGAAGCGAATACTGTAACTGATCCTATTCAGATGTGTGCTGTGCTGCTGAGGGTGACATAGAACCTAAGATGATTTACATTATTCACTCCCTTGTGGCTCCTGATAAACCAAATGACTGATCGTTTAAGGGAATTATTCCATTTCTGAAAAAATCGCATTTAGCTTGCTTGTTTTGATACTGTAGTCATTTTCGTTTAACAGAAAAAAACAACTGCTAAGTGAAAGCATCTTAGAATATAATGCTGAATTGCACAGGTTGCCATTGAACTGTATATTTGGCAGCAGCCTGGATTCTCTACTAAGAGACCATTTTGTGCACGGGGTGAGAGATGAAAACTCTGCACAGGAGGCTGCCAGCAAGGTAGTATTAAACATTTGCCATGGCTCAGAGGCAGGCACCAGTTTACAAGGCTGCTTCAATTAATCCAAGAGAAATCCAACAATCCTCCAGTAAGCTTCATACACCAGAGGTTCATATGCTGCAAAAATAAAGAACAGTGTAAACTCTCAAACTAAGCAAAGTGGAATAAAAGCCTTGTTAAAAACATTCCTGTTCAAATGGTGGGGAAAACACAAGTGTCACAGCTGATATTCACAAAATGCAGTACAATTGTAAATGAGACATCTGAAAATGAAACAACTTCTTGTATGCTCCAGATTTGGGGAACAGTGTAGGTAGGTGGGTGGGTGAGGGGGTAGAATGGGGAACAATGGCATTGCTAGTTCTGGGCACCAGTGGCATGTGCTCTGGGCCTCCTGTAAAATGCACCATTCCTTCCTCTGCTTTAATCAAGCAAGCAGTAGGTAACTTTTATCTAGTTAGTTAAAAACCACAACGGGGGCGTGGCTTGCCTTGAGAGGAGATGGCTGCTTGATCACTTGGCTCCCTCTCACCACAGCCTAAAATCTACCACTACTGGGGTTTACAGCTTCCATCCACCCCCCGATAATGGGAACTTCATCTCGTGGATCATCACACAGCAGATCCCGCTCCCCGAGAGAAATCGCCAACCGTGTGAGCCACACGATACCGGAGATCTTCCGGACACAGCGTCCAACAATGGCGACCTCCCTGCCTGCCTCATCCTCCTCGCAATCCCAAGCTGAGATCATCCTTACCCCCACCGACACCAGCATCAGCCCACAGACACCTACCCTGCCATCTCAACGCCAACCAAGCCTGCAAGACCTACAAGAGGTGGCGGCGGACATTAAAGACGCGCTGTTCTCCGCCATTACTGAGCTACGGCACGAATTACAGGCCATCACAGGCCGCATACAGCGCGTGGAGGACAACGCAGCACGGCAACAGACAGCAGTGACGAAGGTCCAGTACAAAACCGACATCCACACCCTGCAGTTGAGAGATCTTCAACGCCACGTTGAAGATCTTGACAATCGCGGTCGCAGACACAACCTGAGGATAAGGGGGATACCCGAATCCGTAGAACAAGCTGACGTCTCCCAGGTAGTGACAGGCCTCTTTAATCATTTATTACACCGAGCGGAACAAACACCGATCACCATGGATCGTATCCACAGAGCGCTTCGCCCCAAAGGCAGGGATACTGACCCCCCTCGGGACATTATTTGCTTCGTGAACGACTTCTCCATTAAAGAGGAGATCCTTCACAAAGCCCGCGAAAAATCTAATCTGGAATATAATGGCGGCCCCGTCCATATCTATCAAGACCTCTCAGCTATCACGCTACGTAACCGCAAAGACCTGCGCCCTCTGCTGGATGTCTTGAGAACAAGAGGAATCAGGTACCGTTGGAAGTTCCCCTTCGGCCTCTCCGCCTCTTCTCAGGGCCGCTCAGCCCTTCTAAGGGTTCCAGAGGATCTACACAACTTCTGCCGTACGCTGGACATACCCTATACACCAGTCCCGAACTGGTACGCTGAATTCGCCACACAATCCCCCAATGGCAGTCCTCCAATGGAAGAACCGATGGACGCGCACAACACCAGCTTCCGCAGGAGACGCTCACCGTCATTCAACAGATCCGGCCCTCCTCCTGGAACACAGCATCAACCATCCAGCCCCGTGTCAGCTCCCCTTCCCCGCAGAGCACGGCGTGACCGCTGACAACTACGTTTGTCAGTAACCATGGGGACACCGCAGCTACCTTCTTACTCCGGTCTCACCTGCATGTGCCCTCCACTTCAGACGAACTTCATCTCTCCCTACTGAATCCCCTTCTGAAACACTCCGAAGAAGACACTGGACATTCTGCTTCTTTGATGGACTTCTCCAGTAACCACGACAATACCAACTGACACACGGATCACTTTGACTTTCCCAACGTGCCTTCTATCTTTACAGATCTTTGAACGACACCATGAGACAGACCAGATATACTCTGCCCTGCAAAGTTTACCCCACTACAGCACGGATGATCGACTTTCCTACACCTCCGACTAGAAGCTCTCGCAACACATCATTAAACCTCCCTAAACGAGACACCGAAGAAGACGACTTCCCCTGACCAACGCCAATGTCTCTCTCATGCGTCCTTGATACACACCGATGCTATAGGTAATATTTGTGCTATATGTTTACTCTATGTCATACATTGCAACGCACACTGTTACCCACCCAAGTCAGGAAACCAAACACAGCCCAACAACTAATTCAGTGCTCACAGATGTTGGTTTTACCACTGTCTTAACACTTAGAACCAAACTACCCGAAGCTCCTAGCAGCATGTGTACTTCCACAGCACTCTGGTGATATACATGCATCACATTACTTTGCTCCCGCAGGACTCACACCACATCACCACACATAGGTAATTAGGAAATAAACAGCAGTGATTACGTGATGGCCTGTCCATATATTCACCACATAGACCCTCTCAAACAATCGAGGACACAGGCATAGTTGCTCTCATACATAGCCCCAATGTTCACCTCGTAACGCCTCCCCAGATACGCGGGGAACAAATCACGGAGGCTCTCAAGCACACACCTACATACCACACCAGGAATACCTTTATGAGCTATCGAGATGTACGAAGTACACGCTCTATTACACCCACACAATGCCCGCAACACTATTCCCCCAATGAGGGGTCGGGCACAGTGAAAAATAGGCTCTGACGCATCCACACCCTGATCACGTCTACTCACAGCACAAAGGCTGATAAACATGACGGCCTTACCACATTCAATCGTACACAGAATACATTACCATATCGCACAATGGCAACGAAAGTTGCCAATATAGTCGTCCCCCGGAGCACACACGTTGAATACGTCTATACTCCCTAACAAGACCATGGAGCACAAACGCTGACGTACTCCACAGTGTATACAACTCTTAGTTACAACAGTTATTATTTTGTTCTGGTTAACACCCCTTTCTTTATTGTTCAAGTTGTTGTAGAAAGTTTGCATCATAAGACCTTTCATAGAACATAAGAGAAGCAGCTACTGTGTTACTGTTATACCATTTCCCTGAATGTAACTACATATATAATCCTTATAGACAGACATAGTACGGAGTCCTCTTTAGGTATAAACTTCCCGGGACGCTCTTCAATGGCTTTCCCAGATAATCGGACCATTAGTCAATCTATACACCACACCTCCCCAAAACAAACGAATTCTGAGAACCTTGCCAAGCGGGAAAGTCAACCCGTTGCCAATACTTCAATACTGACTCTGATACCTTATGACAACCTCCCAATTCACCCCGCTCACACCTAAATCCTTCAACATACTACCACATCAATACCCCCAGCACCCCTTTCGAAGGCTGTTGGTGAGACGGACCTTATTGGTCATTCATATCTATTACCCTTACCACACATACTCCATTTTCTCTCAAGTACTGTACCAACCCCCACATAGTGGTTACCCTTTACTTATCTGATTCACAAACTTCAACACCAAACTATCACCACTAAATTTTTCCGGCATATACAATTTCTGTGGTACCGAACACCGAAGTAGGTGATCGAACTACCACATAGAGCCGGTCCCTCTAACCCTTCCATTCCCCTCTAGACACTTCTCCCCCCACTCCACTGACCCAACTCGACACCCCCTTTATACCCTACCCCACGACCTGCCACAGCCCAAATCACACCACTACACACGTACCTACAAATTCACCATGGTTCCTAAAGCTAGCAACACACAGAAACCCTTACTCAAAATTGTATCCCTCAACGTGAAGGGACTCAACACCCCAGAAAAGAGGTCTAAGCTCCTACTCACCATGCACAGACTTAACGCCAGCATCATAATGTTACAGGAAACGCATTTTCGCTCTGATAACACCCCTAAACTCTTCAACACCCATTTCCCAACCGCAATACATGCTACCAACCCCTTACATAAAACAAAAGGGGTATCGATCCTCATCGCAAAACACTGTCCCTTCAGCATCACTGACTCTCTCATCGATCCAGATGGTAGATACCTCTTCCTAAAAGGCACGATTCAAAATAAAACTATGACACTGGCGAACATATACGCTCCAAACAAGAATCAGGTACCATTTTTCAGATCAGTCAACACTAAGCTAACATCATTCCAAAAAGGAACTCTTATACTGGGCGGAGATTTTAATGTACCCCTAAACCCCATTCAAGACACATCCACAGGAACTACAACTATACCTTACAAAGCCTTGAAGAATATAAAAACCCTACTAAAAAGTTTATTACTTCATGATACATGGCGCACCCTAAATCCCGACACTAGGGATTACACCTTTTATTCAGCGCCACACCTTAGATATTCTAGAATAGACTATCTATTCTTGACCCAAACTGATCTACCTCTACTACATAAAGCCTCTATCGAACCCATGACTATCTCGGACCACAATCCTATCTCCATGTCAATACAACTTCCTGACACCACATCACGCTCAAGAATTTGGAGGTTAGATCCCTCCTTACTCACTGACCCCTCTATCGCAGCCGACGCAGAAGCCACTATAAAACACTTCTTCCTAGAAAACAACCCAGATGACACCTCCCCAATTAACAATTGGGAAGCTCATAAAAGCGTAATAAGGGGCACCTTCCTAGCAGCAGCGGCCAAAAGGAACAAAGAAAAAAGAAAGACACACTCAGAACTGATCGAAAAAATTCGTCATCTTGAAGGATTACACAAACAATCCCAAGCACTTACTGCCCTGAAAGATTTAATTCAGGCTAGGACAGATCTCTTAGACCTATTAGATAAACAGATACAACGCAATTACATACTTTCCAAAAAGAAATACTATGAATTTGGTAACAAAGCAAGCAAAATGTTGGCCAGAGCACTACAAGCTTCCAAATCTAATAATACCATACACTACATCACCAACGCATCAGGACACAAACTTAACAAAACTCCCGACATTGCACATCAATTTGTACAATATTATAGTAAACTATACAACTTACACACCCCCCCTCCACCCACAGATGGCACCACTCGATCCCAACTAATATCTGATTTCTTAAAACGATATAGCCCAACCCCCATATCGGAATCCATAGCACACGATCTAAACGCCCCACTTACACGTACGGAAGTTGACAATGCCCTCAAACAAATGAAAAAGGGTAAAAGCCCTGGACCTGACGGCCTAACTACCGGTTATTATCATACATTCTCTGAAATACTTACCCCTGCCTTTTTAAAAGCCTTCAATTCCTTCGCACATCCGGTCGACCCCCCACGAGACCTTCTAACGGCCCACATAGCAGTCATTCCTAAACCGGACAAAGACCAATCCTTAGTTACAAACTACAGGCCCATCTCATTGCTCAAACGTTGATCTTAAATGGTACGCCAAAACCCTGGCGAACAGACTTCTACCCCTGATCCCCCATCTTGTTGGTCTTGACCAGGTGGGCTTTGTCCCCGGTAGGGAAGCGAGGGATAATACCCTAAAAGCAATTAACATACATTTATGCTTTCCCTGGACGCGGAGAAGGCATTTGACAGAGTGGCCTGGGACTACATGAGTGAAACCCTCAAAGCCATAGGACTCCCACAAACTATGTTAAATTACATTTCAGCATTATACTCTAGTCCTACTGCAAAAGTCCAAGTTAATGGCCACCTGTCGAATGCCTTCTCCGTGTCGAATGGAACCCGCCAGGGCTGCCCACTTTCCCCTTTAATTTTCATTCTATCACTGGAACCTCTCCTTAGACGTCTTAGAGACAACCCAGACATTAAAGGTATCCAAATCAAACACCGTACGTATAAATTAGCCGCATTTGCTGACGACATTCTCCTGTTCCTCACAGACCCTCTCACCTCCATTCCAAACTTACTTAAAGACTTCCAAACTTTCAATACCCTCTCAAATCTACAAATCAATTTTTCAAAATCGACTGCCCTGAATATCTCCCTACCCACAGAAATCTGTCAACAATGCCAATCTAACTTTCCTTTCACTTGGAACAAACAAGCGATCCCATACTTAGGCATCCAATTACCTTCCTCACTAGCTGATTTGTACACCCTAAACTACGCCACTCTCCTCCGAACAATACAAACAGACCTAAACAAATGGCCCTCGGGACAGTTCTCCTGGTTCGGCAGGGCCGCTATAGTAAAGATGAATATCTTACCCAGAATCTTATATCTTTTACAAACTATCCCAATTAAACTACCACCCAAATTCTTCTCTACATTCCGGACTGCTTGCACATCCTTTATATGGGGCAAACTACGCCCAAGACATAGCTTCGCGAAACTCACAGCACCCAAACTCTTGGGAGGCATAGGTCTACCAGACACACGCAAATACCAACAAGCGTGCCACCTAGCCAGGATCATTGATTGGAACGTACACACCGGACAAAAGGACTGGATTCACCTTGAACAGTCACTATCGACTGTGCCCATCCAACACCTCCCCTGGATAGACCCCTCCTTTTTACCCCCTGAATATGCTCAACATCCACTTATTCATCCTACACTGCTCTCATTTCGCACTGCATGTAGTACCAATAACATCTCCTCAGTTAAAGGCCCGATGACACCTTTACGATTGAACCCTGAATTCAATCCAGGAATGCACCCCTCCTTTTTAATAGACCAATGGCCCCATCAAACTGTTAGAGCCAAACATTTTTACGTCGGACATCGCCTCCTCTCACTAACCGAGCTGGCCTTACATTCCGGGACAGACACCTTTCCCTTTTGGACGTACATCCAAATCAGAAACTTTCTTATCAAACCCAAACCTATTCCAGACTGGTCTAGACCCACGACCCCATTTGAAAATCTCTGCTTAAGTGACAACCCTCTTTCACATCTCATTTCGCAAACATACAACCTCTTATTCAACGACCAAACCCCTAACAAACACTGGAACATCAGACAGTGGGAACAAGACCTATCCAGAAACTTGAGTGACCAAGAGTGGTCAAACATTGCCTCCCTGATCCACAAGGGTTCGATGAACGTGCAAGTCCAAGAAAACGCCTATAAAATATTTTCCAGATGGTATAGGACCCCACTTCTGCTACACCGTTTCAAACCACAAATCCCCCAGACTTGCTGGAGATGTGACTCGGAAACAGGCTCATTTCTCCATATCTGGTGGTCCTGCACCAAAATCCAACCCTTCTGGAAGGAAGTCCAGGCAATGATCACACAAATCACCACATACTCCCTGGAGCTTGATCCCTCTATGTTTTTATTACATCACTCTTCACCACGCATTCCATCTTACCACCGCTCCTTGACCATGCATCTGGTGAACGCAGCAAGAATGTGTATACCCCCCAAATGGCGCTCCTCAGAACCGCCTACCATAAAAGAATGGTTCCAACGCATTAATCAAACGAAAGTAATGGAAGATCTCATCCATCAGTCAAACGACACACAAGCTAATTTCACCAGAACTTGGTCATGTTGGATACACTATACTACAACAGCAGACTACAAAAATTACATAGTCTGAAGGACTATACTGGGCTGTGGCAGGCCACTAACAACTTCCTGTTCTCCCCTCCCAACCTTCATTCCACCCCCCCCTCCCCCCCATAGTTCATCTCTCCTATTTCCTATCCGCGACCCACCCCTATCATATCACTTCTTAGGTACAAACCATCATCTATACTTAACTTAAGATATGATTCCAGAACATTCTATTCCAACATCCTTACTCTCCTAACCGTGCTATGAAAATTTATAAAATAAATAAATTTTTTCTGTAAATGAATAGCTTACTATAGGATTTTAGATTGTAGCTTGACCGCTCCATGGGAACGTATACAAGGAAATAGTATCGTTTATATGCATATTCTGACGATCGTAACTAGATACCTCTGTTATCTAAACCATACAATCAAAGCGGCTGCGCCCGCATTACTACATTTGCATGAGAATCCTACTCCTTGAATGTTACGTATAATTTCTGTTTGCAAATTCTTTGTTATATTTCAAATTTTTACATTACGTCGTTGCACGACGTACAATTTATCAATTGTACTATGTATTTCCCTGCAAAAAATCAATAAAATATTTTGGAAAAAAAAAAAAAAACACAACATTCTAGTGCATGGGTTTACTATATGATCCTGCCTTCTAATCCATGAGCCTGGGTTCACACTATTGCGAACACAGAACTCGCATGTGATTCGCACCACATTTCTGGTCACATGCGATGTCTGTGCAATGCAAACTCGCATTGGATTTGCACGAAAAAAAAAAAAAAAAGTGCAGGAACCTTTTTATCCCCTTGCACTGGAATCGGATCATGTGGGTATTCACACCCATTTGATTCAATACCTGTGCAAATTCACAGTTCGCACTGCGATCTGCAAACCGATCTGGGGGTGTCATTAACTTTGTATTGGCACCCGCAGCAGTTTGCAGAGGGCAGTGTGCAGTGCCTGCCGTAGAAATGCGCTGTGGGAACTAGCACTGAAATTGCACTGGTTCCCGCATCACAATAGTGTGAACACAAGCTTAAAGTAAACTTGGATATAAAAATCTATAATTGCAAGGAGGTTAATACTAGGGTTGTCCCGATACCGATACTAGTATCGGTATCGATACCGAGCATTTACCCAAGTACTTGTACTCGGGCAAATGCTCCCGATGCTTCCGCCGATACTATGACAGTCAGCGGTGATCGGCGTGTGGGGGAGTTACAAGATTCCCCCCGCGGCTTTCAGTGACATACAGCGGTGATCGGTGCTTGTAACTTCCCCACGCGATCACCGCTGACTGTCACTGCATCCTTCTCCATGCCCCCTCTGTTCCTCTGTCCCCCTCTCCTCTGTATCCCTCCGTTCCGTTCCTCCGTCCCCCTCTCCTTCTCTGTCTCCCTCCGTTCCGTTCCTCTGTCCCCCTCTCCTTCTCTGTCCCCTCCGTTCCGTTCCTCCGTTCCTCTGCCTCTCCGCTGTCCCCTCCGTTCCGTTCCTCTGTCCCCCTCTCCTTATCTGTCCCAGTCCGTTCCGTTCCTCCGTTCCTCTGCCTCTCCGCTGTCCCCTCCGTTCCGTTCCTCCGTCCCCCTCTCCTTCTCTGTCCCCCTCCGTTCCGTTCCTCCGTTCCTCTGCCTCTCCGCTGTCCCCTCCGGTCCGCCGTCCCCCTCCTCCTTCCTTTGTGAATGGACAGAGTCAGGTGACTCTGTCCATTCATATAACTGATACATTGTAATCTCCTGTGATTACAATGTGTCAGTTTATGAATGGAGAGGAGCCGCTGACTTCTCTCCATTCATTCTCAGTGCAGCTGACGCTGCAGAGAAAGGGACTGGGGAATCTCTATCCTCAGTCTATTTCTCTGTCTCAAGGGGGAGATATCAGAGGTCTGTTAAGACCCCTGATATCTCACCAAAGCCCCCCAACAGGGCTGATTTAAAAAAAAAAAACATATTGCAAAAATGAATAAAAAAATTATTATTGTAAAAAATAAAAATTGTTAATTAAAAAAAAAAACACACAGACACCGTTCACCCCTCCCCCCCCCCCCCCGAAAAAAAAGAAAGCATTGTTAAAAAAAAAAAACTGTCACGTGACATAAAAAAAAAGTATCGGTAATCGGTATCGGCGAGTACTTGAAAAAAAGTATCGGTACTTGTACTCGGTCCTAAAAAAGTGGTATCGGGACAACCCTAGTTAATACTTTTGGCAAAGTATTAAGACGTGCAAAGTTTCTTCTGCCAAAAAAAACCCCCTCACTCTGCAGTATACACTAATGCCAGTAATGGGCCAGATGTCAGAAATGATGTAACTCCTGTGCACATGTGCAGTGGTCACCCAGTAGCTACAGAGGATACCTGGCTACCTGGAAGCAGCATAGATGGTGTTGGCATGGGACAGAGCCTGCATTGCAAAACACCGTTAAGTGTGCCATAATGTGCAAATATGCTGTGCATACTTGCACACTATAGCATGAGCCCACCCAACGATCAATTCTTACATTAAAACAACTCTTCATTCAAAGTTAAACCTTGGAATACATACAGGGAGAGCACCCTACTGCATATAGTCTTTAATCTGGTGATCGTGGAACACAACTGCTGGTGCCGTTCTAAAGAAATGCTGCTATAACTGTTTCAGCCTGTTGCAGAAGATGAAGACTCTCATACATTGCCTTGCCTCTGTAGTTTTTAAGACACCAAATAAGCCATTAACAAACATTTTTTAATGACAGAAATAAATTGGTTGCCATTGCTTACCTCCCTGCTGGAAATTTTCAGTTGCCTGGCTGTTACATTGAGCTAATGGATTCAATAGTTTCTGTCCAATAGTCACTGCAAGTAGACAGATCAGAAATTTTGAGATCACTGGTTGTATGCTTATGCCTGAGTCAGTGACTCAAAAGATATTAAAGCCAGAGGCAGGCAATTAGCCCAACTTACTATAAAAGGAAGCCAGTGCTAATAAAAATGTGACTACTGTCACACTAACATCTGGCAAAAACAGTTCCTTACCAGTGGTCCATTTCTCCTACCTTCCCTCTGTACCAACGCTGCAGCCACCGCAAGATTCTTCAGCATTTGACAGTTGTGGGGGAATGTCAGGATTCATGTGTCCTCCACCATACATTGTGATTCCTTTCTGTGACTTCTATGTCATTACATAATGCTGCAGTCCGTTAAGTGTAGACGTATGTAACCAGAGTAGGACTAATGACACACTTATCAGACACCCTGAGAAGTGTTGAAAGCCAAAGTTCAATAACAGATTTGCTTCAAAGTACCTGTAAAATCCACCTGTCCACATACATGGCATATTCATGTCTCATGCATAAGTATGCAGGGGACCAGCACAGCTTCTCCTCACACAAGGAGGTGTGTACTGATCAAAACACTGGTAGGTCTCCTGACCTGCCTTGGCAAATACCAACTTGCCAAGGGACTATTTGCATATGAACACCTGCCCTGACAGGCATTTTTAGTTAGAGAATGGCTATGAGCAGTACCTTAGGATGCCTATTACCTATTGCTTACTTCATCTTCATTTCTTCCTGATTTGGGTTTTCTTTCACCACTGTAGGTCAGCGATTAATGGAAACTTGTACTGACAAATATGTTATTTTTTCCTAACTCTTCTGCTAAAAAAAATAAAAAAAAAAAATAAAAATTTGCCTGGCCTGTCAGATTCAAAGGCTTCAAAACTTTTAGTCACTGACCTAAAACAAATATGCAAATCAGAAGTTCTGACTTTAATCTAACTTTCATTGTTGCAGGCTTGTTCTGAATGAGTTATACAAATTGAGGTTGGAGGCCCTTGGGGAACCAGTATTTTCAAGGAGTCAGAAATGGCAGCCTCCATACTTCATTCTATAAAAATTTCCTCCGCCATCATTTAGCCATGAGATTTCTATATTCACATTGTGCAAATGCCATACAAACAAAGCCTATTTATCCAGGTCAATGAAAAACAAAATTAAAAACCACATACACCCATCAGAGAATAGGAGTAAAACAACCATGGTGTTTGACACGCTGGAAGAATACTAAGCTATATGGCTTCATTACTATACTTCTTAAATTGAGGATATTTAAGACAATTTGCTGCAAAAGGATTATAACAAATCCCTCAAGTATTTTTGTTTTCAATTAAAAAATAATCCTTATTAGGTATCCTTAGGCATGAACCCATGTAGATCTGTTTGCATAAGCTGTTTCTATCAGTGCTTCTGTAAGTTAATCTGCTGCTATGGCTTCATTGGAGTTATAGAGAAAGTTGGTGAAATGAGCATGTTAAAAAGGTACAATCATTTGCTATGAACACTTACCTGATGAAATAAGAAATCCATTAACAAACTGAAGTACTGAAAGGAAGCCCAGAAGTGTCAGCATTAAAAAGGAAATATTTTACTGTTCTCCAGAATGATTCATTCTGAGGTCTCCAGCGGGTTGTTATTGTGCCCATGCTATGCTTTGCGCTTCTGGTTACTTTTGTCAAAGTTTTGATTTGCATAAGCTGCTGCCAATTAGCATTTTACGTGAAACAATTCCAGACTGGAGGGGCCAAAGTTATCTGCAATGCCGAGAACATCTAGAGATACCGAATGGTTAGTGTTCCTGCCTTGTGGAAATGTTTGCTGATATACACAGCTAATTCATCAAGATCAGTTTTCTCACTTCCATAGCAAGTTCACTTCTCAGGAAATATGATTTTAAGAACCATATTAAAAACAGTTAATATTATATTTAAAGAAAAAAAAAATAGAACAAAGTCTTTATTCCTTTGCATTTTTTAAGGAAAATTTATACAATCAATATGCTGATTCTTAATTATCCCAGTTGTTGAAACTTAGGCAGACCATACACGGAGCAAATTTTAATCAACACAGACAGTAATAGCCACTTGCAATAATCACATGTAAAATCCGGTGGCTGGTTGTATCCAAGTTGATGGATTAGCCTGCTCATACATGGTTTAAATCTTGGCTGGTTTAGCAGGAACCGGACGAGATTTGAACAGTCTATGGCCGGTTTAAAGCGGCAATCCTGCAGCTGGCTGCAACTTGCTGGGAGAGAAAAAATACCACTCACCTGCTTCGTTGGCATTGCTTCCACGCTGGCCAAACCCAGTGTCACTCCCCTGCTGCTTGCTTGCTTGAGAAAAGGGTTGTGCAGCATTTTGGATAGCATAGGAGTGCTGCTGTAGAAGCAGATAAGTGTTGTATTTAGCAATCCTGAACGCGAGCACGTTGCCACCAGTCAGAGGATCACTAGTCTGACAAAGCCCTAATGCGCCCAAGTAACTGGTCTACCTGGGAATTAAAAATAGCCAGTGTCGACCATACTTTAAGTAGGTCTGCAACGGTCTATGACCTTTCGAATAGTTACACACTTAACAAGCAGTAAAGAAGCTTTAAAATACGCTTTCGCTAACCTCAGTACCTAAAGAGGGTGTGGAACAATTCATTCTTAAGAGTCACATTAGAAGAAGTAAAGTTATTCATGTCTGCTCTCTAACCTCTTAACCACTTGCTGACCGCGCTATCAGCTGTCCAATCACAGCTGATCACGGATGTAAACAGAAGCCGGTTATCTGCATTCCTTTCCTCATGCTGACAGCATGAGGAGAGGAGAAGAGAGCCGATAACCAGCTTCTCTAAACAGGACATGTACACTGATTATCAGTGTCTTGATTATCAGTGCAGTCCCTACAGTGCCCACCAGTGCCACCTATCAGTGCAGCCTCATCAGTGCCCACAAGTGCTGCCTCATCAGCACACAGCAGTGAAGCATAAAAATTACCTGTAGGCAAAATTTTATAACATACTATGTAAAAGGATTTTTTTTTTCCCATAAATGTTGGTCTTTGTTTATTTAGCAAAAATAAAAAACCCAGTGGTGATTAACCACTTCAGCCCCAGAAGATTTGGCTGCTCAATGACCAGGCCATTTTTTGCGATACGGCACTGCATCGCTTTAACTGACAATTGCGCAGTCGTGCGACGATGTACCCAAACAAAATTGACGTCTTTTTTTTCCCCACAAATAGAGCTTTCTTTCAGTGGTATTTGATCACTTCTGCGGTTTTTATTTTTTGCGCTATAAACAAAAGAGCGACAATTTTGAAAAAAAAAAAAAAAAAAAAAAAAAAAAACACAATATCTTTTACTTTTTGCTATAATAAATATCCCACATTTAATATTTTTGGTAAAAAAAAAAAACAAAACAAAAAAAACGCAATATGTGTAGATTGATTGCGCAAAAGTCATAGCGTCTACAAAATAGGGGATAGATTTATGGCATTTATTTATTTTTAATTTTTTTTAGTAATGGCGGCGATCTGCGATTTTTAGCAGGACTGCGATACCGCGGTGGACACTTGACACATTTTTGGGACCATTGACAATTGTACAGCGATCAGTGCCATAAAAATGCACTGATTACTATATAAATGTCACTGGCAGGGAAGGAATTAACACTAGGGGACGATCAAGGGGTTAACTGTGTTCCCTAGTGTGTGTTCTAACTGTGGGGGAATGGGAATGTCTAGGAGGAGAGAGAGAGAGATCGTGTGTTCATACTTCGTATGAACTTAGTATGAACACACGATCTGTCTCTACTCCCCTGAAATACCCAGGATTTGTGTGTTTACACACACACAGATCCCGGTTCTCGTTCTGTCATGAGCGATCGCTGATGCCCGGCGGTCATCGCGCCCGCATCTGCTCCAGGCACACGCTGCGGGCCCCTAGTGGCCAAAAGGTAAAGCGACGTAAGGTAATGTCGATTTTCCCAGCCGAGCCAACCTGCCGCAGTAAAACTGTGGTGGCTGGTCCGGAAGTGGTTAAAAACCACCAAAAGGGTGGGAATTTGTTTGAGTACAGTGTTGCATGACCGTGCAATTGTCAAAGTGTGACAGCACTGAAAGCTGAAAATTGGCCTGGGCAAGAAGAGGGTAAAAGTGCCCAGTAGGCAAGTGGTTAATGGTGTGACTGTGTTTAAATTGGATTAGAAGGCTGCCAAGTTAGGGCTGATGTGGCAGCAAAGTAAGTTACTGAAAGTAAAATGATAGCAAAAGAAGTTTCTGCTGTAAACTTTTACGATGAATTGCTCTACAGTATCTGCAGCTACAGAGGTCAGCAAGATCTTGTTTACGGCAAGATCTTGTTTACGGCTTTAATGTTTGTTAGAAATATATATTTATGTAAATGTCCATAGTCTGGTCATAGTTCTACTTTAGTATTTCTGTATGTACCCAACTACTCCACTAGATTATGCTTATTGAAGAGCATTATATGTTAAAGTAGCACTCCAGGCAAACAACCAATTACACACATTAACAGTTTTATCAGCACAAACAGAGATAAAAAGCACTGTACATTAGAGCTCACGCACATGGCTATTTGGGCTACACACCACCCAGATCAGCATAATTCAGCAGCAGGCACAGGCCTGTGTTACTTATCAGCCATGGACAGGAGGAAGGATTCATGCCCAATAGATCACGTCTTTTTCTAACCACAGGTAATCGCTCCGTGTACAATCACATGCAAGTGATTCCATGCCAAGTGACTGGAAACACTTGGGCATACCTGCTGCAGAAATGTAATGATGTGGGCGGTGTTCTACCTTAATAGGCCATGTGCATGAGCCTTTACTGTGCCACACTAGAAACAGGAAGCAGAATAGAAGTATAACATGAGCACAGAAGGCTGCCCGTGTGTGCAGATTTATTTTTTTCTTTTCATTCTCACAAAACCACAGATTCCCATTTATTTTCTAAACCAGTTTTATTCTCAGTCAGTGGTTATGGATAGCGATGACAAGCTGGTTACTCCTTTTGAAACATACTTTTGGATTTTTTTTAGTTGTGTGATTGCTAAAAACAAACATAACAAAATGACACAATTTTAAATAATATAAAAAGTCTTATGCTATAATAGTTACATTTAAATTTTCCCGAACATAACATTTACAGCAGAACCACAAACCATATAAATAAAAACACATAAAACATGCACATATAAAAATAGATGCATAGCCAAATGGCACTTCATTTATAATCTGCTGTAGTGGTAAGGATGCTGTATGTGTCAAAGCTCATTACTACAGCCGATAAAACAGCACCAAAATATCTACAACTTGAAATACACAAGGACCATGCACTTTCTAATGTTGTAGTGTGTATAGAAAGGACACCATCATGTTTACTCAATGATTTCTTGTTACTAGTCCCAAAAAAGACCATAGGCCAGCAGTTTCCTCCAGCCAATGAAAAGAATACTTGGGGGTCTATTGATGAATGTTTTCACAAAACATTCCCCCAGGATTCACACATTTTTATAATGAGAGTCAACTGGTAAATGAGTGAACCCTGACAGATACACAAATCTTGTGTGAGAATGTTTATAAACTGACCTCTGGAAGTGTGACTTAGGGACCCAAGCATGCTGGAAATTTTCTACTGTTCATGTTAGCAACTGTTTACAAAAATGGAAAGTGCTGAAGTGGTTTCATTTGTTTTACAGCCAAATTCTTGTATGGGATTTTCACAATGCAAACCCAAACAAGAGGAACCCACAATCCCTCCAACTTGCATTGGATGATTTTTAGATAAAAGTCATATTTTGGATCGTATCATATAGGATGAAAGCACTGAGTATGTACAGCCGTTTTTAGAAAATATGTAACAACTAGAGTAACAAGCTGTGGGGGGAGAAAAAGCATTGATCCTTTATAAAGTAGTAACAAATCTTGTCACTAAGCATATAGAAGTGGATGGGTCATATCTTTAGCTGTCCCAGCCCTGGAGCTTGTCAGGGACTTATTGTCAAACAATGTGAGGTCTACTTAACTAAACACAGTTCCTTGATTGTATCATGGGTAATAGCGACTTTTGTGTCCAGATGATACAGTAAGAGGAAGGGTTACTGATGAAAGAGAAGACACTTCCCAGTAAAGGCTGTGGGACAAGAAAAGTCTATATAGGATGATCATTGAGAGTGATTGAGACAGGATCACGCCAACAGTGATGACCTGTGGAAAAAAGAAAAAAGAGCTTGTGAGGTTGTCAGCCATTTTTTTACAAAAAAAAAAAAAAAAGGAAACAAAAAAGCCCACTGCAATGATTTGCACTTTGTTTCCACAGTTTTTTGATGTAATGAAATACCTAATAAAGACCTGCCAAACATGGCCAAATGTGTCTAAGCCTTTGGTTACCCAGAATGCGGCTTTGAAATAGTGCAACTTCACTTGAAAATTGCATGATTTCTAAGCTGCATGTCAGTGCGACTTCAGGTGAGAGACTTGGAAAACATCTGTGCGACTTCACACTGATGTCTATGCAAGTCACACCCACCTGAACTTGCTTGCAAGAACTCCTATCAAGATTGGTGTGACTCTGATGCTTGGGCTGTTTTTTAAAGCAACCGGTAAGAATGCGCATAATATATTATATATTGCACCCCAACAGATTTGTCAGAAAACCTTTACTTTCCTTTCAGAATCAACATTTTGTCTATGGGACACTATACTTCAAAATACTCCCACAAATGCGGGTCCTTGTTGGCAACAAAGATTTGTCAATTTGATCACACAGAAAAGTATTTTTTTCTAACATTCATTTAGGACCATGTTGCAAAAATGAATACACCCCAATGAAATTGTTAGGAGCAAAGCTGAATTTTAGACAACAAAAATCCTAATAAACAAGAATTCAACTACAGGTGAGTGTAATTATTCATCAAAAGGGCATTACTTAAAGAAAACTCCTTCCCATTTCATGCTGTCAGCAATAGCACCATATGGAAGAGAAATGTCACAAGGCCTGACAAAAAAAACTATTTCTTTACATAAGAAAGGTGAAGGCTACAAGAAGATCAGCAAAGCTTTACCAATCTGACAGAATACTGTAGCAAAAGTGTTTAAAAAATGTAACAAATTTAGCTGCAACCATCTCACAGACGTCCACGGAAGTTAACACCTCGACAGGAGAGTCATCTAATGAGATGTTGAAGAAAATCGCCATGCAAGTTCACTGCAGTTAGCTAAAGAATTAAAAAGCCAAACCGGGGTGATTGTTTCCCGTGACACAATACACTGTACACTACAAAGGAATGGCATGCATGGGTGTTATCCACGAAGGAAGCCTCTCCTAAAGCCCATGCACAAAAAAGCCTGCCTAGAATTTGCCAGGGCCCATGCTGAAAAAGAAGACTACTGGGACTGTAATCTGAGGTGATGAGACCAAGATAAATGTTTTTGGAACTGATGGCTTCAAAACTGTATGGCATCGCAAAGGTGGGGAGTACAAAGAAAAATGCATGGTGCCTACAGTGAAACATGGTGGTGGTAGTGATCTTCTGTGGGGCTACATGAGTGCTGCTGGTGTCAGGGAGCTACATTTCATTGATGGTACCATCATAATTCACAGAAGCACTGCTCTATATTGAAAGAGAAGATGCCACCGTCACACTCTGTGCCCTTGGTCGTCGTGCACTTTTCCAACATGACAATAATCCAAAACACAAATATAAGGCCACTGTTGTATTTCTGAAGAAGAACAGGAGGAAAGTGATTCAGTGGCCCAGTATGTCTCCTGATCTGAACCCAATCGAACACCTATAGGGAACTCTGAAGAGACAAGTTGAGCATCACTCTCCATCCAGCATCCAGGCTCTAAAAGAAGTCATTCTTGAAGAATGGAAAAAGATAGCTATTGCAATATGTCACCAACTTGTTCATCCCATGCCTAGAAGACTTGGTGCTGACCTTACAAATCATGAAGGTTATACAAAATACTAGATGTAGTAGTTTTTGTTGTGGGGTGTATTCATTTTTGCATCAACTAATTTGAGTAAAACTGAAGATTTTGTAATCCAAGTTATATTATTAACCTTACTTTCATGTAATGAGCTAAACAAATGTCCTATAAAAGTTTTGTCAAAACTTTGGAAAAATTGTTCTTGTGTACATTGTGAGATTGATTAGAATCTTACTTTTCAAAAGGTGTGGGTGTGTGTGTGTTTGTGTGTGTATGTATATATATAGGGAAATGATAAATGGTTTTCATTTTTTTAAATAAATAAATATGTGAAAAGTGTGGCGTTCATTTGTATTCAGTACCCCTGAGTCTTTGTAGAACCACCTTTCGCTGCAATTACAGCTGCAAGTATTTTTGGGTATGTCACTACCAGCTTTGCACATATAGAAGAGTGACATTTTTGTCCATGCTTCTTTGCAAAATAGCTCAGTCTCTGTCAGAATGGATGGGGAGCATCTGTGAACAGCAATTTTCAAGTCTTACCACAGATTCTCAACTGGATTTAGGTCTGGACTTTGACTGGGCCATTCTAACACATGAATATGCTTTGATATAAACCATATCATTGTAGCTCTGGCTGTATGTTTGGAGTCGTTGTCCACCTGGAAGGTGAACCCCCGCCCCAGTCTAAAGTGTTTTGCAGACTAACACATTTTCTTCTAAGATTGCCCTGTATTTGGCTCCATCCATCTTCCCATCAACTTTGACCAGCTACCCTGTCTTTGCTGAAGAAAAGCATCCCCATAACATGATGCTGCCACCACGGTGGGGATGGTGTGCTCAGGGTGCTATGCAGTGTTAGTTTTCTGCCACACGTTTTGTTTAGGCCAAAAAGTTCAATTTGGTCTCATCTGACCAGAGCACCTTCTTCCACATGTTTGCAGTGTCCCCCACATGGCTTCTCAAACTGCAAATGGGACTTCTTATGACTTTCTTTCAACAATGCCTTAGTTCTTGCCACTCTTCCATAAAGGCCAGATTTGTGGAGTGTACAACTAATAGTTGTCCTGTGGACAGATTCTCCCACCTGAGCTTTAGATCTCTGCAGCTCCTCCAGAGTTACCATGGGCCTCTTGGCTGCTTCTCTGAATAATGCTCTCCTTGCCCAGGCCTGTCAGTTTAGGTGGACAGCCATGTCTTGGTATGTGGCAGTTGTGCCAACATACTCTTTCGGATGATGGATTGAACAGTGCTTTGTGAGATGTTCAAAGCTTTGGATATTTTTTTTATAACCTAACCCTGCTTTAAACTTTTTTACAGCTTTATCCCTGAGCTGTCTGGTGTGTTCCTTGGCCTTCATGATGCTGTTTGTTCACTAAGGTTCTCTAACCAACCTCTAAGGGCTTCACTGAAAATCTGTATTTATACGGAGATTAAATTACACACAGGCGGACTCTATTTACTAATTAGGTGACTTCTGAAGGCAATTGGTTACACTAGACTTTAAATAGGGGTATCAGAGTAAAGGGGGCTGAATACAAATGCACACCACACTTCACATATTTGTAAAGAAAAAATGAAAACCATTTATCATTTTCCTTTCACTTTACAATTATGTGCCACTTTGTGTTGGTCTATCACATAAAATCCCAATAAAATACATTTACGTTTTTGGTTGTAACATGACAAAATGTGGAAAATTTCAAGGGGTGTGAATACTTTTTCAAGGCACTGTACATACACACACGCACAAACTGATCAGCATCCTGTACAAGAGCACTTTTGGTAATTTGGTTAACACATCACATCCATTATTTTCACTATCAGATACTGTATAACTGGACCAGACTACACACTATAAAAAAGGCATGAGTCCCTGCACCAATATATATTCAGGCTCATCAATTCAGGGACACTGATGGAAGCAAATAGTAATATGCAAGGGATATTTTTGTAGCAATGATGTGCATGGTAGAATGAAACAAAACATCTATAAATGTGTCATATTATGAAGCATACCTTTTCTCTTTGATATTCTTTAAACAAGTATGAGATGGCTGCAAAACATGGATGGCATAAGAACCACAATAAACAGCCCTGAAACACAAAAAACAGTGATTCACATTATTTGCTTTGAACACTTTAGTCATCACCAAGTTCCACAAAAACACAGGATTATGCAAGACTAAGGAGAATCTTCCATGTAATAAAAATAGCTCATTTACTAGCGACAGCTCACTTAACCAAGGTTTTTATAAAGACAGCTATATATTTCCAGTATTACATGCATCATTACAGCCCAGTTACAGACGAAGGTGGCTGATTCATAGCAACTGGAAGAAAAAAAAATGGCATTATTTCCCACAACCACCAATCAGAATTCTTGATTATTATTCCCATAATAAGAGTGTTAAAACATGTTCAGATGCTATGATCAACTATTCCACCTCCTAACTGTTAAATGAGGCTACCTACCACATTACATTAAAATTTGAGTTAAGAGGCTGTATGGACTTTAATGGTACTCGGTACATGGACAACACATGAATAGTCTAAAGATATCCTTTTATGACATCAAATAAAACATACACAATTTTGTGCCAAATCAAAGGCACCAAAACCGCTCTCTATTTAGTGAATAATTACATAGTGATACCAAATGTTGATTCTCATGGTCTATCAGAATATATCCATATCTTCACAACATGTTTTGCAGCAATATCCTCTTCAGCAAAATTTTAGAGAGTAAACGGATCTCTTAACTCCTGAAGAAGCAGATATTACCACGAAACATGTTGAGAAGATACAGATGTATAACATTAAATGGACAACTGTAACTTTGGCACAATTTGTCAGTTAAGGTATGCCCACCCTCCACCCCCCTAATGCGGCCCACCAGGTCCAATACTTACCTTTGTTCTGGTTTCAGTTTCAATAGGTCCTGCCAGGACCTATTCAGCCACACGCCAAGGCCCCATTTACAGAGGACATCATTTAAATTAGGTACAGAGGTGTATAGGCTGTACTCAGGGTCCCTTAAAGGACAACCTGAATCAAAGAATTGTCTATTAACCCCTTTTACTGCTTGAGCTTTTTCTCCCTCCATTTTTGCACATATGTAAAATGCTAATTTTAGGCCTGACAATTACTTAAAACCCACTAAAACAGTATATAATTTTGTGAAAGTAGGGACCCTGTAGAATAAAATTATGGTAGTTTCATTTTTTTATACATGTGCGGTCTATATTTTTCAGTCAATAATACATTTACAGTAAAAACCACTTAACGCCAAATCACGTAGATGTATGTCATAAAACTTTGCATACTTTAGCAAATGTGATGTAGAACTGTCGCTTCATGGTGCTTCTCTCCACAGTGATAATGTGGTACAAACCAAATGCCAGTGATACAGCCAGGCAAACTTTCATGGCAATGAGGAGTAAACCCGCTAGACTCTGATGAGCATGGTAACTGTGGTGGTTGGCATCTTGAAACTGCTCCCATATTAACAGAATAACCTGCAAAAAAACAAAAACAAACACAAAATGTATTAGCAGGCATAATTACATGGACACTGATTCAGCAAAAACACTCAAACATACATTAAGTATCAAACAATACAAAACTGGCCTTGGTATTTTCAGTGTACATTAGTTTTTATAAAGCAGTTAAAATCTGCATGTCTATTTCCATTACAAATCCCAAACCCCAAAACATAAAGGGGTTATTTCTTAATCTAGAATAGTGGGTGGGCCATGAAAATCATTTCTTTATGGCCCTGGGCCACCTGTGCACCTAGAACTGGTTTACAGCACAGATACAGCCACATATACACTATATTGTCAAAAGTATTGTGACACCTGCCTTTACACGCACATGAAGTTTAATGGCATCCCAGTTTTCGTCTGTAGGGTTCAATATTGAATAGGCCCACCCTTTGCAGCTATAACAGGTTCAACTCTTCTGAGAAGACTGTCCACAAGGTTTAGGAGTGTGTCTATGGGAATGTTTGACCATTCTTCCAGAAGTACATTTGTGAGGTCAGGCATTGATGTTTGATGAGAAGGCCTGGCTCGCAGTCTTGGCTCCAATTCATCCCAAAGGTGAAGTCAGGACTATGTGCAGGCCAGTGAAGTTCCTCCACCCCAAACTCGCTCATCCATGTCTTTATGGACCTTGCTTTGTGCACTGGTCTAAATCATTTGGTGAAGGGGGGATATTGGTGTGGGATTGTTTTTCAGGTGTTGGGCTTGGCCCCTTAGTTCCAGTGAAGTGAACTCTTAAGGCGTCAGCATACCAAGACATTTTTGACAATTTCATGCCCCTAACTTTGTGGGAACAAATTGGGGATGGCC
The DNA here is from genome assembly GCA_037952835.1 of Lithobates septentrionalis. Taxonomy (NCBI): domain Eukaryota; kingdom Metazoa; phylum Chordata; class Amphibia; order Anura; family Ranidae; genus Lithobates; species Lithobates septentrionalis. Next base: position 1,711,844 of record JBBDGP010000504.1, read on the forward strand.
TCTTCCTGTTCCAACATGACTGCGCACCAGTGCACAAACCAGATCGATAAAGACATGGATGAGTGAATTTGGGGTGGAGGAACTTGACTGGCCTGCACAGAGTGCTGACCTCAACCCAATAGAACACCTTTGGGATGAATTAGAATGGAGATGGTGAGTCAGGCCTTTTCATCCACATCAGTTTCTGACCTCACAAATGCGCCCCTTGGAAGAATGTTCAAACATTCCTATAGACACACTCCTAAACCTTGTGGACAGCCTTCCCAGAAGAGTTGAAGCTGTTATAGCTGCAAAGGGTAAGCCAACTCAACATTGAACCCTACGGACTAAGACTGGGATACCATTAAAGTTCAAGTGTGTGTTAAGGCAGGTGTCCAGTTACATTTGGTAATATAGTGCAATAGTGCATCTTTGCCAACACATATTTGCTTGATTTTAAGCTTAAACAGCTTTTGTGAGTACCTCGATTACTTGTGTAAAATAAATTAAATTTGGATATTTAAGATACTACACTATGACCCCTTTCATATGGGCGATCCGATCAGGTCCGCCTTTTGGTTTTTTAGAGCGACCTGATTGGACCCTCCAGTCTTTTCTATAAAGCGGCAGATGTCAGCGGACACATGTCTGCTGACACCATCCGATCCTGTCCACCAAAAACAGACGGATGGTGGTACTATTCCCCATCTGTCTGGCGGATTGGATGGAAATGGACCGTGTGTCCCATGGAGGAGAGCAGGAATTTGTCTATGTCAGCTCTGCATAGCAGAGCGGACACGGACGTGTCATCTGCCTGCTTAGCAGGGATCAACAGAAAGATCCCCCGCTGAGCAAGCAGATTCCGCTTTGCGGAGGTGCCCGTGTGAAAAGGGCCTATGGAAGCCTGTTTTTTTGTTATTTTTATGCTGGCTATGAAATCTAACCACTGAATGGGGAGAGGACAGCAGTGAAAGTGAAGCTTTAAAATGGAGTGCATCTGTTTGGAAGATCTTTGGAATTAATTAATACAAGCAGGGGTTGCCTAATCTTCTAGTGAGATAAGTACATACTTCCGGTAAGTGCATTTTCCTGTATGAGTGGTGGTGGTTACTTTGGATCAAAGATCATTCTACACTTGGAAGAATCAGATTGGTCATGGAAACTTTTTAATCAGTACACAGTTAGATTGTTTTATTTGAAATTAATTTTGGTTAAAAAAATGTTTCATATATTATTTGGAGGACTTTATTTGATCGCAATATTTATGGAATGATTTATTGTGAGTGCATGCATTTTCAAAGAATAATTTATTTTATTGTATAAGTGCTGTCTTTATTATTTTGTTATAAAACTGAAACATATGTTTGTAGTGCCCTATAAATATAAATCAAAAACCAACGTAAAGTGAAAAAAAACTGTAGATAAGTGAAAATGACAAACTCAATAAAAATATACAAAGCACACCTAGATTCAAATAAGGAATACACGACTCGTATATACACAATATTTATCACAGAATTCAGCTTTAAAGAACATTCAATACCATGGGTTAGATTGCATGTCCATAGCAAGACACAAAGATCTCAAATGTTACATTTCTGTCAAACAAAGATAAACTATGAGTTGGAGGGCATGAAAATGTGACAATGGAATGCAGCCTAATCCTCATCTGAGAACCAGTTCCCCTGACATTTTTTCCATAAGTGCTATCATGTGACCACCTTCATGATCAGTCAAGACACTGCCTGGAACCAAGTTCTTATAGCAGCACAAACGTCACATTTAGCACTAAATGAACTATTTAATATGATCACATGTGCAATCATTGTGCATAAAAGAGCAGCAAGTGATTTGTAACCAGTCGAGAACAGTTAGAAAGTTAGTAAACCAACCTCATAGGGTGACACCAGCACTATCCCGTTGCCTCTAGAGCCCGCTAACTTCAGAAAAGCTCTAGTGCCCCCACAAAAGTCCCAAGAATTCCTATACAATGCTGAACTTCCCAAAAAGTACAGCACAAGCACACCCTCATCACAGTCTACTAAGAACTCTGGATACCATTTGGTATGTCACTGAGGTCCTTGTACTTCGGGATTTTGGCACCATGGCTTGACTTTCTTGAAATGCAGGCGTTAAGTACAAGGATCTGTAGACCCCTTAAACTACACTAAAAAGTTAGCCAGTGAGACTTACTGGCACTATGCGAGGTCAGTGTATTAACAATAATCTTAAAACTGCTATATAAAAAAAAAGAAAAAGGAAACCTGTAGTAAGTGAATGTGGAGGCTGTCATCTCCTGAAAATGCAGTAACTTGACTGTTCTGCTGTTGGAACACTCAACATTTAGTGAAACACTGACCTGGAACTAACACACAAAACAGACTTCATGCTTTCTAATCTGTTCCGGATCAGTAACTCAATGTACTGAAGCCAGAGACAGCCAGAATCTAGCATTCCAAAAAATCGGCTAACAATACCATCACTTCTCGCTCTTTTTACAGGTTTCTATAAATGAACAAAAAAAAAATATAAAAAAATAGCTGCATTCTGGAGGAGTAAACCAAACCTATGGGTTAGTTTGCCCTTTTCAACTCTCACTACAGTCAATCTGTCTTATCTGAAATATCACAATAAGTGGGGCCAATAGTTTCCTCTATATCCATGGAGAGTAGGATGCCAATGTCAGTAAATAGTACATTGTCAGAGGTAGCCCCTTAGGGTCGGTTCACACTGGGGCAACACGACTTCAGCGCGAGTTTGCACGGCGACTTCAACGCGGCTTCGACGCGACTTCAGCAAATTACAAGGCGACTTGAAGTCGCCTCCATGACAGGCGACTTCGGCTGTGGCCAATCACAGGGCAATCAGCTCTCTGGGAGGGGGGGGGGGGAGGGAGGGGTTTTCCCTGCAAAGTCGCTTGACTTTACAGAGAGATCCGACTTGGAGGCGACTTCCATTGATTTCTATGGTACAGGTCGCCTACCAAGTCGGATCAAAGTAGTACAGGGAGTACGCTCTGAAGTCGGAGCGACTTCAGTAGTGTCTATTAAGACGCTAGCGTTCACTCCCATTGAATCTATTTCTGGGGCGACTTGGGGCGACTTGAGGGCGTACAAGTCGGATCCCAAGTCGCCCCAGTGTGAACCGACGGTCACTGTGCTGGAGCCACCTGGGCATTAGGTCTCATTCAATTAAAAGGAAAAAAGGAACACTGTAATTCAGGGTGGAGAAAGGCATAAGAAAACACACAGGAAGAAATGTGGAAGGCTGTCAACAAATACTGTTGTCCATTGTTTTACAAGTGTCCCAATTTTATAAAATTTGTTTATTGGATTGTTTTCTTTGTACCTGGAAATGTGATTTTTTTCGCATCCACTACTAGATTCTGTTCTTTAATTGTACTTACAGTAACTTTCACTTTGTAAATTATATTTTTTTACTAAAGTGGTTCTAAAGCCAAAAGGTTTTTTTTTTACCTTAAAGTAGTTGTAAATCTCAGACATGAAATATGAACAAAGCATATCCCTCTATAATGTGTACTTGTCTCAATCCAGAACACTAAATGTCATTTCCCTCTGTCGCCTCATTACTCTGTTATCAGTATGAATCACTTCTGATGAGTTTTCCTGACACCAAGAGAAAAATGGTGACAGGGGAGGGCACAGCCCATGATCGACAGCCTCAGCTCTGTTCCGATGTGCTGTGTGAAGGGGGCTGTTTCCCTTCCCTCCAATCAGCTCTCCTCAGTAATGTAACTTCAGCTCTCTGCCCCCTGATTTTCAGAGCTAAGAGATCCTGTGTAAATTCTGCACTTTTAAAGGATGTAAGCTAAAGATCGCTGTAGACAAACAGGTACAACTTATGTAGGAGGATTTGTTTCATCTCTGTATCACCTGAGGTCAGTTACTTCACTGGGTATATGAAAGAATGTACAATCAGCTTAATCCATTACCTGCATTAAGGTAAAAAAAACTTCCACTGGTAAGTCACCCCCCCCCCCCCCCCTCCACCACCGCCCTCTCTAAATATTTATCTGTATTAGTATGGCGCTGTGCCCATTTGCCGCAGCGCTGGTTCTCTCTCTCTCCCCTGTTTTGCAGGCTCAGAGACATTGGCTACTGCTGCCATCAAATTCTGTGAGGAGCAAACAGGCGGAGCCATGCTGTGAGGGTCTATAGACCCACACATCCTGGCTCTGGAGCAAGCACGCAAATGCACCACCATAGGAAGCAGGTTCTAATGGGGACACACAGAGAAGAGGAGGAGCCAAAAGCGCCAGAGGGGGACCCCTAGAAGAGGAGTTTCGGAATCACTCTGTGCAATACCACTGCACAGAGCAGGAAAGTATAAGGCCCCTTTCACACGGGCAGACCGGTCAGGTCAGCCTGTCAGTTTTTAGGCGGACATGAACGGACGCTCCATACAGGTCTATAGAGTGACAGATGTCAGCAGCGACATGTCCGCTGACATCCGACCTGCTAAAGTGTGACGGAGGAAAACCCTATTTTTCCATCCGTCATCGGATCGGATCAAAACGGACTCTACAGTCCATCTTCATCTGATCCCCCATAGAGGAGAGTGGCGCTCTGATAGGTCGGTCCCTGCACAGTGTGCAGAGACAGACCTGTCATCTGCCTGCTCAGCGGGGATCAACAGAGCGATCCCGCGCTGAGCAAAGTGGAGCCCGTACATGGACACGTCTGTGTGAAAGGGCCCTAACGTTATTTTTTTTAAATATAGACTTTACAACCGCTTTAATAACGTGAGAAAAACAAAGACAAATCTCAAGGATGGGGTGCAATGTCATTTTTGTGTAAAAACTACATTAATTCACTCACCACATTGACATGTGATAGGTCATCCCACCAGACCGTGAGTATCACATGGATTCCTTATGTTGCTCTTTAAAAATGTTGACCAAAAGGCTCTTTTTATAAACTCTTGGAACTAAACAGATTGTTGTGTTTCAATAATCAGAAAGGAAGGGTTTTTGTGTATGTCCTTGTAAAGCAATGTTATGTTTAATGTAAAATCCCACCCTCTAGCCTTTCCAGGAATAGGGGCTGCATAGCAAGCTTAATATCTGTAGGAGATGAGCTATAAACTGGACATGTGGGCAGTTGCTGTATGTTTGGTGGCATAATGCACTCGATTCACAGAAAAAAAAAAAAAAAAAAAATGTAAATACAGTATGTAGAAAAATCTAAATCAAATCAATATTTGATGTGAACACCCTTGGCCTTCAAACCAGCATCAATTCTGCTAGGTACACTTGCACACAATTTGACGGAACCTGGCCCAAAGGTAACATCAAGAGTAGCCCTGCAACATCCAGTCCAGCAGGGTCCCGGCACAATAATGTCCGAAAGCCACGTAAGAAGGAAAGCTCCCATCAGGTTTTAATTTATGAAATAAAGCGAAGAGAGAAAAAAAATTGCTAGCAAAGTAACAGGCTAGTCTTAAAACAGCAGAGCTGAATTAAAAGATGTCCATCCTCCTAGGACACTAGCAAAAAACTGAGGCATGTCAGTAGTAGCAGGGGTTATAGTTTGGGCTGGCCTACAGTTTTTTTGTTTGCCAGTGCCCAGGTCTCCTGTAAGTTTCAGTATAACCTGAATGTTTAAAGTGGTTCTAAGGGTTAAAGGTTTTTTTACTTTCATGCCTTCTATTCGTGAAGGTAAAAAACCTTCAGTATGCAGCTCCCTCCCCCCTTATACTTACCGAAGCTAGATCTCGATCCACAGATGTGCACGGGAGCAGCTGATCTCCTGGGTCTCTGCCTCCTCACTGACTGAGAGCCATTGGCTCCCACTGCTGTCAACCACAGCCAGTGAGAAGGGAACGGGGTCGAGCCCCATTCTTTTCATATTATGGACACACAGAGTGGGGCTAGGGAGCAAGCATGCACAAGTGCCCCCATAGATAGCCGGATATGGGGGAAGATTTACTAAAATTGGAGCGTGCAAAATCTGGTTCATTCCTACATAGAAACCAATCAGCTTCCAGGTTTTATTGTCAAAGCTTCATTGAACAAGCTGAAGTAAGAAGCCGATTGGCTAACATGCACAGCTGCTCTAGATTCTGAGTACACCAGTTTTAGTAAACCCCCTCCCCCCATGAATATCCACACAATTTACTGTCAAGATTCTCAACTTCTTTAGTAAATCAGCTCAAATACCTGGAGGAAAGACAGATTTTCTTTATATGATCACATAAAAAAGAAGTGCTTTGAAAGTTTATCGACTAGATCTTTATGCATTTAAATTACATTTTTACAAAGATATTCTGACATATCAGTTATAAATCTTATACCAAGCAGACATATTTGATTTTTTTTACTGCAATATATAATATTTCTAGAGCAATAGTAACTATTTTTTGCCCTTCACTGGGGTGGGGGGGGCATAAAAAATATCACCCGCTGTGTCTTCAGAAGCTGAATATGGCAAATAGACGTCAGGCAAACATGCTTTCAGAATTTGATGTTAAAAGAGATCATTTCTTTATACTTAGGGCAGCACATACATCAGATGAACATGCTTGTCTTTGCACACAGCAGCTTATCTTGGCAAGACAACAAAGCCAGTAAAATCCAATAAAGCCTAAAGAAATACATTGGTTGGGTTTATCTGCTAAAGCCTTAAAACTGCCTTGGGTCATACTTATTTTCATCGATGTATATGTTTTTAGGGGACAGCACAATAGAGAAGCTTGCTTCACAGCTCCCTTTGTTTAATTGAAACCTTTGACTCATTCATCTGATAAGGGATGAGCAAGTCTGTCCATAGATGGATCGAAATGTGTCTGGTTCAGCAGGAATCGGAAGAATTTTGACCTAACTATGGCAACTCCTGCATGACAGAAGTCAATCTAATGATCAACTTCTGACGAACGGTCTTGTAAGTAGATGTTCTTGATCAGCGGCTGCAAACACTGATTAGTGAGTTCTGACAGCGGAGTGTCCCCAGTGTCAACACACAATGTATCAGTGAGGAGGATCTTTCCATCCACCTTGCTTGTGTGGACTGGGAAATGCTTTAGTTTTTTTCCTCTGTTCTGTCCTCTGGCTGAGCGGGAAAAAAAAAACAACAATCCATTTATGGCCAGCCTTACTGCTCTGATGGCTTATCCCAGTTTTGTAAATCTAATTTTTTTAGCACAGCTGAAAATAATCATGATATAAAGCGACAAGAGCTCCTCTTGGACTAAACAAAGTAATGCATAAGTATACACTAGGGTGGATTTATTAAAGGCAAATAGACTGTGCAGCTTCACTCATTTTTGTAAGCGCTTAGTATGAGTGAATTCACACATAGGGATCGATTTACTAAACCCGTTGCACTCAAAATCTGGAGCAGCTGTGCATGGTAGCCAGCTTCTTCAATTAACCACTTCAGCCACGGAAGATTTTACCCCCTTCCTGACCAGAGCACTTTTTACAATTTGGAACTGCGTCCCTTTAACTGACAATTGCGCGGTTATGCAATGCTGTATCCAAACAAAATTTGAGTCTTTTTTTACCACAAATAGAGCTTTCTTTTGGTGGTATTTAACCACTTGAGCCCCGGACCATTATGCTGCCTAAGGACCAGAGGTCTTTTTCCAATTTGGCACTGCGTCGCTTTAACTGCTAATTGCGCGGTCATGCAATGCTGTACCCAAACAAAATTTGCGTCCTTTTCTTCCCACAAATAGAGCTTTCTTTTGATGGTATTTGATCACCTCTGCGGTTTTTATTTTTTGCGCTATAAACGGAAAAAGACCGAAAATTTTGAAAAAAAAAAAAATGATATTTTCTACTTTTTGTTATAAAAAAAATCCAATAAACTCAATTTTAGTCATACATTTAGGCCAAAATGTATTCGGCCACATGTCTTTGGTAAAAAAAATGTCAATAAGCGTATATTTATTGGTTTGCGCAAAAGTTATAGCGTCTACAAACTAGGGTACATTTTCTGTAATTTACACAGCTTTTAGTTTATGACTGCCTATGTCATTTCTTGAGGTGCTAAAATGGCAGGGCAGTACAAAACCCCCCCAAATGACCCCATTTTGGAAAGTAGACACCCCAAGGAAATTGCTGAGAGGCATGTTGAACCCATTGAATATTTATTTTTTTTGTCCCAAGTGATTGAATAATGACAAAAAAAAAAAAAAATATTTACAAAAAGTTGTCACTAAATGATATATTGCTCACACAGGCCATGGGCCTATGTGGAATTGCACCCCAAAATACATTCTGCTGCTTCTCCTGAGTATGGGGATACCACATGTGTGGGACTTTTTGGGAGCCTAGCCGCGTACGGGGCCCCGAAAACCAATCACCGCCTTCAGGATTTCTAAGGGTGTAAATTTATGGATTTCACTCTTCACTGCCTATCACAGTTTCAGAGGCCATGGAATGCCCAGGTGGCACAAAACCCCCCCAAATGACCCCATTTTGGAAAGTAGACACCCCAAGCTATTTGCTGAGAGGCATGGTGAGTATTTTGCAGCTCTCATTTGTTTTTGAAAATGAAGAAAGACAAGAAAAAACTTCTTTTTTTTTTTCTTTTTTCAATTTTCAAAACTTTGTGACAAAAAGTGAGGTCTGCAAAATACTCACTATACCTCTCAGCAAATAGCTTGGGGTATCTACTTTCCAAAATGGGGTCATTTGGGGGGGTTTTGTGCCACCTGGGCATTCCATGGCCTCCGAAACTGTGATAGGCAGTCAAGAGAGAAATCAAAAATTCACGCCCTTAGAAAGCCTGAGTTTGGTTTTCGGGGTTCCGTACGCGGCTAGGCTCCCAAAAAGTCTCACACATGTGGTATCCCCGTACTCAGGAGAAGCAGCAGAATGTATTTTGGGGTGTAATTTCACATATTCCCATGGCATGTTTGAGCAATATATCATTTAGTGACAATTTTGTGCAAAAAAAAAAAAAATTGTCTCTTTCCCGCAACTTGTGTCACAATATAAAATATTCCATGGACTCGGCATGACTCTCAGCAAATAGCTTGGGGTGTCTACTTTCCAAAATGGGGTCATTTGGGGGGGTTTTGAACTGTCCTGGCATTTTATGCACAACATTTAGAAGCTTATGTCACACATCACCCACTCTTCTAACCACTTGAAGACAAAGCCCTTTCTGACACTTATTGTTTACATGAAAAAGTAATTTTTTTTTTGCAAGAAAATTACTTTGAACCCCCAAACATTATATATTTTTTTAAAGCAAATGCCCTACAGATTAAAATGGTGGGCGTTTCATTTTTTTTTCACACAGTATTTACGCAGCGATTTTTCAAACGAATTTTTTGGGGAAAAAACACACTTTTTTAAATTGTAATGCACTAAAACACACTATATTGCCCAAATGTTTGATGAGATAAAAAAGATGATCTTAGGCCGAGTACATGGATATCAAACATGACATGCTTTACAAATTTACAAACGTGCAGTGGCAACAAAATAAATACATTTTTAAAAGCCTTTACAGGTTACCACTTTAGATTTACAGAGGAGGTCTACTGCAAAAATTACTGCCCTCGATCTGACCTTCGCGGTGATACCGCACATGCATGGTGCAATTGCTGTTTACGTTTGACGACAGACCGCCGCTTGCGTTCGCCTTAGCGCGAGAGCAGGGGGCGACAGGTGTGCTTTTTTTTTTTTTCTTTATTATTTTTTTGCTTTTTTATCTTATTTTTAAACTGTTCCTTTCATTTTTTTTTTTTTTTAAATCATTTCTATTGTTATCTCGGGGAATGTAAATATCCCCTATGATAGCAATAGGTAGTGATAGGTACTCTTTTTTGAAAAAATTGGGCCCTAGATCTCTCCTCTGCCCTCAAAGCATCTGACCACACCAAGATCGGTGTGATAAAATGCTTCCCCAATTTCCCAATGGCGCTATTTACATCCGGCGAAATCTAAGTCATAAAATGCTCGTAGCTTCCGGTTTCTTAGGCCATAGAGATGTTTGGAGCCACTCTGGTCTCTGATCAGCTCTATGGTCAGCTGGCTGAATCACCGGCTGCATTTTCAGGTTCCCTGTTGAGACAGGAGAGCCAGAGAAAAACACGGAAGACGGTGGGGGGGGGGGGCATTCCCTCCCACGGCTTGTAAAAGCAGTCTAGAGGCTAATTAGCCGCTAGGATTGCTTTTACATGAAAGCCGACCGCTGGCTGAAAAGAATGATACCAAGATGATACCTAAACCTGCAGGCATCATTCTGGTATAACCACTCAAAGTTGTGAATGGCGTATCTGAAGACAAAAAAATGGTTAACAATAAAGCACAGTAAACGGTAAAGTATAAAAAATTGCATACCTGAAAAGCAAACATGATAAAACATAATAACAATAAAACATTGCAGAATAGAATACAGTAAAAAAGAGCAGAACAATAGAGAGAATAGAGAGAGAGAGAGAACAATAAAACGACAACTATTTTTTTTTATTTTATATATATATATATTTTTTTTTTTACACTTTTTTTGTAACTAACTTTTATAACTGTAACCGGTTCCAGGTTCGGGTCTCTCAAAATGCGATGGCATCTTGGGAGACCCTGTGAAAGTGCGCCTAGTCTGTGGAATGCTGTACCCTACGCTAATACTCAACTAGTGAATGGTAGCGTTCAAAACATTCACCAATGCAAAGACCAGGATTGTCAGGACAGGAGGGACAATAATAGCGGGTGTCACGCCTATATCCGCGCTTGCTGCAGACACAACATCTTTTTAGGGGGGGTTCGCTGGGTAGGGGTACTCGGGAGGACATAAAGAAAATGCCTCTCATGCAGCCGACTGGATTTGGTTGGGGATGTGAATGGGGGAAGTACGGGCGCTGCAGAAGCGGTGGGTTCCCAATTAGGATTGGCGAATGCAGCAGGAAGGGCACGACGGGCCTGTGTTTGTCTTTTTGGTGGCAGCGGGACACTACTTATGCTTGCCACCTCACTAGCTTGAACTGCACTTATGGGACTCGCCACGTCACCAAGTGTTACTGCAGTGCTGGTTTGACTACGACCGGGGTGTACTAGGCCGCTGGCGCTTGCCAGTTCACCAAAACGCTACCAAAAAAACTGTTAGCGATCGCAGGGATCAGGCCTGACTCTGCGAACGCTGCAGTTATGCTTTTAGTCTTTTGTAAGTGACAGTGATCGATCGATACTGCACTTGGGTGGGCTGGGCTGGGCCGGGCGGAGGGGCAAAACGCAGGTGCTAGCAGGTATCTGTGCTGATCCCGCTAACACTGCGTTTTTGGGAACCCTAAACTGCTGGGGACGCTAGTATAGATCTGATCGGATCAGATATTGATCCGTACAGATACTATACCACTAAGGGAGGTGTATGCTGCGTGCGTGGGTGTTAGCGGTACTGGCGCTAATCTGACGCTGCCTGGGGCGACGCATATCACCGCCGGGCGATCAGGGGGCTAAACCTTTATTCGGTAATAAACGGCGGGTGCCCTGACACTATAAAAAATAAACTAACCAGCGTCACCCGTAACACTTATACGGTGATCAGTGGTGAAAGGGTTAACTAGGGGCCATCAAGGGGTTAAAACATTTATTAGATAGTATATGGGGGTCCGACGCTATAAAACGCTGACGGCGAACCTAAATATTTACGTCCCTAACTAGCGTCACCAGCGACACTAATACAGCGATCAGAAAAATGATCGCTTAGCGACACTGGTGACAGGGGGTGATCAAGGGGTTAAAACTTTATTAGGGGGGGTTAGGGGGGTACCCTAGACCTAAAGGGGGGTAACAGTAACTGTCCCAACACTGTAACTGTCACAAACTGACACTAATGCAGTAATCAGAAGAAAAAAAAAAAAAAAACTGCTTGGTGTCAGTTTGTGACGGGGGGGGGGGGGGGGGGGGAAATCGGGGTGTTTTGTGTGCCTGGCATGTTCTACTGTGTGTGTGTAGTGTTGTGCACTCACTCACATGTCTTCTCTCCTCGGGCCGGAACGGAAATTACCGAACCGAGGAGAGATGACATCATTTCCTTTGCTGCTGTTTAGCATACAGCAGCAAAGGAATGATTCGATTGGCCGGCGGCGATCGCGAGGGGGGGCCACGAACGGATGGTCTCCCCCTCACCTCTGATCGCTGCTGGACAAAAGACGACCGCCTCGGGCACCGGGGGGGGGGTCCGATCGACCGACCCCCCACCCGCGGAAGGCAAATCACGTACATGTACGTGATTTTGCCTGTCCGTGCCACCTTGCCGACGTACATCGGCGTGAGGCGGTCGTCAAGTGGTTAAAACAACAAAAAATGTCCAGCGCTCTGGATTTCACAAAAATAAACTCTGGCAGTCCAACAATGAAAAATGGACAGTTTATTAAGTCCAATGATAATATGTAAATGATGATTCATAAATTGTAAAAACAAGTTTTAAACAGTTAAAATTGAACCCACAGTAACACAGTACTATATTGCACTAAATGAAGACATGTTAATGTGTACTTGGGATAAAAACATATATATGTAAGACAGTTGGCCCTTGAACAGCAGAAAACCCACACGGGAGATCCATCCAGGTGTATATTGCAACCAAAGTCAAATGGGAAAAAGTTAGTGGAACAGAAAAGGGGCGCCTCGCCCAAAGAATCAAGGGGACTTACAGAAACCCCGCTGGCTGTGTGATCTGAAGTCAGGAAGGACGACTCACCGGCTCCAGCAAGCAGAAGATGTAGCGTGGAAGGAGCCAAAGCTCCACCGAGAGGAGAGCAGCGCTGTGTGATCTGAAGTCAGGAAGGACGACTCACCGGCTCCAGCAAGCAGAAGATGTAGCGTGGAAGGAGCCAAAGCTCCGCCGAGAGGAGAGCAGCGCTGTGTGATCTGAAGTCAGGAAGGACGACTCACCGGCTCCAGCAAGCAGAAGATGTAGCGTGGAAGGAGCCAAAGCTCCGCCGAGAGGAGAGCAGCGCTGTGTGATCTGAAGTCAGGAAGGACGACTCACCGGCTCCAGCAAGCAGAAGATGTAGCGTGGAAGGAGCCAAAGCTCCGCCGAGAGGAGAGCAGCGCTGTGTGATCTGAAGTCAGGAAGGACGACTCACCGGCTCCAGCAAGCAGAAGATGTAGCGTGGAAGGAGCCGAAGCTCCGCCGAGAGGAGAGCAGCGCTGTGTGATCTGAAGTCAGGAAGGACGACTCACCGGCTCCAGCAAGCAGAAGATGTAGCGTGGAAGGAGCCGAAGCTCCGCCGAGAGGAGAGCAGCGCTGTGTGATCTGAAGTCAGGAAGGACGACTCACCGGCTCCAGCAAGCAGAAGATGTAGCGTGGAAGGAGCCGAAGCTCCGCCGAGAGGAGAGCAGCCTCCCCGAGGCTCCGTGGCGGTGACCGCATGTCACTGCAAGGACACACAGAAAACAATTGTTTCTGTGTGTCTAATTCACACTGCAATGTAATACAAGGCTGTGCTGTGATACAATGCAGACAAGCTGTATTGTATCGCAGTGCACTGTACAGAATCGCATGGCACTGTACAGCAATATTAATGAAGTGTACTTTTGTTCACTTCATATAAAGTTTGTAAAAAAAGAAAAAGAAAAACGTGTGTGATTCGTTGAATCGTGCACTACACTGCCCCCTACCACAGTTTGGAACAGACAGCTGCCAAAGAGTAAAAGTGCTTCGACAGCTGTCCATTCCTGTGTGAACCGGCCCTAAATGTGGAAAATATCTGCCGATTTCCATCATCCAATCATATGTAGGCAAAAATGCTTTTTCATTTGCTTGAACCTGATTGGGTATTCTTTACAAAGTGAAACTTCGCCACATTGTCATTTACGAAGGAAAATTTGAGCAACTGCACTTGCAAAGTGCAGTGTCTATTTGCCGTTAGTAAATCAGCCCCATTGAGTTTAAAAGGTGTACCATTCTCCGTGGTAAATCAAATTAGGGAGGAATGGGTGATTATCATCTAATATCTTATGAGCATCTTAAAGTGTATCCAAAACTAGTTAGTGGTTAGAACCACCATCAGGTTTTATTGCTGTCAGTGTCCCACTTAGAGAGACACCCTCTATTTTTTTTTTTTGGTGATCACTGAAACTAAAATTTTGAGTTTCCACCAGAACAGAATAGAATAGAGGGAAAATGTTTAAATGTTTCCAATTTAGACACTTCCTATTCTGTGTCTACAGAATAAGAAGATCTCTCCAAAAGGGCCCAGATGGGAAAAACCTGGCAGGGGCTTTCACCATTCCCTACTACACCAAAAATGAAAAGTTGGCTTTAGTTATACTTTAAGGCTGAATACCAGAAGAAAAAAAAACAAAAAAACACAATTTTGGGCCATTGGCTATTTAACCACTTAACCTCCGGAAGATTTACCCCCTTCATCACTAGGCCATTTTTATCTAAAATGGCACTGGGTTACTTTAACTGGCAATTGCGTGGTCATGCAATGTTGTACCCAAATAAAATATATTTAATCCCCCCCCCCCCACACAAATAGAACTTTTTTTTGGTGGTAAATGATCACCACTGCAATTTTTTATTTTACTTTCTGCTATAAAATATATCCAGTAAAAAAACTGAAAAAAAAAAAAGAAATGTCTTCATAAATTTAGGCCAATATGTTTTCTGCTACATATTTTTGGTAAAAAAAATAAAAATATCCCAATAGGCATATACTGATTGGTTTGCGCAAAAGTTATAACGTCTACAAACTATGGTATTTATACTGGAATTTTTATTCATTTATTTATTTTGATACTAGTAATGGCGGCGATCAGCAACTCATAGCGGGACTGCGTTATTGTGGCGTACAGTCGGACACTGACACTTTGTGGAAACCAGCAACACCAACACAGTGATCAGTGCTAAAAATATGCACCGTCACTGTACCAACTGGCTGGGAAGAGTTACACATATAGGGCTGTGTGCCTAGCCAGTGTTTTACTGTACTATGTGTGCTGCTTTTACTCAGGGAAGTGATGGATTTTATTCCCTGCTATGCAGGGACACACAAGCCATCCCTTCCCCCCCTGCCAGAATGGAGATCTGCCTTGCTTACATAGGCAGAGCTCTGTACTGTGTCTGTCCAACAATCGGCGGTGGCTGGTGGACATCCAATGCCCGACACCTGCAGATTGGCTTCTCTTGTGAGTAATCACAGCAAAAGCTGGCTGCCGGGAGCGTGTGCCCCCTAGGCAAAAGTGCAGAAAAACTTGTATACATACACATGATTGTACACAGGAGGGCCGCTCTGTAGCAGTAAATCTGCTATAGGGCTTTCCCTAACTGGTTAAAGTGATTTCAAGTGATAGTTAACCCACTTCTATTAAAAGCTCCCGTCCCCTCTGTAATATAACAATAAGTGCCCCTGTGCCTGTGTTATATAAAAAATATGCTCATCTGTACCTATATCACAGCGGCTCTTGGCGATCAGGCAACTCCTTGTCTCTCTCTCCTCTGCCCGGACGACAGCTCCAGCAGGCGGGGCTGTGCAATGCCGCTGAAGTCAGCCGGGGAGGAGGGGAAGAGAGGAGAGAGAGCCGAGGAGTCACATGATCGCTGGGAGCCACTGCGTTCTAGGTACAGATAAGCATATTTTTTATATAACAGAGACACAGAGGCACTTATTGTTATATTACAGAGGGGATGGGAGCATTTTATATTAATTATGAGAGCAGCAGGAGCAGAGGGGGTAGGCGCTGACACGAGCAGACAGGCAGGGAAGGGAGGGGGGGAATAGGAATGAGGAGAGGACAGAGCAGGTTTGTGGATGACGGAGGCATGTAAACTGACCACAATGTCAGGGCTCAGCAGCCATAATAAACCGTGGTCAGCTTACAGGGGGGAGGGCATAGCTAGGCAGGATCAGGCAGGTTTTCTAGGTGTTACAGGGGGCCAAATGACACAGCACAAGCACTGTGCTGTATAACATGTACTTTAATAGGAATTTTCAGTGCCCCTTTCTCATCCCCTGAATACCCAAATACTTACCCGAGTCCTATATCAATTTAGCGCTGTGCTTCTGTCATTGTCAGTCGAATTCAGTGAAGAGGGAGCAGGGGTGGGCCTAACCAGACAATGGACACACACACAGCCTGGCTCAGGAGCGAGCTCACACATGTGCCATCATAGGAAGCGACTTCCATTCTGGCACACGCAGAAGAGGAGGAGTTTGGAGCGCCGGTGGGGAACTTCAGAAGATTTGGATCAGGGCTGCTGTTTGCAATGCGTTTGCACAAAGCAGGCAAGTATAACATATTTGTATTTTAAGGGGAAAAAAAGAAGCCCAGTGTTGTACATAAGAAACGGTACAAAATCCAAAAGGTTACAAAATGTAGTATATAAATTTTTTAATTTTTTTGGGTTAACAAATGCGGTTTTTATTTTCCTTAAAATAGCAAACCTGTTATACTTACCTGCTTTGTGCAAAGGCATTGCAAACAGCAGCCCTGATCCAAATCTTCTGGAGTTCCCCACCGGCGCTCCAAACTCCTCCTTTTCTGCGTGTGCCAGAATGGAAGTTGCTTCCTATGGTTGCACATGTGTGGGCTCGCTCCCGAGCCAGGCTGTGTGTGTGTGTCCATTGTCTGGCTTGGCCCACCCCTGCTCCCTCTTCACTGAATTTGACTGACAATGACAGAAGCACAGCGCTAAATTGATATAGGACTCGGGTAAGTATTTAGGTATTGAGGGGCTGAGAAACAGGCACTGAAAGGTTTTTTACCCTAATGCATTAAAATGAAAAAAAAAAAAAAAAAAAAAAAAAACTTACGACTTTAGAAAAACCTTAACACTTTAAAAATACATTTTTTACATTTCAAATATTTTTTATTCTCAATATTGACAGATAGAAATAGAATAAGAGTTGTACATAAGAAACGGTACAAAATCCAAAAGGTTACAAAATGTAGTATATAAAATGGTCAGAGCATCATACTGCCTTACCACCACACAACTCATATAGATTGGTGGCCATTTAAAAGACACAGTCATCCAACATCATCAAGATTATAATATAAAACCCATGGAATGTCAGTCACGATCTTAAAGCGGAGCTCCACCCTAAAGTGGAGCTTCCGCTCATCGGATTCCTCCCCCCCCTCTGGTGCCACAATTGGCACATTTCAGGGGGAAGGGGGTGCAGATACCTGTATAATACAGGTATTTGCACCCACTTCCGGGAATAGCTAGCCACAGATGCCAACCCCCCCCCCCCCCCATTGTGTTCTGGGAAACACACAGTTCCCACAACACAACAGGGACCAGTAAAGACGCGCAGTGCGACTCGCGCATGCGCAGTAGAGAACCAGGCAGTGAAGCCGCAACTCTTCACTTCCTGATTCCCTGACCAAGGATGGCGGCGGGGGCAGCCCGAGAACCGAGCGATTGCTCGTCATCTGCAGCAGACATCGCGGGCTCCCTGGACAGGTAAGTGTCCATTTATTAAAAGTCAGCAGCTGCGGTATTTGTAGCTGCTGGCTTTTAATAATTTTTTTTTTTTTTTTGAGGTGGACCTCCTCTTTAATGAAATGCCCTGCACTAAGTCAGACAAGTCAAACATAAAAGGGAAACAGAAGGGGAAAGAAGAGAAAAAAAAAAAGAGAAAGAAATATAAAGTACAGGGAGAGGTTACATGAGAGCACATGCCCAGGGTGGAGGACATCATAACCTATATTGACCAGGCCTAAACATTTAAAGCGCTCAAAAAGAAAAATGACCTCTATTAATACTTGTCCCACATTTTTTCTGCTCAGTTTGGTAAAACTCTTACTGAGACCTGCAATTCCAGCTCTAGTACATGGATCATAGTAGGTCGCTCGTTGTACACCAACTCCATTCAGAAAAAGCCTTGTAAGCTTTTCACTAGATGCAATGCTTTCTGTGATTAGAGGAGGAGGCGAGATTATGACATCCAACATTGTACTAAAGTGGAATTAAACCTTAGAAAAAAATAAAAACCTGACAGATGGGGTCTTTGTCATAAAAAGTCATAAAACCTTCACCCAGCCTGTCAGTATTTATGTACCCTGAGTCACGCAGGTGCAGCTCAGCATACATTTACAGCCCGGCGCCGTGATGTGGCTACCATCCATATATACAGCAGTGACATTATCATAGCCTGGAACCCGAAAGAGGACTGGGAGAAGATCACAGCTCCCATTAGAGCGCTGTAAGGTTTCGCTTGCCAGGTAAGTCGGCCACAATGAGTTAATATGATGTGTATACTAGCACATTATGGTTAAAAAAAAAAAAAAAAAGGAGAAGAAGAAAGAAGAGGAGGAGAAAGAGGAAGAGGAGGAGAAAGAGGAAGAGGAGGAGAAAGAGGAAGAGGAGGAGGAGGAGAAAGAGGAAGAGGAGGAGAAAGAGGAGGAGAAAGAGGAGGAGGAAGATGAGGAGGAAGAGGAAGAGGAGGAGAAAGAGGAAGAGGAGGAGAAAGAGGAGGAGAAAGAGGAAGAGGAGGAGAAAGAGGAGGAGAAAGAGGAAGAGCAGTGGCATTATCATAGCCTGGAACCCGAAAGAGGACTGGGAGAAGATCACAGCTCCCATTAGAGCGCTGTAAGGTTTCGCTTGCCAGGTAAGTCGGCCACAATGAGTTAATATGATGTGTATACTAGCACATTATGGTTAAAAAAAAAAAAAAAAAAGAGAAGAAGAAAGAAGAGGAGGAGAAAGAGGAAGAGGAGGAGAAAGAGGAAGAGGAGGAGAAAGAGGAAGAGGAGGAGAAAGAGGAAGAGGAGGAGAAAGAGGAAGAGGAGGAGAAAGAGGAGGAGGAGAAAGAGGAGGAGAAAGAGGAGGAGAAAGAGGAGGAGAAAGAGGAGGAGAAAGAGGAGGAGAAAGAGGAAGAGGAGGAGAAAGAGGAAGAGGAGGAGAAAGAGGAGGAGAAAGAGGAGGAGAAAGAGGAAGAGCAGTGGCATTATCATAGCCTGGAACCCGAAAGAGGACTGGGAGAAGATCACAGCTCCCATTAGAGCGCTGTAAGGTTTCGCTTGCCAGGTAAGTCGGCCACAATGAGTTAATATGATGTGTATACTAGCACATTATGGTTAAAAAAAAAAAAAAAAAGGAGAAGAAGAAAGAAGAGGAGGAGAAAGAGGAAGAGGAGGAGAAAGAGGAAGAGGAGGAGAAAGAGGAAGAGGAGGAGAAAGAGGAAGAGGAGGAGAAAGAGGAAGAGGAGGAGAAAGAGGAAGAGGAGGAGAAAGAGGAAGAGGAGGAGAAAGAGGAAGAGGAGGAGAAAGAGGAAGAGGAGGAGAAAGAGGAAGAGGAGGAGAAAGAGGAGGAGGAAGAGGAGAAAGAGGAAGAGGAGGAGAAAGAGGAGGAGAAAGAGGAAGAGCAGTGGCATTATCATAGCCTGGAACCCGAAAGAGGACTGGGAGAAGATCACAGCTCCCATTAGAGCGCTGTAAGGTTTCGCTTGCCAGGTAAGTCGGCCACAATGAGTTAATATGATGTGTATACTAGCACATTATGGTTAAAAAAAAAAAGGAGAAGAAAGAAGAGGAGGAGAAAGAGGAAGAAGAGGAGGAGAAAGAGGAAGAGGAGGAGAAAGAGGAAGAGGAGGAGAAAGAGGAAGAGAAAGAGGAAGAGGAGGAGGAGGAGGAGAAAGAGGAAGAGGAGGAGAAAGAGGAGGAGAAAGAGGAGGAGGAAGAGGAGGAAGAGGAGGAGAAAGAGGAGGAGAAAGAGGAAGAGGAGGAGAAAGAGGAGGAGAAAGAGGAAGAGGAGGAAGAAGAAGAGGAGGAGAAAGAGGAAGAGCAGTGGCATTATCATAGCCTGGAACCCGAAAGAGGACTGGGAGAAGATCACAGCTCCCATTAGAGCGCTGTAAGGTTTCGCTTGCCAGGTAAGTCAGCCACAATGAGTTAATATGATGTGTATACTAGCACATTATGGTTAAAAAAAAAAAAAAAAAGGAGAAGAAGAAAGAAGAGGAGGAGAAAGAGGAAGAGGAGGAGAAAGAGGAAGAGGAGGAGAAAGAGGAAGAGGAGGAGAAAGAGGAAGAGGAGGAGAAAGAGGAAGAGGAGGAGAAAGAGGAAGAGGAGGAGGAAGAGGAGAAAGAGGAAGAGGAGGAGGAGAAAGAGGAGGAGAAAGAGGAGGAGAAAGAGGAAGAGCAGTGGCATTATCATAGCCTGGAACCCGAAAGAGGACTGGGAGAAGATCACAGCTCCCATTAGAGCGCTGTAAGGTTTCGCTTGCCAGGTAAGTCGGCCACAATGAGTTAATATGATGTGTATACTAGCACATTATGGTTAAAAAAAAAAAAAAAAAAGGAGAAGAAAGAAGAGGAGGAGAAAGAGGAAGAAGAGGAGGAGAAAGAGGAAGGAGGAGGAGAAAGAGGAAGAGGAGGAGAAAGAGGAAGAGAAAGAGGAAGAGGAGGAGAAAGAGGAAGAGAAAGAGGAAGAGGAGGAGAAAGAGGAGGAGAAAGAGGAGGAGAAAGAGGAGGAGAAAGAGGAGGAGAAAGAGGAGGAGAAAGAGGAGGAGAAAGAGGAGGAGAAAGAGGAGGAGAAAGAGGAAGAGGAGGAGAAAGGAGGAGAAAGAGGAAGAGGAGGAGAAAGAGGAGGAGAAAGAGGAAGAGCAGTGGCATTATCATAGCCTGGAACCCAAAAGAGGACTGGGAGAAGATCACAGCTCCCATTAGAGCGCTGTAAGGTTTCGCTTGCCAGGTAAGTCGGCCACAATGAGTTAATATGATGTGTATACTAGCACATTATGGTTAAAAAAAAAAAAAATAAAAGGAGAAGAAGAAAGAAGAGGAGGAGAAAGAGGAAGAGGAGGAGAAAGAGGAAGAGGAGGAGAAAGAGGAAGAGGAGGAGAAAGAGGAAGAGGAGGAGAAAGAGGAAGAGGAGGAGAAAGAGGAAGAGGAGGAGAAAGAGGAGGAGGAGGAGAAAGAGGAGGAGGAAGAGGAAGAGGAGGAGAAAGAGGAGGAGAAAGAGGAGGAGAAAGAGGAGGAGAAAGAGGAAGAGGAGGAGAAAGAGGAGGAGAAAGAGGAAGAGCAGTGGCATTATCATAGCCTGGAACCCGAAAGAGGACTGGGAGAAGATCACAGCTCCCATTAGAGCGCTGTAAGGTTTCGCTTGCCAGGTAAGTCGGCCACAATGAGTTAATATGATGTGTATACTAGCACATTATGGTTAAAAAAAAAAAAAAAAAAGGAGAAGAAGAAAGAAGAGGAGGAAAAAAAGAGGAAGAGGAGGAGAAAGAGGAAGAGGAGGAGAAAGAGGAAGAGGAGGAGAAAGAGGAAGAGGAGGAGAAAGAGGAGGAGAAAGAGGAGAAAGAGGAAGAGGAGAAAGAGGAAGAGGAGAAAGAGGAAGAGGAGAAAGAGGAAGAGGAGGAGGAAGAGGAGGAGAAAGAGGAGGAGAAAGAGGAGGAGAAAGAGGAGGAGAAAGAGGAAGAGCAGTGGCATTATCATAGCCTGGAACCCGAAAGAGGACTGGGAGAAGATCACAGCTCCCATTAGAGCGCTGTAAGGTTTCGCTTGCCAGGTAAGTCGGCCACAATGAGTTAATATGATGTGTATACTAGCACATTATGGTTAAAAAAAAAAAAAAAAGGAGAAGAAGAAAGAAGAGGAGGAGAAAGAGGAAGAAGAGGAGGAGAAAGAGGAAGAGGAGGAGAAAGAGGAAGAGGAGGAGAAAGAGGAAGAGAAAGAGGAAGAGGAGGAGGAGGAGGAGAAAGAGGAAGAGGAGGAGAAAGAGGAGGAGAAAGAGGAGGAGGAAGAGGAGGAGGAAGAGGAGGAGAAAGAGGAGGAGAAAGAGGAAGAAGAGGAGGAGAAAGAGGAAGAAGAGGAGGAGAAAGAGGAAGAGGAGGAGAAAGAGGAAGAGGAGGAGAAAGAGTAAGAGGAGGAGAAAGAGTAAGAGGAGGAGAAAGAGTAAGAGGAGGAGAAAGAGGAAGAGGAGGAGAAAGAGGAAGAGGAGGAGAAAGAGGAGGAGAAAGAGGAAGAGGAGGAGAAAGAGGAAGAGGAGGAGAAAGAGGAGGAGAAAGAGGAAGAGGAGGAGAAAGAGGAGGAGAAAGAGGAAGAGCAGTGGCATTATCATAGCCTGGAACCCGAAAGAGGACTGGGAGAAGATCACAGCTCCCATTAGAGCGCTGTAAGGTTTCGCTTGCCAGGTAAGTCGGCCACAATGAGTTAATATGATGTGTATACTAACACATTATGGTTAAAAAAAAAAGAAGGAGAAGAAGAAAGAGGAGGAGAAAGAGGAGGAGAAAGAGGAGGGGAAAGAGGAAGGGAAAGAGGAAGGGAAAGAGGAAGGGAAAGAGGAAGGGAAAGAGGAAGGGAAAGAGGAAGGGAAAGAGGAAGGGAAAGAGGAAGGGAAAGAGGAAGGGAAAGAGGAAGGGAAAGAGGAAGGGAAAGAGGAAGGGAAAGAGGAAGGGAAAGAGGAAGGGAAAGAGGAAGGGGAAGAGGAAGGGGAAGAGAAAGAGAAAGAGAAAGAGAAAGAAGAAGAGAAAGAGGAAGAGAAAGAGGAAGAGGAGGAGGAGAAGAAGAAGAAGAAGAAGAAGAAGAAGAAGAAGAAGAAGAAGAAGAAGAAGAAGAAGAAGAAGTAAGCAGTAACAACAGTGTTCAACAAGGTATTCAAGCATGCTCAATGAAGTATTACACATAATACACTGAGCCAGTGGCAGGACAGACACTGCATGTCACAGAGTGGAAGTTGCATGTTATATTAATATGTAAAATCAAAACAGAACATACTCTTCAGAAGTATTCCCATCCATTACAACATACTGTATATGTATATTCTTTGAATACATGTCATTGTAAGGCTGAAAATAATATACACACCTGAAAAACAACTGCAACCACAGCAATGCCAGTGGATGTGGGAGTAGAATCCCACTGAAGGGGTCTACTCTGGGATTTCTTCATTCTACTGAGAGTCCAGCCCATACACAGGCTTAGCAGCAAGTATAACATCTGTACTTCTGAGGCCATATCACATACTGGAAAAAGAAACACAAAAGATGACAGAGAGATGTGGAATAACACTTGTATCGACAAGGTGATGTTGGCTTTTTAAAATAATCTACCAATAATTATATTTTAGTTGAGGAAAACAAACAAACAAAATAATTAAAAAAAAACAAAAACAAAAAACAGCCTCTAGGTCTCCAGCTGTTGCAGAACTACAAGTCCCATGAGGCATAGCAAGACTCTGACAGCCACAAGCATGACACCCAGAGGCAGAGGCATAATGGGAGTTGTAGTTTTGCAACAGCTGGAGGTCCGCTAATTGCATATCCCTGCTCTAGGTGATCAATGTACACTGCAAGGATTTTACATACTTTGTTGCAGATTCCAACCTGTTTCTGCTCTAAAGGAATAGCTCTTTATTTAACCATAGCTTTTGGATAATGATTCTGAATAGCAGGTACTGGTTCATCATAATCACCTGGTGCATAATCAATGTTCTGATGAGAAAATCTACAGTGTCTGTATCCCTTTAGGCCTTATTCACACAGGCAATGAAGGCCATGCAGCGCGAATATGCCGTTTTTTGCAGCAGCTGTATCTTCCAGGTGCTGCATGCAGGCAGCCCAGTGAAAATTATGATGATGGGGGTGGGGGGGGGGGGGGGGAAGATTTCACCTAAAAAAAAAGAGGCATGAGCACAAGGGACACATCCTACTGACTGTAAGTTATGCTCCTTGTACTGATTTTTCTGTTTTTCATTTTGGCTGCACTTGGGCTGTAACCACTTAAGGACTGGGCCTTTTTTTCAAACATGTTGTTTAAAAGTTAAAATCATATTTTTTTTGCTAGAAAATTTCTTAGAACCCCCAAACATTATATATATTTATTTTTTCTAACACCCTACCAAATAAAATGGCGGTCGTTGCAATACTTTCTGTCACACCATATTTGCGCAGAGCTCTTACAAGCACATTTTTTTGTGTGGAAAAAATACACTTTTTTGTTTGTGTGTACATGTGTGGTATGAACACCGTTTTTGTATGCAGGTGCTGTTCACGTTTTTTTTTTTTCTTATTTATTTTACTTTTTATTTTTACAATGCTCTTAAAAAAAAAAAAAAAAGTGTCACATTTATTCCTACTACAAGGAATGTAAACATCCCTTGTAATAGAAAAAAAAGCATGATACAAAAGGTGAACTTATGCTTTAAAAATCATTTTGGAGCCCAAATACTTAGGAAGTGAGGGGAGTCATTTGTCTGTGCCTTCACCCGGGAAACAAGCCATTAATTTTAATACTCACATTCTGCCAAACTTCCAATGAATGGCGCTCCTTTACCGTCTTTAGCGTACCTGAGGCACAGAGATGGAGTAAACGTTAGACATGTATAATGAACCTTATACGACCAGCACACATTGAAGTCTAGATGCACAGATTACGTTTAGCAGCTTCAGGATGCATCTGTAAACCTGTCAATAACACTATAATAACACTATAGGGCATATTTTTTTTTAAAACAGAAAATGTAATTTCAAACATTCACTGGTGGTGAATCATTCAACTGTCATTTAAAACAGATGCACCAAGAAGATTAATTTGCAGTGAATATTTGGTGAATGCCATGTTCCCCGTTTTATAAAATTGCTCATATGACTACTTTGCTTATATAAATAATTTTTATATTTTAGAAGGACATACGGTGTGATGCCCCGTACACACGATCAGAAATTCCGCCAGCAAAAGTCGGATGTGAGCTTTTGTTCAGAAATTCCAACCCTGTGTATGCTCCATCGGACTTCTGCTGGCAGAATTCCAGCCAGCAAAAGATTGAGAGCATGTTCTCTTTTTTTCGGTTGGAAAAAGTTCCTATCCGAAAATGCATTCGTCCATATGCAATTCGGACGCGCAAAAATCATGCATGCTCGAAAACAATTTGACGCATGCTCGGAAGCATTGAACTTCATTTTCTCGGCTTGTCGTAGTGTTGTACGTCACCCCATTCTTGACGGTCGAAAGTTCAGAGAACGTTTGTGTGACCGCGTGTATGCAAGGCAAGCTTGAGCGGAACTCCGTCGGAAAAACTATCCAAGTTTTTTCTGACGGAATTTCTGGTCGTGTGTATGGGGCATAACTCTAATATTAGGTAAACGGTTTTGAAAATATGAAGATAATGTATTTTTTTGGTTGTTTTGAATCAAAAGTGTTAGACCCCTTTCACGCAATAAGCCCACTCGGATCCACCTGTCCGTTTTTCAGGCGGATCCGAGCGGGCCACTAATTAACTCCTACGGGCAGGCAGATGTCAGCGGAGATGTGTCCACTGACACCCGCCTGCCATCAGATCCGCTAAAAACAGACGTATGGCGATACGCGGGCCATCCATCTGGCGGATTGGATCGGATGAGAGTTGATGAAAAAACGGACATGCTGTTTTTGTCCGATCTCATAGAAATCAGCGGGGCTCTGACAGGTTCCTCCCTGCACAGTGAGCAGAGACGGACCCTGTCATCCGCCGGCTCAACGGAGCGATCTCCAGCTGAGCTCATGGACTCTGCTGAGTGGATCCACCCCGTGTGCAAGGGGCCTAAAAATAAAAAAAAAATAACTATTTTGACCACTATACTACATTCTTTGTGCACAGTGAGTTTACAGAAAGAGAGGCACAGTGCCACTTGCAGACTGGAGAGGATTTGTTAGAAATCTTCAGCTTACATATGATCACCATGATTATTTGCAATGGCTATTAGAGATGAGCTCAGGTGTGCTTGAAATCCCACGTGCCCAATCCTGTGAGGAAGCAGACATTACACATGGCTAATCACAGGCAGTGAGACATTTCCCAGTTCACAGCTGCACTGATCAGGAAATGTCTCACTGCCTGTGATTAGCTGTGTGCAGTGTCGGCTTCCTGGCAGGATTGGGCAATGGGATTTTGAACACGTCCAAGCAAATCTCTAGTGTCTATCACGATTGTTAAGAGAGCCATAGATGGTGCGATTTTCCTTCCTGCAATAACATCGCTCGATCGATAGATCAACTTGGGTACAACAAGCCTGCCCATAGATGGCTTGAATTTCGGATGGCCCCTGCTGAACTAGCCAAGATTTAAACCGTCTATGGCCAACTTTAGACTGAGACCTTGCTACTGTCAGTGACAACAAGGCCTATGAAGCAGCAGCTGCAACATAGATTAGCATTCTCTCAGCACAGGGAACCATGTTAGAGAAATGTCATCTACAGATGTCAAACGTGTTTAAAGTGGTTGTTAAGCCACTTGTATAAAAAGCTCCCATCCCGTCTGCATTAGAACAATAAGTTCCACTGTGTCTGTGTTATATCATAAATATGCTGATCTGTACTGACAACACACCTTCTTCCTGCGATCAGTTGCCTCCTCTCTCCTCTGCCCGGATGACAGTTCCAGTGGGCGGGGCTGAGCACTGCCGCTGGCATCAGCCAGGGAGGAGAGAAGAGAGACCGAGGAGTCACATGATCGCAGGAAGACGATGTTTTATCAGTACAGATGAGCATATTTATGATATAACACAGACACAGGGGAACTTCTTGTTCTAATACAGAGGGGATGGTACGCTGTGTCAGGGCTCAGCAGCCCTGATATATTGTGGTCAGTGTACAGGGGAAGGGCATAGCCAGGCAAGATCAAACAGGTATTACAGGTGATACAGGTGATACAGAGGGCCAAATGACACAGCACATGCACTGTGCTGAATAACATGCTTTAAGGGAACAGGATCTGTTTTTTTTTGTTTTTTGAGAGTTAAATGCTTTAAACATAAAAACGGTACTACAAAAAAGAGCTGTATTTACCATGAGAAATGCAGATAGTTGGCCAAAGCAGAAATGACCTGCAGCACCAGAGCATTTGATAGAACCTTTAGTACCGTGTGCATAGGACCACCCTTTTTAATGGTCTGCCACAGTGCCTGGATGTATATACAGGCAACCACAAAATACACAAGGACCAGAAGGAAAAAGAATTCATGAAGTCCTGGGGAAAAAAAAAAATTAAAATAAATTAATTTATCAAATTGAGATTCCAACACAATTTTAGGTAGCTTTGATAAAAGTGAAACTCAAGGTAAACGTCAAAACGCACGGGTGAAAAAAAAAAAAAAATTATATAATAATAAATTATATATATATATATATATATATATATATATATATATATATATATATATATATTTATTTTTTCTTTACATGCCAAAGTTAGAGTGGACCTTATGAAGTTAATCGATTACTATTTTCATAATCGAATAATCGGCCAGTAACATAATGGGGTTAAAAAAAGCTAAAATGAGTCCTTTATAGTGCAAAAAGAGCAAATCGCTGTGTTTTTTGGTGCTTTTTGCAGAAACCCACTACAGGTCATTTACATGGTTTCCTATGGGACACGTTCACATCTATGCTTTTTTCAGCCGCTGCGTATTTGGAAAGGGTCAAGGACTTTTTTAAACGCAAAATGGTGCTTTTTTGGTTTATTACACTTCAATGGAGAAGCTGCAGAAGAGCATGTAATGTGTTTTTGCAGCAATTTGTGCAAAAATCACAACGCACAGCAAAAAGCACTGCAGAAACAGATCAAAAGCAAACTGCCTAGGTATGTAGCGAGCCTTATGCTGGTCACACCGATCAATTTTTTAGACGAGAATATTCAGACGAAAAATCTTTGTACATTCGCTGAATGAAAGAATGTTGTTTGAAATTTTCACTTGTTTTTAACATTCTGTTTTTAAAACAAATGTAAATTTCTGAACGAAAATCACATACACTGTCTGAAAATTCCTTTGACCAAGAAGTTTTCTATTATTTCCAAATTTTCCTATCACTATGGTTGATAATGAATGTCGATTTTACCCCACTAATGATTAGAAAATCGAACAAACGTTCTTAAAATTACAGTTTTTGGTTTTTTTTTGAAGGAAGACATCTGTTTTTTTTTTTTATAAAAAAATGTGATCTCTGAGTCTGATGATATTTACCAGATTCACCCTTTAATAGTATATACAGTATATATCTCCTCTAATAGTATATCTCTTGTAATAGTATATCTCCTCTGTTATTCTCAGAGTGGATTAGATATTTTGCTCCCTAACCATATAGTTGGTTATTTATATTTACCACTGCATAGAAATATTTAAGAATAAATTGCCTTTTTTTAAAACTTTACATATTAACCAAATTATACACCACACTTTTTTTTTTAAGGTTATTAACCAATTAATCGACTAATCGAAACAATAATCGGCCAACTAATCGATTATGAAAATAATCGTTAGTTGCAGCCCTACAGTTTACACATATCCTCATTCTAATCCTCTGTTCTCCCTATTGCACATTTGTGATCAATTTATTTTTTGTGAGGGGGGAGGTTTTTTTTTTTGTAGGTACTTGCCCCAAATTTTTCCTTCCTCTAATCCGTTGGCCTGCCCCGTATACATCCCAGAAGACTTTGGGATGTTCTCCACCTTTATCACAAGCATGGCTATCCAAAAATCACATTCTTTGGCAGCTGAAACTGGACCGTGAAATCTGTGATCAGGACCAAGAGGATAGGATGCAAAGGGCCATGTGATCAGTGAGTGGGAGGAGAGGACACAGGGGGCCAGGAGACCAGTAGGCAGGGAGGAGAGGACGCTGGAGGCTGTATGATCACTAAAAAGTGAGAAAAGGATGCCAGAGGCCATGTGATCAGTCAGTGGGAGCATGGGGAGAATATACTGGCAGCCAGGTCAGTGGGAGCAGGAGGAAAGGACACCAGGAGGTTGTATGTCTAGACAGCAGGAACAGACGCTGAGGACCGGGTGATCAGCTAACATGAACAGGAGAGGATGCCAGAGGCTGTGTGATCAGTGAGCAAAAAGAATGGCCACAAGGGAGTCAGTGATCAGTAAGCAGAATCAGGAGGAGAGGACGCCTGGAGCCGTGTGATCAGTGGGTGGAAGCAGTAAAGATGGGACTGGAAAAAAAAAAATAAAAAAATGGAAATATGGAAAAAAAAGGCATTTTGGAAATAAAAAACTGACACTGACGCTGATGCTTCTGACCCCTCCCCCTTGCAGAGTGCCTGCATGGCAAGCTGCTCGCTATGGGAGCACTTGTGCGTGCTTGCTTCAAAGCAGCTTCTCTGTCCACAAGACACATACAGTGCAGCTCAGTACCGCCCCACCCCTCATCACTGGCTGTGATTGACAGCAGCAGGAGCCAATGGTTCCCACTGCTGTGTCTCAGCCAATGAGGAGCAAGAGAGCAGGGAGAGCCACTGCTCTTGTGCACATTGCTGGATCCAGATGGGGCTCAGGAAAGTATTGGGGGCGGGGGAATAATGCACACAGAAGGTTTTTTACCTTCATGCATAGAATAGATAAAAGGTAAGAGCCTTCAGCCTCTACAACCACTTTAAAAGATATACAATTAGTGGCAACCTAATGAAAAAAAAAAGAAATAAAAAAAAAGACTCACTAGAATCGCCAGAAATTAGTTTGTACTGAAATATTTTAAAAAATGTGCCTATACCAGCCTTTTATATGAAGATGATGGATGCAATCATCTAATAATTAAATTTCAAAGGAAATGTACGGCTACAAACATAAAAAGGTACTGACGCAGTATGACGGTAAGCTTAAATTTACAGGATGATAGCCACAGCTTTTAACAGAATAATCCCTGTGATGTGCGACATGAATCCCAGAGGATTACAACTGCCAGACGATAATAAATTACAAAATGCACAATCCCTCCCCGCACACAGATTAGAATGGAGGTAATTTATGACTAGATGGTTCTGGGAGGAATTTTTTTACTAGTACAATAAACTCTAGATCTAAAGCTGGACACACACAATCAAATATTTAAATAAGTCAACATCATTTGTTCTAATTGAGAAAAAGAGTGGACACATACAGATCCCACTTTAACATAAAAAACAAAACAAAAAAACTCCTGGGCAGTGAGCTGATCCTGGCAATAAAATTCACTTCTTTGATCCGATTATCAATGGCTGCAAGTCCTGGTGTTCTTCATATCAGACCAGAGAGAGACTGCAGACATGGTAAGGAGAGGACCAGAGAGAGACTGCAGACATGGTAAGGAGAGGACCAGAGAGAGACTGCAGACATGGTAAGGAGAGGAGCAGAGAGAGACTGCAGACATGGTAAGGAGAGGAGCAGAGAGAGACTGCAGACATGGTAAGGAGAGGAGCAGAGAGAGACTGCAGACATGGTAAGGAGAGGAGCAGAGAGAGACTGCAGACATGGTAAGGAGAGGAGCAGAGAGAGACTGCAGACATGGTAAGGAGAGGAGCAGAGAGAGACTGCAGACATGGTAAGGAGAGGAGCAGAGAGAGACTGCAGACATGGTAAGGAGAGGAGCAGAGAGAGACTGCAGACATGGTAAGGAGAGGAGCAGAGAGAGACTGCAGACATGGTAAGGAGAGGAGCAGAGAGAGACTGCAGACATGGTAAGGAGAGGACCAGAGAGAGACTGCAGACATGGTAAGGAGAGGACCAGACAGAGACGGCAGACATGGCAAGGAGAGGACCAGAGAGAGACTGCAGACATGGTAAGGAGAGGAGCAGAGAGAGACTGCAGACATGGTAAGGAGAGGAGCAGAGAGAGACTGCAGACATGGTAAGGAGAGGAGCAGAGAGAGACTGCAGACATGGTAAGGAGAGGAGCAGAGAGAGACTGCAGACATGGTAAGGAGAGGAGCAGAGAGAGACTGCAGACATGGTAAGGAGAGGAGCAGAGAGAGACTGCAGACATGGTAAGGAGAGGAGCAGAGAGAGACTGCAGACATGGTAAGGAGAGGAGCAGAGAGAGACTGCAGACATGGTAAGGAGAGGAGCAGAGAGAGACTGCAGACATGGTAAGGAGAGGAGCAGAGAGAGACTGCAGACATGGTAAGGAGAGGAGCAGAGAGAGACTGCAGACATGGTAAGGAGAGGACCAGAGAGAGACTGCAGACATGGCAAGGAGAGGAGCAGAGAGAGACTGCAGACATGGTAAGGAGAGGACCAGAGAGAGACTGCAGACATGGTAAGGAGAGGACCAGAGAGAGACTGCAGACATGGCAAGGAGAGGACCAGAGAGAGACTGCAGACATGGCAAGGAGAGGACCAGAGAGAGACTGCAGACATGGTAAGGAGAGGACCAGAGAGAGACTGCAGACATGGTAAGGAGAGGACCAGAGAGAGACTGCAGACATGGTAAGGAGAGGACCAGAGAGAGACTGCAGACATGGTAAGGAGAGGACCAGAGAGAGACTGCAGACATGGTAAGGAGAGGACCAGAGAGAGACTGCAGACATGGTAAGGAGAGGACCAGAGAGAGACTGCAGACATGGTAAGGAGAGGACCAGGGAGAGACTGCAGACATGGTAAGGAGAGGACCAGAGAGAGACTGCAGACATGGTAAGGAGAGGACCAGAGAGAGACTGCAGACATGGTAAGGAGAGGACCAGAGAGAGACTGCAGACATGGCAAGGAGAGGACCAGAGAGAGACTGCAGACATGGTAAGGAGAGGAGCAGAGAGAGACTGCAGACATGGTAAGGAGAGGACCAAGGAGAGACTGCAGACATGGTAAGGAGAGGAGCAGAGAGAGACTGCAGACATGGTAAGGAGAGGACCAGAGAGAGACTGCAGACATGGTAAGGAGAGGACCAGAGAGAGACTGCAGACATGGCAAGGAGAGGACCAGAGAGAGACTGCAGACATGGTAAGGAGAGGAGCAGAGAGAGACTGCAGACATGGTAAGGAGAGGACCAGAGAGAGACTGCAGACATGGCAAGGAGAGGACCAGAGAGAGACTGCAGACATGGTAAGGAGAGGAGCAGAGAGAGACTGCAGACATGGTAAGGAGAGGACCAGAAAGAGACTGCAGACATGGTAAGGAGAGGACCAGAGAGAGACTGCAGACATGGTAAGGAGAGGACCAGAGAGAGACTGCAGACATGGTAAGGAGAGGACCAGAGAGAGACTGCAGACATGGTAAGGAGAGGACCAGAGAGAGACTGCAGACATGGTAAGGAGAGGACCAGGGAGAGACTGCAGACATGGTAAGGAGAGGAGCAGAGAGAGACTGCAGACATGGTAAGGAGAGGACCAGGGAGAGACTGCAGACATGGTAAGGAGAGGACCAGAAAGAGACTGCAGACATGGTAAGGAGAGGACCAGAGAGAGACTGCAGACATGGTAAGGAGAGGACCAGGGAGAGACTGCAGACATGGTAAGGAGAGGACCAGGGAGAGACTGCAGACATGGTAAGGAGAGGACCAGGGAGAGACTGCAGACATGGTAGAGGTACTGTGGATGGTGCGGTGATGGATGGCTCCCCCTCCCTCCACATCTCTGTAGAGGGGGAGATGTTGCAGATCAGTGTACACAGCTCTAGGACCTGGGGGAGCATGTCCTCCCTCTACACTTGATCAGTGTGATCCCTGTCCCCTCCACCTGCTCTGAGTGTCGGACTCCTCTGCTTACTTTCTCCCCAGGACCCTCACTCACATCAGCAGTGTCCAGATCCAGACAGCACACAGGTCCCCTCACAGTCCCGGCCAGTCAGTTCAGCAGTGTCCCAGTGCAGACAGCAAGTCTTCTTGTCCCCTTCCATTGTCAACAGGAAGCCGGGAAGTACAGCACTTGAGGGGGGAAGGAGGAAGTTACATCTTCCTCCTCCGAATGCCAGGTAATCCAAGCACATTATAGGTTGTTAGGATGTTACCAACCAATCGTTTTGACAGGCAGGACTTGGGAGACAACAGGGGAAAGCCACTTGATTGGGCACCTCTTCTCCTCCCCCAGAAGGATCCCGGCTGCTGCTATTCACAATCACTTTATACGTACTCGCCAAACGCGAGTACAAATTTTGAGGGCTGTTATAAAGTCAAAACGTTATCCCCATATGCCTAAACACTTACTGTCCCTGTCTGCAGGACCACTCCACTGACTTCCTGGTCTCACAAGGGACACAGGCAGCAGCGGGAGTCATAGTCCTGCTGCTGTCAGTCAATTCCTATGAGGAGGGAGAAGGGGGCGTGATATGGACACACACAGCAAGGCTCGAGAGTGTGCCCACATACAGTGCATCTGGGAAGTATTCACAGCGCTTCAATTTTTCCACATTTTGTTATGTTATAGCCTTATTTAAAAAATATATTAAATCCACTATCTTCCTCAAAATTCTACAAACAATACCCCATAATGACAACGTGAAAGAAGTTTGCTTGAAATCTTTGCAAACTTATTTAAAAGAAAAAAAAATCCCATGTACATAAGTATTCACAAGCCTTTGCTCAATACTTTGTTGAAGCACCTTTGGCACCAATTACAGCCTCAAGTCTTTTTGACTATAATGCTACAAGCTTGGCACACCTATTTTTAGCCAGTTCCTCCCATTCTTCTTTGTAGGATCTCTCAAGCTCCATCAGGTTGGATGGGGAGTGTTAGTGCACAGCCATTTTCAGATTTCTTCAGAGCTGTTCAATCGGGATCAAGTCTGGGCTCTGGCTGGACCACTCAAGGACATTCACAGAGTTGTCCCGTAGCCACTCCTTTGTTATCTTGGCTGTGTGCTTAGGGTATTTATACTATGAACCTACACCCCACAGTCTGGAGTCCAGTGTGCTCTGGAGCAGGTTTTCATCAAGTATGTCTCTGTACATTACTGCATTCATCTTTTCCCTCGATCCTGACTAGTCTCCCAGTTCCTGCCGCTGAAACACATCCCCACAGCATGATGCTGCCACCATCATGCGTCACTGTAGGGATGGTATGGGCCAGGTGATGAGCAGTGCCTGGTTTGCTCCAGATATGACGCTTGCCATTGAGGCCAAAGAGTAAAATTTTTGTTTCATCTGACCAGAGAACTTTTTTTCTCATGGTCCGAGAGTCCTTCAGGTGCCTTTTGGAAAACTCTAGGCAGTCTGTCATATGCGCTTTACTGAGGAGTGCCTTCTGTCTGGCCACTCTACCATACCGGCCTGATTGCTGAAGATATGGTTGTTCTTCTGCAAGGTTCTCCTCTCTTCACAAACGCTGGAGCTCTGTCAGTGACCATCGGGTTCTTGGTCACCTCCTTGAATAAGGCCTTTCTCACCTGATCACTCAGTTTGGCCAGGAGGCTTGCTCTAGGAAGAGTCCTGGTGGTTTGAAACCTCTTAAATGTACAGATGATGGAGGCCACTGTGCTCATTGGAACCTCCAATGCTGCAGAAAGTTTTATGTACCCTTCCCAAGATCTGTGCCTCGATACAATCCTGTCTCAGAGGTCTACAGACCATTCCTTGGACTTCATTGCTTAGTTTGTGCTCTGACATACACCATTAACTGTGGGACCTTATATAGACAGGTGTGTGCCCTTCATGTCCAATCAACTGAATTTACTACAGGTGGACTCCAATTAAGTTCTAGAAAAATCTCAGGGATGATCAGTGGAAACAGGATGCAGGAGTTGAAATTTTGAGTGTCATGGCAAAGGCTGTGAATATTTATATACATGTGATTTGTTTTTTTATTTTTAATAAATTTGCAAAGATTTCAAGCAAGCTTCTTTCAGGTTGTCATTATGGGGTGTATGTAGAATTTTGAGGAACATAATGAATTTAATCCATTTTGGAATAAGGCTGTAACATAACAAAATGTGGAAAAAGTGAAGCGCTGTGAATACTTTCTGGATTCACTGAAGCATAGAGCTTGCTATGGAGGCACTCAGAAGAAAAAAGAGCAGAGAGTGCCAGTGAGGGACCACCAAAGAAGAGGTAAGTGACCACTTTGTGCAATATTGTTGCGAAGAGCAGGTAAGTATAACATCTTTTTTATTTTAAGAAAAAAATTTTTTACTTTATTATCACTTTAAGCTTTCTTCAAACAAAAGGGAGCAAGCTGTTCAAAGCACATGGAGCACAAATGAAGCTTGGTTGACTTGAACATCATTGTTAAGGTAGATCCTTGTACTATGCCATCATGGCATATCCCATACTATCCATTAATTGCAAATGTGACCATGTATAGCAGCCCTGAGAACTGCACTTTGTAAGCTCAGGCTGAAAGGAGTGGATTTACCCCTACCCCTCCCCTCATATCTTCAGATATAGTTTCACTTGAACATACTAATATAAATCTAAGACACTGTCTCCAACAACAATGCATACATTCGTATATACCTATTAATGTGCACACTGCCGGTAGAGAACGGTTATTGGAAGTTTAAAGAAAACTTGTGGGAAATGTCAGGACTGCTACTGTTGATCTCCTGAAAATTCTAGTTGCCTGGCTGTCTTGCTGACCCCATAATTTAGGTACTAACTTGAGCCACTGACCCAGGCAGTGCAGTCAGTGGAGTCAAAATGGACAATTTATTCAAGAATTGGATTGTGCTTAAAGTCCATCTCCAGGAATATAAAGAAATTCAACTCTACCCCACCCCTCGCACTACAAGAGTTAAATGCTCTAGGGGTTAAATGTCTAAGGGTAGAGGAATAAGGAGAATCCTCGCTCCAACAGGGTCTCTCCAGCACTGCGATGGGTCCCCTGCAGCTGCCTTCGTAAGCCAAGACCAGCCACGGTCACACTCCAGACTCCTCAATGTTAATGTCCCTGTATTGATTTTGATGACCCCAAGACTCTTGCATTTCATACAGCCAGAACTGTATCACACTGGACATAAATGAACATTTAACTAGTAGGGGCCCCACTGCAAGGGCAATTTTTTTTTATATTCCTGGAGGTGGGCTTTAAACAACTAGTAGGGGTTTACAAACGAGACTTAAACTATACCTGAAAAAAATAAATAAATGTATTTGTTTAGAATGTGGATTAGACTGGAGTTGTTATAAAACTATGTCCATATGTACCTGACTCATCTGCTCCAAAATGGTCAAAGGGATTGCCTGCAGCATCAGGGTTGAGTAGAGTGACTTGAAAAGTGATCTCATCAGAAGTGGGATCCTCATAGCTCATCAAACAGGTGTATTTGTCCACATATATGGCATACCAGGCAACCGGCGAGATGATCTGTGGCAGAGTGTAGTTATATTCAGTTTGGTTCAAGGGAACTAAAATAAAAAATGTAAAATACAAGCTATAACACAGGCATTTCAAAAGCTGAAAGAATTTTCATTAATAAGAGCTTCCACAGAACACTATTTTTAAATTAGCAAAAAGTGTGTGCTCCTGCATCTGAAATTGGGCAACATTGATATGGTCTAATGGGCGCCTCTTTTTCTGCTTCTAATAGATATTACTGTGAAGTAAGGACTTCTAACCTGCCTAAAGGCCCGTACACACAATACAAAAATCAGAAGTAAATTTTCAGATCGTTAGTACGGTGCTTTCGACAGCCGATTCCAGTTTTTCGTCAGACAAAAGCTTGATGTGCAGACTATAACATTTTTGTCGGATGTGAACACAACGTCCGATTTTCGTTTAATTCATACGGTTTTCGTACGTAAAAAATCGTAAGCAAGACTATGCATGCTCAGAAAGAAAGAATACATACAAAACTATTCAACACATTATGTCAACTCAGACATTGTATTCTGTCCTACGAGAATTTTCGTATTGCCTAGTAACCTCTTCACTTTCGACACGAGACTGGCATGCAACAAAAAAATGGACAAACGGTCATCCGAAAATCTGATCGTGTGTACGAGACTTTACTCTTGGCATGCCTTGGTGTCAGGATAAATTAACTCCCATATACATGTTTGGGTGTTATCCCAGGTTGGCCAATCAAGATGCCTGAACATGATGAAACGGGAAGACCAGGAGAAGATGCTGCCGCCAATGAGGGAGCAGACTGCATCGCAAGATGGGATTCAAGTACTGCAGACCTAAGTCTCACTTTAAGGCCTCATGCACACAGCCATATACTGTAGGGGCTGTACAGCATGCAGCCTGTATAACTGCTTTCCTGGGACCCATAACTGCTGCATATAAAGATGAATTAGAAAATGCAACTGTACAAGGTTATGTGCGGGGGAAGGAGGTTGCGTAAAGCTCCTGCATTCTCTGCATGCACACAATGTACATTTGGAGCATACTTCTGTGTGCATGGATTACTCAACCCCGATGCATAACCAAATCTTTTAAATTATCGAAGGATGACATTACGCAGCTGATATGGGTCCTTGGAAGGTGAAAGGGGTCCCAGGAAAGTGATCACGCTGGCTTTGTACACTCTATAGCTCCTGTACAGCTGTGTGCCTTATAATACAATTTCACTAGCTTTTTTTCGTATTTCCTTGTTTGCTGGTGATTGGCTCACTGCTTTTGCTCAGAAATCTATATAGAACTGGAAGTACAATTAGAGGCATTCCTTTATGTTTGCTGATGTACCTTCCTAGGACACTTCTGCTATAGAAAGGCTGCAGATGATGCTCCTTTTCTTTATAACAAGATCGCTTAGGTGATGATAATGACCTCATCCAATTTAGCAGTTTTGCTGATCCCCAGATAGGAAGCTCTGAGATGTTATGGGGTATGCAATTGTATTGGGGTGCTTGGTGAAGTCTCCTGTCTATTTACTAGAGCTGCACAATTCTGGCTAAAATGGGAATCACAATTTTTTTGCTTAGAAGTTAGATCATGATTCTCTCACGATTCTCGCGGCGTAACATCATCTTTCACATTAAAACAAAAAAATTTGGCTAACTTTGGGGGTTCCAAGTAATTTTCTAGCAAAAAATATTGATTTTAACTTAAACAAGTGTCAGAAAAAGATTTAGACTTTAAGTGGTTAAACTTCCTGCATTTACACATTGTGTTTTTCACACAGAAGTTTATCTCTTTGATCTAAGAAGGAAGAGTTAGTTACAATGTTTCATTTTAAAAACTTGGCAGACTGCCTGGATGTTTTCTTTTGACAGCTGAGTGAGCAGATAAGTCTCTCCACTTTATGAACGAATCGGCAAACTCTGCAATAGAGATTGTCAGGGGGGTTGAATCGAGATCACGTTTTTTAACAATTAATTGTGCAGCTCTACTATTTACTGTGCAGTATGGTACATACCCCAGACCGCTCCATTCTATACACTGTGCTGTATCTTATATATTCCATAACAGTAGTCATCACAGCATTGTCATATTAATATACAGAGGTGAATTATACCACTGGGATTTCTAAATCCCACCCTGTACAATGAAAAGCTATGCTTTTGATAATAATTATATCTATCTATCTATCTATATATATATATATCTCCAAATCCCTGACTGCTGGTCCTTGTATGTAGCACAGAGATAAAAATGTAACACTTACTTGTTACTTGTGCCAAAGCCAATCTCTCCGGACAGCTGTATTCCTCCATACTCCCATGCATCCTCACCCATTCCTCATCTTGATACAAGTACAAGGCTGCATCCTTTCCAACTGCAGCTGCAACATTGCTAATGCGAACACGTAACACAGCTTGCTCCCCTAAAAGAGAAAAATACTGAAAGCTAAATAACATTTGGGAAATGCAATAAGCAACCCACACTCCTCTACACAGAATATTTTTATTATTATACGGTTACCCAAAAAAGAAATGGGACTACCACAATGGGGGTTTATACTAAAACATTCAGTTGTTAATGTCTGATATTGTTTTGCATACTCAGGACAGTGGGTGTAATGTCATGCAGTTGACAGGGCAGCAAGGTCAGGGTAATGTCACACAATAATGCATGCAAAGTGAGCCGTGCGCTTTCATTGTACTGTTTGAAGCTATTTTTCCTTGCTTTACTCCTCCACAATTTCCAGCAAGCAACCTCCTGTATGACCGTATTGCCAGCAATGGGAACATGAATTAGGCATTGAGCTGGCTCCTGAGCACTGGCAGCTCATGACTATGGCTGACTCCAAAGGTTTGAAAAAGGTCACCATACTTGAGAACATTAGCGTTACGCTTCAGCTGTTCCAGCTCGTGCATCAAGTGCCTGTGGAGTCCAATCGGGTTCTCTTATCTCCAGAGGATTTCTGCTGTGAGTGGGCAGCTCACGTGCAGCTTGTCGGCGGCTGTACATCATCCTACTGGGACTACTCACCACCGCTTGGTCCGGACCCTGCCTGGAGCCCTGTGTGCCGGAGCTACATCACAGCACAACCATAGATGCTTCTGTTTTAAGAACACCATGTGAGTGTTTAGTGTTTCTTTGTATCTATTTATTAAATGGTGTTGCACAAAGGGGATCGTGCTCTCTGTCTCTTTCTGTGTATTTCCCATCATGCCTCTGCCTGTGAGAGTCATGTTTGTAACTGTCACCCTTGCAATGCCTCATGGGATTTGTAGTTCTGGAACAGCTGGAGGGCCGCCAGTTTGACACCTGTGATATAGACGGTCTCTTTTGTACTGAGCGACAAATTGCTACTCACCTTTACACAGCAAGCAAGCACACCATTGCCAGAGCATGGAAGTCTCCTGTTCTTAGCTTTGAGGTGGTAAAGCAATGTATGAATGACATCACGATTGATGATAACCAGACAGCCATACTTACCGATGCCCATGATACATTCCTTCAGAGATCAGATATTCCTGCACTCCTAGTCCCTGGGATTTCTCTATCTTCCTTCCTTTCCCCCTTTTTTTTTCTCCTTTGCCGATTTCTTCTGATTGCCTAATGTACACACTGGTTCCTTGTTAGGTGGCCCCCTGTTGTATTCCTTGTATAAAGATGGGGCAATGGACAATACTCTCACCTGTTGATTGCTTTGAATCATCAAGAACTTCCCTTTATTTCGGGATTTTGCCATACATATAGTGCTCAGCATAAATGAGTACACCCAATAGATTTGTCAGAAAACCTTTACTTTCCTTTCAGGAGCAACATTTTCTATAGGATACGATACTACAAAATACTCCCACAAATGCAGGCCATCGATTACAACCAAGATTTGTTAATTTCCACACACAAAAAACAAACAAATTAATGACCATGTAGCAAAAATAAATACACACCAATGAAAGTCTTAAGCCCCGTACACACGATCAGAAAATCGTACGGAAAATACCGCTTTCGAAGCGATCGTACGATAATCGGATCCTTAGTACAGAGCTTTTGAGAGCCGATCAGGACAGTTCATCCGATAGTATTCTATCGGACATGCAGGAAAAAAATTTTTGTACGATGCCAGATCGTAAGATATTCATTTAATCAGTACAGCTATCGTTTCGAAAATGCAATACAAATGCATTACAACACATGACATCACTTCCGAATTTTATTTCTGTCGTGCGGGAATTTTCTTGACTTTAGTAAACTCATCAGATTCGATCTAAAATCAGCATGCAATAAAAAAACGGACGATCATTCGTACGATAATCTCATCGTGTGTATGGGGCTTTAGGAGCAAAGCTAAATTTTTTACAACAAAATCCTAATTAACAAGAATTCAACTACAGGTGATCTAATTATTCATTTAACAGGTGTCCAGCAGACAGTTGAATATAAAAGGGCATTACTTAAAGAAAACCCCTTCCCATTTCATGCGGTCAGCAATGGAACCATATTGCTAGGGTTGTCCCGATACCGATACTAGTATCGGTATCGGCACCGATACCGAGCATTTGCCCAAGTACTTGTACTCGGGCAAATGCTCCCGATGCTTCCCTGATACCTTGACTGTCAGCGGTGATCGGCGCGTGGGGGAGTTACAAGCTTCTCCCCCCGCGGCTTTCAGCTGCTTTAGTGACAGAGCGGTGATCGGTGCTTGTAACTCCCCCACACACGATCACCGCTGACTGTCACCTCATCCCCCTTAGCCCCCCTCCGTTCCTCTGTCCCCCTCCGCTGTCCTGCTCTGTCCCCCTCCGTTCCAATGTCCCCCTCCGCTGCATTGCCCCCTCCGCTGTCCTCCGCTGCATTGTCCCCCTCCACTGTCCTCCTCCGCTGCATTGTCCCCCTCCGCTGTCCTCCTTCTTTGCTCTGTCCCCCTCCACTGTCCTCCGTTGCATTGTCCCCCTCCGCTGTCCTTCTTCTTTGCTGTGTCCCCCTCCGCTGTCCCCATCCGTTCCGGCTTTCCGCTGTCCCCCTCTCTCTTCCTCTGTCCCCTCCGTTCTGCTGTCTCTCTCCGCTGTGTGAATGGACAGAGTCAGCTGACTCTGTCTATTCACATAACTGAAACATTGTAATCTCCTGTGATTACGATGTGTCAGTTTATGAATGGAGAGGAGCCGCTGTCTTCTCTCCATTCATTCTCAGTGCAGCTGAGGCTGCAGAGAAAGGGACTGGGGAATCTCTATCCTCGGTCTCTTTCTCTGTCTCAAGGGGGAGATATCAGAGGTCTGTTAAGACCCCTGATATCTCACCAAAGCCCCCCAACAGAGCTGATTAAAAAAAAAAAAAACACACACACACACAGTGCAATAAAGAATAATAAAAAAAAAATTGTAAAAAATAATAAATGTAAATGAAAAAAAAAAAAAAAAAAAACACACACACATAGGCACCGTTCACTCTCCCCCCCCCCCCCCCTAAAAAAACAAAAAACAAAAAAAACAAAAACACTGTCATGTGACATTAAAAAAAAGTATCGGTAATCGGTATCGGCGAGTACTTGAAAAAAAGTATCGGTACTTGTACTCGGTCCTAAAAAAGTGGTATCGGGACAACCCTACATATTGCTGCACAAAGCCTCATTGAAGCAGCAAGCAAAAGCAAGGTGTACACAGGACTATAAGCTGACCATTTTATTTAGTGACAGGAGCTTTGACTAACGTTCAGAGAGCTTTAACAAAGCCTTGTTTTGAAGCAAGTGTAAACTAGCCGTTAATGTGTGTTGAAGCCGAAGCAAGTGTAAATGAGCCCTTAGTGATCAGTCAGAATACTGCAGCAAAAGTGATACAAAAATGTAACAAAGATGGAACTGCAACCATCTCACAGAGACATCCAGGCGTCCATGGAGGTTAACACCTCGACAGGAATGTCTTCTGATGAGAAGGGTTGAAGAAAATCACCATGCAAGTTCACTGCAGTTAGCTAAAGAATTAGAAAGCCAAACCGGGGTGATTGTTTCCCATAAAACAATACTGCAGAGGAATGGCATGCATGAGTGTCGTCCAAAGGAAGCCCCTACCTAAAGCCCATGCACAAAAAAAAACTGCCTAGAATTTGCCAGAGCCCATGCTGAAAAAGAAGAAGACTACTCTGTATTCTGGAGTGATGAGACCAAGATAAACGTTTTTTGGAACTGATGGCTTCCAAACTGTATGGCGTCGCAAAGGTGAGGAGTACAAAGAAAAATGCATGGTGCCTACAGTGAAACATGGTGGTGGTAGTGATCTTCTGTGGGGCTACATGAGTGCTGCTGGTGTTGGGGCGCTGCATTTCATTGATGGTACCATCATAATTCACAGATGTACGGCTCTATATTGAAAGAGAAGATGCTACCATCACTCCGTGCTCTTGGTCGTCATTAGGGCTGAAACAACTAATCGATTAATCGACAACTAATCGATTCTGAAATTAATCGATTACGATTTTCATAATCGATTAATTGGCCAGTAACATAATAGGGTTAAAAAAAACTAAAATGAGCCTTTTATAGTACAAAAAGAACAAATAATCGCTACGATAAATATTACTTTCACAGGTCTACAGTAAAAAAAAAGGAACCCCTTACAGTAGCGATTATCTGCTTTTTTTGTACTATAAAGGGCTAATTTTATTTATTTTTTTAACCCCATTATGTTACTAAACGTCTTAGACCTGGTTCACATCTTTGTGTTTTTTGGTGCTTTTTGCAGAAACACACTACAGTTCATTTAACATGGTTTCCTATGGGACCCGTTCACATCTATACTTTTTTCAGCCGTTGCGTATTTGGAAAGGGTCAGGGACTTTTTTTAACGCAAAACGGTGCTTTTTTGGTTTAATATACTTCAATGGAGAAGTTTGTTTGTGTTTTTTTAATCTGCCCAACAACAAATTGGCCAAAAAAAATGCAAAAACGCAAATCGCAGCAAAATCATGTGTGCAAAAATCAAAACGCACCCCAAGAAGCACTGCAGAAACAGATCAAAAGCAAACTGCATAGGTATGAACCGAGCCTTATGCTGGTCACACGGATCAATTTTCAGACGAGAATATTCAGACGAAAAATCTTTGTACATTCACTGAATGAAAGAAATTTTCACTTGTTTTTAACATTCTGTTTTTAAAATTAATGTAATTTCTGAACGAAAACCACATCCACTGTCTAAAATTCCTTTGACCAAGAAGTTTTCTATTATTTCCAAATTTTCCCATAACTGTGGTTGAAAATGAACGTCGATTTGACCCCACTATTAGAAAATCGAACGAACGTTCTTAAAATGACTTTTTTTTTTTGAAGGAAGACATTGTTTTTTAAATAAAAAAATTTGATCTCTGAATCTGGTGTTATTTACCAGATTCACCCTTTAATAGTATATACAGTATATCTCCTCTAATAGTATATACAGCATATCTCCTCTAATAGTATATACAGCATATC
Organism: Lithobates septentrionalis; assembly: GCA_037952835.1. Taxonomy (NCBI): domain Eukaryota; kingdom Metazoa; phylum Chordata; class Amphibia; order Anura; family Ranidae; genus Lithobates; species Lithobates septentrionalis. Next base: position 1,755,166 of record JBBDGP010000504.1, read on the forward strand.
TCCTCTAATAGTATATACAGCATATCTCCTCTAATAGTATATACAGCATATCTCCTCTAATAGTATATACAGCATATCTCCTCTAATAGTATATACAGCATATCTCCTCTAATAGTATATACAGTATATCTCCTCTAATAGTATATACAGTATATCTCCTCTAATAGTATATACAGTACATCTCCTCTAATAGTATATACAGTATATCTCCTCTAATAGTATATACAGTATATCTCCTCTAATAGTATATACAGTATATCTCCTCTAATAGTATATACAGTATATCTCCTCTAATAGTTTATACAGTATATCTCCTCTAATAGTTTATACAGTATATCTCCTCTAATAGTTTATACAGTACTATCTCTTCTGTCTGTTATTCTCAGAGTGGATTAGATATTTTGCTCCCTAACCATATAGTTGATTATTTATATTTACCACTGCATAGAGATATTTAACCACTTCGCGCCCGCGCTATAGCCGAAAGACGGCTGCAGCGCGGACGCGATCTGCCGGGCGGCCGTCCCTGGACGTCCTGGTGTTTACTTCCGTGTTGCGCGCTCCCGCGGGCGCGCATCGGGGAAGTTCTGTGCTGGCCGTGTCCCTCGGACACAGCCAGTCACAGATCGTTGAAAACGGCCAATGACAGCGGCCGTTTTCAGCGCGATCGGCTGTGCCAATGAGAGAGGATTTCATATGTTTACATATGAGATCCTCTCTCATCGCCGGTGTTCTGCGGCTCTCCCTCCTCACACAGACAGCGTGTGAGGAGGGAGAACGAACCGCTGCGGCGGTAAGTGAAAAAAAAAAAAAAAAAAACGAAAATAAAGTTTTAAAACTGCCATCTGTCCCTGCCATCTGTCCCAACTATCATGCCCATTCCATCTATCCCCAGTGCCATCTGTCCCTGTCACTGTCATCAGTGCCACATACTGCCATCTGTCATCAGTGCCATCTGTCAGTGTCACGTGCCATCTGTCATCAGTGCCACGTATCAGTGCCATCTGTCATCAGTGCCATCTGTGCCACGTATTAGCGCCATCTATCAGTGCCACGTATTAGTGCCATCTGTCATCAGTGCCACCTGTCATCAGTGCCACGTATTAGTGCCACCTGTCATCAGTGCCATATATTAGTGCCATCTGTCATCAGTGTCACGTGTCATCAGTGCCACGTATTAGTGCCATCTGTCATCAGTGCCACGTATTAGTGCCATCTGTCATCAGTGCCACATCAGTGTCAGTGCCATCTGTCATCAGTGCCACGTATCAGTGCCATCTGTCAGTGCCACGTATCAGTGCCATCTGTCATCAGTGCCACGTATCAGTGCCACGTATCAGTGCCACGTCAGTGTCACGTGTCATTGTCCTGGTGCTCCAGGGCCTTCAAAAGTGTAATAGGTAGTTAGATGTGTAATTTATGCTCCTAGAACACCTGATGGTGCTCCCTGCATGTTGGGCCTCTGTATGTGGCCAGGCTGTGAAAAAGTCCCACACATGTGGTATCGTAATACTCAGGAGGAGTAGCAGAATGTATTTTGGGGTGTTATTTGTGGTATACACATGCCATGTGAGAGAAATAACCAATTACAATGACAATTTTGTGGGGAAAAAAAAAAAAAATCTTCATTTTGCAAAGAATTGTGGGAAAAAATGACCACATCAAAAACCTCACCATGCCTCTTACTGAATACCTTGGAATGTCTACTTTCAAAAAAGGGGTCATTTGGGGCGTATTTGTACTTTCCTGACTTGTTAGGGTCGCAAGAAATGTGATAGGCCGCCAGTACTTCAGGTGTGATCAATTTTTTATGATTTGCACCATAACTTGTAAACTCTCTAACTTTCACAGAGACCAAATAATATTCACTAATTTGGGTTATTTTTACTAAAGATATGTAGCAGTATAAATTGTGGCCAAAATTTATGAAGAAAAATTACTAATTTGCAAAATTTTATCACAGAAACTAAGAAAAATGCGTTTTTTTTCAAAATTTTCGGTCTTTTTTCATTTATAGCGCAAAAAATAAAAAACCCAGAGGTGATCAAATACCACCAAAAGAAAGCTCTATTTGTATGAAAAAAGGGACAAAAATGCATTTGGGTACAGTGTTGCATGACTGAGTAATTGTCATTCAAAGTGTGACAGCGCTGAAAGCTGAAAATTGGTCTGGGCAGGAGGGGGGTTTAAGTGCCCAGTAAGCAAGTGGTTAAGAATAAACGGCCTTTTTTTAAAACTACATATTAACTAAATTATACACCACACTTTTTTTTAAGGTTATTAACCGATTAATCAAAACAATAATCGACCAACTAATCGATTATGAAAATAATCGTTAGTTGCAGCCCTAGTCGTCATGCACTTTTTCAACATGATAATGATCCAAAACACAAATATAAGGCCACTGTTGTATTTCTAAAGAACAGGGTGAAAGTGATTCAGTGGCCAAGTACTGCATGTCTCCTGATCTGAACCCAATCAAACACCTATAGGGAACTCTGAGAAGACAAGTTGAGCATCACTCTCCATCCAGCATCCAGGCTCTAAAAGAAGTGGTTCTTAAAGAATGGAAAAAACATAGATGTTGCAATATGTTGCCAACTTGTTCATTCCATGCCTAGAAGACTTGGTGCTGTCCTAATCATGGAGGTCATACAAAATACTAGATGTAGTCGTTTTTGTTGTGGGGTGTATTCATTTTTGCATAAACTAATTTGAGTAAAAATGAATATTTTGTAATCCAAGTTACATTAGTAACCTTACTTTCATGTAATGAGCTAAACAAATGTTCTATAAAACTCAAGTTTTGTCAAGATTTTGGAAATTGTTCTTGTGTTCATTGAGATATTGATTAAAATCTTACTTTTCAAAAGGGGTGTACTCATTCATGTTGAGCACTGTACCTCATGGGTATTACAGTTTGCATTTTCCATGCTTCATACTGTATACGGAACCTGCTCCAACCAATACCTGTTTTGTCTCGTTTCCTTGTATATGTGCCGCCTGTACATTATCATGCTTTTTTTTTCAATGCATTATGTATCTTTGCTAAAACATATTAAAACCTTTTGTTTTCCTTCGACGATTTCCTTCACTAACAGATGCACCTATTGGGAGTGCTGTATAAACTATCAGCTACATCCAGTATACTATACAGCACTGTGTTCTAGCTGCGATACAGTAAGCTTTGTATTTTCTGAATGAGTACAAGGGCTGAGATGGAGATTATTATGTCATCCACCTACCTTTCCACTATCATGGCTGCTGAGCCCTGACACTGTGGTCAGTTTACGTGCCTGTGTCATCCGCAGCCCTGCTCTGTCTCCTCTCTGCTCCTGTGTCCTCCTCCCCTCCCTGTTTGCATAACTGTAATATGTATACACCATCCCCACTGTCTCCTATTATAGTGTCCCCCTCTGTGTGTGATTTATAAAACAAAATGCTGTAAATACCTCAGTTAAGAGCGGTGATTTGCAATCACATGACCGGCCTGCTCTCTCTCTCTTCCTCTCGACTGACATCAGCGGGGGGAATTTCGGTCTCTCCCACTACATCTGTCAGACGGGGAGAGGAGAGAGCCGGCCGGTCATGTGATTGTGAATCTCGGCTCTGAAATTAGGTATTTACAGCATTTATTTTTTAGGGGGACACTACAATAGGAGACAGCACTAATGGTGCATACAGGTTAGAGTGGCTTAACCACTTTAAAGGGGTTGTAAACCCTTGTGTTTTTTCACCTTAAAGTGATTGTAAGGGTTCGTTCTTTTTTTAAATAACAAACATATCATACTTACCTCCACTGTGCAGCTTGTTTTGCACAGAGTGGCCCCAAACCTGGTCTTCTGGGGTTCCCTGATGGCTCTCACGGCTCCTCCCCACATCAGATAACCCCCTAGAAGCGCTCTTCCGATAGGGTTACCTTGCGGGTGCGCTCCCGAGTCCAGCATTCGGCGTCCATAGACACTGAATGTATGACGACTCGGCCCCGCGTCATTGGATTTGATTGACAGCAGCGGGAACCAATGGCTGCGCTGCTATCAATCTATCCAATCAAGAGCCTAGAACCCCCTGCAGAGAGACAGCGCGTCCCCGCCGCATCAAGTTCCAGGGCTCAGGTAAGTAAAACGGGGGGCTGGGGGGCCGGTCACTGACGGGCGTTTTTTCACCTTAAAGCGGAGTTCCACACAAAAATGGAACTTCCGCTTTTCAGAATCCTCGCCCCCTCCAGAGTCACATTTCAGGGGGGAGGGGGTGCAGATACCCGTCTAAGACAGGTATTTGCACCCACTTCCTGGCATAGACTCCCACGGGAGTCTATGCCTCTTCACATCCCTCCACGCTGTCTCCTGGCAAACACACAGGTCCCAGGAGATAGCGGGGACCAGTTAAGACGCACACCGCGACACGCTAATGCGCAGTAGGGAACCGGGAAGTGAAGCCGCAAAGCTTCACTTCCCGATTCCCTCACCTAGGATGGCAGCGGCAGCTGCCGAGAGTCGAGCGAGTGATCGGTGTCAGCTGCCGACTTTGCTGGACCCTGGGACAGGTAAGTGTCCATTTATTAAAAGTCAGCAGCTGCAGTATTTGTAGCTGCTGGCTTTTAATATTTTTTTTTTTTAGGTGGACTACTGCTTTAATGCATAGCATGCATTAAGGTGAAAACATGAGGGTTTACAACCCCTTTAATGCATTCTATGCATTAAGATGAAAAACCTTCTGTCACTCAGCAGCTCAGATCCCCCGCAATACTTGCCTAAACCCTGTGTTCCCAACGACGGGAACGAGCACACCAGCTCCGGCCAGTGCCTTGTGTCCTGATTGGATAGCAGCGCAGCCATTGGCTCCTGCTGTCAATCAAACCCAATGACGCGGGCACCCGGGGCAGGGCTGAGTCCTGCTTTCTGTGTCAATAGACGCAGAAGCAGGACACGGGAGCGCGCCCGCACGGATGTCCATGAAGGAGAGCGCTTCTCCGACTGGGCACTCAAGAAGAGGAGGAGCCAGGAGCGCCACTGAGGGACCTCAGAAGAGGAGGATCAGGGCCACTCTGTGCAAAACCAACTGTACAGCGGAGGTAAGTATGACATGTTTGTTTTTTAAAAACCCTGAACCTTTACATATCCTTTAATGCATAGAGTGCACGAATATAAAAACAACCTTCTGCCTTTACAAGCACTTTAAGCTTACATTCACACCGGGAAATAGTAGTGGCAGGAGTTGGGGATTCCTGCTAGGGATATGAGCGGCCGCCAGCCCCGTTCACTATAATGACAGGTCACCAGCGGGTGGGGACAGCGGGTCACCAGTGGGCGCAGCTATTTGGGGCTTTCTGTAGACAGGCATAGATTTGTGGCCGCTGCTGGCCTATCATTCTAGTGATCGGGGACAATGGTCACACTGATCAGGAATTATTATTATAATAATGATGATGATGGTCACACTGATCAGGAATTATTATTATAATAATGATGATGATGGTCACACTGATCAGGAATTATTATTATAATAATGATGATGATGGTCACACTGATCAGGAATTATTATTATAATAATGATGATGATGGTCACACTGATCAGGAATTATTATTATAATAATGATGATGATGGTCACACTGATCAGGAATTATTATTATAATAATGATGATGATGGTCACACTGATCAGGAATTATTATTATAATAATGATGATGATGGTCACACTGATCAGGAATTATTATAATAATTATAATCACACCGATCAGGAATTATTATTATAATAATAATAATAATGATGATGATGATGGTCACACCGATCAGGAATTATTATAATAATTATAATCACACCGATCAGGAATTATTATTATAATAATAATAATAATGATGATGATGATGGTCACACCGATCAGGAATTATTATAATAATTATAATCACACCGATCAGGAATTATTATTATAATAATGATGATGATGATGGTGGTCACACCGATGAGGAATCTCTGATTTCTAGCACTGTTATCCTCACTGACCCCAATGACCGGTGACTGTATCCTAATACAGAAGACATGAGCCCTCTACAATCAGCCACTTGTGAGTTTGGCCATAGAGTGGTATTGTAAAGTGCTCCTATGTGGGTGTAATGTCATGAAGTAGGCCCAGCCCCTGTATGGGATGCTCCATCCTTCCTCCCTTTATGTACAGTTGTCATATTGTACCCACCATGGAACAAGAAGGTGAAGATGTGCTGTCCCCGGCCGTGCCAGGCCAGGGCGCTGTCGAAGCTGCCATGCACGGTCTTGGCCCCCGCCGTGTGTAGCAGCCACAGCCCCGCCACCAGCAGCCCGGCCAGCATCTCCCTCCTATCCGCTTCCCGGGGACATGTGCAACTCCAGCCGCCACATCTGCAGGAGGACAGGGCGGGGCCGGCTCGTCACCGCACTCCTCCAATCGCTGCCCTGCGTGGGAGGAGCCTGAGAGTGGGGGAAGCGAAACATAGCGACGTGTACGTCGCCAGGTAGAGCCGTAAAGCGCGGCCGCCGTCATGCAGTGTTGTGAATTGGGGATGTTGGCAGGGTGGATACACTGAGCGATATATAATTGGAGCCGGGGAAAGAAGAGCCATGAGTACAGAGAGCGAACCACCCGGGGGCTTCCACAAGAGGCTGCTGGTGACCGGAGGGGCTGGCTTCATGTGAGTGTCTGGACATTCATGTATACAATTCCAGCTAGGGGGTGCAGGAAGTGCCTCTCCACAGACAAAACAATAGAACCGAGCATGCGTGCAGGAGGTAGGGCCTCTGCCTGGATAAATAGGGTGTCAAGGGATTGTTCACATGGGTCCTTAACCACTTCAGCCCAGGGAGGATTTACCCCCCTTAATGACCAGGCCATTTTTTTGCGATACGGCACTGTGGCGCTTTAACGTACAATTGTGCGGTCATGTGATGTTGTACCCAAACAAAATTGACGTCCCTTTTCCCCCACAAATAGAGCTTTCTTTTGGGGGTATTTGATCACCTCTGCACTTTTTATTTTTTGCACTATAAACAAAAAAAGAGCAACAATTTTGAAAACATAACAATATTTTTTAACTTTTTGCTATAATAAATATCCCCCAAAAATTTAAAAAAACTAATTTCTGCGCAAAAGTTATAGCGTCTACAAAATAGGGGATAGATTTATGGCATTTTTATTACATTTTTTTTTTTTTTTTTGCAGGATTGTGGCGGACAGATCGGACACAGAGCTAAAAATAGCCACCGATCATTGTATAAATGTCACTGGTAAAGAAGGGGTTAACACTAGGGGGGCGATCAAGGGGTTAACTGTGTGTTCTAACTGTATGGGGCTAGGACTGACTGGAGGAGGAGACCTATCGCTGTTCCTACTTAGTAGGAACAACGATAGGTCTCCTCTCCCTTGACAGAACAGGGATTTGTGTGTTTACGCATGCAAATCCCTGTGCCGGCTCTCGTGCACAAGATCACGCGTGGCCGACGGCGATCACGCACATCGGGTCCCCCGCCATGCAGCGGGCGGGCACGCACACACCCTCTGGCACCTCTTAAAGAGGACGACGTACTTGCACAGGGTTTTGCGCAGCCGTGCCATTCTGCCGCAGTATATCTGCGTGAGGCGGTCGGCAAGTAGTTAAGCTTTGGCAATAAAACCTGGAAGCCAATTGTTTTTTATGCTGAGATGCACCAGATATTGCACACTCTAGTTTTAGTAAATAACCCCCATAGTGCGGTGACAGAAATTTAACTGTGTTGTAAAATCCATGTCACTGCAAGGACACACAGAAAACGATTGTTTCTGTGTGTCCTAGAGAGGTGTTTCTAACTGTGAGGGGAGTAGAGAGAGATCGCTGTTCCTGATTACTACGAGCAGCAGATCCCTGTCTACTCCCCTATCAGAACAGGGATCTGTTTGATTACATTGACAGATCCCCGTTCTGGCTCTCTGTGGAGCGATCGCGGGTCACTGGCGGGCATCGCGGCCGCTGGCCATATGCATCGGCTCCGGCGACACACCTCCTATAGCCATTAAAGGGACCGCCGTACCGTAGGGCAATTCGCGCAGCCAAGCCAACCTGCCACATTATAACTACGGCAGCTGGTCGGCAAGCAGTTAAACTGACCATACACTATACAATTTGGTTGTACAATCTTCTTTGGACCTCATTCACATCTGCATGCACAACACACATTTGGGTGCCATTCATTTTAATCGGCACCCCAGATGCGCCAAAGTCGGCTCCAAAAAGGGAGCAGGAGCTACTTTGGCACATTTGTGGAGTAAAAGTGAATGCCCTGCTCTATTTGTTGTGGGAAAACCACGACTCTCCTGCGTGGCACGTATGTGATTGCAGCCTTAGGGATCCCTAACATGTGTGGCAGCACTTGCCGCCTCTCTGAAAAGCAAGCTGCGGTGGATTGTTTTTCAGAGGCGCTTGACAGGTGGCTAGGATGCGATTTGTCACCTTCTCACCACACGGTTTAACACTTTAAATGAGCAAAAAGAATTCTGGTTGGCCGCACGTCCAGTAAAATCACCTTCATTTCAGAAAGTCCATAAAAACATTTCCAAAATACAATCAGAGGGGAACAGCATTACCAGCTAACGCGTTTCATGCTTCCTTAGTGCTTAGTCATTGCTGATAGGTGAGCTATGACTAAGAGCATGAAACGCGTTAGTTGGTGAGGCTGTTCCCCTCTGATTGTATTTTGGAAATGTTTTTATGGACTTTCTGAAATAAAGGTGATTTTACTGGACGTGCGGCCAACCAGAAATCTTTTTGATAATAGGAATCCGTGATGGATGGGGCCAGCACCTGGTCTGTGTGTTAGTGGAGATGGGAGAACGATCTACAGCAGTATTCACACACATCTATGCTTTTAACACTTATTAAATGCCTTGCCACAGTCATACGGTGCATGCGGTTGTGTTGATGCAGTGCGGCCCCATAGACTTGCATGTGTTGCGTTTGTCAGCAGTAATGAATGGAACATGCTGTTTAATTTTTGCAGCAAAGGATTAGGACAGTGGCATGTGTACAGCCCTGGGAGGTGGCACGGTTGTGTTCAAGTGGGCAGTTGGATTCATGGCTTATGTCAACAAGCTCTTGGGGCACTTTCACACTGCTTTGAAGCAAAACCGCATGAAAAACGCTTATGTATTATTCAGTTTTGGTGCGTTGCTTTAAATTTCCTGCAACGCATGGTGTGTTTTTTTTCTTCTTATGTGTTTTGCGTTGCGTTTTTTGATATGGTTTCTATTCATTTCAATGGGAGGTGCGTTTTTATGGCTTTTTTTTTTTTTTTTTTTTTTTTTTTACCTTACCGAACACCAAAAATGCAGCAAGCAGGAATCTCTTGAAAGCAACTGAAGCGCAACTGACCTGTGTGAAGAACTACATAGGATTTAAAGGGATGCATTTTTCTTCAGCTTTTTTTTTTTTTTAAACACCTTTGTGCCCGGCCTATAGCAAAATGACAGCTGGGCAGAAGAACTGTTGTTCTGGGAGGACGTCATATATATTGCACATTCTCATCAGTCCCTGCCCTCAAGGAGCTTACAATCTAGCTCCCATTTTTTTTCATACACATACTCGTGCCAATTTAGACAGGAGCCAATAAACCTGCCTACATGTCTTTGGAGTGTGGGATTTTGTCCCATCCCTCTTTGCAGATCCTCTCCAAGTCATTAAGGTTTCGAGGCTGACCTTTTGGTAACTCGAACCTTCAGGTCCCTCCACATACTTTCTATAGGATTAAAATCTGGAGACTGGCTAGGCCAATCCAGGACCTTAATGTGCTTCTTCTTGAGCCACTCCTTTGTTGCCTTAGTCATGTGTTTTGAGTCATTGTCATGCTGGAATACCCCAACGACCCATTTTCAATGCCCTGGCTGAGGGAAGGAGGTTCTCACCCAAGGATTGATGGTACATGGCCCCGTCTATCGTCCCTTTGATGCGGTAAAGTTGTCCTGTCCCCTTAGTAGAAAAACACCCCCAAAGCATAATGTTTCCACCTCCATGTTTGACAGTGGGGATGGTGTTCTTGGAGTCATAGGCAGCATTTCTCCTCCTTTAAACACAGTGAAAAAAGCTTGATTTTGGTCTTATCTGACCATAAAACTTTCACCCAGTTCTCCTCTGAATCATTCAGATGTTCGTTGGCAAACTTCAGACAGGCCTGTACATGTGCTTTCTTGAGCAGGGAGGCCTTGCGGGCGCTGCAGGATTTCAGTCCTTCACGGCGTACTGTGTTACCAATTGTTTTCTTGGTGACTATGGTCCCAGCTGCCTTGAGATCATTGACAAGATTCTCCCGTGTAGTACTAGGCTGAGTCCTCATCATTCTCATGATCATTGGTGAGATCTTGCATGGAAAAAGAACCTGCTCCAGGTGTCTGGGCCCAACAAAAATCTCCCCCTCCTAAGATACGGGTGCTGGCTCAGTATGCAAATTAGCATGTAGAGAGAAATTCGATCCAGATGGCCGCACTCCAACAATAATTTCTTTATTGGTTAAAAACCATACAGCAAGAGATGGAATCAACAGCTCACATGTTTCACACCATAACTACTGGTGCTTACTCATAGCTGGTGGAGGTGAGATCTTGCTTGGAGCCCCAGACCGAGGGAGATTGACAGTTATTTTGTGTTTCTTCCATTTGGGAATAATTACACCAACTGTTACCCTCTCACCAAGCTGCTTGGCGATGGTCTTGTAGCCCATTTCAGCCTTGTGTAGGTCTACAATCAAAGACTGGAATCTGATTGTTTCTGTGGACAGGTGTCTTTTATAAAAGTAACAATCTGAGATTAGGAACACTCCCTTTAAGAGAGTTCTCCTAATCTCAGCTTGTTACCTGTATAGAAGACACCTGGGAGCCAGAAATCTTGCTGATTTGATAGGGGATGAAATGCTTATTTCACTCATTAAAATGCAAATCAATTTATAACTTTTTTGAAATGCGTTTTTGTGGATATTTTTGTTGTTATTCTGTCTCACGGTTAAAATAAACCGACCAATAAAATTAGACTGATCATTTCTTTGTCAGTGGGCAAATGTACAAAATCAGCAGGGGATCAAATACTTTTTTCCCTCACTGTAGGCGGGAGTGCTAACCACTGTTCTGCCCTTGTTATTATACAGAGCCTGAGGTTTTGTGCAGTGCTTTACAAAATAAAGGAAATAAAGTACAGTTCAATACAAGTGGTTTATGAGGGTCCTGCTTGTGACAGCTTACAGTCTGTAAGGCAGCACAGTGGCTAAGTGGTTATCACTTCCACATGGCAGCACAAGGGTCATCAGAATCTCAGCCATGGTACTACCTGCCTGGGGTTTGCATGCTCTCTGTGTACCTGCATGGATTTCCTCTGGGTACTCTGGTTTCCTCCCACAGTCTATATCGGCCCTAGTATATGTATGAATGTGAGTCAAGGACCTTAGATTGTAAGCTCCATGAGTAGGGGTGCAACAGATCAAAAAACTCACGGTTCGGATCATTTCTCGGATCAGGAGCCACGGTTCGGATCATTTTCGGATCAACAACAAAAAATCTCCCCCACTGTAATATCCACGTCATCTCCCCCACAGTCCCATCAGTCTCTGTACAGAGGAGCTTACACTCTAATGTCCCCACCCCCCACAGCCACATCAGTCTCTGTACAGAGGAGCCATTTTTGCGGGGAGGGGACATTAGAGTGTAAGCTCCTCTGTACAGAGACTGATGTGACTGTGGGGGGGAGGGGACACTAGAGTGTAAGCTCCTCTGTACAGAGACGGATGTGATGAGCTCAGTACTATGGTATATGTCGGCTTCATAGAAGAGTTAGAGATAAAATCTGAGTCTGCTGTGACTTCTCTGTTATGAGATATAAATCTATGCCCTCCCCTCCTTCCTCTTACATTATTGATCACCTATCATCTGTATTATTCATAACTCCATCCATGTATCCTCCTCACCTCTCAGTACAAGGCTTCTTCCTGTCTCGTCCCCCAAACACTAGAGGACAACGAAATTTAGCTGAGGCTCCGGCTGGTGGCCATTTTGCGTAGGACCAAAGGCCATGATACACTGCATAGGGACACACAGGAAGTCCTCCAGCAGACACTAGAGGTCACACACTGCTCTGTGAAAGGACTCCAGCAGGGGGCGGCCATTTTTGTGGCCGTGTGTACCAAGATGGCAGCCGCTCCGGAGCTAGGCCGAAGCCGCGGCCTTTCCTAAGGCCGAGGCAGCGGCGCGCTCCGCGGAGTGCATGTGTGCCAATCCGAACAGGCTGAACCGTTCGGATCACGGATTGGTGACGATCCGTTGCACCCCTATCCACGAGGGTAGGGACTGATGTGAATGTACAATGCATATTTAAAGCACTGTGTAAATTGACGGCACTATATAGGTACTTGTAAGAAATAATTAAAAGAAAGGAGGGGAAGTGATACAAAAGGTAGTAATTGTGTAGGGATGAGTTGTTGAGGAAGTAAAATTCATGTGATATTAGGCAGGATAGGCTTGCCTGAAGAGAGGAGTTTTCTGGGATCACCTAAAAAGGCAGAGTATGAGATTGCTCATACTATAGATATTATTAACCACTTCAATACAGGGCACTTATACACCTTCCTGCCCAAGCCAATTTTCAGCTTTCAGCGCTGTCGCAAATTGAATGACAATTGCGCGGTCATGCTACACTGTACCCAAACAAATTTTTGTTTCATTGTGTTCCCACAAATAGAGCTTTCTTTTGGTGGTATTTGATCACCTCTGCGATTTTTATTTTTTGCGCAACAAATAAAAAAAAGACCAAAGACCAAAGTTTTTCTTTGTTTCTGTTAAAATTTTTTGTAAATAAGTATGTTTTCTTCTTCAATGACGGGTACTGATAAGGTGGCACTGGTAGGGGGCACTGATGGGTAAATTATGGGTGGCACAGATGGTCACTAATGGGCACTGATAGGTGGCACTGATGGACACTGATAGGTGGCACTGATGACACTGATGGGTAGCATTGCTAGGCATCACTAATTTTTATTGTGCCATAGAGGTGCCAGTCAGTGCCCATTTGTGGGCACTGATTGGCATATGTTGATCATTGGTTTTCACATGTGGATGGGCATGGGGGATGTACCTGGCCATCCACATGTTAGGAGCTTCCCTGGTGGTCCTAGCGGCTTCCCTGGTGGTCTAGTGTGGGCATCCGAGGGGGGGGCTGTGCTGATAAATAATCAGCGTAGACCCCCCCCTGTCAGGAGAGCCGCCGATCAGCTCTCCTCTACTCGCAGTGAGTGAGGAAAAGCCGATCACCGGCTTTTCCTGTTTACATCGTGATCAGCCGTGATTGGACACGGCTGATCACATGGTAAAGAGCCTCCGCCGGTGAGATCGGTGTAGTGGTGTGTCAGACTGACACACAGCACCACCGATTGCCGCGATGCGCGCCCCCACGGGAGCGCGGTGGCTGTTATCCTGCAGGGCGTCATATGACGCCCAGTCAGGATAACTGAACCACCGCCCGGCTGTCATTCTGCTATAGGCCGGGCGTGAAGTGGTTAATATTTAGAAATGAGGTTGGTGGTATAGGTTGGGGCAGAGGTGTGGATGAGTTTGTATGTTGTTGGTCTGCATGCTTGTCCTAGATGTGGGACTCGGAAGCATTGAGGCCAGAGAGAGACAGACAGCTGCAGCCACATGTAAACATCCTGTTAAAGGATAAGATCACCTTTTTTGTTGCAGCCGTATTTACAGTGTAACATGTTACTTTGGTGCAGCCAACCTCTCTCTACCCACACAGCTTTCCCCACAGCCGCTGTCACATTTTAAAAACAGCACGGCTGTGCGGGAATCTGCCCACACAGCTGCGTCATTCATTCACGCGTCAGTTCTGTGAATGAATGAACTAAAAGTACCATCTTCCATGGTGGTGGATGATAGTTGTAGCTCTCAATGAAATGCAAGGGCACTGATAATTATTGGATTGTGCAAAAGTTATTGCGTCTACAAAATAGGGGATAGTTTTATGGCATTTTTTGTATTATTATTTATTTTTTTATTAAAACTTTTTTTTTATTTTTACACCTTTTAACATATATTTACACGTTTCACATTGAAAAAAGCGCTAAATGAAAAAAATAAATAAAATGTATTTCATTTGTAAAATAAATTTTCAATGCTTTCTTTTTTATTTACACTTCAGCTGTCAGAAATGGTAAAAAGTTTGTACCATTGCTGACAGCTGAAGTGTAAATAAAAAAGTTGCAGTAATGCCGCGTACACACGGTCGGACTTTTCGGCTACAAAAGTCCGACAGCCTGTCCGACAGACTTTCGACGGACTTTTGGCGGACTTGCGGCGAACTTTCTTACGAACTGACTTACCTACATACGATCACACAAAAGTCAGACGGATTCGTACGTGATGACGTACACCGGACTAAAATAAGGAAGTTGATAGCCAGTAGCCAATAGCTGCCCTAGCGTGGGTTTTTGTCCGTCGGACTAGCACACAGACAAGTGGATTTCTGGGTCCGGCGTAGTTACGACGTAAAGATTTGAAGCATGTTCCAAATCTAAAGTCCGTCAGATTTGCGGCTGGAAAAGTCCGCTGAAAGTCCCGGGAAGCTCACACACGATCGGGTTGTCAGCCAGCTTTAGTCCGTCGGCGTCTGTCGGACTTTTGTAGAGGAAAAGTCCAACCGTGTGTACGCGGCATAAGTATCGGCGAGTACTTAAGTTATATTAGTTTTTTTTTTTTTGTTTTTTTTTTTTTTTAAACGGTAATTTATTTTTATTTCTTTACGCATTACATTATTTTTCATTACACTTCTTTAAATTTGATTGAAGCAAAGAGTATTATGTCTTATTTTATTGCCATCTTCTTTGATAACCTAATGTTCAGGGGTTGTAAATCTTTAAAATAAAGTTCTTCAGAATCGTGAGAGAATCTTTATTCTAAGCAAAAGAATCCTGACTCTCATTTTATCCAGCATCTTGCAGCTCTAAAATATATATAATATATATATTTTTTTTTTTTTTGGAAATGGTTTTATAGGGCGAACACGGTGTTTGGAATTTGTCCACTCTGTCTCTCAGTTATAAACCAGGAGCAAGGATTCTGTTCTTTGCTGTCAGTAGTAGAATTGCCTCACAAACTTTAGGTTTTAGTTGTAATGTTTTAAAGGGGGTTGGTTCCTTTTGTCTATTTATGGGTTAAGTTGTATTGAACTGTGTACAGTATAAATGCCTTTGTTTCTTAAGACAAGTTCCCTTCTTTGTGAATACAATTGCATTGGCCTCCGGAAAGGTTCTGTTGATCTTGTGAGGATCTTGTGCCTTCACATAAGACTTGCTTCAAGCAATACATACCAGTGTAATTTTTTTTTTCTTTAAATTAATCAATTTATTTGTTTAGAATTTAATTTGTGCATAATTTTAAAGTGGTTGTATACCCTTATGTTACATTTTTACCTACAGGAAAGCCTATAATAAGGCTTACCTGTAGGTAAAATGAATATCTCCTAAACCTATACAGTTTAGGAGATATTCACTTTGCGTGCAGCCGCTGCAGATGCTGCCGGACCTTGCCGGAAAGAATATTCCCGCGCACATGCGCGGGAGTGATGTCATCGCGACTCTGGCCACTCACAGCACCGGAGCCAGAAACCCGGAAGACACGCCGAGGGGAGAATGTGAGCACCCTTGGCGGTGACCGGGATCAGACGCCGACTCCTCGTTCTAAGGTAAGAATTTCATAATGAGGTAGTATGTAGTGCATACTAGCTAATTATGCCTTTGCTTTACAGGTTATTTAAAAATATATTTTTTTTTTGTGCGGGTATACAACCGTTTTAAAGGGTGTCTTGACTAATGAAAGGTTGAGAAGCTCTTCTTTAAATCTAGCTCCCATTAAAGAAACAAAAAAAAAACAAAGTATAGAGTGTAATTATACGTGTACCTGTGAAAAGCCAAATGCTCCTTACATATATACACACAAGCTTTGCAGCTCGATCTGGAGTACTACACTGAGGTTGTAATTTTTGACTTATCAGACTGCAAATCATTGAGTCTGCTGAAAACAGAACATGGATTTTGTGACTGATGTCTTATCTTAACAGTTGCTAAAGTACACCTTTTCATAAAAGGAATACAAAATAAACATTGTGTCAACTGCAGACGTAAAAGTGATTGTAAAGTCTATTTTTTTTTTTTTTTTTTTTTTAGTAACAAACATGTTATACTTACCTGCTCTGTGCAGTTGGTTTTGCACAGAACAGCCCAAATCCTCCTCTTCTTGGGTGTCTGCTGCTCCTGGCCCCACCCTCCTAACGAGTGCCCCCACAGTTGGCAGCTTCCTTTGGGGCACTGGAGTCCATTCAGAAACAGAGCCCTGACCGGACTGGCCCCGCCCCCTCTCTCCCCTGTTTGGCTGACTGACTTTAATTGACAGCCGCGGGAGCCAATGGCGCCGCTGCTGTGTCTCAGCCAATCAGGAGGAGTGTCCCGGACAACTTAGACATTCGTGGACATCGCTGGAGAGAGATGGGGCTCAGGTAAGTAATTAGCGGGGTGCTGGGGTGGCTGCTACACACAGAAGGTTTTTTATCTTATTGCATAGAATGCATTAAGATAAAAAAAAACCTTCTGCCTTTACCACCCCTTTCAGGCTGGCCATTGAAAGCTTGAATTTTAAATTGAAGTGGGTGGAAAATTGTCAGCTGAACAGCCAATACGTCCTTCCAGGTGCAGTCACTATTTGGGTACTCATACAGCTTTGGGTGTTGGGGCTGCTGGAATACAATAGTCAGCAGTAGAGATTCCTGCATCCATGCTGTCTAGGATGGATGGGGGAATTGATTGATTTTTATTTATTTTTTTAAAGTAGTGATTGGGAAATGCACCGAACGCTCATTACAAGTCAAACTGTAATTTAAAACAATTGCACAATAGTATTCACCTGCAGTGAAATATTGGTGAATTTCACATTAACTGTTTTATTAAAGGTGCAGAGCTTGCAGATTAGACTAACTGGGTTTTGGTAGTCAGGTAGTTCTCTAGTAGTTTTTCTGAGGTGCACAGTGTGCATATGCTCGCCAGAAGATGCATTTTAACAATTCACCCTTTTGCTCTTTAAATATTTTATACTCCCCCAAAGCCAACACAGTATGAACATAAGGATAGATTTATCTGTGTGTTCTATAAAATGACTAATTACACCTTTGCTTAGCAAGACCCTTTTATAGCAGTACCACTTTTGCTTCAAGCGGGATTAAACGCTGCATTTCTTTATCGTACATCATGGGACACAGAGCCTTAAGTAATTACTTAATGGGTTATAGCTTACCGTCAGGTGTTGACACTGGTAAACCCTAATTAACCACTTAAGGACCAGCCTCATTTTGGATTTTAGGTGTTTACATGTTTTTTTGCTAGAAAATTACTTTGAACCCCCAAACATTAAATATGTTTTTTTTTCCTAACACCCTAGAGAATAAAATAGCGGCCGTTGCAATGCTTTTTTTTGCACCGTATTTGCGCAGCGGTCTTATAAGCGCACTTTTTTTGGAAAAAATTAACTTTTTTGAATAAAAAAATAAGACCACAGTAAAGTTAGCCCAATTTTTTTTATATTGTGAAATATATATATAATACCCAACATGTCAGGCTTCAAAATTGCGCCCGCTCATGGAATGGCGTCACACTTTTACCCTCAAAAATCTCCATAGGCGACGTTTAAAAAATTCTACAGGTTGCATGTTTTGTATTACAGAGGAGGTCTAGAGCTAGGTCTAGAGCTAGAATTATTGCTCTCGCTCTACCGTTCGCAGCGATACCTCACATGTGTAGTTTGACCACCGTGTTCGTATGGACAAGGAGTTTACATTACTTGTAATAGGAATAAAAGTGACACAAATTTTTTTTTTTTTTTTAAAACAGTGTAAAAATAAATAAAATCCCTTGTAATAGAAAAAAGAATGACAGGACCTCTTAAATATGAGATCTGGGGTCAAAAAGACCTCAGATCTCATATTTACACTAAAATGCAATAAAAAAAAAAAAATCATTGAAAAAAATATGCCTTTTAAGAGGCGTGGGCGTGACGTCGCTTCCGCCAAGCAGTGTCATGGAGACGAGTGGGTGCCATCTTAGCCCTACTCGTCTCCAGGCACAGCACGGAGTAGGACGCAATCGTCTCCGCTGCTACCGACAGCTCCGGTAAGTGGCGGAGGGCACCGGATCGCCACCGATAAAAGTGATCTCGCGACGAATCCGCCGCAGGGACCACTTTTATCAGAAAGCCGGCCGCCACACGAAAACGGGGATACCGGGGTTATAGCAGCTAGCTGCTGCCATAACAACGATATCCACCGTCAAAGTTTGGACGTACATCGGCGTGTGGCGGTCCGGAAGTGGTTAAGGAAGTTTACTCCCCTATATAACCCCTCCTCCTTCCGAGAGCACATCAGATTTTTCGCCATTGTCTAATGTGTTGGTCACGAGTGAAGAAGTGCTCTGAGGAGCTCCAGGAGGGATCCATGCTGGATTAAAATTCCTCCATAAAAGGAAACCAGATCCATCCAGAAGTGCCACTGAGCCCTAAAAGGGATGATACCTGGGACCTCGTACTTGAAGCACGAGGTTTTGCCTGTAATGTCTCTCTTAGTAGGGCTGGACCCCAGGAACCCAGGGCTTAGGTCTTGTTACATTACCTCAAGCTTCCTGATGTGGGGTGCTATACAAGGCCCAAGGCAGTTGGACCCCGATTTAATGGACCCAGTCCTTTTGAAGGTTTGTTAAACGTAACCCGCCGTGATGGGTGAAAACTGGATTTTCTGTTAAATTAGCAAAATCTTGCAGCGAGGACAAGGTAAGGAAAGAGGGACTTCGATATTAAAAACATCTAACCATTTCTTTCATTGAAGGAAAAATGTTGTCATGCCTTTTAAAATTTTCACTAGATGGAGTCTATGCACATGCCTTACTCGGTTGTCTCACTGTTTGCTCAGTTCCGTGCCTGGCTGTACAGCGTGTGGAAGCAGATTTTTGCAAGGTAGGAAAAGCTGCAAAAAAATGTCTTTTTCTTCCCCTGATGGGACCAGAGGATTAGGGGGACAGCAGCACTGTACCCCCTTACATTACCCCCCGCCGCGGGGGTGACGGAAGGTCCCGCTATTATACCGCTGAAAGTTTGTTACTGTGGCTGTATTTTTTTTATAAAACAGGTCTGTGCCTCACTGCAGGAGGCTCTAACGCCCCCCCCCCCCCTTATGTTGGGTCTGGGGAGGGGGTGGGGCCTAACGCAGGTGCCGTGAAACATCCACTGACGAACGGCAGGCTAATAGCAAGTTAAATACAGCTGTGTCAGTCTCTCCTCTGCTGATGAGGAGGAAACAAGCTGCCTGCACACAGGGACACACGAACTGTGGGACACGTATGGGTTGCAAAACTGGCATTTCCTGATTCGGGAAGGACACCATTTTCCAGCACTAAGCTGAACTGTATAGCAATTTTAAAAGTATTGACTATCTGTTTTTGTACTTAGGACTATGCCTGCCAAAAAAAGACCCCATGAAAGCCAAAAGAGTAAAGGTTTCACCCCCAGGCATTGGGATTTCAAGCTGTATTTCCACGCTGTCTTGCTCGCCTGAATTACCATTCATGGCAACTCAGGGTGAGTCATTAGAGCAAATTGTTGGTGCAGCTGCCTCTCGCATCTGCATACGTGACTCAAGAAACCCTTTCCTGCTCACTCCAGGGTCTGGAAGAAAGACTAGCGGCTTTAATCGCTTCCTCCATTCAAATGGATAGGAAACATACTACGTCCCCCTCCCCCACTTCAGCTTTACAGGGGGAACAGTGGGCACACAATGAAGTTCTACCCTCAATCAATCAAGAGCTTACCGATGATTCTTCTACTGAGGAAACAATGGTAGATGAACCTTTTTCAGCGTCTCAATCTGAAAAATTGCTGATACACACTCTTACAGAGATGGTTCGTCCCTCTTTCATGCTGCCTCTAACAGAGTCTCATGAAAACGTGGCCTCTTCCTCAGGTTCCTTAAAACCTTCCCATCCTTTGCATGCGTTTCCTGCCACGCATTACTTGAATAGCTCATTTTTTCGGAATGGGATAAACCGGATAAACATTTTCTCCCTCCTAAGAGGTTCTCAATTCTCTATCCTCTGGAGGATAAATTCTCCAAAAAATGGCAAAGTACAAGCAATTGACGCTGCGATTTCCAATGTGAATAATAACTTCACTTGTCCTGTAGACAATGCACAGATGCTTAAAGATCCAACAGATAAGAAGTTGGAATCCCTGCTAAAGTCTGCTTTTCCCATAGCAGGTGCTGTCACCCAGCCCGCAGTCGCTGCAATAGGTGTCTGCCAATCCCTAAAAGACCAATTCAAACAGGCCCTTAGAGAGCTTCCTACACAAAAGGCTCAAGATTTGGCTGAACTACCTAAAAAAAAAATTATGTTTTGCCATAGATGCCATCAAAGACTCTATTCACCAGGCATCCCGCCTCACGCTTATGCTTGTACATATGCACAGAATCCTGTGGTTGAAAAATTGGTCAGCTGAAACACCATGTAAAAACCTCCTAACTCCCCTTTCATGGGGAGTGACTATTTGGAGAAGACTTGGATAAATATATCAAGACAATTTCTGCTGGGAAAGTACCTTTTTACCAGTCAAAAGAAAATATAAACGCCCTGCATTTAAATGCCCTGCATTTCCCCTGCGCCAAGGGCTTCTGCCTCTAGGCAGTGGCGACGGCCTCTGCTGTCAGACTCTAGAGGAAGGACTCTGGGTCAGACCCAGGCTTAAAAGAAGCCCTGGGGTAGGAAATCTGCAGAATCCTAAAGTCTCATCATGAAGAGGCAACCCCCTCGCCAAGGTGGGGGGAAGACTTCTGCAATTTTCAGAAGTCTGGAAAAAGGACAGATGGGTCATTCCCACCGTAACGCTGGGGTACAAGCTGGAATTCCGGGACTTTCCACTGTCTCGCTTCCTGAGGCCAAGCATTCCCAAAGATCCAGAGAGAAAACAGTCTCTGTTTTCAGGCACTAGACCGATTAATATCTCAAGGGGTGATCATACAGATACCCACAAATGAGCAAGGTCTGGGATTCTATTCAAACCTTTTTATGTACCAAAGCCAAGTGGAGATGTCAGACCCATTCTAGATCTAAGAAAGCTAAATCAATTCCTGAAGATCCGCTCCTTTCGCATGGAGACAATCGGGTCGGTAGTTTCTATCTTTCTAGGAAGAGAACTTCTGGCATCAATCAAAATCAGGGATGCATGTCCCTATATTTCCTGCTCATCAAAAGTTTCTGCGGTTTGAGTTAGAGCAGCAGCATTTTCAATTTGTAGCCCTGCCCTTCGGGCCAGCCACAGCACCTCGGGTGTTCACCAAGGTGCTGGCCCCACCTCTAGCCAGGTTAAGGGCACAGGACATAACAATCATGGTGTACCTAGATGATCTATTACTTATAGATCAATCAGCGACTCGTCTGGAGCAAAGCGTACGCACTACAACCAACTATCTGAAAAGTTTGGGTTGGATTCTCAACCTAGAGAAATCTTCCTTAATACCGCTAAGAAGGCTGGAGTACTTGGGTCTGATCATAGATACAGCCCAGGAAAGGGTGTTCTTGCCTAAGGCAAAAATCAACTCCATAGGAAAACTGGTGCGGAGGGTCAGGTCAAATGGCAATCCCTCCATTCGCCTCTGAATGAGGTTGCTAGGAACCACGGTAGCTTCATTCGAAGCAGTTCCCTATGCCCAGTTCCATTCAAGACTGTTGCAAAACAGTATCCTGTCTATTAACCCAGAATCTGCTGAAGGGAAGATCCTTCAGACCAGTCATCTGGAAAGTGGTCATTTCAGGAGTAGAGAATTAGCAGGCGGACTACTTAAGTCGCCAGCAGTTATTCCCAGGGGAATGGTCTCTTCACCCCGACATATTTCGGGCTGTTTGTCAAAGATGGGGGACTCCCAATGCGGATCTTCTTCTAGCATCCAGGTTCAACACGAAGTTGGTCAACTTTGTGGTCAGAACAAGGGATCCATTCGCATGCGGAACGGATGCGTTAGTGACCCCATGGGATCAGTTTTCACTGATCTATGCATCCCCCCCCCCCCCCATTCAGTTGCTGCCTCGAATTCTTTGCAGGATCAAGCTGGGAAGAAATCCGACAATTCTGGTAGCACCAGCATGGCCCAGAAGGTCATGGTACGCAGAAATCGTAAAGATGGCAGTGGAGAGCCCATGGTCCCTCCCACTACGGCCAGGTCTGCTCTCTCGGGGACTGATATTCTATCCTTCCTTACGGTCTCTAAATTTAACGGCTTGGCTATTGAAACCCACATTCTAAAGAAACATGTGCTTTCCGGGTCAGTTATCTCTACCCTGATTAATGCTAGGAAGCAAGCTTCCAGAACTATATTATAGAGTCTGTAAGGCTTACGTTTCCTCGTGCGAATCCAAGGGTTGGCACCCTCTGAGATATATCATAGGCAGAATTCTTGCCTTTCTAGAATTAGGGGTAGAGATGAAATTGGCCTTAAGTACTGTTAAAGGCCAAGTCTCAGCTTTATCTGTCTTATTTCATAGACAACTTGCTACTCATTCTTTAGTCCGGGGCTTTATACAAGGACTGACGCGGCTTAATCTGCCAGTCAAACTTTCCTTGAACCCTTGGGACTTTACCTAGTTTTGTTTGTCTTACAAAAACAGCTATTTGAACCAGTATAACAGATTCCCTTAGTCCTTCTGACAAGGAAGTTGGTATTTTTGGTTGCTATATTCTCAGCAAGGAGGGTTTCAGAATTGGCTGCTCTTTCTTGTAAAGAGCCATATTTGATTTTTCATGAGGACAGAATGGTGTTACGCCCTCGTCCAGGCTTTTTGCCAAAAGTCATTTCAGGTTTTCACCTGAACCAGGATATTGTCCTGCCATCCTTTTTTCCAAGACTATGTTCCAGGGAAGAAAAGTCACTACATTGTATTGGTGTGGTGAGAGCAGTGAAGATCTATTTAAAGAAAACTGCTCAGATTCGTAAGACTGATGTCTTATTTATTCTGCCGGAGGGTCCTAAGAAAGGACAGGCAGCGTCGAAATCCACTGTTGCTAAGTGGATTCGGCAAGTGATAATTCAAACTTATGATTTAAGGGGTAAGATTCCCCCTTTGCAAGTTAAGGCACACTCTACCAGGGCAGTTAGTGCTTCTTGGGCAGTGCGTCATCAGGCCTCCATGGCTCAGATCTGTAAGGCCGCAACTTGGTCTTCAGTGCATACATTCACAAAATTTTATCAGGTGGATGTAAGGAGGTATGAGGATATTGCCTTCGGACGCAGTGTACTGCAAGCAGCAGTATAGATCCTCAAGTCTGGGTGTACCCTGCGGGTTGTTTTCTCCCACCCCTCATGTGGCATTGCTATGGGACGTCCCATTAAGTAATTACTTAAGGCTCTGTGTCCCATGATGTACGATAAAGAAAATAGGATTTTTATAACAGCTTACCTGTAAAATCCTTTTCTTGGAGTACATCATGGGACACAGAGGTCCCTCCCCTCTTTTTTGGGATACAAGTATATTGCTTTGCTACAAAAACTGATGTGCTCCTGTAAGGAGGAGGGGATATATAGGGGAGTAAACTTCCTTAATTAGGGTTTACCAGTGTCAACACCTGACGGTAGACTAAAACCCATTAAGTAATTACTTAAGGGCTCTGTGTCCCATGATGTACTCCAAGAAAAGGATTTTACAGGTAAGCTGTTATAAAAATCCTATTTTTTTTTTTCTTAACTATTTAACTGCTTGCTGACCGCCGGCTGTCAATTGACGGCCAGGCGGCGCATCTCTCATTGCGGGCGGGCGTCATATGACAGCCCCGCTTTCCCGGGCCACCAGGGGGCGCGCACGCGCCCGCCGTGTCACTGGGCACCCGGTGCGCGTGCCCGGCAGGCGCGATGTCCGCCAGGCACCCGCGATTACCGGTAACACAGCAGGACCGTTGATCTGTGTGTGTAAACGCACAGATCAAAGGTCCTGTCAGAGGAGAGGAGACCGATGGTATGTTCCCAGTACAGAGGAACACCGATCGGTCTCCTCCCCCTACAGTTAGAAACACTCCCTAGCAAACACAGTTAACCCCTCGATCACCACCTAGTGTTAACCCCTTCCCTGCCAGCCACATTTATACAGTAATCAGTGCATTTTTATAGCACGGATCGCTGTATAAATGTGAATGGTCCCAAAAATGTGTCAAAAGTGTCTGATATGTCCGCCACAATATCGCAGTCACGATAAAAATCGTGATTATAAATCTATCCCCTATTTTGTAGACGCTATAACTTTTGCGCAAACCAATCAATATATGCTTATTTCGTTTTTTTTTTTTTTTGTTTTTTGTTTTTTTTTTCTTTACCAAAAATATGTACAAGAATACATATCGGCCTAAACTGAGGAAAACATTTGTTTTAAAGAAAAAAAAATTGGATATTTATTATCGTAAAAAATATTGTGTTTGTTTTTTTTTTTTCAAACTTGTCACTCTTCTTTTGTTTAAAGCGCAAAAAATAAAAACCGCAGAGGTGATCAAATACCACCAAAAGAAAGCTTTATTTGTGGGGAAAAAATGATAACAATTTCATTTGGGTACAGTTTTTGTATGACCGCGCAATTGTCATTCAAAGTGCGACAGCCCTGAAAGCTGAAAAATGGCTTGGGCAGGAAGGGGGTGAAAATGCACTGTATTGAAGTGGTTAAACACTGGGCACTTTTACCCCTTCCTGACCTGGCAAATTTTCAGCATTCGGCGCTGTGTCACTTTGAATGACAATTGAGTGGTTATGCATATGAAACGTTATCATTTTTTCACACAACTAGAGCTTTCTTTTGGTGGTATTTAATCACTGTTGGGTTTTAAATTTTTTTGATAAATATACAAAAAAAGGCCAAACATTTTGAAAAGAAAATGCGTTTTTCTTTTGTTTCTGTTATAAAATTTTGCAAATAAATAACCTTTCTTTATAAATTTAGGCCAAATTGTATATTCTGCTACATTTCTTTGGTGAAAATAACCCAAATCAGTGTATATTATTTAGTCCTGTATGAAAGTTATAGCGTCTAAAAACTATGGTATGTATCTGAAAATTGTTTAGTCCTGATGGCCAATCTCATTTCTTGAGGCCAGGACAGTACAAATATCCCCCAAATGACCTTTTTGGAAAGTAGTCGGTAGAGCTGCACAATTAATCGTTAAAAAAATCGTGATCTCGATTCACCCCCTCTGACGATCTGTCCTGCTGAGTTTGCCGATTCTTTCATATAAACAAGTGGAGAGATTATCTGCTCACTCAGCTGTCAAAAGAAAGCATCAGGCAGTCTGCCAAGTTTAGAACTTGAAACAATGTAACTAACTTCCTTCTTGGATCAAATGTATAAACTTCTCTGTGTAAACAAATAACCCAGGCAATCTGCCATGTTTTAAAAAAATGTTTTTCTGACACTTCAAGTTAAAATCAATATATATATATATATATACATACATACATACATACATACATACATACATACATACATACATACATACATACACACACATTATATATATATATATATATATATATACATACAGAGACCCTAGGGCAGTGATGGCGAACCTTGGCACCCCAGATGTTTTGGAACTATATTTCCCATGATGCTCATGCACTCAGCAGTGTAGTGGAGCATCATGGGAAATGTAGTTCCAAAACATCTGGGGTGCTAAGGTTCGCCATCACTGCCCTAGGGAATAAAATAAAATGGCAATTGCTGCAATATTTTATGTCACACTGTATTTGCCCAGCGGTCTTTCAAATGCAATTTTTTGGGAAAAAATGCACTTCAATAAATAAAAAAAAAAAAACGAAACAGTAAAGTTAGCACAATCTTTTTTGTTTTAATGTGAAAGATGTTACGCCGAGAGAATCGTGATCCATCTTCTAAGCAAAAAAACGTGATTCTCATTTTTTACGTATTTAGTAAAAGGCATAGCACGTTCTTTGAAGTTGTATTTTTTTTTTTTGTCACTTTTTTTGGAAAATGAAGAAAAAAAAATTGTCACCAGTGCAGTACAGCGTCATCATATAACTAGGGCTGCAACTAACAATTATTTTCATAATCGATTTAGTTGGCTGATTTAATGTTTCAATTAAATCCAATGACGCTGGGGGTCGAGGATCGGGGCTACTCTTTGCAAAACGAACTGCACAGTGGAGGCAATTTATTTTTAAATATCTATGCAAAAACTCCATAGGTGTGAACCAGGCCTAAGACGTTTAGTAACAGTAGCATGCTTTTTTTTGTATCGCCTGTGATAATGGGGTTAAAAAAACCTAAAATTAGCCCTTTATAGTACAAAACGAGCAAATAATCACTACTATAAGGCTCCTTTCACACTGAGGCACTTTGCAGGCGCTAAAGTGCTAAAAATAGCGCCTGCAAAGCGCCCCGAAAGAGCTGCTCAATGCACTCCAGTGTGAAAGCCCAGAGGGAAGTTGATTGACAGCATGCCAGAGAGAATTGTAGAGCTCTTGAAAAAGAAGGATCAACACTGAAAATATAGACTCTTTGCCGAAACTTCGTGTAATTGTCAATAAAAGCCTTTGACACTTCTGAAATGCTTGTAATTATACTTTAGTATACCATAGTAACTTCTGACAAAAAGATCTAAAAACACTGAAGCAGCAGACTTTGTGAAAATTAATATTTGTGTCATTCTCAACTTTTGGCCACGGCTGTACTGTGACCAGAGCAATACACTGTACCACTCTGGGAAGTTGATAGGGATTTTCCTTTTATTTATTTTATTTTTTTACATACTATACTTGCTTATAGCAGTAAATTTCACTGCTATAAGCAAATATTTTTACTGAATGACAGTGTGTACACATGGTGCAAATGGGCTGTGATTTGGTTCTATCTGTACCATGTGATCACTGTGACCAATCACAGCTAGCAACACAGTTGTATACAATGCATGGCATGAAAGGAAGCCTTTTTACAATTACGTGGTCGGGAAGCTGGTAATTAAGTGGACCCTCCATAAGCTGTTAGCCATAATGTGCTTGTTTGACCTGCACATACACATCAGGGCAGGAAGGAAACCTTCATAACAGGAGATCAATAAGGTCTTTTCTGTCCTACAAACCCTAGCTGTTGAAAATTATTATTTTTATTATTTTTTTTTTTAAGTTCAATTCTGCTTTCAATCTTTTGTGTTTTATTACTTATGTATTTCTTTTTTGCAGAGCATCACATATGATAATTTCTCTGGTTGAAAACTATCCGGAATATTTAGTAATAAATCTAGACAAGGTAAGATCTGTATGTTTTGCACACTATGAGGTTGATTTACTAAAAACGGAGAGTGCAGAATCTGGTGCTGCTGTGCATGGAAACCAATCGGCTTCCAGTTTGTTTGTCTAAGCTTAATTGAACAAGCTGAAGTTAGAAGCTGATTGGCTACCATGCACAGCTGCACCAGATTTTGCACACTCCAGTTTTAGTAACTCTGCCCCTTTTTATTTCTGCTTTGTGGATCTGACATTCTCTGTGAGATCTTTCTTGGCCCATACTGGACAATGAGGGAGAGGGAAACAAGCATTCAACAGTCTGCAGTATTGCTTCCCCCTCCTAATACTACAGGTCTTCCGCTTTGAATGGAGATTTAGTAATTCTAAACAAATGTATGTGCAGTACATTGGATTGTTACTGCTATCATTATTGTTCCTGTATACCAGGGGTTGGCAAAACTGGCCAGGGGCGCGACAGGTGGATCGTGACCATGGCTCTGCCTCCCCACAACCTCCGCTTCTCTGCTGTTAACTGCAGAGCTGAGAGCAGGAGGTGAGAGCTGCTTGGGGGGGACGCAGGAGCTGCTCAGTGATTGGTTGCTAGGCGGTCCTAGCAACCAATCACCAGTTTGCTATTATGAACGCCGGCAGCTCCCACTCCCGCCTTCCACCAAGCACTATGCTGTCTTCTGATCTCTGCTCTGATGAACACATGCTGGCAGGTAAGTGCTACCTACATGGTGCTGTTTGTATGTGGGGGGCAGAGGTAGGGGTACACTGTTGAAGGTGGGACAGAGGATAATAATGGGGGGCTTGATGTGAAGTGGGTCAGACACTGTTTTTGGGGGGGTACAGGACACTACTGGGGGGGAGGAGGGGGCAGAGGATACTACAGTGGGGGGGCTTGATGTGAAGGAGCAGTGAACACTGCGTTGGGGGGGGGGGGGGTACAGAACACGGCTGTGGGGGCTGGGGGCAGAGAATACCACAGTGGGGGGGGTGCGGAGGGGGCAGATGAAACTACATTGGGGGGAGGGTCAGAAAACTACTGTGGGGGGAGGCAGAGGACACAGCAATGAGGGGCAGGTTACACTACAGTAGAAGGATGATGTCAAGGGGACAGAGGACACTACTGTGGTGCTGTCTTTTTTATTGGGAACTTGATGGAGTTTTTTTTTTTTTCTTTTTTTTTTTTTATAGGGCGCTGTATAGTAGACCCCGACTGAACCCTCCCTCCCCCCCCCCCCCCCCCCCTTTTCAGTATCTTTGCTTTCTTCCATGTTGTACTGGTAGTCCCAATTAAAGATTTTACCTTGAGATATTTTCTCCAATAGCAAGCTTGAGCACCAATTCTCCTCGGAGATGCATGAGACAATTGTAAAAGCATTGTGCCCGATTCAAATCCAAGTTTTAGACATAATTTTTAGGTACATAATTTTGGCGCATTGTGCCACTTTTAGAACGCCCGCAAGACATGCTCACAAAACCTGTCTGCATTAGTTTTTATAAATTTCAGGGACTGTGTCTTGCAATAGTGCGACAAATGGCGCAACTTACGATAGATTCATGTACAAGTACAACTGGTTACCAGTACATGAATCTGTTGCAGACAAAATTCTTCTGGGACCATTCTGTAACACCATTTACTCCCAACGTGAAAGACGTCTTATTTGCTTCCACTTTCCTTGTCACCTATATGGTGGTGTTTCTTTATGAACTTATCTCAATAAAAAGAACCAACAGTAAAAGTGTCACAAATAGGAACTACATGAATTTGTTGCACACATTGGTACTAAGCATAAAAAATTTAACATGGGTTCAATACATTTGGCTAAAGGCTTTGCTCTACATCTCCCCATGCCATATTGCATCACCCTCAGGAAACTTTTTTCCAGGGTTTACTGGCAATAAGGAGTCGGTCTGTACCATTACCAGAGAGATATTCGAAAACCATTGTGATGTTAGTATTATTATGCTGTCTTTTTAATATAAATCTGAACAGGATCAAATACAATAGTCCTTAGCTTATGCATATTTTTAAATATATTTACTTTTTAAAATTTTCAACAGGTGTGTGTGTTGTTTTTTTTTTTAATACAAACTTTTCAAGTTTTTAATCACTTTTCTCTGTCCTCAGCTCGATTACTGTGCTAGCTTGAAAAACCTTGATTCAGTTTCAGATCGGCCAAACTACAAGTTTATACAGGTATGGCACCAACCACATCAAGCACATTGTACATGCAATTTAGTTCACATGGTATCCTGTTGGAATCGGTTAGATGGTGGCATTCAGCATTAAAATGGCAGTTGACATAGTTTAACTTTTGAAATGCCACTAAAAGTGGAATTTCCTTTCATCTGCACTCTGTGAGTACAATATACAAACTTTAGTTCTATGTTATGTACTGACAGGTGGTTCAACTTGTTTATTATTGAACTACTTTGAATGTCTTTTTTTCTTTTCTCTTGGTTTGTGATCTAATTTTGCCATTTTGTTCCCCAGGGAGACATCTGTGATGTGCATTTTTTAAAACATCTCTTTGAAGTAGAACATATAGATGTGGTCTTACACTTTGCTGCACAGACTCATGTAGGTAAGTGTGCTAATCTTTAATAAATTTTTAATGTACACCTTGCATCTCTGAAAAGCTTCTCGAATGGTTGCATCAATACAATACAAGAGCATGCCTTTAACAACCTTCCCCAGCACCTCCTGGAGCAGTGGTTCTCAACTCCTGTCCTCAGGGCTCACTAACAGGCCAGGTTTTATGTATTATCTTGGGGAGATGCAGACTAGAATACTGCAATCACTGAGCAGCAGATGATATCACCTGTGCTGTATTTCAGTTATCTTGCAAACCTGGCCTGTTGGTGTGTCTTGAGGACAGGAGATGAGAACCACTGTCCTAGAGCTTCAAATCCTGAGGCAATCCATTATGCAAATTTTGAATGCTGGCCAAACCCTTCTTGAACTTTTCTTATTGCCTGGTGTGCTTGTCAGTAGCAAAGCTCATCAGTGGTGGGCTATTTGTCTGTAGAAGAGAAACCCAAGATTTTTAGGGGGATGAAGAAGACTTTTGAAGATGTAATTTTATTAATCTATTCACCTTCAAAGCCATTCAAAGGTGACAGGTGTACTTTCAAGTAAACATGCCCTAGACCTAGGTGGATTACACATGAGACTTCCAATGCCAACGACTTGGCAGTGATGTTTGCTAAAAAAAAACCTTGTAATGTATGCAATGGACCAAGAATGGCATTTTTTTTTCTCAAAAGTGGAGTTGTACTAATGTAAAAATGAATCCAATAAGAGAATAACAAGCTCACACCAGTCCTGTCTTCTTCCTCTGGCTAGAACTAAGACAGATCACATGAAGGCTTCTACCAATAATGAATAATGAAATTGGTTACATGCCATAAGAACAGTTGTGCTTGAAGATGGGAGTTGAAATGCTGCTTAAATGCCCTGAAGCACAATTTTTATTGTTTTACTGTCTTTATGACAGTATGTATTAGGGAAAAAACAGAACAGATTCCCACAGATGCATGTTGTTTTCTATATAGTAATTGTTGGTATGTTTCGTTTGTTTTTTTTGAAACAGAAAAGTGACAGCAAAAAAACAAAAAAAACAGGGTAGTCCATTGAGTCTGCCTGTGTGTTGTGTTTTTTTTTTTGTTTTTTTTTTTCTCCTTTTTCATTTTTCCATAGACTGGTTTTTTTTTTTTGGTTTTTTTTTTGGGGTGTTTTTTTTTGTCGAAGTATAGATCTGTTTGTCCCAAGCATGTTTGAAGCCATTTACTGTTTACTGTCACACTGCCTCTGCTGGAAGTCTATTCCAAGCATCAAATACCCTTTTAGTAAAATAATACTTTCTAAGATTCGTTTCGAACTTTCCTCCAGATAGTTTGAGGTCATGTCCCCGTGTTCTTGATTTTGGTTTCATATTGAAACAACTGCCCTCCTGAACTTTATTCACCCCCTTGATGTATTTAAAGGTTTCAGTCATGTATCCTATTTCCCTTCTTTCCTCCAGACTGTGCATATTAAAGGGGTTGTAAAGGTTTGTGTTTCTTCGCCCCCCAGCCCCCCCCCCCCGTTTACTTACCTGAGCCCGTTCACCTGCTGTGCGCGTCCCCTGGCGTCCTCTTCTCCATGGAGTCTGGCCGTTGACTGGATGGATAGGAGAGGATGATAGCAGCGCAGCCATTGGCTCGCGCTGCTGTCAATCGCATCTAATGACGCGGCCCGCCGGGGGGCGGGACTGAGTCATACACACTGTGTCTATGGACGCAGCGTGTATGACAGGTAGTGCGCCCGCAAGCTAACTACCCCCCGGATAGAGCTTCCCAGAGGGAGGTTAGAATTGCTGGGAGGAGCCGAGACAGCCGCCGAGGGACCCTAGAACAGGAGGATTGGGGCCACTCTGTGCAAAACGAACTGCACAGTGGAGGGAAGTATAACATGTTTGTTTTAAAAAGAAAACAAAACCCGTACAACCCCTTTAAGTTCCTGAAGTCGCTCTTGATATCTTTTATCCTCCTCCATTTTTGTTACCCGTCTCTGGACTGGTTCTATTTTATCAATATCTTTTTGTAATTTAGCTCACCAGAACTGGAACCTCCTTCCTCTTCCTGGTGATCCCTCTAGTGATGCATCCTAGAATTCTATTTGCTCTTCCCAGTGCCTGGTAACACCGTTTGCTCATTTTGCAATCATATGAAATAAGCACCCCCCAAATCATTTTCTTCTGTAGTGCTGGCTGGCACTGTACCCCCAATGTTTTACACTCTCAGGGGATTCTTTTTCCCTAGGTGCATTATTTTACATTTAGAAACATTGAACTGCAGTCTCCACTGCTTTGACCTATCTTATAGAAATGCCAAATCATGTTCCATGTTATAGACCCCTCCAGGGATATTAACCCTTTTACACACCCTTGTATCATCAGCAAACAAGACATACCTTGCCCAACAAATGTTTAGTTATATCACTTATGAATTAAATAGAACAGAGCCTTATGGTACACCACTAGTGACTGCTCTCTGTTCTGAGTGAAACCCATTTACAGCCACATTCTGATATCTATCCTTTAGCCAATTGCATATCCACTGAACCACCCAAGCGTTAAGTTCTGCCTTGTACAACTTTTGTATTAGATCATTATGTGGAATTTGCATATTTCTGTGAAATTATTTAAAGAGTTATGGTGTGGTAAGACTAGATACAGGTCAACTTTTTTTTTTTTTTTTTTCTGCAGATTTGTCGTTTTCCGATTCCTTTAAATTTGCCTATGTTAATACATATGGTACAAACATTCTTCTTCGTGCGGCATATGAAGCTAGGGTTGGAAAATGTATCTACATAAGTACGGATGAAGTCTATGGGGGTAGTCTTGTTGAGGTAAGAGTTTTTCTAATAGTCACTCATTTTTTATTAATTGTCAGTCTTTTTGTTTTTAAAATTGCTTGCACATTTTGATATACATAAAGCACCTATGCACATGCAAATCAGAGTCCTTAGTGTGCTTTCTAATGTGCACCAGGCAACCTTCAAGCCTTTTTACTCAATACCCAAGAGCATGCAATGCGGCATTAGCATCACTGCACATTTTGTTATGAACTTGCAGTGTTGACTTGTGTAAAGTTAAAGTATAATTAAAGGCCCAAGTTTTCTTTACATTTGAATAGATGGTGCTACCTGTGTCCCCTTTTTAAGGTCTCTCTCTCTCTCTCTCTCTCTCTCTTCTCTCTCTCTCTCTCTCTTCTCTTTCTCTCTCTCTCTCTCTCTCTCTCTCTCTCTCTCTCTCTCTCTCTCTCTCTCTCTCTCTCTCTCTCTCTCTCTCTCTCTCTCTCTCTCTCTCTCTCTCTCTCTCTCCTCTCTCTCTCTCTCTCTCTCTCTCTCTCTCTCTCTCTCTCTCTCTCTCTCTCTCTCTCTCTCTCTCTCTCTCTCTCTCTCTCTCTCTCTCTCTCTCATTTTATAGCACTTCTACCTTCCCCCTATGCTATCCAAAATGGGGGGATTGCCTTTTAGATATTCAAAGTGGTAGTAAAGTCAGACATTAGAAAAATTGCTGACAGGCAGAGTTTTTGTATAAACAGAAGAGACCCTAGAGGTCTCTTCTACCATTAATCTCCCCACTGCATGTCAGCAAGAATGAACAGCTGGCATTCATGTTGGGCCACATGCAATTAACTGGCATTAGGCAGTGGACTTGGTTGGGACAACAATAAAATTCCACAGGGATAACAGTGT
Organism: Lithobates septentrionalis; assembly: GCA_037952835.1. NCBI lineage: Eukaryota > Metazoa > Chordata > Amphibia > Anura > Ranidae > Lithobates > Lithobates septentrionalis. Next base: position 1,788,751 of record JBBDGP010000504.1, read on the forward strand.
TAAAATTGGTTCTAAAGCCTTAAGGGTTTTTTTTGTTTTTTGTTTTTTTGTTTTTGTTTTTTAAACTTAAAGTGGTTGTAAAGGCAAAAAAAAACTTTCTGCATGCAGCCCACCAAAAATTTTTTTATATCTGAGCCTCATTCTCAATGCAGCGTTGTGCACAAGAGCCGAGGCTCTCTCACTCCTCATTGGCTCTGATAAAGCAGCAGGAGCCATTGGCTCCCATAGCTGTCAATCAGAGCCAGTGAGGAGGGAGTGGGGGCAAGGCTCAGGAGTGAGCACACACAAGTGCCCCATAGCAAGCGGCTTGCTATAGGGGCACTCAGAGAAGAGTAGTTTTGTTGCTGGCCCAAGCAAGTACACGCCTAATGCTGGTTGGATGCACGTGGTACAACATGAATGCCTTCTGTTCAGACATACACTGTGAGCTCAGTATTGTGTATTTACAATTACTCCAATGCCCATGAGAAGGCTTTGGTGCTAAGTTGAAGCTCTAAGAAAAGCTTTATCTGGAAGATCCTTACCTGAGTATCATTGTATTTCAAAATTCTAAAGATAAAAAAAGGCAAGAACAGTTTGTGAAGGGCAGAGAAGGACAAGACATGTAATAGAAATGTATTCCACTCCAAAAGAAACCTGTTTTCAATTTTGTATTGAGTAAATGTATGTAAATGCGCCCAAGTGAGTTTAAAAGGTTCATGGCTAACACCCTGCCAAAACTGTTTGCAGTTTCTTTAGGGAGCAATAGAGTTGCAGTTATGTTCTTGAACTTAATGACTCATCCTTTTATGTACACATTTTAAATGGCTAGAGGTCACATTGGAGTACGCAGAGTTTTTGAACATTTGAATTGCTTTATTCCCAGTGCAAAATTATGCAAATGAATCTCTTTATTATTGAATGGTTTTTGACCAGCGTTCTGAACATTATTCCACATCACTGGCATATTTAAAAATTCATATTTCATTAGGAATTTGATGAGACGTCACCAAAACGGCCAACAAATCCATATGCATCGTCCAAAGCAGCTGCCGAAAGCTTTGTGCTGTCTTTCTGGGAAAGATACAAGGTAAGGAGGCGATATGAGAGCCAAGTTTATATTAGCACAGGGAGTCTTAGCTCTATTCAGTGGGGTATGTCTGTAAATGAAGCATCACACAGCCATATGTTGTGAAGTGTGAAATGATTATTTATACTGCTGGATGTATTTAGGATGGAGCCCAGAATGTCCCACCTGCTCTGCAAGACACCAGCTGTCATTCATTTCTTTCATGGTATAATTGTTTACCCCATGAAGCTGCAGTCTGTAATCTGCCCAGAGTTAAATACATGGATGCCGTTTAGTGTTTGAATAGCATCTGTGGTGGTATTTTTCCTACTCATGAGAATTGTTGGGTTTAATCAATGTCTGCTTCACAACAAAAGTTTTTCTTTACTTTCTTAAAAAATCATGTTGATTGCACTTTTCTGCAAATGCTATATGTATTATATATTCTTCTGTATCATATCATTAACAGCTGTCAGAGATATTATACAATTAACCCAAACATGGGTAAAAATTGGGTACAAGTCACAGGCTAGTTTAAAATTAAAAGCCTATGAAATGCACAGCCTAATGTTAATAGTACTCAGGTCTGAGACATTTGGTCTTCAAAGACATTCAGGATGAGGGCATCATTGTAGAATGACGTTGCAAGGGACATGTAGGCAGTATCTCTTGATATCGATTAATTCAGGTGTTGGTAACAATTTTGAGTAATGCCACGTACACACGAGCGGACTTTACGACGGACTTTACGACGGACTTTTCGACGGACTTTTCGACGGACTTTTCGACGGACTTTACGACGGACTTTACGACGGACTTTACGACGGACTTTACGACGGACTTTACGACGGACTTTACGACGGACTTTACGACGGACTTTACGACGGACTTTACGACGGACTTTACGACGGACTTTACGACGGACTTTACGACGGACTTTACGACGGACTTTACGACGGACTTTACGACGGACTTTACGACGGACTTTACGACGGACTTTACGACGGACTTTACGACGGACTTTACGACGGACTTTACGACGGACTTTACAACGGACTTTACGACGGACTTTACAACGGACTTTCTGAATGAACGGACTTGCCTACACACAATCCACCAAAGTCCGTCGAATTCGTACGTGATGACGTACGACCGGACTAAAACAAGGAAGTTCATAGCCAGTAGCCAATAGCTGCCCTAGCGTGGCTTTTTGTCTGTCGAACTAGCATACAGACGAGCGGACTTTTCGACCGGACTCCATTTCGACGGATTGATTTAAAACATGTTTCAAATCTAAGTCCGTCCAACTTTTGAGAAAACAAAGTCCGCTGGAGCCCACACACGATCGAATTGTCTGACGAAATCCAGTCCGCCGGGCAAAGTCTGCCGTAAAGTCCGCTCGTGTGTACGCGGCATTACTATCTCAAACATCACCAGTTATTTACATTTTTTTTCCCTCCAAAGTTTCCAGTTATTATTACCAGAAGTAGCAATGTCTATGGACCACACCAGTATCCAGAAAAAGTAAGTGTTCCTTAAGTCTACACCTAAAGACATTTTATGTCCGATTTATTTCAAGTCATTTTCTAGCCATCTCTAAAAAAAAAAAAAAATAGTTGACATTTATTGTGTGTGTGTGTGTGTGTGTGTGTATAAATGGCACCAGCTCACAAAAATACTTTTTTTTTTTTTTTTTTTTTTTATTGAATGTGGTATGGTAGACTTACTTGGCTCATTGCCCTAATTGTGACATTGTTTAAATGTCATGAGATCCTTTCCAGAGATGTCCTGTCTATGTTCTTTATTACTTAACCTTAGCCTACTGCATTGGAGTCATATGTTTCTGCCACTACACATCACTCTGACATCCCCATTGTGTGTTTCTGTGTAACCACCTAATTTCCATTGAGAAGACAGGGCCAGCTCTGGGTTTCAATGACTCATTAAAGGCAGTTTTTGACTTGTTATGCTCATTTATACACTCACGCTGCAAGTGGTGAGTACTGCAAGTGTGAAAGGTTGTCCACAGATATTACAGAGTAAATAAAACAACATTTTTTTTCAGGAGGGAAGAGCATGGGAATATAGGACATATATCCTTGCCCTAGGCATATACTTGTAGTTGACAATTTTGAAATTGTGGAAGCACAATACTTACGGCTCTTACATATGAAAAGTTCTAACCTGTCTCATTATTGCTGTGAGTTATGAGTGTCATATATTATAGCTGGCAGGTTAGTGGTTAGTTTATTGCTTTGGCTGGCTCACTTCCTGCACATCTGTGTTATAATTTTTGACAGTCTTTTCTATATGTTGCTATAAAATATTCATATAATATGTTTGCAAATTAGTCTAGCGTTCAGTGTCTTCTGCTCCCTTGAAAAGGCAAGGGGTGGTAAGGTGTGTTTCTATATTGTAATTTAAGGGACTCTGTGGAAGCATTAAAATTTGAACAACATGATTAACATCTGTTTTCCTCTTCCGTAATTCTAGTTTTATTGCCTGCTCACCACGTCTTTACTTAAGTCAAACAATATGAAGCAGTGCCATTATGTGATGTTAATTGTGCTTTACTGTTTCTACAGTCACTGTTGCTTCTTTTATCTCCATGGGTCCTGAAATAACCCTGTGAAATTACAACTCTGTCATGCCCAAGTGTGCACTAGGCTAATACATGCCTAATTGACAGGTTATGGTACTTTTTGTTTACCGTTTTTAATTCTCTGAATTCTAAAGACACATTTCTTATTAAGTAGATTTATTTTTCATGTGACAGTGACATTTTCTTCTTTGTGGTTCATCAAATCCAGTAATTCACTAATGCTTTTGGAAAATATTCTTTATTTCCTAATGTTAGTCAAACATAAATATTTGATGACTAAATATTTAATTTCTTAAGTCATTACCTACCAGAACATATAAAGCAGCCATACTCCTAGAGATTGTGCTGCCTGATTTTCTGTGGTCAGAGAGAAGCCTAATTGCAAAGCGGAACTGAAGACTGGTAATACTCCCCTTCCACTCCAGCACTGCAACATCTATGAGCTCCCCTGCCCACAGCAAGAAGCCTAATCTTAAAGCGGAACCGGAGACCCCAAATTCTCGTCTTCCACTCCAGCGTTGCAACACCTGTGAGTTACCTTGCATCTTTCAGGAGTGGGGTCTTCGGCCGACATAGGATGACGAGACTCTTGCTCGTGGGCATTTGTTCTTCCTGGCACCAAGGCGTTGAAGAGGCAGATATGTATTTTTGCAAAAGAGACATGATGTGAGCCTGCCTGCTCACAATGGAGAGGGGGAGCACTCAGAATCTGGTGGAGCTGTGCATAGTAGACAACCATCTTCTAACGTCAGCTTGTTCAGTTAGGCTTTGGCAATAGATCCTGGAAGCTGATTGGTTTCTATGCAGGGCTGCAGCAGATTTAGCACTATAATATTAGTAAATCTCCTCCATTGTTTTACTCTGTAACTTTAGTTCCGCTTTAAGACTTGTACACCTTAATGGACAAATCTTCTAAGCACAAGTTTAAACCTCCAGGTTCAACAATGAATCTGATCATGCCAAGCACACAATCAGCCATTATACAACAAGACAATTCATCTTGTCTTATTGATCCCTTAAAAAGCAATAGTCATGAAAGAGTAGTCTAATCCGTTCTTCCGAGTCTAAACTGACTTAATTTAAGTAATTGCCCCTTTTTTGATTAACTTATCCAAGAGTATATAGGCCGATCTCCCCATTCTCTTTCCTCACTGTCATAACCTAGACTAAACTTTTGCCATCTTGGCAGAAGTTGTAATGCAGCGTGTGTGTGGTCTTATTTGTCAGTTGGAAAAAGAATGTCCAGTACCACCGCTTTGAAAATATGGCTTTCAGATGGCAGCCACAAATTCTGTTACTTCATAGATTAAACATTCGCTGTTCTGATTTTTGTAAATTTATAACGTTTTTAAATAGCATAACAATTTTTCCCTTCAACATGTACTGATGTAGCATTTGTTTTCTTTGTTCTCAGGTTATACCCAAGTTTATTTCTTTGCTGCAACGTGACAGGAAATGGTACGAGCCCGTGAACTAAATTTGTGACCTTTTAATGACCATCAATAGAAAAAACATTTTTTTTTTTGTCTTGTTCTTTATATGGATATTGTTCCACCTGAGAAATTATTTAATTATTATTATTTGTATAATCATCTTCTTTTTAAATGCTCCCTTCCCCAGTTTCCACCCCCTCATCACCAAGCTAATGACATTTACCCCCCCCCCCCCCCCCCAAAAAAAAACTTTCTATTTTGATTACATAAGTTATCCAATGATGTCATCAGTAGGTCTCTGTGTTTCTCTGTGAAATGCAAGGCAGATCATAACTTGTAGGAGGGTCTGACAGGGTGCCTTATATAGCACCCTGCCCCAGTAAGTACTCTTTTCAAGCCCACAGCCCTGATGCAAGCAATAGGCTGGCTCTTGGGAGAGGTTATGCAAATTACTCAAGGTATCGCCTAAGTGTGTGTATGTGACTAAACCCCTTGCTGCAGCTTCTAATGTACACTGGGGTTGATTTACTAAAACTGGAGAGTACAAAATCTGGTGCAGCTCTGCATAGAAACCAATCAGCTTCCAGTTTTGTTTTTTTTTTTCTTTTTGTCAAAGCTTAATTGAATAAGCTGAAGTTAGAAGCTGATTGGATACCATGCACAGCTGCTCCAGATTTTGCACTCTCCAGTTTTAGTAAATCAACCCCTCTGTGAGATTTCCCTTACATCTTATCCCGGAGAATCAACTGGAGATGAGAGGAAGTCTCAGTGCTTCTTAACTTTTTCCGAGTCAAGGGCCCCATTTGAAAATCTTATGATATCTTTGGACCACCGCCCCAGAAATATTTACATAAACACAAATTTTCATACAATGACTATATGTGCTTTATTTTATTTGATTGCCTCATACATAAATGCATAAATGACATACACTAAGTTTGACTAAAGTAAACAGTCTTAACAAAAAACTCCTTTTTCATGCAAAAAGTTATATTCACTCATAAAAATGAGATACAATCATCTTGTGTAAATGAAACAAATTGATTCTGCTCAAATCTACCAGTCCTGCTATTTCTACTAGTTGTGCAAAGAATTATGATACAAATGTTAATGGTATATATGGTCCAGCAACAAGTCAAGAGATGCTTAGCAATCGGTGCTATAAGCAGTGGCAGAGTGCATTTTCTTTATTTTTTTTCAGTAGGAAGCCATTGATTGGGACAAGGAGGAGGGCTTTATAGTAAATGTAAATATTTTTTAACGGACCCCCTGAAACCCATCCATGGACCACAATTTAAGAGCCCCTGCTCTAAATTTCCCTATTAGAGAGTTGCCATAGGAATAGATGTCCCAGTTGGAAGGTTTTGGCTCTCTTTATAATCTGTAGGGACCTTAACGTGGAGCTAAACTCCACGATTCATCTGTTTCCCAATACAGTTCCTTTCAATGCATGCCTTAAATGATAAGTGTCACAGTTGCCGGTGTGCTTATGTCAGCCCCCAAACTTTTAAGCCCCCAAATGGCTGGTGTCATATTTGATCACATGTGCACCACCATGACAACTGCAGGTCAAATAGAGGCTTAGATTGTAGCTTCCTTGGCTATAAAGGATAGGAGACTTTAGTTCTGCTTTACTCAGCTGTATATTAGATGTATTATAACCATGTATCCATTTGAAAGGTTCTAGAAACAATCTATTTTCCTCTTTTTGAAGCTGCATCCATGGAAGTGGGAGACAGACCAGGAGTTTTCTGTATGCCTCTGATGTTGTAGATGCATTGCTGACAATCCTAAAGGTTGGGAAGGCTGGAGAAATTTACAACATTGGTTCAAGTTTTGAAATATCTGTATCACAGCTTGCTAGAGAATTAATCCAAATGGTAAGTCAAAAGTCATTACTGTTTTTATTTTTTGTTATATATTTTATTCATATAACTGTTCTTGTGGTTTTTTTTTTTTTTTCCTTTTTTCTGCTTAATCGGATATATTTTTATAAACCTTAGACAGATGTTCTGGGCTTCCTCTTTTCTCTTTATAACCCTGTTTGACCATATTCTTTGCCTTTCCTTTTCCAACTGTTCCAAAAAAAAGTGAATTTATAAATATAAAAAAAAGAACACAGTGACACTATAGTATTCCCCTTCTCTCCTCCCATAGCAGCTACATAAAGGGATGTGTAGGTGGAGGAGCTTGTTAACCACTGATGATTAGACACTCACAGGTAAGGAGAGGGCTGTAATGTACAAGAAAAGAAGGATGGGATTTCTTTAAAGAAAACCTGCCATGCCATCAGAGAAATGTATAGGTTTGCTGGCTTGTCCTTGTGAAAACACCAGGGATTGTTATACTGTTTTCAATACTTTCATTTATTGACTTAGAACAATTATGGAGATGAGGAATTGTGATTTTTCCACATCATTGCTATATGCATGACACAGCTAGGCAACCATCAGGTAATTGACTGTGTTCAAGTCCACTGTGTCCCTGTGAAGATTCCAGGCATGGGATGTTCACAGGACCTCGCAAATTGCCAAAATCTGCAAACAATGATTCTGGAAAGTTTTTAAAGTGAATCATGAAAATTTTAAAGTTTCGTATTCAAGTGGATCAAGTTAAAACTATATCTTATATTTTCACTGAAATGGCATAATGAAGTTCTAGGTTTTACACAGGTTCTTCCCTAAAGCTGAAAAATGTTATAAATGTATTATTTTTGTGTGAGAGAGGTTATAAATCATATGCTTTCGCTCCTATAGGTTTTTTTCATGCCCATGTATATTCTAGATTGAATTTTTATTTTTTTTTTCTCTAGAAGGGGGTTTCTATAGAAATGAACAGCAAGTGCACTGTTCTTCTTCTTTTTTTATTCTTTTCTTTGAAATGCCTGGAACTGCATTTTTCTTTACTGGGAATATGTATTATGAGCTTCACCGAAGATCCATGAATTTCATTATGATCTCTTGTCATGTATGAGTAAACCACATTACAACACTTTTGAGTAGGTGATAGTTATATATTGCTAATGACCTGCTGACTGAAGCTGCTGACTAAAATATTCAATATTTCAAGGGCAGAAAACCTATGTATGCGCAGAAATATTGCCTTGTGAGTGATGGTGGGGAAATCTAGTACTGAAGAAGAGGTTTACAGAGTACATTGGTCACATATGATCATCTGATATAGTGTTTTTTTTTTTTTCTTTTCTTTTTTTTTTTTTTTTTTTCTTTTTTTGCCTTTTCAAGATTCAACATACATCTTCAGAAACAGAAACTGAATACTGGATGGATTATGTGAATGACAGGTAATGTGTTTTTAACTGCTATTGGTTAAAAAGAGAAGTATGGGAAGAACAAACCGTTATACTCCCCTAGATGGATGCAGTATCGCTCCTATGCTGCATCTGTCCCCCGCCGGCTCTGCAGTGAGAACTGAGCGACCATACACAACTGATCACTCAGTTCTCTCCCTCCACTCTAACCAGAGATCAGTGACTGTCAGTCAGCGACTCTCTGCTCTGCCCTGCTCATCGAGCCCTGGAGGGCTGGGATGTGGGAGGGGCTGGCTGAGGCTTTCAGTGTATTGCTGAGCCAGGTACCGGTCCAGGCATCTGGGTGGATCCTGACCCTATGTTCTAGATTGGCCTTTCTCAACCTTTTCAACATAGAGGAACCCCTGAAATAACTTTCTGGTCTCGGGGAACCCCTGCTGAAAATTGCTGTAGCTACAGCTCATGATGCATTAGTGTGATGGTCAGTGGGAAGAATGCTCCTTACACTTGTGGTCATTGGGAAGAATTACCCCCTTACAGAAAGCTTAAAAGGTGAATGGTGTCAATGGGAACTTATCTGAGAGGCAGGATTTGCTCATTGCTCGAGGAACCCCTAGCAACATCTAGAGGAACCCTAGATTTCCATGGAACCCTGGTCTAGATCTTTTCAGAGCATGGACCGGGTAAGTGAGATCAAATGAGAGCAGGCTTTAGGCCACTGTCAGCTGGAAACGGGTGACAGGAGTGCGGAACGACCTGCACTCCTGTGAGCTACAGGAGAAGTATAGCCAAAATAGCTTTGGCTATACTTCTCCTTTTTAATTGTGGACATTTTTCATTTTTTTTCTATTCATATGCTAGTTTTAAATTTAGACATCAGGTAAATTTGATTCTTCTTTTTGCAGGCCGGTCAATGACCTTCGATATGCAATGAATTCAGAAAAAATGCACAGTTTAGGGTGGAGGCCTAAAGTACATTGGAAAGAAGGCATTGAACGCACAGGTATGTTCTTTAGTTGTACTCTTTTTAAATAACCTGATTTTAGCTAGCCAGATTTGGGTAATGTCTAAATGATGTTTTAAAAGATTATCCCCATGAAGAACTTTTTTTACTTAAAGCGGAGTTCTGACTAAAAAAAATAAATAAATAAATAAAAAATTAAAAGTCAGCAGCTACAAATACTGCAGCGGCTGACTTTTAATAATCGGACACCTACCTGTCCCAGAGTCCAGCGATGCGGGGGAACGAAGCCCCACTCATCTCTCTCTCCCCCCCCCCTCCTCTCTGCGGCTCCGGCATTGTTACTGTGGGCGCCCGGCTGTGGCTTCATAGCCGGGCATGCACTGCGCATGCGCGAGCTGCGCTGCACGCTCTGACTGGCCAGGCAATCATCTGGGACTTGTGACATGTCCGAGATGATTGCCGAGAGGGAGGGGGGAGCAGTGATCTTCTTTCCAGCACCGCAGTGCCCCAGGAGGAAGTGGGAGCTGGAACCCTCTAAAAAAGAGGGCTCCCCCCCTAAATAAAAATGACATGCCAAATGTGGCATGTCAGGGGGTCACCTTCCCTTTTAAAGCGGAAGTTCCATTTTTGGGTGGAACTCCGCTTTTAAACAACTCCCATCTAAAAAAAATCACTCTTTCAGAGAAATTACAACCTTCCTACTGTTTTTATGGGCCATAAAAATTGTTCGTTGGGTTTGATGCATGTTTAATGTGTATTAAAAGCCCTGTAAAAATGTTCTGTAAGTACCTTTATGTACATTTGATGCATGTAAAAGGCACTGTTGTGAACAAGGCATAACATTCCACAAACCTGCTGTAAATATGTACTGACTCATGGTGCCTAACCATAGAACTGAGTAGAAGGCGTTGAGATGCTTCAACTTTTTCCAAATCCACAAGAAGCTTCATTTTTGAAACGCAGCAATACGACGCAAATGCTTCATGTTTTTGATAATGTGAACAGAACTGTGTGCTGTCCATATTAGCAATTGCAGGTCACTTTATTAGGAGTTTGAGGAGAGTTAAAAACGCACCACAAATTCCTGCTTTTAATGCCAGTATGAACAGGGCCTTACTGCCATGACTTTTTTTTTATCCTATTGTTGTTTCATAAAAGTTTTAATTTAAAAAAAAAAACAGAAATGGGATTGTGATTTCACACACTGATATTTTCAATATAAGTTTTTTTCAGTAACCCTTATATGAGAGCAATACAGGGGTTGCTGTTTCTAACCTCCTTCTGTAAATGCTAGTTGCCTGGCTGTATGCTGATCCAGTTAGGTCAGTCATTTCTAAGAATCTAATCCTGGAATAAATGTGTAGATCAGGAGTCACACTAAAGTCACAAAGTCCAATCTGGCTCAGCATCTCAAGGTATAAGGCTGCATTCACACCTGAGCGTTTCAAAGTTGCGCATTTTTGCCGCATGTTTTTTTTTAACCGTGTTTTTACCGTGATTTTGTTCAGGTCACCAATGTAAAAGGCAGACAAACGCCTGTAATCTGCCCCAAAGAAGTTCATGTTCTTATTTGAGCTTAGGGCGTTTTTCAGGCGTTTGGCTTCAGGTGACAAAACGCTCAGATGTGAACAGATTCCATTGAAATGAATGGGATTTTGCTTGTTGGGCGTATTTCAGGCGTTTTTATGAGCTGAAAATGCTCAGGTGTGAATGCAGCCTAAAAGTGGCAACCAGTCTACTACATTCAGTAGGTGCAGAGCAATGGCAGCTTACATATTGATTTCAGGACAGGTTTCCCTTCATTTTGACCTGACAAATGTTCTGGTATAAAATGTGCTGAAAAGCTAATATAACCACAATAAAATTGGTATACTGTTTCCTTTTTTCTTTTTCACAGTTGCATGGTACAAAAATAATTTCCACAACTGGAAGAATGCTGAGCATGCATTGGAGGCATTTTGTTGACATACAAAGCGAAGACTTTTTGGAGAGAACGGCAGATTGTGGGAACAAAAAAAAATTGTGATATAATTCCTCTCCTGAACAAAACAAACCTTAACAAAGTATTAAATTCAAGAATTTGAATGTAAACTTAAAGAGGAGTTCCACCCAGGCGGGCCATTAAAAAAAAAAAGAAATTAAAAGTCAGCAGCTACAAATACTGCAGCTGCTGACTTTTAATTGGACACTTACCTGTCCCTGGGTCCAGCGATGCGGGGGATCGAAGCCCCGCTCGTCCCCCCCCCCTCCGCTCGTCGGCGCCGGCATTTCAACTGTGGGCGCCGGGCTGTGGCTTCACAGCCTGGCACCCACTGCGCATGCGCGAGCGGCGCCGCGCGCCGTGATTGGCCGCTCAATCACCTGGGACCTGTAATGGGTCCCAGATGATTGACAGGAGGGAGGGAGAAGAGCCGAGCCCTTCCTGTGCCAGGGGGAAGTGATGTCACCAGCCCAGGCAGAGGAAGGGGCAGACTACGAGGGACCACCTAGCAACAGGCATTTAGAGGTGAGTAAAAAAAAAAAAATATCCAAATGTTTTTTTGTTTTTTGTTTTTAGAATTTTTTAGATATGTTTGTTTTTTTGGGTGGAACCCCACTTTAAATACATTTTTTTTATTTTTATTTTTTGTCACTTTTACACAGTGACCTCATCAGATGAGTTTGATACTCTGATGAAGAAATACCCTAGAAGAAGCTAGAGTCAGCTGGCATTTACTGGTTACTCAAACCATCAGTGGGGTAAATTTACTAAAACTGGTGCAGTCAGAATCTGGTGCGGCTGCATACGGTAGCCAATCGGCTTCCAACTTCAGGTTGTTAAATTAAAGGGGTTGTAAACCCTCAAGGTTTTTCACCTTCGTGCATTCTATGCACGAAGGTGAAAAACCTTTTTGTGCTGCAGCTGCCCACCAGACCACCCATTTTTCTTACCTAAACCTGATCGTTCCAGCGATGGGGATGAGCACAGCAGCTCCAGCCTCTGCCGCAGGTCCTCATTGGATAGATTGATAGCAGCGGGAGCCATTGTCTCCCGCTGCTGTCAATCAAATCCAGTGACAGGGGAGCCGCGGGGTGGGGCCGAGTCCTGCTGTCTGTGTCAATGGGTGCAGCAGCAGGACTCAGGAGCACGCCCATACGAGTGCCCCCCTGGAAGGCGGCTCTCCGTGGGGGCACTCGGGGAGAGGAGTGCCGCCAGGGCACCCCAGAAGATGAGGATCAGAGCCACTCTGTGCAAAACCCTTTCACAGAGGAGGGAAGTATAAGATGTTTGTTATTTTAAAAAAAACAAAGCTTTACAATCACTTTAAGCTTTGACAATTAAAACCTGGAAGAGGATTGGTTTCTGTGCAGAGCTGCACCAGTTTTCGCACCATGCAGTTTTAGTAAATAACCCCCAGTGTGTGCACCAATATGTAGAGAAGTTCTAGGATGCCCTTTTTGTAGATGAACAGCGGAATGAACACCATTCCATAAAGGCGCTTCTCTAGGATATGTTGGCTAAATAAATTTAGTTGATAAATATGTTTAAATTTAGGTTTCTAAATGTCTGAATACAATTTTATTAAATCATGATAATGCTGTCCTATTTATACATCATGCACTTTATTACCTCTGAAAAATGAAGTATATAACATATGTAGATATGTTAATTTATAATGATTGCAATGTTACAATATATTCCTTGGTTGTAATTTATTGTGAGGCAAACAATTGAATGCCACATTGGCATGCCGGGAGACACCGGTGTCTTTCTATTGCTTACACTAAAATAATGGACGTGGTTTTCGATTCACAATGATAATTTCATTAAATGATTTGTGTAGTAGAATGGTTGTCCAACACCATTTCTCTTTCCCCTGTTTTATATGTGACTCCTCCATATATGAGAGCTGCATTTACTACATGTGCTACTTCCTAGAATGGTAAAGCAAACCTGTCACTAATGGAAGTAAAATGAAACTAAGCCCAGCCTGTAATAGAAGATGTAAACTTTCCTTTCTGGCGGTCAGTGTCCTGTTATATTACATAGGTGATGACCATAACCACTGTGAGCAACGGGAGCAGGGATCTAACATGCCCAGAAGTGCCAGAGACTGGCTGGAGATCTGCAACTACAAAATTTTAAGACCCAGGATGCTTAAAGTTTCCACTTTTCACAAAAGTTAAAAAGTTTCCACTTTTGCAGCCAAATTTGGATAACCCTACATAGTATAACTTTTAGAAAAATATATTTAAAAAATTATTTATTTTTTTCAAATAATAATAAAAAAAATTATATTAAATCTAGCTAGCTTTTCCCTTCTATGGAATGTTAAGAAGGAGGCTGGATAGGTACGGTTACCAAAATCAACCCTTTATGTGCTGGCAGATTTGGCTGCAAAAGTAGAATATCTATCTATCTATCTCTCTATCTCACATGCACTATATATACTTTTTCTTTTACAGACTGTACGTAGTTTCATTTCCTCTTAGTAATTGGCCCTGGACACAATCTTTATCCAGGACCGATCATCTGTCCCTAACCCTAGGTAACCCGCTCAATGCTCAGTTGCCTGCAGACAGATGCGCCCGCTGTCAGGCTGTCCTTCATTTGTGCAGGCTTCCTGGTCACAACTGTTCACATATACCTGTGATTCCTGTGGCAGGAGAGTGCTGTTCATTCGTAATCATTTGTATGAACAAAGCCTAATACATAGCAAGCAACAGTGCCGGATATATCTGGCTGGAAAATTATATACTTATTACAGTCCTGAGGAAAATATGCTTTCTTTTTTACTTTTTATAAATGAATAACCTCTTTATTAAATTTTGAACAAAGGAGAAATGTTTAAACTGTCTGTTTTTATATTTGGGCAACGTTTATTTAGTGTGCCAGTTAAAAACATTTTATTGTGACATAATAAAAAAATATTTTTATACATGCCATATGGCTTATTTTTATTTTACTGCATTTATACTTTGTCAAAATCCTTCTCAGGCAAGTATCAAAGAAAATTAAAATGGCACTAAACAAATATGCTTATTTTCCAAAAATAACCCATACACATCCCCTACCTAATGGCACTGTGTTCTATTTTTCATTAACCTTCTTGTTGGCCGTACGCATGTATGCAGCCTCTTGGCGGGTGGGCTTTAACACTAAGAGACCCTATGTAAACACATTATTGTGCTGAGTGCACCCAGCACAGTAACCGGTGAGTACCCGAAAGCTCCCGATGAATGCTTGTGATTTGGGAGATTTCTGATCATGGGACCGCTGTGACTGCCAATCACAGCAGTCACATGATCAGAATGTCCACCTCCCGGCATTTAGAACCTTTTTAAAGGTCCAGGAGGTGGCCGCGGGTGAAGGGGATAAATAGTTTCTAAGTCTAGGTTCACAGTTGTACAGGTCAGGAATGTTTGCAAAATAACACACATTCCCAACCGATCGGCAAAGTGCACTGCTCTTTAGCAGACCTGCAGGAGTGCCATTATTTCCTACACACATTGGAAAATGCAGATCGTGTTCACACGGGCCAAATAGCACGGTGCTAATCAATTTGAGAAAAAGTGATGGGACTTTTTTCCCTGCATTCCTGTGGGTAGGGCAGCCCATTGAAATTAATGTGTGAACCTAGCATTACTGTGTTTTGTTTTTTTTCTGCCTCCTTGTACGATCCTCTGTGAGCTCCCAAACATCTCCTACCCTACCCCCCACATCCATTTATTGGGAATGATCAATGCACGTTAGTTGTGGTCTCATGCACTGCTCAATGCACACTGCAAATTCTATCATTTAGAAGCATCATTTCTAGTTCATTTTGGGAGTAAGCAAAAGAGGGTGGCTTCTTCCCCACATACAGGGGGACCATGGAGAACACACATAGGCCCTCTAACAGAAAGTTGGATCGCAGCAGCTAAAAAAAAAAGAAAGTACCTTCTATTGCTCTTAGCCTCCTCTAAACTTCTAAATTCTTTCTTTTTATTTTTTTTTTATTTTTTATTTTTATTTTTTTTTTAGTTAAAGCAGAGTTCCGCCCATTTCTGTGTTTATTAAAAGTCAGTTGCTACAAAAAGTGTAGCTGCTGACTTTTAATAAACAGACACACACCTGTCCCACGGTCCAGCGATGCGGCCGCCCAAAGCCTTGCTTCTCTCCTTCCCTCGGCGCTAGCATTGCAAGTGTAGACACCCAGCTGTGACAGCTTGCGGCTTCACAGGCGGGTGCTCAAGACGCGCTGCGCGCTCTGCATATCCGGGCAATCTTCTGGGACCTGTGACGTGTCCCAGAAGATTGCAGGGAGGGAGGGGGGAGAGGAGAACTTCCGCTCGGTGCCATGAGCAGAAGTGGGAGCTGGGTACCTGTCAAAACTAGGTACCCACTCCCCCAAAAAAATGACGTGCCAAATGTGGCATGTCAAGGGGTCAGTAGTCCTTGGAAGTTTTGGGTGGAATTACGCTTTAAGAATACATACATTTTGAATAGATTTTTTAAACCAAAATTTTGTGTCACTTTAAACATAATATAATGGATGCAACATCTTTTTTCAAAGTGGATTTCATTTGACTAATTTAAAACTGAACTTTTTAAAATTAAAAATCAGGTTAATTCCTTCCAGGAGCATCAAAACAGTATATGTTACAAAACCTAGTCTGCTTAGTCTGTCCCCTGCCAGCATGCAGCAGAAAAGGACTTGCTCTTTGTGGAGAAGCAGTGGTCTTTCTGCAGAGCTTCAGTGGTCACAATCAGAATGTCGGACTCCACAATGCATGTGCTGGACCTCTGCAATGAGACCAGGGGTCTTACTGCAGCTTCTGGCAGTTAACAGAATATTCTTTTTAGGCTATGACTACTTTTAGAAAATTAAAGTCTAAAGACATTTTGTTTTTAGCTTTGGAAGGGATTAGAACGCCTGTCAGTTTTTATTAAAGCCTTTAGCCAAGCCTTTGAGAAATCTGGTTCCGGCACAACGCATAAGGCTGGAATGACATCATCACGCTGGCAGGAGTGAGTTTGCGATATTGGAAGATTGGATCTGATGCTAATGTTTGTGATGCGGTTTTAAAGGTTGTAAATGTGAGTGCAATATTTGAAGCTTTATTAATAAAGAACACAGTGTTTAGCAGTGTACACTATTGTTGTTTTATGCTTTCTCTTGGGTGCCTGCTTCTGTGAGATTGATGAATATTGAGACAAGCAAGTCTGGAGAGGAGCAATTACAGTGGATTTATCAAACAAGCTTGGCTGACCTCCTATTTTTGATAGAGGGGTCCTAGAGTTGGGGTGAGCAGACACCCATGAGATAGGATGAAGGGCACTCGGGTGCATTATTTCTGGATTAGGTTTGATAAAAAAAAGTTGACGTGGATTTGGAGACTGCATGAAGACTGCACAGTGTATGGGACGTTTTGATTTATGAATTGTGTATAGGAGAGTTTTTCATTACACAGTGTTAGTATTATGCACTTATATATGAAATCCAGTGTTTTTTATTTATTACTTTGGTATGAAAATGTATGAATTTGCTTTGTGATTTATTTCCACATTTGTACTTGTATTTGAGCACTTGTCACTTTACAATAGCACTTCACTATTTATATGATATATTTATTTTGTTAGTTCTTATTGCTACCTGTGCCCCTGTTAGACTCGATTCACACTAATGCATTTTTTGATGCATTTTTCAGAAATGCAAGGACTTTTTAACATGGGTTCCTATGAAAAACATTCACATCAATGCATTTTTGTGCCTCTGCATTTTTGGAAAGAGTCGGGGACTTTTTTTCCCACAAAATGCAGCGTTTTGCTTGTAATAGACTTCAATGGACCCGCATTCAAAGTACCGCATCTTTACCGCGATTTGCGTATTATTATTTTTTTTTTTTTTACCCTGTATATAGCTGGTTGCTAAGGAGAGGGCTTCTTCTTCCTCCGGGCTTCTCCTTCTTCCTCTGGTCTTCTTCTTCTTTCTCCTATCTTCTTTGTCCGGTGTTCTTCCTCCACCGCCGCTCCCGCCGACAACCCCCCTCTGATGCTGCGTCCTGCTGATTTGTTTGTGCCAATGTCAAGCATTTCTTAGATAACTATGGGGCGTGGCCATCAGGTGATGTCATTCGGAGGCCCCACCCCCTTGTGACTTCACCGCCCGTGGCAGGATGGGTCCATTATGTCACGAGGTGGTGGGGCCTCCGGATTACGTCATCCGATGGCCACGCCCCATAGTTATCTAAGAAATGCTTGACATCGGTGTGGACAGATCAGCGGGACGCAGCATCGGAGGAGGGTCGTCGGCGGGAGCGGCGGCGAAGGAAGAACACCTGACAAAGAATATAGGAGAAGACAGCAGGGAGAAGCCCGGAGGAGAAGACATTTTTAATAAAGGACTTGTCAAAAACTGTCTATTTTCTTTTGTCTCACTACACTTTTTTTTTTTTTTTTTTTTGGTGAATGGGTAAGGGATACCATGTACCCGATATCCATTCACATAGGGGGTGAGGCCGGGATCTGGGGGTCCCCTTGTTAAAGGGGGCTTCCAGATTCCAATAAACCCCCCCGCCAACCAATGGCCAGAGTTGTCGGGAAGAGGCCCCTCAACATGGGGGCAAGGTGCTTTGGGGTGGGGGGGGAGCAGAGACCCCCTCATGTTGAGAGGGACTGGTATGGTTCAGGAGGGGGGCGCTAGCTCGTCCCCTCCCTTTCCTGACCTGCCAGGCTGCATGCTTGGATAAGGGCCTGGTATTTAATTTTGGGGTGAACCCCATGCCCTTTTTATTTTTTCAATTTCGGCGTGTCCATCCGAATCCATACTAGACCCAAGGGCCTGGTATGGACCCCACGCTAGGGGTTTTTTTATGGTTTTTTTCATGATTTTTTATTAGCCGACAATTTTTATTTTTTTTTCATTTAGCTGTCAGCAGGGAAGCGGACTCATCGGTCTGACAGCTGATGACTCATCGGTTGTTAGGGACGCGGTGGCCAGCTTTCCGGCCCCCTCCTTAGCAACCAGCTATATACAGTGTAAAAAAAAAAAAAAAAAACGAAAATCGTGGTAACGTGTGTCCAAAACTTGGCAAGCACTGCAAAAAACACTGCAGAAACGCTCAAAAGCAAAATGAATAGATGTGAATAGAGCCTTAGGGAGATTCACCCTCTCTGTTAGTCCAGTTTACCATAATCACTGGAAGTGAAAGTAAAAGAAAATCCCAAATGTTTGGGTTGTCCCCAGAACAGGAATTGTGGGGATATTTTGCAATGGGGATGTTGGTTCTGGTGACAATCAGGGATTCCCTCACTTCCTGTCGTGACTATAGGACAGGAAATGAAGGGAAATTTCCCCAGTGGGACACAGATGGCAAAAATAAATCCTACAAGGGTTATAACCCTCCCTTACTCTATCCAAAATGGAAAAAAAAAAGTTTGCCCTTGGTTACACTTTAAATTAGCTGTAAGACATTGAACATTTTTTGTTATGATGTACCTGGATTGTATTTACCGGACTTAAACTGGAGCTTCAACTGAGCTTTACAGAGATGTCACAAGACAAATTATGGGACTCGCATATTCAACTTTGTATTTTGTTAATGGTGTGGCATAAAATGCCTACTATTATCTATCTTATAAATGCTCATTATTTTCTCAACAGCCCCAACCCAAACAATTAATGCGGTGACTGCTACCTCAATGTGCTCCTCATTCTTTAACATCTTTTGTCTTGACTTTCTGTCTTCCTAGAGTTAAATCCAAAAATGACAGCACCGATATTTTCATTGGTCTTGAATCATCTCTGACATCTGCTCTGTGTCAGTGCTGACTAAAGGTTTCTGTAGACACCCAGAACGATGAGAGCAGTGACCAGTCAGAGATCTACTTGTCCTCATTAGAACTGTGTGCAGAACATGTACCGTTTTAACCTGGAGAAAATAGAACGATCACTGACAGCATATGTGGCTTGGAGAAATATCTTTATATACAATAATGAGCACTTTTAATGTTTAGAAGTGTTCTTTTCCTCTGTAGGTGACCCTTACACTACATTCTTAAGTAATTAAGTCATTTAGGGCATATACAGCCCTACTAAAGCTGCCCATACACTTAGATTTTCTTTTTAGCTCAGTGCAGATGGACAAATCTTCCACTACTCCTATTATATTCTGACAGCTGACAAAATACCCAAACAGCTGCATCTTATTGGATGCAGCCACTGGTTGACCAAAATATTTCCATCCGTTCCTTCAAATTTTGAATCAGGATTATCGGGTTGTATGGTGGGTATAGAGCCACTGACAAAGAAATTTTTTTCTGGTTCCTCGGGAACTGGCCAAAGTTTATGGTCAGCTTTAAGAAGAACTCCAGCTTTTCCTCTCCGAAATAACAGATGTATTGTGCATGTAAATGAATCACAACCCCAGTGTCTGTATACAGCAAGTTTCTGTGTCTGGGATGTCATTCCTCCTTGTTGAATTTCAAAGTTCTCATACTACCTGTTTCCTTCTTTTTCCAGTCCTGATCCTACATATCCCATGATCCTTTGAGCCTCTGTAGCTTCAGGGTGGGCTATGGGAGCCACTTGTACCAGTTCTGGGAGTCTTGCATCATACCAAAGAATAATGTCTTACTGCAAGGCTACAGAGAAAGGGCTATGGGAGGTTATTATGAAGGTATTTCCTTCATATGGAAATTAATCAGATCATAGAAAGCAGGGCTCTGGGAGAGTGGGATCTGAGAGGTGGGACTCTCCCTGTTCACACTTGTCGCCATATTTAACTGGGCAGGATTGAATTCTAATTGTGATCCATTGAATCCTGCCCAGCAGCAGCACAGCTAGCTTTCAGAACAGGCTATGTATAAAGGTGTTTCCTTCTTGAATAATGCTGTAATCTGTGAAATGGGACTTGGGATGTTTGGACTCTTTCTGTAGGTGGGACTGAATGCTAATTAGGATGTATTCAGTCCCACCCACCAGCAGAGCTGTGAAGGAACTTACATCATTTTCAGAGTCTGAAAGACTACATAGGGGAGTGTTATAAACTCTAGCTGCTGCAGAAAGTGGCTGTGGAAGGGACAGAGTCTATCAGCAGGATATACAGAGTGTCACATGATACAAAGCCACAACTAAACCCAGAATATCAGAGGATCTGAAGACAACAGAGCAACATGGTACAGAGCTATGATCGATGCTGGGATTGATCATTCCATTCAGTTCTTGTGAAAAGAAAGTTGGACTTCAGCTTTAAGTTGCACTCACCATTCCAAGATGAACTTGCCACAGTTTGCTTTCTTCTTTGTTCAAGAGAATCTATAATCATACTATACACATACAAAATTGCTAAAATGTACATTACACGCTGTAGATCATGAGGAAACTGCAAAAATCCATCCTCCATGTGTAAATTCTGAAAAGGTGTTCTTTAATTTTTTGACTATAAAGCTCAGTAAAAAAAAAAAAAAAAAGCTGTACTGAGCTTTTTCAAGCTGCAGTGTGCAAGAGGCCTAAATTTGCAAGTCAGGATAATTAGTTTTGTTTTACACCTGTAGTTACCTATATTTTACTCCAAAGCACTTGGTGATCCTAAACACATACTGTTTAATTTACATTGTCCCTTCTATTTCTGTATGTGGATGATGGCACTGTAATTATTTTAATATGTTAAAAAAAACACCAAATACCTTTTACCTAATCAATATACAGCTGTTACATGACCCAGCTCTTTCCCAGCCTGGCTGCAGGGAAACATAAGCAGGAGGAGCTTTTAGTCCTCTGCTACTGGTCACATGTTCAAAATTAGAAAAATAGCCTTTGGGTTACAGAGTAAAAATAAATCATTAATATCTATATTGTCAAAAGTATTGGCATCCTAGTCTTAGTCTGTAGGGTTCAATATTGAGTTGGCCCACCCTTTGCAGCTATAACACCTTCAACTCTTCTGGGAAGGCTGTCTACAAGGTTTAGGAGTGTGTCTATAGGAATGTTTGACCATTCTTCCAGAAGTGCATTTGTGAGGTCAGGCACTGATGTTGGATGAGAAGGCCTGGCTCGCAGTCTCAGCTCTAATTCATCTCAAAGGTGTTCTATCAGGTTGAGGTCAGGACTCTGTGCTGGCCAGTCAAGTTCCTCCACCTCAAACTCACTCATGCATGTCTATCCCCAAACTGTTACCACAAAGTTGGGAGCATGAAATTGTCCAAAATGTCTTGGTATGCTGACACCTCAAGGCTACTTTCACACTGGGGCGGGGGGGGGGGGGGTCCAAATTATTTGGACCCGTGCACAAAGTAAGTTCCATAAAGACCTGGATGAGCAAGTTTGGGGTGGAGAAACATGACTGACCTTCACAGAGTCCTGACTTCAACCTGATGGAACACCTTTGGCATGAATTAGAGTGGAGACTGCGAACAGGCTTTCTCGTCCAACATCAGTACCTGACCTCACAAATGCGCTTCTGGAAGAATGGTCAAACATTCCCATAGGCACACTCTTAATGCTTGTGGACAGCCTTCCCAGAAGATTTGAAGCTGTTATAGCTGCAAAGGGTGGGCCAACTCAATATTGAACCTTATGGACTAAGACTAGGAAGCCATTAAAGTTCATGTGTGTGTAAAGGCAGACGTCACAATACTTTTGACATTATAGTGTATATTTGAAATCAAATCTTTATTATTTTTTGGCAATAACATAGTGTGTGTGGATTTCTGCCCCTCCAGCCTGTGTCTTAGAACAACAGGGAGGTGAAGCCTCTATCAATCTACATGTAATATCCTGCCCCATTGTGTTTATCTGGTTAGTGGGCATGGAGGAAGAGGGAGGGAGTGGGCTGTCATGCACCACTGTGTATATGCCCGCATGTGTGACTCTATAGTCACATGGGCTGCTCAGATGTGATAGGGAGAAAATACTTAGCTTAGAAACTCACTGAAAACTGAGCATGTGCAGAGCTGGCAACGCTGCTCTGCAAAATCCCCAACTCCAGTGGGGACATGTTTAAAAGAGGGACATAGAAAGCAGCAGAATCAACCAGGATTTTTGCAGAATACAGAAAATGAATCTCCTAGTGACTGAGTGAGTATGAACACAGAAAGGCTGTACTTACCCGATCCTCTGGAAAACAGAACTCCCCTTTGTCCAGCAGTGGACTGCTCCTGCCATCCTCACGTTCAGAGCCAGTGTATGGGCGTGATGATGTCCAGAACCGTCCATTCACAAGACAGCTAGAATGCTGGGGAGCAAGAGTGGTGGGGACCGGTCTTGCGCTCTGAGGATTGGCAGATTAGGTAAGTATATCTCTGGTCTCCTCATCCTTAGACAAAAACGATCAGTTAACCCATGCAGTGTGGAATTTAAACCTTGGGGGGCCCGGGGCAAAGTCCGGGGGACCCTCAACATTGAAATGTAATTATGTGAACTGAAATGAATGCTAAACAGCATTTGTTTTTTAAAAAATAAAAGAAAATAGTTTGGTTCAGAAGAAGACGTGTCTGCTTTTTTTTTTTTTCTTTCTCAATGTTATTGACTGTAAGAATATACATTACACAGGTAATTGGAACTGGCAAGTTATACATCACAGAAGCTAGAAGCCTTCATTGCTTTCTTTGCCTTTGAAGTCAGGCTTAACTGTTCCGTATCTCCTATAACCAACACCCACTATTTTTTATAGAGGAAGTGTGCAGCACTGAGGCCCTCCTCTGGCAAGGGGACCAGGGGTATTGACCCTCATGCCACCTTATAAATCTGGCATTGAGTGTGCACACAGCCTCACTGCATGGGGGCATTTTTTTTCTTAGACTTCTAAAGGCTGGGTTCCCCGCATCCAATTTGCAATAGCAGGAGATTTTGACTGGCTCTCTAAGGAGCCCGTTCACATATCTCCGCTGCGGCTTCGGTGTGAATTTGCATAGGAGCCCTGTGCGTCTGTTGGTCCATTCAGGTCCAAATTCAGCCAAGAATTTGCGCTCAAATCGGACCTGAAATGGTGAACAGGGACGCACAGGACCCCTGCTGGGAGCTGCATCTGTATTAGGTGTGAACCCAGCCTAAAGCGGAACTATACTTGCCTTCGCTCCAGCTCTGCCCTTTCCCAGAGCTCCTTGCCAGCTCCTGTCATCTTTGGCCAGGAGCCTTCCATGTAGTGATCTCTGGCTATTTTAACTGGCTGGGCGGAGGTGCAGGAGTTCACTTGGCTTGGCACTGCTTAAATTGTGCAGGGGAAGTTCTGTTTTATGCAGCCCCTTCTATTTTTGGAACTTTTTTAGCAGGTACCCAGTCCCACTTTCAGCTGGATCACCTAGGAGATTCCATTGGAAGTTTTCCTCCCTTGCCAGCAACCTTCTGGGACATGTTATAGGTCACAGAAGGCTGCGGGACGATTCACAAGGCTCAGCGGGAAGCCAGCCTATGAAGCTACAAGGAATCACAGCAGCATTTTAGAAGCACATGATTAGGGCCTGAGGCTCTAATTTTACTTCAAAAAAGGATACGCGGTGCAAGTGAGGAGGGGGGGGGGTTTGACGCCCCCCAAAACACAGCCGTTTTCCCATAGTTAAATTGCAGTTCTGCCCACCCCAGCAAATAATTAAGTCAGCAGCTACACATACTGTAATGTTAATATTGGGACACTTACCTGTCCTGGAATCCAGCAATGTCAGCACCCCAGCCAATGTTTTCATCGGCTCTCGGTTGCTGCTGCCGCCATTAGTGGTAAGGGAAACCAACAGACTGTTCGCTCGTGCACGAAGCGCGCTGCACTTTCTGAATGGCCCAACGGCGGGGGAAGAAGGAGGGTGACGAACTTCTGAGCGATCTCGCCGAGGTGAGATCTCTCGGAAGTGGGGACGGGTTCCTGTCAAAAACAGGTACCTGCTTCCCCAGAAAGGTGCCAAATGGCACTGGTGGAAGGTGGGGGGGGGGGGGGGCAGATAAAGGAGCTTCCACTTTTGGGTGGAACAATGCTTTCACATGCCAACGCCAGGGACCCGAAGACTGGCGAAGAACTGGCCTAGGTGAGGACGGAGCTGGACGCCTGGACAGGTAAGTGTCCTTTTTTTTAAAAAGAAAGTCAGCAGCTACAGTATTTGTAGCTGCTGACTTAAAAAGAAAATTCAATACAGGGTAAAGAACCTCTTTAACCGCTTTAGCCCTGGAAGATTTTACCCCTTTCCTGACCAGAGCACTTTTTGCGATTCGGCACTGCGTCACTTTAACTGACAATTGCGCGGTCGTGCAACGTTGCACCCAAACAAAATTGACGTCCTTCTTTTCCCACAAATAGAGCTTTCTTTTGGTGGTATTTGATCACCTCTGCGGTTTTTATTTTTTGTGCCATAAACAAAAAAAGAGCGACAATTAAAAAAAAAAGGCATTATTTTTTACTTTTTGCTATAATAAGTATCCCCCAAAAATATATATAAAAATTTTTTTTTTCCTCAGTTTAGGCCGATATGTATTCTTCTACATATTTTTGGTAAAAAAAAATCGCAATAAGTGTATATTGATTGGTTTGCGCAAAAGTTATAGCGTCTACAAAATAGGGGATAGATTTATAGCATTTTTATTATTAATTTTGTTTTTACTAGTAATGGTGGCGATCTGCGAATTTTTTTTTTTTTTTTATCGTGACTGCGACATTCCGGCGGACACGTTGGACAATTTTGACACATTTTTGGGACCATTGGCATTAATACAGCGATCAGTGCGATTAAAAATGCATTGATTACTGTAAAAATGTCACTGGCAGTGAAGGGGTTAAGTGTGTCCTATTGTGTGTTCTAACTGAAGGGGGGTGGAGACTGTGTAGGGGAGATGACAGATCGCTGTTCATACTCTGCTTCCCTCAGAGAACCGGAAACTGTGTGTTTCAGCGGCGATCTAAACCGCCTGGCCCCTCGCACCGGCTCGGGGGGGCGAGCGGAGCGCATGCGCCCCTTAGTGGCCACAGGGTGAAGCGACGTTACACAATGTTGTTTCGCCCAGCCATGCCATTCTGCCGCAGTACAACTGCGGCGGCTGGTCGGCAAGTGGTTAAACTACTTAAGGACAGTTAAGCAGTTGTACGTCAGCTGTTTGAAGAGGAATACCGTTGTTATGCAGGAGACAGCTGCCATAACCCCGGTATCCTCTTCAAGAGCGGGCAGTCCTCTTTCAGATAAAAGTCGTCTCAGTGGCAGATTTGCCGCAAATTCACTTTTATCGGTGGTGGGAGAGGCCCCCCCAGGCTGGAGCCAAGTGAGGGAGAGATGGCCCCCCGCTCGGCTCCACAGCATTGCATGGCGGAAGCGACATCAGATGTCACTTCCGCCCAATGGTCCTAAAGGGGAATTTTTTTTTTTTTTTAAATTGCATTTTAGTGTAAATATGAGATCTGAGGTCTTTTTGACCCCAGATCTCACACTTGAGAGGTCCTGTCATGCTTTTTTTCTATTACAAGGGATGTTTACATCCCTTGTAATAGGAATTAATGTGACCCAAAACATTTTTTTTTAAAAGGACAGTGTAAAAATAAAAAGTAAAATAATACGTTTTTTTTAAAGTGCCTCGTCCCACCGAACTTGCGTGCAGAAGGGAACGCATACGTAAGTCGTGGCCGCATATGAAAACGGTGTTTAAACCACACATGTGAGGTATCACCACAATCGTTAGAGCGAGAGCAATAATTCTAGCCCTAGACCTCTGTAACTCAAAACTGGTAACCTGTAGAAATTTTTAAACGTTGCCTATGGAGATTTTTCAGGGTAAAAGTTTGTCGCCATTCCACGAGCGGGTGCAATTTTGAAGCGTGACATGTTGGGTATCAATTTACTCAGTGTAACATTATCTTTCACAATATAAAAATAAATTGGGCTAACTTTACTGTTGTCCTATTTTTCAATTCAAAAAAAGTGTATTTTTTCAAAAACAATTGTACTTGTAAGACCGCTGTGCAAATACAGTGTGACATAAAGTATTGCAACGACCGCCATTTTATTCTCTAGGGTGTCTGAAAAAAAATATATAATGTTTGGGGGTTCTAAGTAATTTTCTAGCAAAAAAAAAATGTATTTTAACTTGTAAACACAGAGTTTAAAATAAATAGGCCTGGTCCTTAAAGCGGTGTTCCACTCACAATTTTTTTTTTTGTTTTGAACAAAACAATACAATACAAACACTGTAGCTGTTGACTTTTAATAAGAACACTTACCTGTCCAGGGAGCCTGCGATGCCCCCCCCCCCCCCCCCCCCCACAGGCTGATCTGTCCATCGGATCGGGTGCAAGCGCCGCCATTCTAATTAAGGGAAACCAGCGGTGGAGCCTTACGGCTTTACTGCCCGTTTCCTACTGCACATGCGCGAGTCGTGTGGCACTTTGTGAATAGCCAGCTGTCTTCTGGGACACACACAGGTCCCAGAAGACAGCGGGGGGGGGGGAGAGGATATGACGTCCTGTGCCGCAGACAGGATGGATCGGAAGTACAGGCTGTACTTCATAAAAAGGTTAGTTAGAAGAAATAAAAAAAATTAACTAGCCAAAAACGAGGGGTTGGAGAGGTGGTCTTTCATTTAAGACCACCTCTCAAAAGTGGGTGGAACTCCGCTTCAAGCACATATATCCAGTTTTCCTCTATATGTGCTGCTTTTATGCAATGGCAGGTAAATTATCATGTACAGTACGTCTAAAAAGCTATAGTTTTCTATAAGTAAAACATGATCAACCTAATGTAAATATATATATATATATTTTGTACTTGTAGCTGAGAGCAGCCATGTATGGTCAGCACATTATCAGGCAGTGTAGGGTGTGCTTCCTGTATCCTTATGGTGCACATGGTTTGTAGGGTTCCCCTCCTCCCAGTGTGCTGTCATTGGACAATGTTCAGGTGATCTGCAGGTGGATGGCTCCTTGGAAATCGCTGTAGTCTGTTATTGCAATGTCTAACATTGACCGCTAGATGGGGCAGTTTCTGCAGGTTTAATCCATACGTTTGGCTCAGGCAGCAGATAGAAGTGTGCAGGAAGATTATCTGGATGATGTTAGCTGCAGACATAACACTCTGTGTCCGATCATTGGACACTCACTTCCAGATCAACAGAGCTCGGCTCACAGCTGCTTCTGCAAAAAGAAAGTAAGAATACAATGTGACAAGTCCCAGTGGGAGTGCTGTGATAAATCAGCCTGTACCGCTTAATGGAAATCTCTATGAAATGAGATCACAGCTAATGAAGGTGTCATGTGTACAGGGATCAGTCAGCGCGATCCTCTATGAGAGATTCCAAGCAGAGAGCATGGATCGTGTCCCAAACGAATGAATAAACTTGTTATTCCAGCACCACGACATCGTAGAATGTCTGTAAACAATCAGCCATTTTATTCCTACCTGCTATCAGTGTCACTGCAGCCCCCTATCTTTCAGTTGCCGAAATAGCTCAGTTGGGAGAGCGTTAGACTGAAGATCTAAAGGTCCCTGGTTCGATCCCGGGTTTCGGCAAACTAACTTTTTCGGGGTTTTTTTTTTGCAAGCACATATTTTTCTGAAGTAACATGGATTTTATTACACCCACTTCAGCCCCGGAAGGATTTACCTCCTTCCTGACCAGAGTGTTTTTTTGCGACTCAGCACTGCATCTCTTTAACTGACAATTAAAGCGGTCATGCGACGCTGTACCCAAATAAAATTAACGTCCTTTTTTTTCCCACAAATAGAGCTTTCTTTTGGTGGTATTTGCGGTTTTTATTTTTTGTGCTATGAAAAAAAGAGCGACAATTTTGAAAAAAAAACCCCACAATATTTTGTACTTTTTGCTATAATAAATATCGACATTTTTTTAAAAAAAGCTAATTTTTTCTCAGTTTAGGCCGATATGTATTCTACATATTTTTGGTAAAAAAAAATCGCAATAAGAGTATATTGATTGGTTTACGCAAAAGTTATAGCGTCTACAAAATAGGGGATAGATTTATAACATTTTTATTATTTTTTTTTTACTAGTAATGGCGGGCGATCTGCGATTTTTATCGTGACTGCAACATTATGGCGGACACTTTTGACACATTTTTGGAACCATTGGCATTAATACAGCGATCAATGCGATTAAAAATGCACTGATTACTGTAAAAATGTCACTGGCAGTGAAGGGGTTAACACTAGGGGGCGATGAAGTGGTTAACTGTGTTCCCTGGGAGGTGATTCTAACTGAAGGGGGAGGGACTAACTACAGGAAGTGACAGATCGTAATTCCTAGCACACGATCTGTCACTCCTGTTTACACACACTGGTCCCTGTTCTGTGTCTCCTGCTCACGATCGCTCGTGGCCGGCAATCATTGTGACCGTCGGCCACGAGCATCGGCACCCCCCCAGTGCAGCGGCGCGCGCGCATCTGCTATCCGGACCCCTAAAGTCAATGTACAGCTACGTGGTTTCACGCAGGGGAGCCAACCTGCCGCAGTATAACTGCGGCGGCTGGTCTGGAAGCGGTTAAAATATAACTAAAGGAAATCCTGTTTATTGTTAGCGTTGGATAGAGTGGTGAGGTATTAGAACCCCTGTCGGTTTTTATTGCTGTCTGCGCCCCCTTTAGGGAGATTCATTCTCTTCAACTGCCAAATAATTTTTTTCTTCTTTCAGTTTTTAACCTTTTCACTACCAAACTATATTGTTCATTTGTTTCAACCCTTTACTGGTCAAACCAAGTAAACCCTCCCCTCCCCCTACACGCACACATTTGAACTCTTTCACTGCCAAATCATTTTTTTTCCATTTCTTCCTCATATGTTAAATTATAAATAAAGGAAAATATTTTTATTGTTGGTGTTTGATGGAGTGGAGAGGGATTAGAACCCCTGTCAGGTTTTTATTGCTGTCTGCGCCCCTTTTAGGAAGATTAATTCGCTCTATTTACCATAACCAACAAAAGTTAAAGAAAATTCCAGATTTTGGGTTGTCATGGAACAGGAATTAGAGGGGAAATCTTCCAATGGGGACACTAGTTCTGGTGACACTCAGGGATGTTGTCACTTTGGGAGGATTTCTCTCACTTCTTTTTTGGCTATGGGAAAGGAAGTGAAGGGAAATCCCCCCAATGGGGACACAGATGGCAAATAAAACCTGACAGGGGTATTAGTCCCCCCTTACTCTATTGTAAATGAAAAAAAAATGTTTGTCTTTATTTCTATTTTATATTTTATCTGGTATGCGGGGGATGGTGAGGACTCAGTATAAAAGAGGGTGCAGCACATTATACATGGGGCTATGGGGGGGGGGGGTGAGCGCTCAGTCATTTGAACCCTTGCACTGCTGGAGATTTTTGCTGATTTCTGCTCTCTCAGCATTCCATAGTTTGTGAAATGATGAAGGCCCCAGTCACACCTCTGACATACACCTGGATGGCAAACACCCAACAAGCATAGTGCCCCCCCCCCATTGATTTCAGTGCATGGCCCTATGCCCCACAAGCGTTCCGCTTTGTTTTATTTCCCACGCAGACAGGGATGGATGGTGAGCTCACTCACCCCTTGGCAGTCAGCACCTCTCATTCAAATGTATCTGAGGCTGCTAGACTTCCAATATCTGGCCCCCACTATCCTTTTCTGGGGATTGGGGTGTGGGCAGACACAGAGGGGTAGGGGTGGGAGATAGGGTTGCCATGGGAAACAGGTGTCCCATGATTTTGTTCACGCAATTTGTCAGGTGACAATATTGCCCTGCGATTAGGGTGCCATTGAAAGTAACGGGATCACAAGCGTGTCCTGTGTTTTCCAGCAATTCAGGAATTGCAGTAATTCCACCCACTATCCGGAAGGCCTAGAGCACAGCCTAAGGGTCTTCTATCAGTTGCTGGGTTCACCTTCTATAGATTCTGGGGGAACATTTTCTTCCTCAATCATGCCACGCATTCGCTTCATTCTTTATTCCACCACTAATATATACTCAGCATTGACCTTGTATAGCGCTTTTCTCTCTGAAGACTCCAAGGATTGGAGATGGCATTGGTCAGGAATCGAACCCAGGTCAGCTGCTGGGAAGGCAGCTATGCTCACCACTGCATCACCAACACAAGGTAGCATGTCTTTGTAGTGTGGGAGAAAACCGGAGTACCCGGAGGAAAACCATGCAAGCACAGGGAGAACATGCAAACTCCATGCAGATAGTGTCCTGGTCAGAATCTGAAACAAGGACCCCAGTGCTGCAAGGCTAACCCCCTAAGCCTCTGTGCTGCCCATATGCGGCTTCTGTTCTCTAAAGCCCACCCCCGCTGAGCGGAGTAAATCAGTTCTATCCACTTAAAACCCAGGGTGCGTCCGCGCAACTGCACCCGCATGGATGTCCTTTTTGGGATTAACTTAGCCCCCACACAGGGTACAGATTCATACACCCCGTGTGAGTAAGGCCTTGGACTTCTCCATGAAGGAGAGCAGAGAAAGCCTAAAGAAAGCTGGAAAGACTCCTCCAGCCTCTGAAGACGAAAAGAGTTCCAACCTCCCCTCATAGCTGGTCCAACGCACGCCTCAAAAACATACCGGCCTTCAACCTCCCATGTATAGCTGGTCCAACACACTCATCAAAAACATACTGGCCTTCAACCTCCCCTTATAATTGGTCCAACACACGCCTCAAAAACATACCGGCCTCCAACCTCCAGACATTGCCGGTCCACCACACGCCTCAAAAACATACCGGCCTTCAACCTCCCCTCATAGCCAGACCAACACATGCCTCAAAAACATACCGTCCTCCAACCTCCTTTCATAGCCGGTCCAACACATGCCTCAAAAACATACAGGCCTCCAACCTCTTCTTATAGCTGGTCCAACACACGCCTCAAAAGCCTACTGGCCTTCAAACTTCACAACATAATCAATTACTTAATGTAGATCGACAATACATCAATCAAACATAATCACCTCTAAAAAAAAGTGCCTGAGATGTTGGTGGTAAACAGCCTGCTAGGCCGTGTGGAACCGAACCAAGCCTTCCAAAAGCTGCCTCATATCCAAGAGTTGCCAAATGTAGACATTAAGCTTTAAGGTTAATGAAAAATATCACATTCTAAAGGGAAAGGTTGCACAGGGGTAGGGGGAGTATGGAAGAGGGAGAGAGGCAGGAAAGGAGAGGGGGGAAGGGAGGTTGAGAAAAGAAGGGTGGGAACCCTCATACCCCTTTATTTCCCCCAACCCCCCCCCCCCTTTCTTTTCCTCTATCCCTCCCTCTTCCATACTCCCCCTCCCCCTTGTTCTACCTTTCCCTTTAGAATGTGATATTTTTCATTAACCTTAAAGCTTCTGCAGAAGCTGCAGAAAGGGAAATAGAGGGCTGATGGGAGGATCCTCCGATTACTGGAGTGGCAGCCGCCACCGGTGTAGCAACCTGTGTTAGTACAGCCGTACCTGGTCCTAGGGAGGTTTCCTCAGACTTTTTGTTGAGCCTTCTTCTAGGAACAGCCAATTGTCTTGTTTGTCCAAATGTAGACATTAAGCTTTAAGGTTAATCAAAAATATCACATTCTAAAGGGAAAGGTAGACAGGGGGGAGTATGGAAGAGGGAGAAAGGGAGGAAAGGAGGGGGGGAAGGGAGGTTGGTTTAAAGAAGGGGGGTGAGGGTTTGGGGGAACCCCCACACCCCTTCCTTTCCCACAACCCCCGCTCTCTTTTCCTCCCTCTCTCCCTCTTCCATACTCCCCCTCACCTTGTTCTACCTTTCCCTTTAGAATGTGATATATTTGATTAACCTTAAAGCTTAACCTTAAAGCTTCTACAGAAGCTGCAGAAAGGGAAATCAAGTGCGATGGGAAGTCCCTCCAGTTACTGGAGTGGCAGCCGCCACTATTGTATGGACCTGTGTTGGTACAGCTGTACCTGGTCCCTGGGAGGGTTCCTCAGACTTTTTGTTGAGTCCTCTTCTAGGAACAGCCAATTGTGTTGTTTGTCCAACTACATTGATAGTTGGTGATTCAGAAGCTCCAAAAATGAAAATGGAGGGCTGATGGAAGGACCCTCCGGTTACTGGAGTGGCAGCCGCCACCAGTTTAGGAACTTATGTTGGTACAGCCGTACCTGGTCCCTGGGAGGGTTCCTCAGACTTTTTGTTGAGTCTTCTCCTAGGAACAGCCAATTGTCTTGTTTGTCCAGTTACAGTGATAGTTGAGCATTTTGAAGCTTCAAAAACAAAAATGGAGGGCTGATGGGAGGACCCTCCGGTTACTGGTGTGGCAGCCGCCACCAGTGTAGGAACCTATGTTGGTACAGCCGTACCTGGTCCCTGGGAGGGTTTCTTAGACTTTTTGTTGAGCCTTCTTCTAGGAACAGACAATTTTCCTGCGTGTCCAACTATATTGATAGTGATTCAGAAGCTGCAGAAAGGGAAATCGAGTGCTGATGGGAAGTCCCTCCAGTGACTGGAGTGGAGTCCCTCCAGTGACTGGAGTGGCAGCCGCCACCAGTGTAAGGACCTGTGTTGGTACAGCCGTACCTGGTCCCTGGGAGGGTTCCTCAGACTTTTTGTTGAGTCTTCTTCTAGGAACAGCCAATTTTCTTGTTTGTCCAATTACATTGATAGTTGGTGATTCAGAAGCTCCAAAAATGAAAATGGAGGGCTAATGGGAGGACCCTCTAGTTACTGGAGTGGCGGCCGCCACTAATGTAGAGACCTGTGTTGGTACAGCCGTACCTGGTCCCTGGGAGGGTTCCTTAGACTTTTTGTTGAGTCTTCTTCTAGGAATAGCCAATTGTCTTGCTTGTCCAAATGTAGATATTAAGCTTTAAGGTTAATCAAAAATATCACATTCTAAAGGGAAAGGTAGAACAAGGGGGGGTATGGAAGAATGAGAAAGAGAGGAAAGGAGGGGGGGTTAAAAGAAAGAAGGTGGATGAGGGTTGGGGGGGAACCCCCACACCCCTTCCTTTCCCCCAACCTCCCCCCCTCTCTTTTCCTCCCTCTCTCCCTCTTCCATACTCCCCCTCCCCTTGTTCTACCTTTCGCTTTAGAATGTGATATATTTGATTAACCTTAAAGCTTAACCTTAAAGCTTATACAGAAGCTGCAGAAAGAGAAATAGAGTGGTAGGAAGTCCATTCAGTTACTGGAGTGGCAGCCACCACCAGTGTAAGAACATGTGTTGATACAGCCATACCTGGTCCCTCAGACTTTTTGTTGAGTCTTCTTCTAGAAACAGCCAATTGTCCTGTGTGTCCAACTATATTGATAGTGATTCAGAAGCCGCAGAAGTCCCTCCAGTTACTGGAGTGGCAGCCGCCACCAGTGTAGGGACCTGTGTTGGTACAGCCGTACCTGGTCCCTGGGAGGGTTCCTCAGACTTTTTGTTAAATCTTCTAGGAACAGCCAATTGTCTTGTTTGTCCAGCTACATTGATGGTGACTCAGAAGCTCCAAAAACAAAAATAGAGGCCTGATGGGAGGACCCTCCAGTTACTGGAGTGGCAGCCACCACCAGTGTAGGAACCTGGGCTAGTACAGCCGTACCTGGTTCCTGGGAGGGTTCCTCAGACATTTTGTTGAGTCTTCTTCTAGGAACAGCCAATTGTCTTGTTTGTCCAGATGTAGACATTAAGCTTTAAGGTTAATCAAAAATATCACATTCTAAAGGGAAAGGTAGAACAAGGCGGAGGGGTTGTATGGAAGAGGGAGAGAGGGAGGAAAGGAGGGGGGGAGGTTGAAAGAAAGAAGGGGGATGAGGGTTGGGGGGAACCCCCACATCCCTTCCTTTCCCCCAACCTCCCCCCCTCTCTTTTCCTCCCTCTCTCCCTCTTCCATACTCCCCCTCGCCTTGTTCTACCTTTCCCTTTAGAATGTGATATATTTGATTAACCTGAAAGCTTAACCTTAAAGCTTCTACAGAAGCTGCAGAAAGAGAAATAGAGTGGTAGGAAGTCCATTCAGTTACTAGAGTGGCAGCCGCCACCAGTGTAGGAACATGTGTTGATACAGCCGTACCTGGTCCCTCAGACTTTTTGTTGAGTCTTCTTCTAGGAACAGCCAATTGTCCTGTGTGTCCAACTATATTGATAGTGATTCAGAAGCTGCAGAAGTCCCTCCAGTTACTGGAGTGGCAGCCGCCACCAGTGTAGGGACCTGTGTTGGTACAGCTGTACCTGGTCCCTGGGAGGGTTCCTCAGACTTTTTGTTGAGCCTTCTTTTAGGAACAGCCAATTGTCTTGTTTGTCCAACTACATTGATAGTTGGTGATTTAGAAGCTCCAAAAATGAAAATGGAGGGCTGATGGGAGGACCCTCTAGTTACTGGAGTGACGGCCGCCACTAATGTAGGGACCTGTGTTGGTACAGCCATACCTGGTCCCTGGGAGGGTTCCTTAAACTTTTTGTTGAGTCTTCTTCTAGGAATAGCCATTTGTCTTGCTTGTCCAAATGTAGATATTAAGGTTAATCAAAAATAGCACATTCTAAAGGGAAAGGTAGAACAAGGGGGGGTATGAAAGAGTGAGAGAGGGAGGAAAGGGGGGGGGTGTTGGAGGAGAGAAAGGAAGTGAGGGTTGGGGGGAACCCCCACACCCCTTTTTTCCCCCGACCTCCCCTCCCCCACCTCCTTTCCTCCCTCTCTCCCTCTTCCATAACTCCTCCACCTCCTTGTTCTACCTTTCCCTTTAGAATGTGATATTTTTGATTAACCTTAAAGCTTAACTTTAAAGCTTCTGCCGTAGTTGCAGAAAGGGAAATAGAGGGCTGATGGCAAGACCCTCCGGTTACTGGAGTGGCAGCCGCCACCAGTGTAGAAACCTGTGTTAGTACAGCTGTACCTGGTTCCTGGGAGGGTTTCTCAGACTTTTTGTTGAGTCTTCTAGGAACAGCCAATTGTCTTGTTTGTTCAACTACATTGATAGTTGGTGATTCAGAAGCTCCAAAAAGGAAAATAGAGGGCTGATGGGAGGACCCTCCAGTTACTGGAGTGGCAGCCGCCACCAGTGTAGGAACCTGTGTTGGTATAGCTGTACCTAGTCCCTGGGAGGGTTCCTCAGACTTTTTGTTTAGTCTTCTTCTAGGAACAGACAATTGTCTTTTCTGTCCAGCTACAATAATAGTTGGCGATTCATAATCTCCAAAAACGAAAATGGAGGGCTGATGGGAGGACCCTTCGGTTACTGAAGTGGCAGCCGCCACCAGTGTAGGGACCTGTGTTGATACAGCCGTACCTGGTCCCTGGGAGGGTTCCTCAGACTTTTTGTTGAGTCTTCTAGGAACAGCCAATTGTCTTGTTTGTCCAGCTACATTGATGGTGATTCAGAAGCTTCAAAAACAAAAATGGAGGCCTGATGGGAGGACCCTCCAGTTACTGGAGTGGCAGCCGCCACCAGTGTAAGGACCTGTGTTGGTACAGCTCTACCTGGTCCCTGAGAGGGTTCCTCAGACTTTTTGTTGAGTCTTCTTCTAGGAACAGCCAATTGTCTTGTTTGTCCAACTGCATTGATAGTTGGTGATTTAGAAGCTCTAAAAATGAAAATGGAGGGCTGATGGCAAGAACCTACGATTACTGGAGTGGCAGCCGCCAACAGTGTAGGGACCTGTGTTGGTACAGCCGTACCTGGTCCCTGGGAGGGTTTCTCAGACTTTTGGTTAAATCTTCTAGGAAAAAGCCAATTGTCTTGTTTGTCCAACTACATGATAGGTTGTGATTCAGAAGCTGCTGATGAGAATCTTTGATGACGTAGTGGATTCCAGTGATGGCTTGAATTGAAGATTCTCTCCCTCATATTCACTAGCAAATCATCCTCTAATCCCTCCTCCTCATCACCTAGTTTAAATTTTCTTCCAACATTTTGGCCATCTTCAATCCCAAAAAAGCTGCACCCCTCCCATTTAAGTGCAATCTGTCACTACTTTAAAGATGGTAACCGCCTGAGAAGTCAGCCCAGTTTGCCATGAAGCCAAACCCCTCCTCCCTGCACCAGTTCCTCAGCCACTTGATAAGTACCCTAAGCTCCTGTTGCCTCTCTGGTGTGGCTCGAGGCACCAGCAGTATTTCTGAAAATATTGCCTTGGGGGACCCTTTCTTTAATATAGCTCCTAAGTCCCGGAAATCATTTTGTAGGGCACTCCATCTTTCTCTAACTTTGTCATTGGTACCGATATATACCATGACAGCTGGGTCCTCTCCAGCGCTACCCAACAATCTGTCAATGCAATCTGCAATGTTCCGAACCCGAGTGCCAGGTAAACAACATACTGTTTGGTGATAACGGTCTTTGTGACAGATTGCCCTCTGTATTTTTCCTAATAACTGAATCCCCTACCACTAGTATGTGCCTATCCTTTCTTGTAACCTTACTCCCATCTTCTTCACATGCTGGTGGAGTCTCTGTGTGAATGACACATGCTGGTGGAGTCTCTGTGTGAATGTCACATGCTGGTGGTATCTCCGTGTAAACATCACATGCTGGTGGAGACTCCTCGTGAACGTCACATGCTGGGGGAGTCTCAATGTAACGTTCATATTCTGTCTCACTGGGGTAATTCTGCCTTGTGAGTTGTGTCTGCAGTAAGTACTGCATACATCTGCAATAAAAAAGAAGAATCAGATTTAGCACCTTCACCTACATTATATATATATATATATATATATATATATATATATATATATATATATATATATATATATATTGTATATTTGTATATTTGTATACAACATCAAATTATGGAGAGAAAAGTTCAAAATTCCAGTGCAAGGGACAATAAATAATCCCAACATGACAGGGATGACTAATGTTGGCCTTCATATAAAAAATTTGGTTGCCTGGCAGTTATGCCAACCCACTAAAATTAATTGAGTAAAAAAGGGGACTGATTCTTCACTTTCGGGTGAGGTGGAGTAATCTGCAGTGCTTCTGTTTTTTATACTTAAACACCCGGCCTCTTTTATTGTAATCCCTTGAATTGTTACAGTGGATTGATATAGAAAAAGCCGGGACCAGGAACCGCTGCATTGCAGATTACTCTATCGCACTCCAAAGTGAAGAAATAGCGGTGACCCCTCATCATTGTTCATGGCAATCCCTATATAGAATGTAATCAAGCTAACGCACACTACGAAAGGGTCCAAAACTGATGTAAGAGGTGCCAACACCAGCGGTGGCAATTGATGGCAGGAAGAGCATAATGGGGCCGGTGGAAATACTAGAAATGTCAAAATAAAATGGGATATATTATATATATATATGTACGGAGGAAAGAAATATAACAAGGATACATAAAGGCCTCAATCAATTAGATATACAGGTTAGGTTTACCTTAAATGTCATTCAAATGACCCTTCCACAGAATGTAGAGGGTAGTAACAGACCAATCTGGAACAATTTCTTCCAAAGTGATGAAGGAACAATGTCATGAAGCCATGATGAATGCGGACCCATTTAATCAATAGCTACCGCCAGGCCACCTACAGTGTCCTATCTGATAACAAATAGAGATCATGCACCCATCAGCAAGACCAACATGCACATAAGTAGGGCCTGAAGATCAAACCTACCAAGCATATCCTCAAAACTCACCTCATCGGCCACCTCCCGCTCCATGGCCGGCTCTGTGTCTTTGTCTATGTCTGCTGTTTTGATAGCTGAGATGTACTCCCCTCGTGTCACTGCCTTAAAGGCATCCCAAACAATATGAGGGTCCGCAGTATCAGCATTGGAGGACCAATATAACTGTATGCTTCTGTTAGCTGAGCCAAAACTGATTCATTTTGTAGCCATCCGGATGAGAGTCGTCAACTTCCCCCCCTCAAGCCCGAGACAAAAGTCAGCGTAACAGCAAGGATTTTATGGTCAGTCGGGCCTCCAGCCAAATATGCCACATCTTTCATGTAAGGGAGCAAGAGAGAATTCCCGAAGGCCAGATCGATTCTTGCAGAGGACCTGTGGGCCGTTGACACATGCGAAAAGCATCTGTCAAATGGGTGCTTCCAGCGCCACAGTTCCTTAAGATCTGCAACCGACTTCCATCCATTCAGATCAGTGGAGCCCCCCCTGGCTGGATTGGAGGTGTCCAACGCTGCATCAAGAACAGCATTGAAATCCCCCAATAGAACCATAGGAAGTTGAGTAAAAGGGGCCAATTTGGCCAGGAGATCATATAACATTTTGACCTGAAAGAGAGGAGGCATATAAATATTCACCATCACGATAGTTTTATGACATATGTCTATGACAACCGCCACATATCTGCCTCCTGGGTCAGAAAACACCTGATGGATTGTACATGGTATGGTTCTACTAATGAGAATCGAGACTCCTCTCGCAAAAGTGGAGTATGTGGAATGAACAGCTTTTTGGATCCATGGTTTTAGTAAGGAAAGAATCCTGCTGCCATCCAGGTGTGTCGCTTGCAAGAAAATATGTGGTCGGGTCTGTTTGAGATATTGGAATATCGAGGCCCTCTTGAGTTTGTGATTGAGGCCACGAACATTTCAAGAAACAATCTTAATATCATCGGCCATTGTACTTAGTACTGTTAGACATTAACCAAATTATTATCTGTGATGGGGAGTGAACCCCTGAAATAATGCATATCAGGTTCGTTATGAAGACCCCAAGTCGAGCTGTGGTTCTAGAGCAACCCACCCTTGCTTTTATGCCAAAAACGAACAAACCCAGTCCGGCATATAGCTTTATCCCTAAACAAAAAAACAAAAAAATTGCGGTGAATTCCCGCCGCAGCAATCGAAAGTTCGGCAGATCTTTTAGTAATCCCATGATTACTCCATATGCTCCAATGGAGGGTGTTGGAGCGGGATATGGCTATAGAAAGTAGTTGCATATATGTCATCCTCATAAGGCGTGCAAACAGAGAAATGAGATGTAAATAAGAAAAAATGACCCTGCAATATAGGAGGAAAGGGCCTTCAGCTCATATAGTTAAGAGCCTGTACTTTCAAAACCAGTTCTGTGGAGGTAAATCAGGACTGTAAACACTCACAGTAAGGATATCAGGTCATAAGTGGCATCCAAACTCTCAGACACCCCACCATCCTTCAATCTCCCCCAAGGAACAAAATTTGGCAGGAGGAGAGATCATCCCTCTAATTTTAACCCTTCAGGGGTAGGAGGAACAAACTCCCCATATCATTCTTGACCACAGGACTGATAAAGTTATAACCTTGAAACTCGATGATTATAAGCAGAACAGGAGAGAGTCATACAATAAACATTCCAGCTTCGATCGCAGGGAAATAAATTAGAAAGGGCAGAGATAGTCATCAGAAAGCACCACATCCCATAGTTAAATATGAACTAGGAGTAAAGGCTGAATCGCCAGAGAAGGGGGGAAGGGGGAAGAGTTTTTTTCCCCAGGGACTTTTAAGGTGCTATTTAAATGGACAATATAATCAAAAAATCAGCAAATCTGTACAATCATATTCTATAAAATGTATATTTTATTGAATCAAGGATTAAAATGTCTCTGCCCCAAAGAATTGAGACATCATCCTAAAAAACTTTGACATAAATATAAATTCACCCAAAACAAATCACATTACAAGGTGCAACAGGATGAAACTACTTAAATGATGCCATGACAATCTGCCGCTCGACATGTTTCGCTCTAATACGAGCTTCTTCAGGAGTTTAAAGGCAATGATTGTAGTGGACTCTAAACAATGGAAAAATGACAATAATCAATACATATATCACCGTAAAAGGTTTTAAACATGCTAATTAGCAATACACAGAATACATCTGATGGTATTTGATTCAATTAATGAAGATTTGTACAGAACAATCAAAAAATATATATATATAGAAATTAGAACCAAACAACAAAACTATATACACAAGGGTTTTTGGTTTTTGGTTTACAAATCTTACCAGGCTGTAGTACACCAATACTGCATAAATGATTGGATAATGTCACGTACCTGGTAGGTGGAGCCCGGAATGCAGAGAACGGCCTCTCGTATACCTCTGACTTAAGAACCCCTGAAGGTGTGAACAGGGACTAGAAAGTACAGAGGGGCACAAGTGCCTGACTGGAACACTGGAGCAGAAGGCAGGATCCTGTAGTCAGCAGGGAGGTGCACTGTAGTCCCGTGGCAGGTTGCAGACAGCAGGGAGGTGCACTGTAGTCCCGTAGCAGGTTGCAGACAGCAGGGAGGTGCACTGTAGTCCCGTAGCAGGTTGCAGACAGCAGGGAGGTGCACTGTAGTCCCGTAGCAGGTTGCAGACAGCAGGGAGGTGCACTGTAGTCCCGCAGCAGGTTGCAGACAGCAGGGAGGTGCACTGTAGTCCCGTAGCAGGTTGCAGACAGCAGGGAGGTGCACTGTAGTCCCGTAGCAGGTTGCAGACAGCAGGGAGGTGCACTATAGTCCCGCAGCAGGTTGCAGACAGCAGGGAGATGCAGACAAGCCGGGTCAAGGTACTGGCGGGCAGATCAGGTACAGAAGGGCAAACCAAGAGAATAGTCAGAGTCCAAGCCAAGATCGGGGCGGGCAGCAAGCAGGTAAGTCAGGAACAAGCCAAGTAAGTACTGGATACAAGAAAACTGGTAACAAGGTAGCAGGGGTCTCAGGAAACGCTGTAGACCGGACAGCAAGGCAGCATTGAAACAGTCTTCTTTAAATAGCCTATCTTTGGCGCCAAGTGGCGCTATTGCGCATGCGCGTACGCACGTTAGCGCTATTGGCGCTATTGCGCATGCGCGTACGTTTGTTAGCACTATTAGCGCCATTGGCGCTATTGCGCGCCCGCGAGCGCCGGATGGCGCTTCTATGCACAGGCATTCGTTTAAAACTGCAAGAGGGCTTTTCCTGACAGATAAGCTGAAACACTGCTACCAATTTCCAACCGGGGGGTTCTCATACGTGAGGGACTTCCCTGCCATGGTGTGACCACAGGGGAATATAAAGTCTTAAAATGGCCCTTTAAAAATACAAAAATAAAGTCAAGGTTAGCCAAAAAAGAATGCAACCGCATCCGATTTTATTCCTATATTATTTGAAAAATCATTACCTTGAATAGAACCAATTTAAATCTTGGCTTGAAACATAAAAGTCTCACAGCACAAGCAGACTATGTAAATTGGGATACATCCATAGTGTGGTGAGCTAATCCCTGGTAAATGCTCTAATTTATAGTGCAGAGGGAGCGATCCCTTTCCAGCAATGTTCTCTAGATAAGGACGAAAAATTAGATAAAAGGAACCATTAGAATTTAGTAAATGCGGCTGACTGTCAAAAGTGACAGGGCTGCAGATGTAAGACTTACTTCTAGGACGTCAGTACGGCATGTAGGCTTGAGAGAGCTCCATGCCCCCTCTGTGGAGAAGCGCCGGTAACAGAACGGTGTGCGGTATGTAAACCGCCTTTATATACCCCCATCACAGCGGTGTCTGATCTCACCGCCGGGATGCGGACGCTCATTGAGGCTGCCTGCGTCATGACAGCGTGGGGGAACGTAGCGATGTCCTTCTGACGTCAGCGGCGTCCCTGGTGCTTAGTGCGCATGCTTGCATTACTAAGGAGCCTGTAGATCGTGTGGGCGCCGATGGCGCCATCTTAGCTAAGGGAAAGAAAAAGGTAAAGGCAAATCGATTCAACTTGAACCATTATGCCTATCTTCAAGTACTCTACTGTCCACACGTTCTGAACGGATACTCCTAAGGGCTATATTGAAGGCTCAGTGTAAACAATTGTTTCATATAAATACCCCACGTGACATGACCGGACTCAATTCTATAGGGCCACCACCTTGGGAGCGATTGGTTATTCACTTCCCAAGTGTGGGTGCCCCGGGCGTCAGTGTGGTCTAAATTGACAGGGATAGCCCCAAACTGAGAACATACCGAAAATTAGGAATTAGAGCAAGGATTTTCATGTGTGGTTGCAAAAACAGCCTGTAAGATAAATAGCAACAAATCAGTGGAAATTTATTGGTATCAAAGACATATGGTCATGTTACAACAATTCTATACAACTAATGCATTCACACGATGCCAACTAAATCAAAGCACTGAAAATAATAAATATAATCAGTGACCTAAGGACAAGAAAAAGACAAGGAAAAGGAAAAAGGAAAAGAAAAAGAAAAAGAGAAACAAAGAAAAAGGGGGGGGGGGGGGCAGGGCTAGGGCTGGAAGTGCCCTGGTTCTTATAGGAATGGTTTAAAACTAAACGCATCGTTCATGCCTGGATGTTTGAGGGCCGACAACTCATGTATCCAGCGTGCTTCCTTTTGAAGGAGTAGCCTGTCATAATCTCCCCCTCTATCTCCAGGAGGAATATATTCTAAGGCAAAAAAATGTAAACAATTGCTGTCAAAATTATGCTGCAGGCCGACATGGCGGCTGATGGGGGTCTCCATTTTCTTTTTCTGTATTAGGGAAACATGATCCCTTATTCGACAGAAAAAGGGTCTCTTAATCTTTCCAGCTTCGATCGCAGGGCAGAACGTTGAAAGTAGGGCATTAGAATTCTTTATCCAGCCAGTCACAGGCGCCTTCCGGGTGCTCAAAGAATTTCACTGATCCTTTGTGCTGAATTCTGAGTTTGCTGGGATACATCATACTATATTTCACCTCTTTCTCCCTCAGGGGCCTTCAGACCTCATTGAAGGACCTTCGTTTTTGTTGCGTAGCAGCCGAAAAATCTGGAAACAGCATTATCCTTGTATTTTCATGCCGTAGCTCTTGCTGTTTCCTGGCCTGGCTCAGGATCATGTCTCGGTCGCGAAGGTTCAAATTCGGACTAGAAACGGCCGAGGGAAAGCACCCGGAGGTCTACTGCCAGTAGGGTCCCTGTGAGCCCGCTCGGCCACATAGGTAGGAGGCATATCATGTATGGACAG
This sequence comes from Lithobates septentrionalis, assembly GCA_037952835.1. Classification (NCBI taxonomy): domain Eukaryota; kingdom Metazoa; phylum Chordata; class Amphibia; order Anura; family Ranidae; genus Lithobates; species Lithobates septentrionalis. The sequence continues at coordinate 1,831,810 of JBBDGP010000504.1, forward strand.
CAACTGCTTGAAAAACTGTTCAAAAAACTGAGCGGGCCTATCTCCTTCAGCCCCCTCCGGGAGCCCGACCACCCGGATGTTGTTTATCCTCTGGCGGTCTTCTGCATCTATAGCTTTGTGTTGCAGGGACCTAACTTGATCCCTGAGTTCAGCTAGCTGGGCTCCATGGTCATGAGAGGTGTCCTCTATATCAGATACCCGTGTTTCCACTGTAGTCAGGCGACCCCTGATTATTATTATTATTATTATTATACGAGATTTATATAGCGCCAAGAGTTTACTCAGCGCTTTACAATGTATAAGGGGGACAACACAATTACAGTACAGTTCAATACAAAAGGTACAGGAGGGCCCTGCTCATAGAGCTTACATTCTAAAGGGAGGGGGTGGTGGTACAAAAGGTAATAGCTGCAAAGAATGATTTGATGGGGGTGGCTCAGGGACAGTTATGTGGGTGTGGGATAGGCTTCCCTGAATAAATGAGTTTTCAGGGATCTCCTAAAGGTGGACAGGGTAGGGGCTGATCGGACATACTGGGGCAGGGAATTCCAGAGGATGGGAGAGGCTCTGGAGAAGTCCTGAAGGCGAGCATGGGAGGAGGTAACAAGGGAGCTAGAGAGCAGGAGGTCCTGGGAGGAGCGGAGGGGGCGATTTGGGCGATATCTGCAGATGAGGTTGGTGATGTAGATGGGGGCGATGTTGTGAATGGCCTTGTATGTTATGGTTAGCATTTTGAATTTTACACGGTGGGGTAGGGGAAGCCAGTGAAGGGATTGGCCGAGAGGAGCAGCAGTCACGGATCGATTAGTGAGGTTTATTAGTCTAGCAGCAGCATTCATAATAGACTGAAGGGGGATAGCCTGCTTAAGGGTAGGCCATTAAGGAGAGAGTTTCAGTAGTCGAGGCGGGAAATAATCAAGGAGTGAATAAGTTGCTTTGTGGTGTCATTAGTCAGGAAGGGTCGAATTCTGGAGATGTTGCAGAGGTTAAGGTGGCAGGATTTAGCCAGTGATTGGATATGGGGGCTGAAGGAGTGGTCAGAGTCAAGGATTACACCCAGGACCCTGGCATGTGTGGAGGGACCAATGGTTGTGTTGTCGATATCAATGGTGAAGTCACAGGAAGGGGATCGTGAAGAGGTATAGAGTGAGAAAAGGAGAGGCCCAAGGACGGAGCCTTGGGGTACCCCAACAGAAAGAGGAAGGGGAGCGGAGGAGATGGAGTTGTAAGTGACACTGAAAGTGCGCTGAGATAGGTAGGAGGAGAACCAGGATAATGCAGAATCACGGAGGCCAAGGGAGTGTAATTTGCTGAGGAGCAGCCGGTGGTCAACTGTGTCAAAGGCAGCAGAGAGGTCTAAAAGTTTGAGTATGGAGTAGTGGCCATTGGTTTTGGCAGTTATTAGGTCATTGGTGATTTTTAGTAGATCAGTTTCAGTAGAATGTTGTAGGCAGAAGCCAGACTTTAGGGGGTCGCGAAGGTTGTTGTCCGTGAGGTAGCGACTCATTTGGTCATGAACAAGGCGTTCGATGAGCTTGGAGGCAAACGGGAGAAGGGAGATAGGTCTGATCTTATAGGTTTGATCTTATCTAAATCTTGCCTGATCAGGTTACATTCAGATGAGAGATGATCTATGCAGGCCATAAGTTCTGCTTTGCTGGCACTGATGGCTTCCAGGATCGGCCGTGTTATTGCCTCAGTATCTACTGCAGGAGCCTGACCTGGAACTGCATTAGCTCCCTCCACCTCCTTAGTTTGTGCCATCTTAGCGGCCCCTGTCCTGGTACGCTGTTCCTTCGGTGGGGAAGACAAGATGGCGGGGGCGGGGCCAGGAGCCGTGTCCTTGATGGCGTGGGTCTGCCGCTGTTCCGAGAGAGCCTTAGCTGACTTCTTGGATGCCGATGAAGGCATCGCCGGATTCCATACACCCTCCTGTGTCCTGTAGTAAAATTTGAGACCGGGATATCCACTCCAAAGTCAAGGATATTGATCAGGAGTAACGGAGCTGTGTAGGGAGGAATGCTGCCTCGATCACATCAGACCGGAAGTCTCTTGGCATATCTTTTTAAACTCACTGTTATAATGAAGATTGAAATCTTCAGTTTCTCCTCTCGGCCGCGGCCAAGCACTTCGATTCCTGGTCTGCAATGCCACCTGGGAGATGTTTGTCATCAATCCCAGGAGGCAATAGGCATAGCTGGGCTGTAGCATCGTGTTATTTCAAAACTGCAAATGACGCGATGCAAGGCGGCGGCCAGCGCCATTTTTAAATAGGGTAACCAGGCTTTTGTTGCCATGGTTACCAAAGCTTCTTATACACAGTGATGGGCGGTGGGGGAGGCGGCTGGAACATCTTAGCTCTGATTACATTCAGAGCCCGGGGGACAGCACAGCCTTTACTAATCATTTATAAAAGAGTACTATGATGGTGGGCAGTTTTGATGGGGCATTTTTGATGGGGGCAGTTTTGATGGGGCAATTTTGAAGGGGCAGTTTTGATGGGGGCAGTATGATGGGGCAGTTTTGATGGGGGCAGTATGATGGTGGCAATTTTGAGGGGGGCAGTATGATGGAGCAATTTTGATGGTGGCAGTACGATGGGGCAATTTTAATGGGATGGTTTTGATGGGGCAATTTTGATGGGAGCAGTATGAAGGGCCAATTCTAATGGGGGCAGTATGATGGGGGCAATTTTGATGGAGGCAGTATGATGGTAGCAGTTTTGATGGGGCAATGTGATGCGGCAATTTGATGGGGCAATTTTGATGGGGGCAGTAAGATGGGGCAATTTTGATGGGGGCAGTATGATGGGGCAATTTTGATGGGGGCAATTTGATGGGGCAGTTTTGATGGGGGCAATTTTGATGGAGCAGTTTTGACGAGGCAGCATGATGGGGCAATCTTGATGGGGGCAATTTTGATAGGGCAGTTTTGATGGGGCAGTTTTAATGGGGGCAATATTGATGGGGCAGTATGATGGGGCAATTTTGATGGGGGCAGTTTTGATGGGGCAATATTGATGGGGGCAGTATGATGGGGCAATTTTGATGGGGCAATTTTGATGGGGCAATTTTGATGGGGCAGTTTTGATGGGGCAATTTTGATGGGGGCAGTTTTAATCGGGCAGTTTTGATGGGTCAATTTTGATGGTGGCAGTATGATGGGGCAATTTTGATTGGAGCAATTTTGATGGGGCAGTATAATGGGGGCAATTTGATGGGGCCGTTTTGATGGAGGCAGTTTTAATGGGCCAATTATGATGGGGCAATTTTGATGGGGCAATTTGATGGGGCAGTTTTGATGGTGGCAGTATGATGGGGCAATTTTGATGGGGGCGATTTGATGGGGCAATTTTGATAGGGCCGTACGATGGGGCAATTTTGATGGTGCAGTATGATGGGGCAGTTTGATGGGGCAATTTTGATGGGGCCGTACGATGGGTAAATTTTGATGGGGCAGTATGATGGGGCAATTTTGATGGAGCAGTTTTGATGGGGCAGTATGATGGGGAAATTTTGAAGGGGGCAATTTGATGGGGCAATTTTGATGGGGCCATATGATGAGGCAATTTTGATGGGGCAGTATGATGGGGCAATTTTGATGGGGCAGTTTTGATGGGGACAGTATTATGGGGCAATTTTAATAGGGGCAATTTTGATGGGCCAGTATGATGGGGCAATTTTGATGGGGGAAGTTTTGATGGGGCAGTTTTGATGGGGGCAGTATGATGGGGCAATTTTGATGGGGGCAATTTTGAAGGGGGCAGTTTTGATAGGGGCAGTTTTGATGGGGGCAGTATGATGGGGCAATTTTGATGGTGCAGTATAATGGGGCAGTTTTGATGCTGGTAGTTTTGATGGGGGTAGTTTTGATGGGGGCAGTATGATTGTGCAGTTTTGATGGGTCAATTTTGATGGGGGCAATATGGGGCAGCTCCTGCAAAAGGTAATTACTTTTTTAAAAGATGCTAATTGTAAATGATATCCCTTGTTTCTGTGCACACATATATATATATATATATATATATATATATATATATATATATATATATATATATATATAAAATCTCTTGTTATGTGTGTATATATATATATATATATATATATATATAAAATCTCTTGTTATGTGTGTATATATATATATATATATATATATATATATATATATACACACACACACACACATAACAAGAGATTTTATATATATATATATTAAAAATCTGCACAGAAACTAGGAATATCATTTACAATTAGCATATTTTAAAAAGTAATTACCTTTTGCAGGAGCTTTTTATATTTCTTGATTTATATTCTTCTTGGTTCCTGGAGGGGGAGGAGAGGTTTCCATAGCTAAGGGGCAGCAACTTTCTCTGACACTGCTGTTGCTATGAAAACCCGACCTACAACCTATTACACTGCTCATGCTGCTCTGAGCATGTGCGAGATCTGGAGGTGCATGCTGGATAACCAGCCTGCATGGAATACAGGAAGAGATACAGTCTGGCTTCAGATGCACACACATGAGATGACCGCGGCCTGCTGGGACTGACAAAAGTAAGAAATCAATCGTGCAAAAGTACAAAACAGACCTTAGTTTACAGCATACCTTTACTAAAATACATTAAGCATGAGGATTATAGGGGTATTTTTATCTAAAAAGTAAAATTTCGGCCAGGACACCGCTTTAAGGCTGTTTTTTGGTTAGGCCCCATTCACACTGGGGCGGGAGGTGCGTCGGCGGTAAAGCACCACTATTTTTAGCGGTGCTTTACCGTCGTTTTAGCGGCGGTATTCGGCCGCTAGCGGAGCAGTTTTACCCCCCGCTAGCGGCCGAGAAAGGGTTAAAAACCACTGCAAAGCGCCTCTGCAGATGTAGCCGCGGTGCCCCATTGAATTCAATGGGCAGGAGCGGTGAAGGAGCGGTGTATACAAAGATGCTGCTAGCAGGGCTTTCACATTGGAGACAAAGCAGTGGCTCTTTCAGGGCGCTTTGCAGTCGCTATTTTTAGCATAGTGCAAAGTGCCCCAGTGTGAAAGGGGTCTTAGTCAAACATATGACCTTATATTTTCGCCCTTCAGAATACTAGTAAAATTGAGATCAGCAGTTACAATTCAATAGGTTTTATTGAATTTACAACAGCAATACACAAAATGTGTGTAGCCATAGAAGGAAGGTTCCCTGTCAAAGATAACATCAGGACTTCAGAGGTAAGTGCCATACAAGGTGCATTTATCAAAACTGGAGAAGATGGAATATGGAACAGCCTATCTTTGGCTTGTTCAGTTATGCTTTGAAAAGTATTCACCCTCACAACCTGGAATTAACATGGATTGTTTCAGGATTGGCATCATTTAATTTACAGAACATGCCCACAACTTTGAAGAAATTTTTTTTTTTTTTATATTGTGAAGCAAACAACAAATAGGACAAAATAACAGAAAAAGTCAATGTGCATAACTATTCACCCCCTAAAGTCAATACTTTGTAGAGCCACCTTTTGCGGCTATCACAGCTCCAAGTCACTTTGGATAAGTCTCTATAAGCTTGCCACATCTTACCACTGGGATTTTTGCCCATTCCTCCTTGCAAAACTGTTCCAGCTCCTTCAAAATGGATGGTTTGCGCTTGTGAACAGCAATCTTTAAGTCTGACCACAGATTTTCTATTGGAGGTCTGGGCTTTGACTAGGCCATTCCAACACATTTACATATTTCCCCTTAAACCACTCAAGTGTTGTTTTAGCTGTGTGTTTGGGGTCATTGTCCTGCTGGAATGTGAACCTCTGTCCTAGCCTCAAATCACACACAGAATGGTACAGGTTTTGCTCAAGAATATCCCTGTATTTAGCACCGTCCATCTTTCCCTCAACCCTGACCAGTTTCCCATTCCCGACTGCTGAAAATCATCCCCACAATGCTGCCACCACCATGTTTCATTGTGGGGATGGTGTTCTTTGGGTGATGTGATGTGTTGGGTTTGCGCCAGACATTTCTTTGATGGCCAAAAAGTTCAATTTTAGTCTCATCAGACCAGAGCACCTTCCTCCATACATTTTGGGAGTCTCCCACATGCCTTTTCACAAACTCAAAACATGCCATTTTGTTTTTTGCTGAAAGTAATGAATTTCTTCTGGTCACTCTGCCATAAAGCCCAACTCTATGGAGCGTACGGCTTATTGTTGTCCTATGTACGGATACTCCAGTCTCTGCTGTGGAACTCTGCAGCTCCTCCAGGGTTACCTTAGATTTCTGTGCTGCCTCGCTGATTAATGCCCTCCTTGCCCAGTCGGTGAGTTTTGGTGTGCGGCCGTCTCTTGGCAGGTTTGCTGTTGTGCCACGTTTATGATAGATTTGATACTGCTCCTAGGGATCATCAAAGATTTGGATATTTTTTTATAACCTAACCCTGACTTGTACTTTTCAACAACATTGTCCCTTACTTGTTTGGAGAGTTCCTTGGTCTTCATGGCAGTGTTTGGTTAGTGGTGCCTCTTGCTTAGGTGTTGCAGCCTCTGGGGCCTTTCAAAAAGGTGTGTATATGTAATGCCAGATCATGTGACACTTAGATTGCACACAGGTGGACATCATCTCACTAATTATGTGACTTCGGAAGGTAATTGGTTGCACCAGAGCTTTTTATGGGCTTCATAACAAAGGAGGTGAATACATATGCACATGCCAATTATCCGTTTTTTATTTCTGAAAAATCGTTTTATGTATATATTTTTCTAATTTTACTACACCAACTTAGACTATTGTGTTCTGATCCATCACATATAATTCAGACTAAAAAAAACTAAACTTGAACTAAAGGCTGTAATGTGACAAAATAGGTAAAAACCCAAGGGGGGTGAATACTTTTGCAAGGCACTGTAGAAGCTGATTGGTTGCCTTGCAGAGCTGCTCCAGTTTTATTTTTGGTTATTATAATCCAGTGATTATCACAGTATCACATATATGAGGGACACCTGTCCCTGAGAACTAAAAAATCACAGTATCATATACATTGGGGTCACCTGTCCCTGACACTCAGATAATCACAGTATCATATACATTGGGGTCACCTGTCCCTGACGCCCAGATAATCACAGTATCATATAAATTGGGGTCACCTGTCCCTGACACCCAGATAATCACAGTATCATATACATTGGGGACACCTGTCCCTGACACCCAGATAATCACAGTATCATATACATTGGGGACACCTGTCCCTGACACCCAGATCATCACAGTATCATATACATCGGGATCACCTGTCCCCAGTACCCAGATAATCACAGTATCATTTATATTGGGGGGGGGGGGGGGGGCATTTGTCTCTGACAGCTAAATAACCACAGTATATACACAGGGGGCACCTGTCCCTGACACCCAAAAAATCACAGTATCAAATACATCGTGGGGCACCTGTCCCCAACACCCAGATATTTACAGTATCACATACATTGGGGGGGGCACCTGTCCCCAACACCGATAAGCACAGTACTGTATTACATACATTGGGGGGGGGGGGGGGGCACCTGTTTTCAACACCCAGATAACCACACTATCACATACATTGGGGTGCACTTGTCCCCAACACCCAGATAATCACAGTATCACATACATCGGGGGGCACCTTCTCTCCAGCTCCCAAATTAATACAGCATCACATACATCGGGGGGCACCTGTCCCCCACCCGGATTACCGCAGTAGCACATACAAGTAATATTAAACTAGCGTATACACTGTACAAACCATGATAAAACTGAAAAGCAGCTGTTCACTACTAAATACTGAAATACGAGGCCACTTAAAAGAACAGCACTCTAATGTCATAAAATAACTTGATACAAGTGTATATTATAAAACATATTATAAAAAAAAAACAGTCCCAGTCCATATGTATGTTTAAAAAGTGAACTGTACTGGTCACCCCGCAATCCCTAATTAGAACCGCACTCCCCAACAGATGTGACCTCCAAATTATAGGCAGGTCAGGTCAAATGGGCATGAAGTTGATAAATCCGTACCCCATATGATATCTCCTCAACATCTCACAATCATCACAAAAGGATCAAGAATTAAGAGAACCTCATATAGTGTAATATCATTTATTTGTATTAAAAAAGTACTAAAACAGGCAGTCATGCAGTCACAATATAACAATGTATAAAGCATGACTCATTGATGGGCATCACAATATACCCACTGCATCATTGAAAGCTTCAAGCCCCAGGGGAATCCTTGTCCCTCTCACCCTTAAGGCCCGTACACACGATCAGAAATTCAGAAGTAAAATTTCATCTGATGAACGATCTGCCTATTTTTGGATCGTTAGTACGGTGCTTTCAACAGCCGATTCCGAATTTTCGGACGACAAAAACTGAATGTGCAGGCTATAAAAAAATTGTTGTATGTGAACGCAACATCCAATTTTCGTTTCATTTGTACAGTTTTCGTCCGAAAAAAATCGTAAGAGCAAGACGACACATGCTCAGAAACTAAAGAACACATACAAAACAATTTTGGTTGTACAAGAATTTTCGTATGGTGAGTAACCTCTTCACTTTCGATATGAAACTGGCATGCAACAAAAAACTGACAAAAATTTGTCGGATAATCTGATCGTGTGTACCAGGCTTTACTGTTGGTTGCAGAGCACCATTGGGAGCTGCAGGGGCGTGCCACATGTAGCATGCGTGGTGACGTCACTTACGCTTTATGCAGTTTGACAATCTGTGTTCATCAGGAGCATCTAACATCATGCACAACACCATAAATACCGGGCTATTAACCTTCCATATTCCAAGCTTTATACTACATATCTATGGGCTTTTGTTTCAGAGTGCAGTATTTTGAGGGTTTTCCTTTTTCTTTTTTTTTTGCGAGTACATTGGTTGTTTTTTTATGTTGACAGGTCCTTTTTTATATAGAATAACTCATAAATAAAATTTTCAGAGCATTTCACAGAATTTGTGGAACTATTCATGTAGGTTTCGGCCCACACTCTAAAGCCTTGTACACACGATCAGATTATTGAATGAATTTTCAACAGTTTTTTGTTTGATGCTAGTCTAAAATCGAAAGAATGATGACAGAATTCAACGTCAGAAGTGACGTAATGTGTTGAATTGTTTTGTATGTGTTCTTTCATTTCTGAGCATGCCTAGTCTTGCTCTTCAGATTTTTTTTTTCAGAAAAAATTAGAAAATCGTACTAAGGAAACGAAAAATCGGATGTTGTGGTCACATCAGACAAAAATGTTCAAGCCTGCAGATTCAGTTTTTCATACCAAAAATAAAGATGAATTAAATCCACAAGGTTTTTTTTACCACTACTATTCCGCTATATTGGCTTTTAAAATTTACAAATGCTGTAATTTAGAATTTGGATGAAAAGTTTTGCTTTAGTCATGAAAGAGGGACAGAGGGACATTGCTCCAAATCAGGGACAGTCCCTCGAAATCAGAGTCAGTTGGGAGCTATGAGTTTTTGTCTGCCGAAAATTCGTAATCGGCTGTCAAAAGCAGCATACTAACGATCAGAAAATCGTCATATCGTTCATCGGACGAAGTTTATCTTCAGATCTTCTGACCGTGCGTACGGGTTTTTACACTATTATTATTATACATTTCTATATCTCTCCGACTTATTCTGCATTATTGTACAGTGAACATGGATCTATTCAGATCAACCTTTGGCCCACAGGACCTTACGTACTAATGTCCCTGCCATGATGTAGGATTATTATAGTCATATACTGTATGTATAGGGCTCTGACATATTGCACAGTGCCGTACAGAGATCAGTCTGTTCCAGAGGAGTTTACATGCTAATGTCCTTCATAGCCATTTTATTATTCATTCCTATGGTGCGGCAGCTGACATATTTTAGAGAAACTAGAGGCATTTATATTGGCCATTTATCCACGGGAGCTCCATGGGAGTTTATGGTGTAATGTTCCTCGCACAGTCTCACAACCTCTCTAGTGACAATGTACTCAGACGCCAGTTACTTAGAAGAGTGTTTTAGGTTCTGGGGAGAAAGCCAGGACACCTGCAGTATACTCAAAACACACAATAATTTTTATGTGAATAGCTGTACTCAAACACAAGGGCTCCTAAAAGCCACACAGTTCTTGAAGTGACACTAAAAAAAATATACACTGTATTCAAGTACGTTTTCTTAATTAAAAAAAACAACAACCATCGATTGTTCTCAGCCTCCTCCAAATCTCCAAATTCCTTTTTTTTTCTGCTATGATCTAACTTCCTGTTAGAGAATGGTTACGTTCATTCTCCATGGTCCCACTGTATATGTAGCCACCTTGCTCGCTCGCTGTGTATATGACCACACATAACCGGTTAGCGACCACCCACTGCAGATATACTGCGGCAGGGCGGCCACTCTGTGCCAGATCACGTACCTAGTATGTGATCTGACACTTCCGGGTCTGGGGCGCGCGTTCGTACCACCGAAGACCTGCTCCCGCTATGGTTGCAAAGGAGATATTTGCCAGCACACCATGGATCAACGAAGTAGCGTTTCAAAAGCATTGTTTATTGCATGATCACATCACAAGTACAGTGGTGGGACACAGCAGGAGGCAATCAGGGGGTCCGGCGGACACTTCATCGACCGTTCGTGAGACATGCCGAACGGTGGTCTGCCTATGTAAACAAGGCAGACCCCCATTCTGTGAGAGGGGAATGTGCTGATCCTGTGTTCCTGCTAAGCAGGAACACAAATCTTTACCTTCCCCCAGTCAAAGCACCTCCCCCCACAGTTAGTAATCATTCCCAGGGAACACATTTAAAAACTGGCACATTGCTTAGTGAAAACATCATACAGTACACACAGTAAACATTGTTAGTCACACCGTTAACCCTTTGATTGCCCCTGATGTTAACCCCTCCCCAGCCAGTGTCATTAGTACAGTGACAGTGTATATTTTTAGCACTGATCACTGTATTAGTGTCACTGGTCCCCAAAAAGTGTCAAAAGTCTCATTTAGTGCCCAATTTGTCCACCGCAATATCGCAGTCCCGCTATAAGTCACTAATCACCGCCATTACTAGTAAAAAAAAATAAATAAATAAAAATATCCCATAGATTGTAGACGCTTTAACTTTTGCGCAAAACAATAAATATACACGTATTGTTGGGTTTTTTGGGGTTTTTTTTTTACCAAAAATATGTAGCAGAATACATATTGGCCTAAATTGATGAAGAAATTTGATTTTTTACATTTTTTTTATTGGGAATGTTTTATAGCAGAAAGCAGGGGCAGCCATCCATTAGGGCGCACAGGCGCCGCCCCCCCTTTCCATCGCTGCTGCAAAACCCTATTCATGCGACCGGCCCCTTTCAGGACGCCGGGCGCATGAATTATAGCAGCAGATTTTTTTTAAGCACCTGATTAGAGCCATAGCCTCTAATAGGCTTCAAAATAGGGTGGGCTCCGGACGCAGAGCATTGCGCTCAGAGCCCACCCAGGTGTGTTAGAATAGCGAATTAATATTCGCTATTCTAACACTGAATTGCCTCTCCGCCAATCAGGAAGCACGGGTCTGATACCCATTTCCTGATTGGCTGAAAGGACAGGCGATCCTATTGGATGCCTACGAGGAGGAGGAGGGAGATACACGGCGGAAGTCGCAGTGATCCACAGGAGGAGGGAGGAAGAAAGCTGCCGCTCGCCGGACACGCTGCCCGACCAGTTCCTAGATGGGCTAAGTGTGGGGCTTTGATGTCCCGACCGTCCTCCAGCCGGGGGGTTGCCACCAACCTACTGACTGACCAGGGGGGAGGGGGGGTTGTTGTTTGCCGCCCCCCATCCCCCCCCCCAAAGAAACCACCAGCCGCCACTGGCAGAAAGTAACAAATACTGTTTTATTTTTTCAAAATTGTCGGTCGTTTTCTGTATAAAGCGCAAAATATAAAAACACAGAGGCGATCAAACACCGCCAAAAGAAAGCTCTATTTGTGGGGGAAAAAAAGGACATACATTTTATCTGGGTACAGCATTGCACGACCACACAATTGTCAGTTAAAATAACGCAGTGCTGTATCGCAAAAAATGGCCTGGTCATGAAGGGGATTAAACCTGAAGTGGTTAACGTGCATTGTTTGTTCCAAAAAATCAGAAGTGAAGGGGAAAAGGAGCTCATTAAGGATGGTACAAGGAGGCGGGAAAAACACAGTAAGAAACAAATTCATGAAAAATAGGTTACAGGACCATTAAATCAGTAGTAAAGCGGAAAAAAATTGCAAACAGGCAGGCTATTTAGTGCAGAAGAAAGATGCAATGTCTCTTCTGCAATAAAATACACTTATCTGCCTGTTTGCAATCCCCTGTAGAATGCACACTGAACTGTGCATGCACAGTTCAGTTTACATACCGCCATACTGCCTGTGTGCCTGCATGAAGCTGAGGGTCAATGAACTGAGCCACAGAATCTCTAATGATTGCAGCAGCTGTCTCTATAGTGAGTGAACTGTAGCTGCTGACTTTTAATATTAGGACACTCACCTGTCCAGGGATGCAGTGCTGTCCTCACCTGAATTGGCTTTAGGTCCAGGTGCCGGCATCATAACTAAGAGAAACCGGCAATGATACCTTTTGGCTTCCCACTGCACATGTGCAAGCCGTGCTTTGTGAATGGTCCTGCAATCTTCTGGGACCTGTAATGTGTCCCAGAAGGCTGTGGGGAAGGAGGGGGGGGGGCAAACTTCTTCTCAGATTGCCTAGGTCAGGGGAAGGTAACCATAAAGTGGTGAAGATCTACCTGAACAACATGGGAGAAGTTAAAGATCACCAGGCACAGTGTCGCCTCCTCACACCTGATTTAAACATCTAATTGCCGTACTACTTACCATGTCGCAATTGCCTGCATTGCATGGCAATCATGAGTTTGAATCAGGTGGTGGAGGTGGCAACATATTGCCTCCTCACCACCTGTCAAACACACTCAGATTACTTTTCAGAGGAGCAGCAGTGGCTGCTGTACTTGTGAATGAGCCTGCAGTACCCTTAGGGCTCGTTCACATGCAAAGTTGGGGGGGGGGGAGGTGGTAAATACAACTGTTCTGTGAAGCCCTCAGAGGTTTGTTAGAGAACCTTAGTAAACAAACAGCATCATGAATGCCAAGGAACACACCAGACAGGTCAGGGATAAAGTTGTGGAGAAGTTTAAAGCAGGGTTAGGTTATAAAAAATATCCTAAGCTTTGAACATCTCACGGAGCACTGTTCAATCCATCATCTGCAAGTGGAAAGAGTATGACAAAACTGCAAACCAACCAAGACATGGCCCTCCACCTAAACTGACAAGCGGGGCAAGGAGAGCATTAATCAGAGAAGCAGCCAAGAGGCCCATGGAGGAGCTCTTGAGGAGCTGCAGAGATCCACAGCTCAGGAGGAAGAATCTGTCCACAGGGCAACTATTGGTCGTGCACTTCACAAATCTGGCCTTTATGGAAGAGTGGCAAGAAGAAAGCCATTTGTTGAAAGAAAGCCATAAGATGTCTGTTTGCAGTTTGCGAGAAGCCATGTGGGGGACAGAGCAAACATGTGGAAGAAGGTGCTCTGGTTAGATGAGACCAAAATGTAACTTTTTGGCCTAAAAGCAAAACACTATGTGTGGTGGAAAATTAACACTGCACATCACTCTGAACACACCATCCCCACCGTGAAACATGGTGGTGGCAGCATCATTTTGTGGGGATGCTTTTCTTCAGCAGGGACAGGGAAGCTGGTCAGAGTTGATAGGAAGATGAATGGAGCCAAATACAGGGCAATCTTAGAAGAAAACCTTTTAGAGTCTGCAAAAGACTTGAGACAGGGGCAGAGGTTCGCCTTCTAGCAGGGCAACGACCCTAAACATACAGCCAGAGCTACAGTGGAGTGGTTTAGATCAAAGCATATTCATGTGTTAGAATGGCCAAGTCAAATTCCAGACCTAAATCCAATTGAAAATCTGTGACAAGACTTGCTACAAATTGCTATTCACAGACGCTCTCCATCCAATCTGACAGAGCTTGAGCTATTTTGCAAAGAAGAATGGGCAAATATTTCCCTCACTAGATGTGCAAAGCTGGTAGAGACATCCCCAAAAAGACTTGCAGCTGTATTTGCAGCGAAAGGTGGTTATACAAAGTATTGACTCAGGGGGGCTGAATACAAATGCACGCCACACTTTTCACAGATTTATTTGTAAAGAGTTTTGAAAACCATTTATCATTTTCCTTCCACTTCACAATTATGTGCCGCTTTGTGTTGGTCTATCACATAAAATACATTTACGTTTTTGATTGTAACATTACAAAATGTGGAAAATTTCAAGGGGTATGAATACTTTTTCAAGGCACTGTACATGGTTTTATAGAATTATCCCTGTCGGTGGCATGGTGTACCCCATTAAAAGTCCCATGGACATTGAAGCATTTATGTTTGAAATTCTATGTGGTCTGGAAGTGTACATCAGACCAGAGGAGCTACTCACCAAAAAAATAATTATAGCTGTAGAAGATCATCTAATCGAAATGGATTAGAGCATTTCATACTGATGTGCATGCTGAGATCAGGTAGTATTCATCATTATAATTTCTGGAATTCTCAATAAAAAGGATTGCTGTCATGAAAGCATTCATCTGCCCTTTATATGTGTATCATGGCCAAACAAAAAACATATGCTGTATATCTCTACAATACATTTCCCCATTTTTGATCCCTTTAACCACTTGAGCTATGGGAGATTTTGCCACTTTCATGACCAGACTTTTTTTGCTATTTGGCAATGCGCTACAATAACTGGTAATTGCGCGGTAATGCAAAACTGTACCCAAACCAATTTTATTTCACTTTTTTTCTCACAAGTAGAGCTTTCTTTAGGTGGTATTTGATCACCACTGGGTTTTTTATTTTTTGCCATATAAATGAAAAAAGGCTGACAATTTTGAAAAAAAAAAAAAAACAAAAAAAACATGTTTTTTACTTTTTGCTACAAAACATATCCAATAAAAAAAAAAATCTATTTTTTTCCAGAAATTTAGGCCAAAATATATTCAGCTACATGTTTTTGGTAAAAAAAAAAAAGTTCCAATAAGTGTATATTGATTGGTTTGCGTGAAAGTTATAGCGTCTACAAACTATTGTATAGATATTGGGATTTTTATTTATTTAAATTTTTTTTTATACTAGCAATATAAGTCAGTGACTTATAGTGGGACTGTGATAGTGTGGCGGCCATCTGACACTGACATTTTGGGGAACTGCCTAACTGCCACTGACATTTCCAGTGCCGCTGATACAGTGATCAGTGCTCATAATATACACTGTCACTGTACTAATGACCCTGGCTGGGAAGGGGTTAACATCTAGGGCAATCAAAGGGTTAATGGTGTACCTAACAGTGCTTACTGTGTGTACTGTATGCTGTTTTTACTAAGCAATGTGCCGGTTTTTACTCCCTGCTTTGCAGAGAGAGAGAGAGAGAAGAAAAAAAACGGCACATCTCTGTATAGAGGGCCCTGTGTTGTTTACCAACACAGGGCTCTCTTCTGTCATGCGCTCAGGTGTCCATAAATCCCGCTGATTGCCTTGTGCTGCAGCGAATGGCAGCTCAAGCCTCTGGGTGCACGCACTCATGTGCAGGAGGACCCTGAAGAAAGCTGCAATGTATAGGTACGTGATTGTGCCTGTACGGGCCAACCTGCTGCAGTAACAGTACTGTGGTGAATCGGCAAGCGGTTAAAGACCCTTACATTACAGCAAAATACGGGATGATCTGCCAGAAATGCACTCAGCTTTTAAAGCCTAATTCCTGGAATACTGTGACTACATTTGGACCAAGCTGGCAAATTATTTCCTTCACTAATTGATGCAGCATCTGCCAGCCTTGTATAGATTGTATTTAGCATCAGCTACATCCTGTATACAGTACTGTGTTCTGGCATCAGGATGGAGACTTCCTACCCCTGTTCCCAGAACAAAATCAAGTTGGGTTGAATGTTGCTCAGCCATTCACAGGAAGCTTTGCATTCTATGAATATAAACAAGGCTTTGGTTGAGGTAGAGAAGACTATGAATGGTGTCACAATCTCCACCTTAGCAAATCAGAGGAGGCCCTCTAATAACACAGCACTGTATAGTGGATGTAGCTGATGCTAAATACTATTTATACAGCACTGACAGCTGTCAATTCGTGAAAAAAAGAGTCTGTTTGGCCCGAATGAACCATTTGGAGTTAGGCTTTAACTGAATGCAAAGTGTTCTGTGATTTAACAAGGTGGAAAAAATGGTAAAGCCAGTGGAGATCACTGTTGTACCGACTACAGTGATTTTCAGCTTCAATGAGCATCCCATCGGTATGGCACATACAGTACATACTTACATTGGTCTAAGCTGTACCAATGTACCTATGTAAATATTACCACACCTAAACTTCAGCTTTAACTCTTGGATGTCCATATAAACCTGATGATGAAACATAGTATCACAGTGCAGCCTTTCAGATGAAAGAATGCTTTAACCCTTTTTTGCTGTCAGAGTCGTTTTTGCATTTTTTTTGCACACGTTTAAAAAATCCTTTGAGGCCTGAAGATTGCATAAAACCCCAACACATGATATATTTTCTGAAAACAAACACCCTAGAGAATAAAATAGTGGTAATTCCAATATTTTATGTTACACGATATTACCGCAGAGGTCTAGGAAACGCAAAATATTTATTATTTATGTTATTTATTTATTAAAAAATACACTAAAGTTAATTTTAAGGCACATAAAGGCAATAAATTACTCAAGTTTTGGTAAAATATAAAATATAAGGCCTTCAAGGCCACGCTGAGAGGGGTGTTTATAGCAGAAGTACATGGGTTCAAGAAACAGTTAGCTTCCACAGTACAGCTTAAGGAGACAGAGGTGACGTTAGTGGAGGCAGAATATGTTAGGGACCCCACTAGTGAGAGGTTGCTGACTCTGCGGGTGAGAACCAGGAAGCACAAGACAGTGCTAACAGACCGTACCATGAAACTTAGCCTTGCTCAATGCAGGCGCATATTTGAATTTGGAGACAAGAATGACAGACTCCTGGCATACTTGGCGCGGCCGGAATACGTTCCGGTGTATATTAAGTCAGTCTATGACAACCACAGAGTGGAAGTTTGTGACTCGGCCAATATCAATCTTATGAAGAACTATATAGGTCTTGTGCCCCACAGGGAATGGAGGCATTGGCGATTTACATGACGGACATTGATCTACCTAAGATGACGGAGGACGACAGTGCTTCTCTTGAATCCGGCATTCCGGTGGAGGAGGCGACTGCCTCCTTTCCTCCTGGGAAGTCTCCCGGTTTAGATGGCCTCCCCTTGGAATGGTATTGCACTCTCCGTTATGGACTGGCCCCTCGTTTGCTTAAAGTGTTCAATGCAGCTAGGTCGGATGATAGATTATCTCCCTCTATGAGGGAAGCCTTGGTCGTTTTGATCCCTAAGGGGGGGGAAGGACCCCCGAGAGTGTGACTCCTATCATCCGATCTCGCTGACGAACGTTGATACAAACATCCTGGCCAAAATACTTGCAGGTAGATTACAAACAGTTATCCCAAAATTGGTAGATGCAGATCAAACGGGATTTATCCAGGGAAGGTGTACACAGATGAACATCAGGAGACTCTTTGTGAATCTGCAGACGGCCCACGACAACTCCGGGACTAGAATAGTAGCTTTATTAGATACAAAGAAGGCCTTTGACTCAGTGGAGTGGTCATATTTGTTCCACCTACTGGAGTCTTACGGCTTTGGCCCTGTTTTCATCTCCTGGGTGCGGCTCTTATACACAGATCCGCTGGTCAGATTATGGATTAATGCCATTATTTCAGACCCCTTCCCTATATTTCGGGGCACCAGGCAGGGGTGCCCACTCTCACCCCTCCTGTTTGCCCTGGCCATAGAGCCCTTGCCAGTCAAACTAAGATCTACTCCAAACTTGACTGGTCTAAGACTTGGGGAGTTCGAGGAGCGAGTGTCACTCTATGCAGATGACATGTTGTTATATCTGCAGGACCCAGGACCCTCGCTCTCAGAGGCCTTGGAGACTACTCCGGAATTCGCATAAATTGGAAAAAATCCTCCCTCTTCCCTATTGATGATGCAGTGGTAATTCCGTCGGATTGCCCCATTCCTTTGTCTACCTCTTTTAGGGGATTGAGGTTCAGCTTCCTATCTCTAGGTTCCTGGAGACCAATTTGTCGCCGATTGTTGGGAATTTTCGAGAGAGGGTGCAGAAATGGCAGAATTTACAGATCACCTTGTTGGGATGGATAAATCTGTTCAAAATGATCTTTCTTCCCAAGTTTCTTTATATCCTCTCAAATTCCCTGTTTTTTGTGACACTACGGGTCTTCAGGCACATTGACTCCATTATTGTGGGATTTTTGTGGGGTTCCAAAGCCCCCAGGGTATCTTTAGCAGTATTAAAGTTGCCAGTTACAATGGGAGGGATGGACCTTCCTGTTTACGTTCCTATTTTATGTCTTCGCAGCTATCCTTTTTGCATTGGCGACTTTTCCCACAGACGCCCAATGCCACTACCCTGTTGGAGGCAGCAGTTGCCACCTCACAAGAAACCCTGCAGAATATGTTGTACAGGAAGGGGATTCCGAAGAGGAAGGTGGGATCAGTCATGGCACTTCCTGGGAAAGTATTTCACCTGTGCTCCCATCGGCGGAAAGATGAACCCTTGTGGCTATCTCCAAATAGCCCCTTATGGTGTAATAGATCTTTAGTTTGTTTGTATAGGAAGGAGCTTGTCCCCTTGGAGTAGAGAGGCACAGTTTGTTCTCTCCCCGGGGGGCAAAGGGTGGGGGGGTATTATCCTTTCTCTACTGGTTCTTGTTTTATTACCTGGTTGTTTAATTTGAAAAAAAAAAAAGCAAATATACTCCATTGTAGGATAGAGTTGGAGATCTGAATGGCTCAGTTAGGGAAGATTAATATTTGCAATGTTATTGACACTGATGTGTGATTGTTGCTTAATAATGTTGCTGTAACACCTCTCTGAATGTACTGTTGAGTATCCTTTGTGTGCACAATAAAAACTTAAAAAAAAAAAAACACAATAAAATATGAGGTTGCATTAAATAAATAGATACCAAACATGTCAAATCTTCAATTTGCTTGCACCCGTGAAATGGCAACAAACCTCATTACCCTACATTTTCTATAGGCAATGCATTAAAAGCCCCTCATGCCGCGTACACACGGTCGTACTTTTCGTCTACAAAAGTCCAACGGACGCTGACGGACTAAAGCTGGCTGGTAATCCGATCGTGTGTGGGCTTCTCCGGACTTTCAACGTACTTTTTTAGCCTCAAATCCGACGTACTTTAGATTTGAAACATGCTTTAAATTTTTACTTCGTAGCTACGACGGACCCCGAAATCCGCTCGTCTGTGTGCTAGTCCGACGGACAAAAAGCCACGCTAGGGCACCTATTGGCTACTGGCTATGAACTTCCTTATTTTAGTCCGGTGTACGTCATCACGTACGAATCCGTCAGACTTTTGTGTGGTCGTGTGTAGGCAAGTCCGTTCGTTAGAAAGTCTGCCGCAAGTCCGCCGAAAGTCTGCCGGAAGTCTGCCGGAAGTCTGTCGGACAGGCTGTCTGACTTTTGTAGACGAAAAGTCCGACCGTGTGTACGCGGCATTACAGGCCAATCTGTTTAGCGTTACGGAGGAGGTCCGAGGCTAGACATATTGCTCTCACTCTGGCATGTGCGGTGATATATAACATGTGTATCCCAATTGGCTTTTTCATGCATAGGCCCCCCCTATGCATGCTTTAACTTTCGTACGTGCATATATGTAGGGAGAGGATTTTATGTGCTTGGGTGTGACTTTCATTTTTCATTTTTAACATTTATTTACAATTTAAACATTTGTTTTTACTTAACTTTTTTTTTCATCACATAGGGGACAAAAAGTCCCCTACGTGATAATTTTTTTGACAACAGG
Organism: Lithobates septentrionalis; assembly: GCA_037952835.1. Lineage (NCBI taxonomy): Eukaryota > Metazoa > Chordata > Amphibia > Anura > Ranidae > Lithobates > Lithobates septentrionalis. The sequence continues at coordinate 1,851,811 of JBBDGP010000504.1, forward strand.
TTCTCTTTAATGAGACATTGGGGGTCTAAAAGACCCCGAGTCTCCATCCCCTGTGCTTCTCTGATCACATTGCATTACATTTTTTCCTGGCCATGATGTCAAACACATCGCTTCCACGTCACCAATAAGAAGCTCTCGTAGCCCATAGATGGGCAAGCAGAGCCCAGGATACATGGCAGGGGGTGCGCGTGTGCGCGGGGGAGGAGGGGGCACGTTACCGGGGGTGTGTGCAAGCAATTGAGCAGCAGCACAGCTGCCAGACTGTTTCCATCTGTGTAAAACCCCATGCTGTCAGGTTCGTGTGATGTAAGGGCCTGGCAGTGAAAGGATTAAGGACCTTGTGTGTTTTTGCATGTGCATTGATGTACTTGGGGTGAATCTTTCCTAGGCGTTCTCTTGCATTTTCTTTGAGGTTTTTATGTGTTCGTGCATTTGTGTGTTTGTGCGGTGTGAAAAAATGCAGCTTTTTTTGCACTTCACTGCACTGCACTGCACTGTAATGGTGTGAACTATGCCCATAGGCAAACCTGGATTTTGGATGCATCCCACTACATCTGGGGTGAATGGGTTCTAAGAACTTTCATGTGTGAATGGTTGGACTTGCTCGCTCTTGAGGCGGACTATGAGATTTGTATGTGCACACAGCAGTGCGCATGACTACAACTAACTTCCACTGCTCTTTCTAAACAAATGGAAGCGAAGGGGAAAAGGAAAGGTTTAGGAACTCATGAGGGACGTTACAAGGAGGCAGAAAAATTAAGTCCATAGTAAGAGATGATTTCATGAAAAATAGATTAGCATTAAGTGGTGGATGTGCATGGAATATTTTTGGAGAATAAGGATATTGTTGAGTGTCACTTTAATATACCATATATTGTCTCTTCCTGCATTTCTGTCTTCTTAACAAAGCTTTTCCATAGCATTACCTTTTCTATAACAACTGATAATTTTTGGAAAGAGGTAACATTCACTGCAGATCGTCTCCAATTGTTAGTTATAGAAAAGGTGAAATGCCTTTGTATATGACTATACTATTAATAATGGATATTCCCATGGTTGTCTTGTCTGACGTGCTCATTCTTCCATGTTTAATGAAACAAATATTTTGGTCAGGAACTGCACATTCCAGTCTTATTATGGAGCTATTGATGTGAAGCACTCATTAACACTAATCCCTGTTTTATAACCTAGATGACTTGAGTTACAGCTATGTTCTCTCCCCAGTCCTCATGACTGTATGAAAGCATACCAGGAAACTCACATCTTCATATAGATTCATGATAGTGGTGGACTTTCCCATCATTTTGCACCCAGGGCTTCTTATAAAATAAGGACAAAACTGTTGGTTCCTGTACACCCCCAGGCTGGGAGGACCAACTGATGCTACAATGGTTAATACCTTTTTTTGTTCCCCTGGCCATTCTATCATCAGTGTAAAACCATACTTGCTTATTATACTAGAGGGCTGTAAGACACCTCTTAGGGCTCCAGGGAACAGCGCTATGATTTACAAAGGTGCTTAGCCCTGCAATGGCACTTTTAAAATGAATCTGTGTAAAAGAAAAAAAAAAAAAACAATGAAGAACATGTGACCTGTCAAGACCATGTGATTGTCCTTTCCTCCAAAGCAGTTGCTGCTCTCTGGCCCTTGGCACTTGTCTAACAAATAAAATAGGTACATTTCCCCCAATACGTATAGCCAGATATCGCCCCTCTCACTCTCCCACCTGCTTCAGATGCTCAGATTCCCGGGGGGACATTCTTTCACATTTTATGGGAATGTCTGGTAATACATGATTACTGGCTGCAAGTGGTTCACTACCTCCATGATAAAATGGGCTCACCCTTGACAGCTGACCCCAGACCATGCCTGTTAGGCCTCCTACCTAACCCTGAGGAAGATAGGTTTGAGACTTTTTCTACAGGAAGTGTTATTTATCGCTAGGAAGCTTATTGCACGCCAGCGGATGCAGGCACTCCCCCCCACTCTACAGAACTGGTGTCATGAAGTCAATGCTGTATTTCCCTATAAAAATCTCATCTATACACACAGAGGGTGCCCAACCAAGTGGACCAAAACATGGGATTGCTGGTTGGCTGTCCCAGATATGTGCCCGTAAATACATGTTGACACTGAATGTCGTTAATTTATCCATTAATTCTAGATACGGGTCCTATGACACATGAATCAAGCCCACTGTTGGGTTTTTCTTTACATATTATCTATATGGCCGATTGCCACTTTTTATTGTGCTCTTTTTGTTGTTTCCCTGTATTTGGGTTTTCCCTTGTTTCACAGTTTTATGAAGCAGTTGTGGGTGGCAGTCCTTACTTAATTATATTGTTCATATGTCTTTTGTGTTGTATGCATACCAGATGTAATCCTTTTTTTCTTATTTCAATAAAACACATTTGAAATTTATAATAGGTACAGTCCATGATACTTCCCAAACTTAAACTTAAAAAAAAAATAACAAAAAATTACCAAATACACTTTTTTTTATTATTAAACATTCAAGTCTACCTTCTCACGGATCATTGGAGTCTACGCTACCTCTTATGCAGTGTACACACGAGCAGACTTTTCGACCGGACTGGTCTGACAGACCGAGTCCAGCGGACAATCCGATCGTGTGTGGGCTTCATCGGACCTTCAGCTGACTTTTCCAGTTGAAAATCTGACTGACTTTAGATTTGAAACATGCTTCAAATCTTCCTGACGGACTCGAGTCCGGTCGAAAAATCCGCTCGTCTGGATGCTAGTCCGACAGATGAAAACCCACGCTAGGGCAGCTATTGGCTACTGGCTATCAACTTCCTTATTTTAGTCCGGTCGTACGTCATCACGTACAAATCCGTCGGACTTTGGTGTGATCATGTGTAGGCAAGTCCGTTCGTTCAAAAGTCCGTCAGAAGTTTGTCAAAAGTCTGACGAAAGTCAGCCGGAATGGCCGTCGGACTTTTGTTGCCGAAAAGTCCGCTCGTGTGTACGCGGCCTAAGAATATAAATGCTGATGCTCATTAGAACTCAAGAAGTGACTTGGACAAGCTACGAAACATCTTCAACATTCCAGAAGAAGTCCAGTTGAATGTCACTACTACTCCACCACCAGAACTACTACTACTGTTCCACCCGAACATACCCTTTTAAACCCTATAGCAGTCCTTCTCAACCTTTTCTGCACAGAGGAACCCTTGAAATAACTTTCCGGTCTCAGGGAACCTTTGCAAAAGCTTTCTATATCTACAACTCATGATACATTAGTGTGATGGTCAGTGGGATAAATGCTCCTTACACTTGTGGTCATTGGGAAGAATTACCCCCTTACAGATGAAAGGCAGAAATTGCTCATTGCTCAAGAAACCCCTAGCAACCTCTGGAGGAACCCTAGTTAAGTAACCCTGCCTTATAGAAACAAATTCTTTAGAATTTTACTATATACTGTCAACTATTCTCCAGCAATTGATCTCTATTACAATATATGAGTAGCTGTGTACACAAAGAAATATCCAATTTGCAAAATTTACAGTGCCTCGTTCCCAAAACAAATGGGATTTCAATTGTCGATGTAGAAAAGTATGAATCAGAAGGAACTTGATGTGTGGATGAAATTATTGAAATAAAATTATGCAAGAGATCTTCCTATATAATGACTCTCACTTATAATAAAACATGTTAAATGAGAATTGTCTGTGTTGTCCATTTTAGCTGCTGGATAAACATAGTCTATAGTACGTGTATATGTACTGTCTAGTGTATGTGTAGTATTACTATAGGGACATGGGGCAGAGACAATGCTGTAATTCCTGATTAGTATAGTACAGGGCTCCACTTGTCTCTTTGTAAATCTATGGATGGTGTCATTATGTTTTTCACTAAAACCAGATGGTTTATTTTGTCATTTATTTCTGCCAGCAGTTATACAGCGAGGATAGTGATTGTACTGACTAACATAAAGGTCACATACACAAATATGCTTTCATCAAAATGTTTTTCAGCAAGTAACTGAAAACACACAAAATGCACCACCACCTTTTTCTGGATGCCCCAAACAATCAGAAAGTGGATACATCAGAGAAAATGACTTTACCCCAGTCCTCAGCAGTCCAATCCCTCTACCTTTTGCAGAATATCAGTCTATCCCTGATGTTTTTCCTGGAAAAAAATGGCTTCTTTGCTGCCCTTCTTGACACCAGACCATCCTCCAAAAGTCTTTGCCTCACTGTGCGTGCAGATCAGGGCTGGTGCAAGGACTTTTGACACCCCAGGCGAAACCTAATTTTTCCGCTCCCCCCCCAGCTCCGCCCCTGAATCCACCCCCTTTGCCCGAGCATCAGTGTGACAGGAGTCGGCGCTAGAGGAAGAATGAGGCTGCAGTAGAGAGCACTGATCATAGAGGCGCACAGGGGATGTTTGCTTTCATTCCATCAGGACATGTCCTCCAGTGCTGCGCCTCTATAATGACACTACAGAGCGGCTGCCTGCGTAACATGCAGGCAGAGGCATCCCCTGCATCCCCCTAGATGTGCACGCTTTATCCCAGCAGCGCCCACTAGAGGTTATAACATTACAGAGGTATTTATAATACAGCACTTACATACATGAAAACATACATAGCACGGAGACGGAGAGAAATCAGCAGCTGGGCGCCCTAGGCAGCAGTGCACCCTAGGCGTTTGCCTAGTTTGCCTAGTGGTAGCACCGGCCCTGGTGCAGATTAACCCACACCTGCCTGCTTCCATTCCTGAGAAAGCTCTATACTGGCAGTGCCACGATCCCACAGCTAAATCAACTGTAGGAGACGTTCCTGGTGCTTGCTGGACTTTCTTGGGCGCCCTGAAGCCTTCTTCACAAATGCAGTGGACATGTTTTTTTATGGGATTAAGTTCATTTTCATGGCAAAGATGGACTTTGCAATTAATTGAAATTCATCTGATCACTCTGCATAACATAAAGCAAATTTCCCCATAAGAAATAATGGAAACTCAGATGATTTGTTACACAAACATTTATTCATAGGTCCTTCAGTTTATAGTCCATATAAAAAGAATATAGCAATGTGACCAGGTTTTGTAACCATAAAATGTCCATCCACAAATGGCAGCCTCCACAAGGGGATTAGAAGCAAAATCCAGCAGGAGCTACAGAGTATAAAAGAGAAGAGAGGCGCCTCTAAGTGTAGCAATATGGTTACATTTAACCCCTCCCCACCTGGCCACTGCACATAAACAGCTGGGTAGGTGCTTCCTCCTTCTGAGTGGACATTCCTGAACGTCCAACAGAAGGAGTGAGATTGCACGGCCGTGCAATTCCGATGCGCTCGTGTCACCTGGAAACAGCACATCTCGGATCGGCAGGAGGGCTCTGCGATTGGCCCTCCTGATCACATGATGGCTGTGTCCAATCACAGCCACCATGTGATGTGAATAGAGAGCCGGTTGCTAGTAGGCGATTGGCTCTCTTTCTCTTCTCACGGAGCTTGTCAGTGAGGAGGAGAGCGGATCTCTGCAGCCGCCTTATGGTCAGTGAGTATGAGCTGTTTTTTAAAGCTTTTTACACACTGATCACCAGCCTAGTGTCCCCACATGGTAAAAACACCTGTCCCACATATGTCCCAGTAAAATCATCTGTCCCAGTGATCATCTGCACACATCTGTCCGTGATCATTTGCGCACATCTGTACATGATTATCTGAGCAAATCTGTCCGTGTCCACACAAACCTATTAGCATACACTTATTAGGATTTTTTTTTACCAAAGACATGTAGCAGAATACATTCTGGCCTAAATTTATGACAAAATTTGATTTTATTGGATTTCTTTTAAAACACAGTAGAAAATATTGTTTTTTTTTCAACATTTTTGCCCTTTTTTCGCAAAAAATAAAAACCCAGTGGTGAATAAATACCACCAAAATAAAGCTCTATTTGTGTGAACAAAATGATAAAAAATTTAATTTGGGTACAGTGCAGCATGACCGCGCAATTGTCATTCAAAGTGCGAGAGCACTGAAAGCTGAAAATTGGTCTGGGAAGGAAGGTGGTGAAAGTGCCCGGTATTGAGGTGGTTAATGAAGGTACATCATTTAGGAACTCACATGGTTGATGATTAAAGAAGGCACATCTAAGTATGCAGGCAACTGGGGTAAAGCTGTTCACATCGTCTTCCGCACCGCCGGCTCTTACCGCTGTCAGTCTGCAATCGTGACCAGGAAGATTACCCTGCAGTAGAGCGATCTGAAAGCGAGGCTTAAGGCTGGGTTCACACCTATGGGAATTGGATGCAGGTTTTGGTTGGAATTCAGGCAAAAATCTGGCCCTGAAATGGAGAACAGGTATGCACCAGACCCCTGCTGTGAGGCGCATCCATCGGAGGTGTGAACCTAGCCTGAACCGCTTGTGGAACGCAGTGTGGAAGGGATGACATCCATGGTAGTGTGGAGGATGGTCTATGTGGACAGCTTTACTCCCGATGCCTGTATACTCAGATGTACCTGTTTTAATAATCAACCATGTGAGTTACTAAGATCCCTTTCACACTGGGGCAGACGGGCTTTGGCGGTAAAGCGTGCTATTTTTAGCGCCGCTTTACTGTCGTTTTAACTGCGCTATTCTGCCGTTAGCGGGGCGGTTTTAACCCCCGCTAGCGCCCGAAAAAGGGTTAAAACCGCCTGCAATGCACCGCTGCAGCGGCGGTTTGGCGGTGCTGCCCCGTTGTTTTCAATGGCAGGGGCGCTTTAGAAGCAGTGTATACACCGCTCCTACAGCACTGCAAAGATGTGGCTTGCGGGACTATTTTTAGCGTCCTGTAAGCGCACCGCTCCAGTGTGAAAGCCCTTGGGCTTTCACACTGGAGAGACAGGAGAGGCTCTTTATAGGTGCTATGCAGGTGCTATTTTTAGCACTGTAGCACCTCAGTATGAAGGGGGTCTTAACCCCTTCCCGCGGAGTGTACACAGATGTGCGTACTCGGCTTTCGGGGGTTATACCGGGATGATGCCCGCAGCTGCAGGCATCATCCCAGTACTATTTTAGAGCCAGCGATCGGCTTTCCAGGTATAACAAACGATGCGTCTAAAAGCCTCTCGGCTGTTATACCGGAGGAGCGGGAGGGGACGTCCCCCCCTCCTGCCGCTCTTACCCAATCACCAATCGGCCGCCTCCGACGGCTAGGAACAGACTGGAACGAAGCCGTAAGTGGCTTCGTTCCAGTCTCCTAATTGTAAACACGGAAGCGACGTCATGATGTCACTTCCCGTTTACTCGGCTGCCAATGGCGCCGATTTTAAAAAAATATACAGTATTCAGAATCGCCGAAAACGGCGATCTGAATACTTTGAAGTGCAAAGGAGGGATCGGGGGTCTTTTAGACCCCCGATCCCTCCATAAAGAGTACCTGTCACCACCTATTACTGTCACAAGGCATGTTTACAGAAATAAAAGTGATCAAAAAATTTTTTTTGTTTAAACACAATTTATTAATATAAAAATAAATAAGAAATTTTTTTTTTTAAAGCGCCCCCGTCCCCACGAGCTCGTGCAGCAAAGAAAACGCATACGGAAGTCGCGCCCACATATGTATACGATGTTCAAATCACACATGTGAGGTATCGCCGCAATCGTCAGACCTCCTCTGTAACTCTAACCTAGTAACTGTAAAAAAAAATTAAAGCGTCGCCTATGGAGATTTCTAAGTACCGTAGTTTGTCGCCATTCCACGAGTGCGTGCAATTATAAAGTGTGACATGTTTGGTGTCTATTTACTCGGCGTAACATCATCTTTCACATTATACAAAAAAATTGGGCTAACTTTTTTGTTTTTTTCTTTTAATTCATGAAAGTGTCCCTTTTCCCAAAAAGTTGCGTTTAAAACACCGCTGCACAATACCGTGTGACATAAAATATTGCAACAATCGCCAATTTATTCTCTAGATTATCTGCTAAAAAAAAATAAATATATATATATATATATATATATATATATATATATATATATATATATATATATATATATATATATATATATATATATATAATGTTTGGGGGCTCTAAGTAATTTTCTAGCAAAAAATATGGATTTTAACTTGTAAACACCAAATGTCAAAAATAGGCATAGTCATGAAAGGGTTAATATTGTACCTTCATTAAATGTAACCATATTGCTACACTTTAGAGACATCTCTCTTGTCTTTTATACTCAGTTGTGACATGACACTACTTGTATATCAAGACATCGCTCGTTTATCAAGTCAAATTTTATAAAAAAAATGTTGCTTGTCTTGCAAAAGGCTCTCAAACCAAGGTTTTACTGTATATGCAAATTGCCACCATAAAAACTAGGCAGCAGACTTTGTGAAAACTATTATTTGTGTCATTCGCAAAACTTTTGTCCCACGGCTGTATATGAATTCCCGGTGTGACCCGGTGCCCAAAGTGCATGGACAGTGTATAATATGGATCCCAATGGCCCTAGTTCACACACAGTGCAGTGTTCCAGCGCAGTCAACAAAATTAGAACAGGCTATTTTTTCTCTGTATGGAACGCATCTGGAACGTGACAAAATCCACCAAAAACAAATGAAATGCACAAAAAGGTACCCGAACACATATGTCCCTAAATGCCCGTACACACGATACGAAAATCTGAAGTAAAATTTTGTCTGACGAATGATCTGCCGATTTTCGGATGGTTAGTATGGTGCTTTTGACAGCCGATTTTGATTTTTCGTATGACAAAAGTTGGATGTGCAGACTAAGGATGAGCTCAGGCGTGTTCGCACAGCCCACGTGCAGAGGCCGCCAGGAAGTCGGCACTGCCCTGCGCTAATCACAGGCGGTGAGACATTTCCCGATCTCTGCAGCCGTGCATCGGGACAATGTGTCATTGCCTGTGATTAGCGCAGCACAGTGCCGACTTCCTGGCGGGCTCTGCACGTGGATTGTGCGAACACGCCTGAGCTCATCCTTAGTGCAGACTATAAAATTTTAACCGTATGTGAACACAACTTCCGATTTTCATATGATTAGTACGGTTTTTCGTCAGAAAAAAAAATCATAAGACCCCTTAACACTGGGGCGGTGGTTCCTTTAGCGGTTAAAGCACCGCTAGTTTTAGCGGCGCTTTACTGCTGTTATAGCGGCACTATTCAGCCGCTGGAGGGGAGCTTTTAACCCCCACTAGCGGCTGAGGAAAGGGTTAAGAGTGCCTGTTTTGCAGTGCTGCCGAATCACTTTGCAGGTGCTTCGGCAGCACTGCCCATTCATCTCAATGCGCAGGGGCGGATTAGGCGCGGTGTATACACCATTCCCGCACCGCCCCAAAGATGCTGCTTGCAGGACTTTTTTTCCTGTTCTGCAAGCGCACCGCCCCACTGGGAGACCCCTCAGGCTTTCACAATAGGGTGGCTTGAGAGGTGCTTTTTAGGTGCTATTTTTAGAGCTAAAACGCCTGAAAAGCGCCCCAGTGTGAAAGGGGTCTAAGAGCAAGAGTACGCATGCTCAGAAACAAAAGAATACATATAAAACTATTTAACACATTACGTCACTTCTGAAGTTGTATTCTGTCATATGAGAATTTTCGTATGGCGAGTAACCCCTTCACTTTCGACATGAGACTGGCATGCAAGAAAAAACGAACGAACGGTCGTCCGAAAATATGATCGTGTGTACGAGGCTTTAATTGAGATAAAGAAAAAAAGAGAGACAAAAGAATGCATAAAAACGCACACGCAGAGATCACCCGGAAGGCAGACATTGCGGTGTGGACCAGTCCTGGTCCGTCGTAATGCTCTGCGGACTCATTTGCAACAAAATAACACATGCACATTTTCTTCTGCAAATATGAGGTTAGCCTCTGAAGAAGTCACGTGACGTGACGATATGCGTTAGGATTGGAGCACGGGACGCTGCCACAGACAAACAACAGGAGACGAGCTCGGCGCTCGTAGTTACTACACACTGCAGCATAGTTTTAAATAGAGGCACGGGGACATATTCCAGTTTCCAGGCACTGGGACAGATTCCAGATTGGTGACACTCCTGGAGGCATACGAGCTTGGCGCTCGTGGATTGATGCCCACACTCACTTCATGAAAGTGAGTGCAACCTCCCCCCGTGTGTGTCTTGCCCCCCCTCCACTGTGGTCGTCGCAGAGTTATTTTACATGCTGTATACTTTTTATTTTTTATATTTCGCTTGGCATGTTCATCATTGTCACTACCTTATACACGGAATGTCTACACCTGCGGGTCATTCGCAACACAGGCTGTACACCTTACAGCTGTAAGGTAAGCGGCTTGCAAACACGGAGGTGTCCTCACTGAAGATCCCCCCTCCCTTCACGATTAGAATTGTTTTGTGTTTCTCATCACAAGTTTTTGTTTTTTGGACTGGATGATAGAACTAATATTCATGTTAGCCCTAGGAATTTGTCACTTGTAGTCCACCAGGATTTGGCACGTTTTTGCTAATGGGGCACTAGCCCACATGTATTTTTCTTGCATTATATATTTTTTTGCATTGTGTCATCATTTATCCTATTTGTGTTAGTATATGCATTTTTGCTTTGCTATATTCAAGCAGTCACTGTTTCACAATTACCTTTTTATATTAGGCTTTGTCTGCCTGCAACATTATAGTCATGTTGATCCGCTACCTTGCACTACACTGCATCCTCACCATGTTCTTTTAGCATGTAGGATCCATTCATGCATTGGCCCGTCTCTTTTTTAGTTCACTTTGCCACTTTAGTCATCTTTGTAGCTCCCCCCCCCCCCCCTTCATCGCAGCGCAACTACCATCTTCCCCCACTTTTGTCTCATTTGTCCTGCTTTGGATCAGTACTTAGGTGTTGCAGCAGTGTCCTTTTAGCGTAGCCCCCCCCCCCCCCCCCCCCGGCGCAGGAGTTTCCACTTTCACAGAGTAACCCCTTCACTTTCGACATGAGACTGGCATGCAAGAAATAACGGACGAACGGTCGTCCGAAAATATGATCGTGTGTACGAGGCTTAATTGAGATGAAGAAAAAAAGAGGGACAAAAGAATGCATAAAAACGCACACGCAGAGATCACCCGGAAGGCAGACATTGCGGTGTGGACCAGTCCTGGTCAGTCGCCATGCTCTGCGGACTCATTTGCAACAAAATAACACATGCACATTTTCTTCTGCAAATATGTGTGCAATGATTACTATAAGAGGAGAGCTGGAGATGTTCTTCCCTTGTAAGGAGGGGGGCAATGTGTGGAATGTTGGCACACATGAGGAGGTCACATTATAGGTCAGTCATGTGCCCCTCACGAGGAGCCCTCTAATCCTCCTCATATAAAAGGGCGCGCAGCCCGGACCGGTCCTTCCACCACTGGAAAGCTAGTCACGTGTGGGCGGGAAGGATTAGCTGTGTCTCATTAATGGCCCCATCACCTGTGTACTAACTCATTATAGAGTGACTCAGGTTAGATATAGAGGAGTCTCCCGCAGCTGAGGTGATTCTATCATTACAACAGACATGGCTCATGTGAGCAGTGTGTGCGCTCTGCTCCTACTCGCTCTATACACACAGCGCCTTGGAGCTCAGTTCCCCAGAGCTTGTACTACAGTGTCGGCTCTGGTGAACAAGAGGTGCTGCCCCCCTGTGGGCTCCCAGGAAGACAACCTATGCGGCTCTGCGCAGGGCCGGGGACAATGTGTACAGGTCCAGGTGGATGAGCGCCCATGGAGCGGACCGTACACTCTGCGCAATGTGGATGACCGCGAGCGCTGGCCACTCAAGTTCTACAACGCCACCTGCCGGTGTAATGGTGAGTACTGCAGCTGATTTCCTCAACTCGCACATCTAATGCTGCTCCCTCTTTACTAAACTGGCCATACACTATACAATCTGTATCCTTTTATGTTAGCCACCCACTCTCTCTTCAATGGTATGATTTAATCATTGTGCAATTCAAATGATTAAACCTGCTGTTGAAGAGCTATAACTTACCTTCTGATTATTTATTGATGGCCATACACACTTCAATGTTATCGTTCAATTGATCTTTTCAAATCTGCAACCAAACCTTTCTTGAAAGATTTTAAAGGCAATCATATCCGACCTAAGATAATTGGCTGGGGCAGCAAGTGATCATTTAGCATTGATAAGCACCAGTGATCAGATACTTTGTTTATGAATCTGATCACATTTCTATTAATCAGAATATGACATTACATGGTAGAAACAGAGATGCCATCAATTGTTTACAATTGTATCTTGTCTATCAGTCAAAATCGACTCTCCTTCCCAGGCCACGTGCCAGATGAAATGGGTTATAGGCTATAAATTGATTATAGATTGGAAGAAATCGATCATTTAGCTTGATTTAGATCCAATCAAATGGAGTCGGTTGGGCAGAACAGAAAGTGATCAATTGTCAGCACTGATCGCTTATGTTTATGCATACAATGATATTTTACCAATCAGATGAGATTACATGGTGGGAACAGAGATGTGATCAATCACTTGGCAATCACATCTTCCCTATCGCTCAAAATCCACTTCCACTTGTGTGTGGCAAATTGATCAAACAGGTTGTCCACTGTAGATGAATTATTCCTATTGGGCAAGGCTGATCGGAAAAGACTTTCCCCAAATGATGTATTATGAAGACAAACCACCAACTCCATTTGGCTTCATTCAGACATGTAGTTGGGAGGGGGACGGGGGTAAAGTCAAAAATGTGTGGTTCAGCTGCCCCCCCCCCCCAAGAGGATCTTCAGGACTCCCCAAAAAGTCAGCAGCTGCAGATCATTAATATAAGGACACTTACCTGTCCAGGGATCCAGCACTGTCCTCACTCGAGCCGGGTCTTCATGGGTCTTGGTCTCCAGCACCGCTATGTCTAGTGTGGGAAGCCAGCTGTGGCTCCTCACTGTATGCCGTGCTGGTCCTTGTGACTGGTCCTGCAGCCTCCTTGAGACCTGTGATGTGCCCCAGAAGGCTGCTGGCAAAGGGCGTGGGCACAACTTCAATCCAAGTGGGAGGGGGTACCCTTCAAAACTGGGTACCTCCTCCCCTCCATGGTTACAGGGTGTTTGTCAGCAAAATTGAGGTTAAAAAAACTCAGGGAGGAGGCATCACCCAGCGCTTCCTATGTCAGCAGGCTTTGAAGTGTGATCCAAATGCAGATCATGCTTTAGAGGAAAAGTAGATAAAGACGCATATCTAAACCCTAGGCATGGAAAAACAATGTCATTTGCTGGTGTATGGCCAGAAGCTCCTGTGTCTGATCCCTAAATATGTGTCCGATTTCTGAGCATACTGCCCCTCCTCGAGTCCTGTATGTCCTAACATGTAGCCCATTACCCTGGTGCTTCGGAGGGTGAAGAGTGAGCAGGAGGAAGAGGAAACAAAAAGGTGGATAGAAGGAAAATGCACCAATATAGTGCAACTGATTACTGAATTTTTTTTATTTTTATTTTTGGCACATAAACCATTAAATAAGTGCCTCTAGAAATCTGTGCATTAATCTGTGTGCCAGCAAATCTCTCCAAATGAATATCACCTCTTAACCCCCATTCACAGCTGAGCGGTTCTCTGCTTCTTTCCCTATGCCTGACTCTGCAGAATCCCTGTCCTTTCCGATTGTCCCTGTCCACACTTGTACAGCACACTCTCACCCTACGCTCCAAAATACATCAGCTTTTTTTTATTTGAGCATATTTTAGAGGTTTTGATCCCATTAACTTTAATGACATCACCTCTAAATCCACAATATGCATGTTTTGCAGGTATTTTTATTCTTGAATTCCTCTTCTCCTTCCCTTGCCGGGGGGGGGGGGGGGGGGGGGGGGGCGGCAATGCCCATGGTTTGATACACATGCAAAAACTATATAAATAGAACTCTGCGCCAAAGGTGTAAAAAAATAAAATATTCAGCTGTAGTCACTATGTTCTCTGGAGTGTGTAAAATAACTGACCACACTATATCTAAAACAATGTTGTATTAATCCCAACAAAATGCAACAATGTATCCATAATAATATCCACCTTCAAAAATACTGTGCTCCAAAAATTATACTTGGTTCACAATGTGTCCATAATTATTCATAAATTCAAATAAACAAAAACACAAGTTAATGTCCACGTTCAAGTGCAAAATATGTAAAAAAACAAAAAAAAAACAAAAAAATTCTATTCAAAATATGATATCAAAACAAAAACAAAGCACATACACAATCTGTTTTTTTGATATCAAATTTTGAATAGAAAAATTGTTTGTTTTTTTTAGCACAATATTTTTGAAAGTGGATGATTTATTTTTTTTTGTTTTTTTGATGCATTGTTGCATAGTGTTTATATAACCGCCTTGTTTTAGGCATTTAAAACCATTCCCATGTTCATGCCGGTGCGACTTATGCAATTTGACAGTTCCAAATCACATGACAAGTCACACCCCATTGCCGGCAATGGAACTGTTCATGTCGCAGGGATTAGGAAAGGTTTTTGGACTACTTTTTTACAGATTATTTTGCAACTTGCATAAACTTCTGTTAATCTGCTGAAGTAGCGTGATTTCAAAGCTGCACCGGTGTGAGCCAGGGCTTAATATTTACCACGCGGTCACACACAATCATTTTACACATGCAAAAACACCTGAGAAATGCGCTTCAAAATCACCAGGAATACTCTTTCACTCCTGGTGTAAATGCAGCTTTAGGGCCAGTTCAAACAAGAATTTCTGCATTCCCAATGGTTTGATGCATTCGGGGTGCATTTTTGATGTTGTTGTTTTCTCCATCGCAATTCAAGACATATGCGTTCTGGTGCATTTTGCTATGTTCCAGATGCAGTCCATACATAAAAAAATGCAGTATATTCTAATTTGGTGATTGCACTGGAACGCACTGCACTGGTGTGCACTAGGGCCATACATGGAAAAGGCTATGCATATGTTTTTGATGCAGATTAAAAATGCACTGGACTGCATCTGGTATTAAATCCAAAACCAAAAATGTATTCTATTGCAGCTTGGCAATCCTTGGATGTGGTGGCTGCATTAGTTTTTTGTTTTTTCAAACTTTTCCTCTGTTTTCCCCTGGTGATCTGGCCAGTAACACACCTCCTGTATTAGAATGCCCCCAGTCTGGATGAATGAGCACAAAGGGCTCATTTGGACAGCAGCATTGACAGTATGGGGGGGAGGAGAGTGTTGGATGTACTAGCAGATTTAACTATACTAACACATTGAAGCTGAACTCCAGCTAACCCCTTATAAGCAGTTACAGCAAACCTTTTTTTCCTTTTTGGGATAAAGCTTTTAGAGCCCTTTCACACTGGGGCGGTTACAGGCGTTATTGCGCTAAAAATAGCGCCTGCAAACCAACCTAAAACTGCCTCTACTGTTTGTTCAGTGTGAAAGCCTGAGGGCTTTCACACTGAAGTGGTGCGCTGGCAGGAGAGAAAAAAACTCCTGCAAACAGCATCTTTGGAGCGGTGTATTCACCGCTCCTGCCCATTGAAATCAATGGGGCGGCGCTATGCGAGCAGTTTTAACCCTTTTTCGGCCGCCAGTGGGGGTTAAAACCGCACCGCTAACGGCCGAATACCGCCGAAAAAACGACGGTAAAGCAGCGCTAAAAATAGCGCCGTTTTACCGCCCACGCCCCCACCGTCCCAGTGTGAAAGGGGCCTTACATTTTATAAAAGCTGATCATTGCACACACCACTGCTAATGTTAAATGGTTTGCCCAGTAACTGCAAGAAAACTTGTTCTGTTGAAAAACAGACTGACTGGCTGGATCACCAGATGAAAACAGAGGGAAGAAAGCCTAAAAAAAAATCAAATGCAGCCATCACATGTAAGAATTCATTAGCTGCAATATGTTTGCCTTTACATTTAATACGTTAAGACCATTATTACTAGAACATCACGATTTCCCTTCCCCTCCTGTCCTGGTGACAACTGTAAAATATTGGTTTTCCCATGGACAGTAGTTACCAGAACAGACGTTTTTGGCTATGCATAATTAAAGATTTGTCCCTGAAACGTCTTTGGTTTAACGACTATGTATGTACGACTTTCCTCTTATGTCTGGTTTTAAAAATATCATGAGCAATTCATACATTGATTTCAATGTCTTTCGTCTTTCGTCACAAGCGCACCCCCCCTTTGCCGGTCGGTCCGACACTTACCCCATCTAGGCAGGTGGTGTGCAGTGGCTCCATGTCCTCTCTTCCGTCGGTGGCTTGCAGCTCCTCCCCTCCCAGGCATCCAATGGGATCGCCTGTCCTTTCAGGCAACTGGGTGATGGATGTCAAAACCCACTTCCTGATTGGCTGGGAGGAAGATAAGTGTTACAATAGTGAATATTCATTCGCTGTTTTAAAACACCTGGGTGGGCTGTGAGCGCATTCTCTGGGCCCCGAGCCCACCCTATTTTGAAGCCTACTAGAGCCTCTGGCTCTAATCCGTGCTTCAAAAAACACCCCCCGCCTGCATTGGAATCCATGCATCCGGTGCACTAAAAGGGCCGAATGCATGGATAGGGGAGGTGGTGATGGATGGGGGGGGGGGGTGCCCTTAATGGTGTGTGTTGAATCACATTTTTAATGCCGACTTTAAGCTGCAAAGGTAGCTGGATGGAGTTCTATACATGCAATGACCACAATGCTTTTGCTTCATGACAAAGATGATTACCCCCATCGGCTTTAACATTTTTTACTTGGCCATTCGGGTGGGGAAAGCTGCCCAGAGCTCACATATCTGGCTTTTTCCTTACACATACTCTGCTGGGATGTAGTTGGAGTATAAAAAAACCTAGCATAGACCTAGTTTGATGTCTTTTACGCACTTCACTACAATAAGACTCCTTGTGTGTTTGCCCAGCATCAATTCCCATGTAAAATTAATTTTCCACTCAGTTAAACACAAATGATTTTTGTTTTTCTTTTAATTAGTTATCAAATGACAGTGATTTAGATGTAACCCTGTGTTACTAAGCGCGGGTAAATGAATTTGATGCCGAACCATTAAATTTGCCATGCCGCTGGAGCCCAACTCTGCGATCTTAGATGGATGGCACAATGTGTTTACACAAACTGTTCTCAGCAGATGCTTCATTAAGGCGTTGCTCCCTGGACCATCTCCACAACTGTAGCCCATGAAGGCTCCCACCGTTGCTGAATGTACATGCTTTATATTTGGAAAAGTCACTCTTAATAGTGAACCTAACGAGCCGTTGTTTTTTTGTGAAGTGTCCTCGAGATATGACATTTTTCTGAAACTTGTATTCTTTGTTCAGTTCGCTGCTTCCTAATCGGCATTGATATTTGATGGAGATGATTTCCACGGGCTGTTTGCAGAAGTAAAAAGTATATTACATTGTTATAACACCCAAAGCTTGGTAAGGATCAAAGAAGACCTGTCTTTAAAAAATTGAGCCTATGACAAAGCTTGGTGTAGGACCCCTAGCCCTCCACATTTTAATAGGCAATGCCACCTGCATGAATCTGCTGCAATCTATCATTTGATTTTTGTTCAAAGTGATATTGTATAACATCTGAACTATATGTTTATGCATTTACCCGAGTCTTCTACAATGTATTCCTTAGTTGCTGACTAGCTAAATTGCTAGCCGTCCTTAAACAAAAATGGACCCTTGAGACATAACTTTGCTCCTTTCTGACGGAGTTGTCAACGCATCATTTTAACAAGGGGTGCTATTGTGTGCTTCAGTTTAAGGATGGCTGCTGGGGAACAGGTGGGGTCTAACTCTATGGCTTAGGTTCAATGGCCAGGCAATTGGGTGCCAGTAAAATTTCTGTTAATTTATTCTTCTTAGTCAAAGAGCTTTTTTGTGTCACACACCAAATTGTCTTACTGTTGACCAAATACCTGTAAGTAACTACCAGTTTCAACTAAATTTCAAAAGCTATAAGGACCCAATAGCATCTACTGCCAACAGGTTGTCTGGCTTCAATATTTCATTGAGTTATTAATCTAGAATAGTGGTCTCCAAACTGTGGCCAATGGGCTGGGTGTGGCCCTTTGTTTGCCTTTATCTGGCCCTTGAGGCACAATGCCTCCCACTGGCACTAATGTTGGGGCACCATTCCTACCTTGAATACCAAAAATCGGGCACTATTCCTTCCACTAAAACCAGATGGGGCACGGTTTACTCATTGACACCAGTAATGGGGCATTTTTTAAGCCCACTGACCAGTCTGGCCCCCTTAAGGTCGCAAGGATGGTAAACTGTCCCTTTTTTTTTTTTTTGTTCAGAGTTTTGATGCCCCTGATCTAGAACAAGAATATAGCATGTAAAGTCAGACTTCTAATCTGTATACTTGTTCAGGGTCAGACTTAAACGGAAGCCCTAAGCTGACAATGTCAGCTAGATGACCAGCCTTTTTAGGAGCAGACCTCAATGGCAGCCTGAATACTTTCTTTAAAACACTTTAGTAATCTAGTCTTTTTAATGATCACAGTAAAATACTTAAGCTTTGTTTTAATGCACAAACTAATATAAAATCCCAAGACCAATAGATGCTTTCTAAAGCCAGCCAAAAACTGTTTTTTTTTTTTTCTCTTTCCTGCAACCCAATCACAATCGTTCTTCCTTCAACAGTCGGGTCTTGATGAGGCAATCCCCCCGCAGAGCTGCAATTGTGTTGTGGTGCGGGGGGTGCTGTCCTGGCCTGGGAGAACCTGTGATTATTGCTAGCGGCTATAGCATGTAAAATTCGACCAGGTGTTTTTTTGTTTTTTTTGTGTACCCAAGTTGATTAGCTTGGGTACATTCAGCCTGCCCATAGACTAAGTCTATGGCTGGCTTAAAGTGGATGTAAACCTGATTCATGAAACTTGACCTGGGCACTTATATTTGTAGTGTTTACTTATCTCTCTCCAAAGCTCTTAGCCCTGTGTCTTTCTGCTGCTCCATTCTTCTGTTATCAGCATGATGACTTCTGACAAATTATCCAACAACCGAGAAAGAACCAGCCAAAAATTTGTGTCTATGCTATAAATTAGCAGAGAGCTGGTCTAGTCACAGTTCTGCACATTCCTTCCTTCCTCTGCCTATGTGGAGGGGGGGGTGTCTTTCCTCCAATCAGTTGTCAGTGTATGCTAAGACTTCACTCCCAATGCTGAACAGCTGAAGACAGCAGATATACATGTAAAACATGTAGGGAGATTTGTTTCTTCTGTATCATCTGAGGCTTTTCACTTCACTGGGTGTATGAGGGTTTACATCACTTTAAGTTTTTTTTGTTTGTCTACGAACTTTGACATGACAGTTTGTTTTGTTTTTTGCCCTGACAGTACAAAACACTGTATGATCTCCTCCAGTTATCAATAATATACAGTATATACTGTTATGCTGTATCTACACACTACTGGACTTACATAAAATACACTTGCAGGTTGCAACTGTTTCCTTAGTTTGCTATGTACATAATTTAGTGTTTCCCTACAAAAATAAATTAATCCTGTTCCCTCATAGCAGGTTAAACTGCAGTGCTTGTGCTGTCTAACCTGCCCCACTGGAAGCTGTAACAAAACTGCCTGGTACCGTGGTCAGTTTACGTGTCTCATCTGCAGCCCTCCTCTGTCCTCTCTCCTCTCCCTGCCTGTCAGCTCGGTGTGTCTGAGCTGTCTCCGCCCTGCCCCCCCACCCCCACCTGCCGCAATTAGTAGTACATCACATTTTAACAAATGTCACTGCTAGCCCCTCTCCTTCATTCAGTGGTAATGCACAGTGCAAGTGTTGAAAACAAAGCCTCTAAATCATTTTTCAGATATCTTCAGGCTGGTCACGTGACTCCTGGCCGCTCTGCTACATTTTGATCCAGGGCTACAGCAGGAGGGCTTAGAAGCCAGCACAGTGGTCACCTAACCTCCCTGCTGATGTCAGAGAGAGAGCTCAGCTCCTCCCACTGTAGCCTGGGGATCAGAGTAGCAGGGTGACCAGGAGTCACGTGACCGGCCTGAAGATCTCTTAAAAAAAAAAAAAAAGTATTTAGAGGCATCCATATCAGTAAACGCTTGCACTGTACATCCTCGCTGGAAAAAAGGGCTGACGGTGAATAATTTTTTAAAGTGTAACTTCATCTTTCCATCTAAATCTTCCTTGTTTTAACTTTGGATAGTAAAACGATTTATTTTTATTTTTTTTCTGCCAGTAAATGCCTCGTAGAGACCACTTCCTGTTTCTTGTCTGGTAAAAAGCCTAGGCTTATGACATCATGCAGCTCTCACTCGTCAGTTTGCCAGGAAGGGGGGGGGGGGTGTGTGAGTCATAAGAGGGCCAATGAGAGCTGCAGAGCTGGAGGTGTCTAAATCCAGGAAGTGGACAGGCAGCAGCTTCAGATGCCAACAGTTAAAATGGCTACAGCCAGACTTGGTGGAGGGAGATTTCTGCAGCATATTTGGCAAGTACAGAATCACAGTATATAAAATATGCAAAGTGGTTGGAGGAAAGCTTCAGAATGGCAAAGATGGTTTTTATTACGACTTATTTGAGCAGACTGCAGTTCCTCTGTATATGCAGTCCTGTAATTTAGAAAACTTAATGCCTAATTTTTTTTTTTTTTTTTTTTTTGCTACCCAGTAGAATTCTGAGTTCTTTGTTTTTTGTTTTTTTTCTCCCAAACTGAGCATAGCACAAAGGGTTTTTGACCAATTTTTTATTTCCAGGAAAGAGTGGAAAGGTTTTAAGTGAATCAACCAAAAACTGAATAGCGGAATAAGGAAGAGTTCACAACATTTTATGTGCCATTATGTTTTACAGAGCTAAATCTATAAAGACTACCCAGTCTATTAAAATAGATTTTACATTAGGAGGGCAGAGTGATCCTTGTAGAGCATGTCACTGAATAAACTAATAGTTTTTGATTTTTTTTTTTTACTTGGCTAGCAACATTGATCACTAGGGCAAAAAAAAATCTGGAACATGCATTGACACATGGTAACAAGCCAATCCTCTCCTGATCTTCTGACTGCTCCCAACTGATCAGCCAGGCCTAGGTTGCACCTGGGGCTTTGGATGGCAGAGGTATAGTGAGGAGGAGGAAGAGGTCATTAGGTTTAATTACCATTTCATCACAGAATATACCTGCAGTACATGAAATGACTGAATCCCTCTTGGCAAAGAATTTGTGCAGTTGGGGCATTTGAATGAAAACCGGTTGTTGCTTTGCACTTCTATTGTTTCTGCATCTATGTCCTGTGCTATAAAGACAATACAAAGAAATGAAGACATGAGCCTGGCAAGCCGTCTCCTGTGTTTCTTTGTTCCTGATGTATGGCTTGTTAAATTGCAGCTT
Source organism: Lithobates septentrionalis (assembly GCA_037952835.1). Classification (NCBI taxonomy): domain Eukaryota; kingdom Metazoa; phylum Chordata; class Amphibia; order Anura; family Ranidae; genus Lithobates; species Lithobates septentrionalis. The sequence goes on from JBBDGP010000504.1 coordinate 1,873,110, forward strand.
ACTCTTATTAAACTTTATACCTATGTCTTCCCCAGGAAACTTTGCAGGTTATAATTGTGGAGAATGTAAATTTGGGTGGACAGGACCTAACTGTGATCAGAGGAAGCCACCGGTTGTACGGAAAAATATACATTCGTTAACCGCACAGGAGAGAACTCAGTTCCTGGATGCACTGGATCGTGCGAAGAACACCATTCATCCTGATTATGTAATTGCCACTCAGCATTGGCTTGGTCTTCTTGGGCCCAATGGAACTGAACCACAAGTATCCAACACCAGCATCTATAACTTCTTTGTCTGGCTTCACTACTATTCTGTCAGGGACACACTGCTGGGTAAATTTCTTTTAAAAGTAAAAAAAAAAAAAAAAAATTAAAAGGACTGTCTGTATAGCTTTTTTGGTGGAGAGTTATTATGTTAAAGCCCATCTAAACACACAAACAAAAATCTTCTATATTGCACGTTGACAATACTTAGGTGTAGTAGATGAATTATTTTATTCATAATTTTTTTTTTTTTTTTGTCTTGATGGCTACCCTCACTCTTCCACTGTATCTGTGGAGAAGCAACATAGTCACCCTTCAAACACCGCATTGTCAACCTGTAGAGATGGTAGTGTTAGATGGATTAGTAGATTTAGTAGGTGGCATTTACAGAAGTTAACATATTAAGCTAGCTAGATTTTTATCTTTTGGGACAAATGTTTTAACTAAATTTTAATAAGTTAACCACTGTAAGCACCTCTGGGAGGGTTTTTTTTTTCTTTTCAATCTGGTGATTTTGGCCAGTAACACTTCTGCCTTGGGGTGTCTCCGCACTGGATGGGGGAGAGCCACCTTTGGACTGCAACGTGGTCAGTCCTGGGTGTTTAAGCAGTTACAGCAACTCCCCCCCCCCCCCCCCTCCTTATTTTTGGGACAAAGCGTTTGCATAAACTTGACCATTTTTGGCACCCCTATCGGTGGTAAATGGTTTGTCTCAACCCTGTGTGTGTGTGTGTGTGTGTGTGTGTGTATGATTATACTCGCCTAGGGGATGCAGCATCGATCTACTCAAACATCCCTGATCGCTCAATTCTCCCCTCCGAGCAGAAAGCAGTAACTGCCAGTCACTGGCTCTCTGCTCTGCCCTTCCAGTGCTCACTGGAGTGGCTGGCTGAGAGGCTGATCTAGGTGGCGATCCAGGCATCTGGGTGGATCCCAACTGTAGTCAGGATCGGTCCAGCGCCTGGACCAGCTGAGTAATGTCTGCTGACAGCAGACTTTAGCCTACTGTCAGCTGAAAATGGGTCACAGGAGTATATATTTCTCCTGTAATGCCAATTTTAACTTAACTAATACCTTCTTCTTTTTTTTTTTTTTTTTCTCTATGGTCACATCTTGACATACAATTGCAATAATGGTGACAGACCTTTTTATCTTTTTGTTAGAAAATACAGTAACCTATAACAAACAGGTAAATTATGAGGAGAGTTTCTCTTAAGAGGTTACATATCTCCTGTGTTGCCATCAGCCTATTGCTTAAGGTAGGTTCAGGGTTTCAACCGCCAACTATATACCGTTCTACAAAGGCAGGTTGCCTAACATGGAACCAGCCTCCTGCCTCATATCAACCGCAGCTTATGAAAAGGTCTGGAATGACTCTCCAATATCCTGTCCGAACCGCTCCAGAGGGAGGTAGAGCACCACCACTACCTACTTGGCAACCTACCTTCCGGCGGGGAAACTTTGTAGTACTTATCAGCCATAAAAAAACGAAGGACACGCAATCCAGGTCCCAATACAACTTTAACCACATGCCGCCCAATCATGCTGCACAAATCGCCGTAGCTGTACAGCGGCCGCTCCAAGGGGTATAGGGGGCACGCGCACCTCTATGACACTAAGGCCATGCGGCTGCAATGTCCGCCAGGCACCCACGATCGCTCCTGACAGAGCAGGAACGGGGATCTGTGTGAACACACAAATCCACGTTCTGTCAGGGGGGAGGAGACAGATTGTGTGTTCCTAGTGTATAGGAACACCGATCGGTCTCCTCCCCCAGTCAGTCCCATACCCCCCACAGTGGGAACACATTTAACCCCTTCCCTGACGGTGACATTTATACAGTAATCGGTGGCTATTTATAGCACTGATCGCTATGTAGATGTTAATGGTTTAAAAAAGTGTCTGCCCTATCTGCCGTAATGTTGCAGTCCCGATTAAAAAAAAAAAAAACAGATCACTGCCTATACTAGTGAAAAATGCCAAATCAATAACTTATTTTGTAGGCGCTAACTTTAGCGCAAACCAATCAATATACGCTTATTGCATTATTTTTTGGGGAAAAAAATGTAAAATACATATCGGCCTAAACTGAGGAAAAAATTTGTTTAAAAAAATGGGGAGATTTATTATAGCAATTTAACATTTAGCAATATAGCTTTTTTTTTATAGTGCAAAAAATAAACCGCAGAGGTGATCTAGTACCAACAAAAGAAAGCTCTATTTGTGGAGAAAGACAGACATCCATTTTGCTTCGTACAACGTCGCAGGACCGCGCAATTGTCAGTTTAAGTAATGCAGTGCCATATTGCAAAAAATGGCCCACTCAGGAAGGGAGTAAATCGTTCTGGGGCTGAAGTGGTTGACATCAAAAAGAGGAGAGAGTAAGAGGGGGAATAGGAAAAGAAGAAAAAAAGAATGAGTATCGGTAAAGGGGAGGAATCAGGATTGTACCTATGAGCTCTTGAGTTTCCATCACTCGCACCGAGCTCCCACCCGCCAGGTGTCCACAATCTCCTCCAAAGCAAGAATAGGCAATGTTCTGATCAAGGAGGAATCTACACCCCTACTACTGAGGTCGGTCGCGGTGTCGAAGAGCTGGCTCTGCCAGCTCTTACAGCGCATCGTCAAGGCTCGAGGGAACTTGTGGTTGGACCAAGTCTCTGGTCCCACCCAAGGACCATATATTGGCAAGCTTATCTCTGGTGCCCTTACATGTAGCAATCCAATCCTCCGCCTCTCTGATCTCATTCACCCTGCATACACACTCCTCCCAGTTCGGGACCTGTGCTCTCTTCCAGTAAATGGGAAGCAGTCTCTTGGCTGCATTCAATAAGTGAGGCAGCACACTTTTTTTTTTTTTTTTTTTTTTTTTTTTTTATAGTGACTGATCGGCATTGGAGGAATGTGTAGGAGGCAATGGACTGGAGAGAAGGGAATGTCTAAACCTAGAATTTCTTTAACCTATTCTTTAATATCTTCCCAGAAAGGTACTGGCAATCCCACCATAAGTGTTCCTTGGCCTCCACAGCTCTGCCAGCATAACTCAGAGTTGGAAGGGTATATCCATGCCAGGTCGGCAGGCACCCTATACCAGCATGACAGGATCTTTTACTTTTTATCTTTTGCATTTTAGAGTCTGAGGAGGAGGACCCGAACAGTTGGTAAATTTCTGAGACCATGTGTGGGACTGGTTCCTTTGCTATAAAAAGGCCTTGAAAATGTGAGGGGATGTAAGATCTATTTATGGAGCTGCCATGTACCTCGAAAAAGTGGTGTAGTTGTCTATCCCTCAAAGTTCATTTGAGGTCCCCCAGTCTTGCCGTCGGATTCAAAGGGCATCAGTCTGCAATTCCTCAATTTCCCACAGCTAGCATTCCCATCTACCCAAGGGCCAAAGAAAGGCATTTGTTCCCCTGGAGGGAACCAGAGAAATCCACCCAAAGGTGCCAGTGGGCACACAGAGGGGGGCCAGATCCAGCATTTTGTTGACCTGGTCCCATGTCTTAAGTGCATGGGTCGTCAATAGTGACGTATTGTCTGACAACCCCCTGGGCATGGAAGCATTTTAACTGTTTTTGTTAAAGTGTTTGTTTTTTCATTAAACAGCATAGATTGCATTCACCAGATGCTCCTCTAATGTGATCAATGACTATTGTGCTACAAATGTGCTTGGGACATTAATCATGCCAAGGTCCTAAACATTTAAATGGTGTCCTTGTGCTTGTATTTAGAGAATACTTCTTAATAGTATTACAAGTATACAGGTAACAACCCTTAACACTGAAAGATCAAAATGGGTTACTTTTTATGTTTAGTTAATTATACTTTCATCCGGTGGAATGTAATTTTTAAGTTAAACTTTCTATTTGGAAAACCTTCCTATATTTTTAATTCTTACAAAATGTAATTTACCCAGATCAATATTTTTTTTTTTTTGTAAAGTTATCCAGACTATTAAAATGCAGTAGACCTAAAACTGTACCTTACAGCATCATTACTCTGCCTCGCTAGGCTAATCATAATAGGTTCTATTAACTGACTGTGACATCCAATTAATCAATTGATTGTCCTATAGAAGATGTTGCTTTGTGTCTATTAATCCTTGTAGCAAGCTCTTTGGTGCGGCAATGAACATAATATGATAACTGTCTCTTGGAGCGGAAGCTAAAACTCTTTTTTTTTTTTTTTTTTTTTTTTTTTTTTTTTTTCCCCTCTTTTCCAGGGCCAGGACGCCCATTCAAAGCTATAGATTTGTCACACAAGGGTCCTGCATTTGTTACTTGGCATCGATACCACTTGTTGTGGCTGGAGAGAGATTTACAGGTAATGTGGGAATAAACGGTCATTGTCTAGAAAGGTAAACTTTTCTTATTCTCGTTCAGTGAAGGTAAAATTTGCTGCTGCATGGGGAAACATTTTGTTTGGTTCTATCTTTTGGCAGCAGTGTTTGTCGGAAAGGCTGCCAGATTTCTCATATCGAGGTTATACAGAACACTTCATGTTTTCTCGTCTCGTCTTCCAGGACAGCCTCTGAGACATAGGGCTCCTCCCTCCGGGACAGGAAACGCGTATACCAATTATCTTAAAAGGTGGTCCTCCAGGACAGGAAACTCGTATACCAATTATCTTAAAAGGTGGTCCTCCAAGCCTCCCTCTTCAGTTATTGTGTTTCCTGCCAGACGGGAGGGTGCACGCTAGGAACTTAAGGAAGCTCCATGTCTCAGGACTGTCCTGGGAGAACCCCTGGCATTGACTGTGTTCTGCCTGGTCACCCCTCTGTCCTGCTGGGGAAGAGGGTGATGCTGGCTCTACCACTGCCGTTGGCTCTGAGAGAGCAGGACCCCGGTGACTACAGCCACGTCCCCCCTACAGTGCTCGTACCTGCATAGTGTCCCGGGCTGGCCGGTGAGACTCCTTGGCCGGCCATGCCGGTAACCTCTGTGGCTCTTCTGGTTTCAGCGGGGGTGGGGCTTCTGCGTTCCAACAGGCGGAAGTGACGCAACGTACTTCTGGCGGAACTGCGTCATCAGGGGGTGCAGGGTTCTTGGGACCCAAGTAACTCCCTCCCTGGGTGGGCTGGGCACTTCCTAGGCTGACCCTAGCACAGCAGTGGTTTGGGTCAGGGAGGCATACTAATAGAAGTTTGTCCTTCTTCGTCTTCTTTTTTTTTTTTTTTCTTTTTTTTTTTTTTTTTTCTTTTTTTTTTTTCCTGTTTAGCTTTCAGGTTAAAGCCCAGGACACAGGGGGGCACAAGGAGCCCTGCCCTACAGACCATAGCAAACAAGATTCTTTGCTGGGCCAAGGTGAATCTGTCCTCATTGTCAGCCATTCACCTAAAAGGCTCTCAGAATTCACTGGCGGATTTTCTCAGGCGCCAGCATGTCAGGACGAATGGTCCCTCAACATATGTTTTCAGGGAGATTGTGCGGTGTTGGACAGCCGGAGGTGGACCTCTTCACCTCGGCTGGCAACAAGAAGGTGGCACAATTCTCTTCCATCCACCCGCGAGATCAGGCCACAGGGATAGACACCTTTGCCAATCCTTGGCAGTTCAACCTGTGTTATGCCTTTCCTCTAGTGAGGCTGATAGCTGCGGTTCTCCAGAGATTTCTGGCAGAATCGACGAGCCTCATCCTAATGGCGCAGTTTTGGCCAAAGACCCTGGTTTGCCAATTTGAAGAGACTGGCCATTTGCCCTCAATTACCTCTCCGGGTCAGGGAGGACTTGATTTCCCAGGGCCCTATTCTACACCCGCAAATAGAGAGCCTCAGACTAACAGCCTGGTATCTGAGGAACAGCTGTTGAGAGCTCAGGGATTTTCAGAAAGTGATTAGAACTCTACTTGAGTGCTGTAAACCGGTAACCAGGGCAATTTATGCCAAGGTATGAAAAGGTTTAATTCCTGTTTGGTAGAGCAGGGACTGAATCATCCTGGGATTCCAGCAGTCCTGGATTTCTTTCAGATAGGTGTAGAACTGGGCCTTTCTGTTAGTACTCTGAAAGTTTAGACTGCGGCCTTAAGTATTTTCCTGCAGACCTCACTTCAGCAAAATCAATTCGTTAGGCATTTTTTCAAGGCCCTGGCGAGGTCCGGATCGGTGAGGGTGAGAGCCTGCCCCACCTGGGATCTGGCCTTGGTCCTCAGGGCACTTACTGGTAGTCCCTTCAACCCCCTGGAGAAATCATTGCTAAAATGGGTTGTACTCAAATCCTTTTTTTATAGCTATCACGTCAGCCAGAAGGGTGAGTGATTTGCAGGCTCTCTATTCGGGTGCCATTTTTGTTGATTCTGGAGGATGGGATCGTACTTAAGACAGATCCCTGTTTCCTCCCTAAGGTAGCATCTGAGTTCTATGGAACATGGGACATTGTCCTGCTTACATTCCGTTCCACCTCAGAGGCAGATGAATCTTTAAGTTTATTAGATGTTAAAAGAAGCCTTTTAGTTTAGAAGTCACTAGAAGCTTTATAAACGCAGATTCTTTTTGTTAATTTTGCAGGGGGCCTGCAAGGGTTATATGGTGTCCAAATCTTCAATTGTTAGATGGATGAGAATGGCAATCCTAGAAGCTTATGAGTTGGAAGTTAGGCAAGCACCATTAGTCAAGGCACATTTCGCCAGGGCAGTCTCGGTTTTATGGGCAGAGAGGGCCGGTGCCTCTCCGGAGGCCATTTGCAAGGCAGCAACGTGGTCCAGCTACTCTACATTTGCTAAACATTACCATCTGGATTTGTCTGACAAGGAGCAGACATTTGGACGAAAGATCCTCCAGGCAGTAGTCCCGCCCTCACAAAGTAATGCTGGCCATACACTATACAGAAAATCGGCCGAACCCCTTTTCGAAAAACGAACGTTCGACCGTGACCGCAAACTATCTTGCCATCATATAATGACCGATAATCTGTTCAGTGGACATGAATAAATAATTTTGTGTTCGTTTTTTTACATATACCTAGTGCAGAAAGTTCGGACGGGAAACACATTAACCTTGCAATTTATCGTACGTTCGGCAGAAATTTTCCAAACATGCCGTTCGTTTTTTTTCCACAAAAACGTCACAAACGATTATCGATTTGTACCCACTAACTTGCCGAAAAACGAACGAAGTGTCCATTCGAACGATTTTTCGGCCGATTTTTCGTATAGTGTATGGCCAGCATAAGTTTCTTCTTCATCTCAGAAGTTGTCCTGGAAGGCGAAAGGAGAAAACTGGAGTTAAACTTACCGGTAACTCCTTTTTCTAGGAGTCTTCCAGGACAGCCTGGTTTCCCCACTTTTTTTTTTTTTTTTCTATTAACTGGTGTTGGAGTTATGTACTGACGTGTTAGTGTGTTGTCTTTCAGAGCCTTCCGGTAGTTCTTTGATAAACTTGAAGAGGGAGGCCTGGAGGACTAAGTTTTAAGATAATTGGTATATGTGTTTCCTGTCCTGGAGGGAGGAGCCTTATGTCTGAGGCTGTTCTGGAAGACTCCTAGAAAAAGTTACTGGTAAGTCTAACTCGGGTTTTTCATTTCATGTTAAGACGGGGGGGGGGGGGGGGGGGGGATTGTTTACTAGAGGCAAATCCACTGTGCACTTGGGAGGTGCAGTCACTGTAGATCTGAGGGGAAGCTCTGCTGATTTCTAGCATCCAATCATGTGTAAGCAAGGATGTGGTTTTATATTCCTTCCATGCCCCCCTCAGAGTTACAGCGACTGCACTTGCAGTGCACAGTGGATTTGCCTTAAGTAAATACCAATGTTTGCTTTAAAAAACAAAAACCCTTGCACTTTTCCTTTGGCATCCAGGCAAGGGATCCTGGCATAGGTTGGTAGACTACCCATCTACAATAACAAGTAAGGAAGGTGAGTTACTTTACTCAAAAGAAGTTCCACTTCACCTTCTAAGCCACCCAGCCCCCCCCCCCCACCTCCAATATTTGGGGTGGTTTTTTTTTTCCTTGTTTGGAAAGGTGGGGTGGAGCAGGTACCTGACTTTGACACATACCCACTCCAACCTCCAGTCAGATTGACGCGGCAAACTGACCAGAGGTTTGCCCCCCCCCCCCCCCCAAAGCCTCTTGGACCATGTCACAGGTCCCAGGAGACTATGGGACCAATCGCATGGCACAGCTTGCACATGCGCAGTGAACAGCTGACTGTGAAGCCGCAAGAAGTCAGTCGGCTTCCCAGTATTAGGATACCGGTGCCTGCACCTGAAGACCGGCAAAGAGCTGGGTTGGGTAAGGACATCTCTGGATCCTGGGACAGGTAAGTATGTGTTTTTTTTTTAAGTCGGCAGCTACAATATTTTTCACAAAATTTGGTTTACAGGATGAATAACCTCTTTAAGGAAAGATATGAGTCCTTTGCTTGCTCCTCTCAAAATGGCTTATACAATTTAAGAAATTGAATTAAACTCTCCAAAACCTTTACAGCCAAAGATGCTGCAGTCTTGGCCTCTGCTTGATTTGTAGTTGTCATGATGCTGCACATGTGATCAGTTATGACACCAGCCATTTGATGGCAGTTTGGTTGAGCACAAGCAGCTGTGAGTTATCATTGATAGCCCTTGAGTGTAATGGTTTTGGGAAACTGTTAAATGGATTTAAGCCATATCTAAAACAAACATTTTAAAAGGGAAGGGCTAGAACCTCATGAGGTTTTTATTGTGGTCTGTGTGGCGATTCACCCAATGGGATACAAAACATGGCAAGAAATCCTGTACATGGCTTTAGATAACTTAAAACCTTAATGGCTACTACCAGATAGTGTTGACCTTCTTTTTTTTTTTTTTTTTTTTTTTTTTTTATAGCTTGATATAGCCTTATGCACTGTATGTAGGGGGAAAAACTGCCTCAGTTCACACTGAACCTTGTATGAATCAAAGGAACTGCACCGCATTCCTGTTTTGGTTCACATGCGATTCAATCCAGTTCAATTTGAGCCTATTGATTTTGAATGGGCCCAAATCACACTACATCACACCAAAGTAATGCATGCATCAATTTTGGAACTGCACTGCAAACAGATCGCGTTGTACCGTGTAATTCGGTGCAAGCAAACTGTCTACTTTCTCCACTGCAGGTGGGGCTCAACCGCAGTGGCGTTGCAGAGGCAACGCCACTACGGTTTTCTTTGTCACAGGAGGCAGCTATTCAACTGGATGCTAGCACCCCATGTGACTGGCAGCCATCTTGGGTAATGCAGAATCTATTTAAAATCCTGACTCCCAGGCCTGGCACACATTTTGTGTGGCTAGAGCAGTGTTTCTCAATGCCAGTCCTCAAGGCGCCCGAACAGGTCATGTTTTCAGGCTTTCCATTATGTTGCACAGGTGATTTGATCAGTTTCACTGCCTTAGTAATTACCACAGCCATTTCATCTGAGGGAAATCATGAAAACATGACCTGTTGGGGCATCTTGAGGACTGGAGTTGGAGCACTGGGCTAGAGTAGGGACAGTGCTTGGCATTGGGGAAAAGTTCCAGAGGAGTAGGGAAAAAGACATGCCATCCTACCTGAAAGCCTCCCCACTCTGGGTATGGACTGGCCAGGCCGTATTCCACTCCTCGAGACTGTCGGCAAGCCTGAGACCTTCTGCTACTGACACATCGTGGTTACATTCTGTGAGTGCTACTGGTGAATTGCCTTCCCGTCAGGCTTGTTTATTGCCGAACTTCAATTACACTATAAACCTGTTACTCTGTACCTGGACTCTTGAGTGTTTTCTGCCGCTACACCTACCCACACATTTGCAACCTGCGTTTGGGGTGTTAGGATTGCAATGAAATGCGCTGCAGATCGCAAGGACTGTGATTTGAGTGCAGTGCAGAAAACTTGCACGAATGGTGGGTTTCCCGTACTGCATTCTGTGAACCTAGGCTAAGGGAGGATATTAGTAGTTGCAAATCGTCTTTGTTTGCTCTTTAATTGCTGCTATTACTGCTTGTTACAGAAAATGCTTGGCAATGACTCTTTTGCTTTACCATACTGGAATTTTGCAACTGGAAGAAATGAGTGTGATGTCTGCACAGATGAACTGTTTGGTGCACCCAGACCAGATGACCCCACTTTATTAAGTCTTGGTTCCAGGTTTTCACGCTGGGAGATCGTGTGTAATAGGTAACCTTTCTCTTTGAAATCAGCTGAATAAATAAGGTTTATGGTGGGAGTGTCTGGGAATCTGCACTGGCTTCTGTAATAAAGTGTAATTAATGGACTGCAAATTTGTCACATTTCACTGGAGTTGGATGGGAGAGTTGCCATTGCTTGGAACCACAGATGGTTATGGGTTCAAATAGGCAGTTATTACAAATGAGAACTTACTTTTTGTTTTTGGTAGTAGTCTGGAGCCTTTTTTTTTGTTGTTTTTTGTATTGCAAAAGTCCCAAGCATTGCTATTTTGCAATACTCTCAGTAACAGAAATTCCATTATGTGCAAGTAATGTTGTGCTTTGCATGCTTGAAAAACACTAACTATATACCTTGTAAGAGTCTCACATGAACTAAAACCTGTTGCTTCATACCCTTTCCTAATTTTAACATAGACAAATGTTGTGGAAAAACAGCCAATTTTATTAAATGGTTAATTTTGTGTGTCCCACCCCTGTTCTCATTTGGAAGTTCTACCTTCACTTTCTTTACCAAAAATCTAGACAGTGAGGGGTCTTTCTCCTACAACACTATTGACTGCATTAAAAATTGACAAATTGTTAACCCTTTTATCATGTCATACTGAAGTTTTAGGCTGGGGTATCCCTTTAAAGTAATTTCAGTTGGATAAGAAAACACTCAACTTTGATTTGGAATCCTTCATGTTAAACTGCATTTTTCTATTTAAAATCCTAGTCTAGATGAGTACAATCGTCTTGTTACACTGTGCAATGGCACGAATGAAGGTGTTATTCGCCGTACCCCAATAGACAGATCTGGTGGGCGACTGCCAAACACAGAGGACATACAGAAATGTCTTTCCCTCACAGATTTCGACAATCCTCCTTACTACACAAATTCTTCTTTTAGCTTCAGGTATGTATTTTGTCAGTGAATTTTCTTGCTTTTTATACTTGCCCAATACAAAAAAAAAACTACAAGACTAAACTTATCCTGAGAAACAGCCTTTTGCCAACTCCTCATTCTGCAAATGCTAGTTGAATAACAAAAACAAGATTTCACATAAAGCATTACTGGCTCTGTCCTGACTTTCTCTTCAGCTCCTTGCAGCACCTTCACAAATGCTAGAGACCTGCCAATTGAGGCCTACAAGTGAGGAGACCAGGGGAGGGGGACTTGACCTGTCACAAACGCACACATCTGCAGGTTATGGCAGAGGCACAAGAGCTGTCAGGATTACAGGGATACACACATTGTGGCAAGAGTGTGTCACGGGAGACTGGGAATCAAGGGGGGAGACCCAACTGGATGGGTGTTGGGTTGCAGGTGTAGGTTAAGACCAATAAGGATGCTGGCAGGAGGGGGTGGTGGTGCTGGGTGCTGTAGTGGGTGGGGTGGTGGTGATTGGTATAGTAGTGATTAGGGGTTGGTAGTGATGAGTACAGTAGTAGTGAGGGGATGATGGGCAGGAATGTGGACAGCAATAATTGGCATGGCTGATGTGGGTGACACTTGCTAATGGTTGGGGCATGTACAGCTGATGGGGGAGGTAGTGATGGGCAGGGCTGCCAAAAGGGGGTACAGGCAGTCAGTGGGGGGCCTGTCCATTAGGGGTGCATGGGCGCTGGCCCCCTGATCTACATACAGGGTGCCGGACCATAGATTCCAATGGGGGGGTGTCTGAAGCACATGATTAGAGCCAGGGGCTCTAATGGGCTTCAAAAAAGGGTGGGCTCGGGGCGCAGAGCACTGTGCTCCGATTTCACGAAGTTGTGTGAGAACAGTGAATTAATATTTGCTATCTCACACTGATCCTCCTCCCGGCCAATCAGGAAGCGGGTCTTGTGACCCGTCCGATTGTCTGAAAGGACCGGCGATCCTATTTGGACGCCTAGGAGGAAGAGGGAGGAGCCACCGAAACACCATTGTGATGGAGAGAGAGGACACAGGAGCAGCCACTCTCAACCTAGATGGGGTAAGTGCTGGACCAACGGGCAGAATCCGCAGGCAGTACTTCGCATACTAGGCATGGGCTGGGAGTTGAACAATAATCCTGGCCCGACTGGGAGAGAAAACAAAGCATTGAAAACCATTGCTAAAGGACGATTATTGTTGGTTACTGTCAACTGTATTCCAGTTTAATACTCCGCACCATGCTGAGTTTTCTTACAAGAGATGTCCTTTTTAACCTGTCTTGCCTGCAAACCTAAAATATGTTTGAGAATGAGAATTTTTTTTTTTTTTTTAGGAATGCACTTGAAGGCTTTGATGACCCAGATGGAACATTGGATCTTCCTGTAATGAATCTCCATAACCTAGTCCATGCATTCCTAAATGGAACCAGTGCATTGTCTCATTCTGCAGCCAATGACCCAATTTTTGTGGTATGTCCTTTCTTTGAATTACTATATAAACGTAACTGACCAAGACACAAACTTGGGTTTCTATAGTCCTTACACATTGGACAGGGTTTGGTGTGAATGGGTCTCTGTACAATACAGCATAGAGTATTTTATGTCTGTTGTATAATCATGGTGTGCCTCATGCTGGGCTGCATAATCATGTCATTCTTAATTCATTTATGCCTGGAAAGTTGTTGCTCTGAGAACACTGAGATACCCTTTACCCAGGGCTCTTTTAGGCATCTAAAGACCATAAAAACTTCTTTTGCTCACCCCTTAGCATGAGCTTATCACTTGGCCTAACCTGGTCTAAGCTGCATTCTCCAGCTGTACTTCCACATTCCTGCTAAGACTTACAGTATTGAGTCCCACAGCAGCGCATCACTGGGACACATTACCAGAAAATATTCCCAATAGAAGAGTTGGGAAGGAAAAGTCCACAAACTTCTTTTTTTTTTTTTTTTTTTTTTTTTTTACCTATGCCAATTCATATTAACCTCTCCTTGCTTGCAAATGTTCATATTGGTAGGTTCTTCATTCTTTTACGGATGCAATTTTTGATGAGTGGATGAAGCGTTTCCAGCCTTCTGATGCAGTGTGGCCCCAAGAACTGGCACCAATAGGACACAATCGTCTGTACAACATGGTGCCTTTCTTTCCTCCAATAACCAATGATGCGCTGTTCATTCCTGCAGAAGAGTTGGGCTATACATATGCTATTGAACTACCAGGTAACCTTATAAAATATACTTGCTGAACAAATAGTGTTAGACTGATCTGCATACTTGGTTTTAGAAAGCACTAATGAATTTGGATCTGTGTGGGTTAGTATTTCTAAAAGAAGAAAGTTGGCCATGGTAACCTATAACTTGCCGAAGGTGTGTGGGGTTTTTTTTTTATAAACATTTTCTTGGGTCCTGTGCATGTGCTTTCCAGTTGCTGTAAATCTGCCAATCTATGAAGGATTGCCCTTTTACACTGATTCATTCCTAGAGGTAGAATGCAAATGAATCATTGTTAGTGGTTCTTCATTGAAAATATTGGTAAATATTTGCTCTCCATGTGTCCCAATTTTGGCCCTACATTCTGCATATGAACCTTTGACACCTGCTATACAGCATGTGGGGGAGGGGAGAGAATACAGTAGCTGATGCCTCTTGTGCCAGATCAGCAGACGGGGTTGTATTTGATACAACACTGTACCACAATATGTAGCAGTGTGCAACTGCAAGTAATGGAGCCACACCCTGCACCATCATATCACACTCAGTTTGTGTGTGCTGCTACTGATTAGATTAAAAACCATGCACATAATCCAAGCAGTGGATAAGTCAACCCCTGTAGATATTTACTATTGTGTATGATTGTAGTCGAGCATGACCTAGAGTGTAGAGGAAATGCTTATAATGTGTTTTTCCCATTCGTCCCCAGCTTCTGATGCAGACATTCGGGCGGCAGGAGTCCTTGTGGCATCTACTGTAGGAGGAGTACTTATTGCCTTACTTGTAGTTTTACTACTCCTTGTTCTCTTCATGCGCAGAAAACAGCGACAAGGCTTTGAACCATTAATGAATGCAAAATACCAAACCACTAAATACACAGAAGATGCCTAAAGTGATTTCAATGTTTTCCTCTAAATACATTGTAGCACTGCACTTGTGTTCACAAAATGTCATTTAGTCCATTCTGAAACTATTGGACCCAAGAACTGTTCTTGGCAGGTGTAAAAAAATAAATACATTTTTTTTTAGTTAATACTTAAAAATTTTCAAAACGCTTAAATTGTCCTCCCCTCAAAACACTTTTATTAAATTGTCCTCCCCTCTGTACCATTGGCAATTTAAGTAAACCTGTCATTAGTGGAACATTGTGGCTGCCGTTTCACACCTATCCTTGAGGTGCTCAATGTCATATTGGCTTACTCCAGCTTCCATACCTGAATCCCTAAACCACAACAGGTATGCAGATGAGGACTTCTGGCTTTTCTAGGACTTTCCTGGTCTATACATTTGTTCTAGGTCTGTGATTAGAGTATTTAAAGCTAGCTGTTCACTGTAATACTGTCAACTAGTGTTGTCAAAGGGAAATCTGCAATGGCAGCCTACGTATTCTATATCTCTCATGACAAATTTACAAACCGGGTGGTGATATCAAAGTATGCAGTCCTTTTTTTGACAAAATAAACAAACATACAAAAGAGCTAAGTTCTGGTGTGTGGCTTATATTTTTTTCATACTTTTTGACTGAGGGTAGAGATGGGCTGTGTTAGCCAGTACCCAGCCTGTCCATTTGGGATGAAAGGAGCAAGTCTGGAGCAGAGCCATGGGTTTGGGTATCGTCTTGTTACTGAGACACTATGCATTTTTAGAACTTTTGGTTTATTTTTTTTTTTTTTTTGTAAATGGGTTTTTGTTTCTCCTTATGTTTTCAGCTTCTAGAAATGCACTTCCTGTCTCTGAAACAGTTACTAAATGTATTGCATGATCTGTGTTCAAAAGATCTGTCTAAACTATTTATATAATAGTTTTAGATGAACTTTTGGTGATATTTGCGAACATACTTCTAGCATCTAATAGTGTCACAAGTCAGACATACCGTATATACTCGAGTATAAGTCGAATTTTTCAGCACATTTTTTTTGTGCTGAAAGTGCCCCCCTCGACTTATACTCGAGTCAAGCACTTTTCTGCAGCAAAAAATGTAATTTTCCAAACCGAATTTGGGGCCTGTATCTCAGGGCCACTTGGTGCTAGAAACCCCAAATTTGCTATGCAAACCCAGTGGACCAAGTACCACAACATATCCAAAGCTGAAGTTCCTAGCACTAAGTGGCCCCGAGATACGGGGCCCCAAAATCTGTTCGGAAAATGTCATTCTCTGCTGCAGAAAAGTGCTTGACATTTTCTGAACCAAATTTGGGGCCCCATATCTCAGGGCCACTTGGTGCTAGAAACCCCAAATTTGGTGTGCAAACCCAGTGGAACTGGTACCATAACATATCCAAAGCTGGGGTTTCTAGCACTAAGTGGCCCTGAGATACGGGGCCCCAAAACTGGTTCGGAAAATGTCATACTCTGCTGCAGAAAAGTGCTTGACATTTTCTGAACTGTTTTTTGGTGCCCTGTATCTCGGGGCCACTTGGTGCTAGAAACCCCAGCTTTGGAAATGTTATGGTGCTAGTTCCACTGGGTTTGCACACCAAATTTGGGGTTCTTAGCACAAAGTGGCCCCGAGATACGGGGCCCCAAATTCGGTCAACTGTGTATCTGCAGCAATGTCATTTCGGGACCCTTTGGGTTCAGAGACCCCAAATTTTGGCTGCAGCTAGGGGGCATCTAGGAACCCTTAACTACCGAGTTTGAAGTTCAGGGGACCTATGGCTGCAAATGGGCACAGTGATGCTGCAAATGGGCATTGTTGACCCGCTTTTCCACTTACAGTAGATGTGCATTTCTCACCCTCGTCTTATACTCGGGTCAGACAAATCGAGGAAAGCTGGAAGCCGCACACCGGTATAATGATGAATGCTTTATTTAAAAAGCTGGATCATGAAGAAACACAAAACTTCAGCTATGAATAAGCACTCATTGTAGTGTGAAACGCGTCAGCTGCTTTTGTACGCTTCTGCTGTCAAGTTTTGTGTTTCTTCATGATCCAGCTTTTTAAATAAAGCATTCATCATTATACCGGTGTGCGGCTTCCAGCTTTCCTCGATTTGTCTGCCTCATCTTGCATCAGCCAGCACCTGGGACTCTTCCCTCTTGAAGGATAATACTACACTGGCTTTCATCTCCCCTGGTCTGCGCCTACCTGAGCGGTGGGACCCCTCTCTGCTTATACTCGGGTCAAAGTTTTTCCCTTTTTTTTTTTTTTTTTTTTTTTTTTTTTTTTGTGGTAAATTAGGGCCTTGACTTATACTCGGAACGACTTATACTCGTATATACGGTAAGTTGGTCAGCCTTTAACTTAACTCAGAAATTCAGCCACTTTGCAAAATGTGCTGGCATACTTGAAGTGGTAAAGGTTTGCATTTTTTTTTTGTTCTTTTTATTAAAGTGTTACACTTGCCTGCTCTGTGCAAGGGTTTTGCACAGAGCGGGCCCTGATCCTCCTCTTCTGGGGTGCCCAGTTGGCACCCGATAGAAGAGCGCCCCCACGGAGAGCCACTTTTCATGTGAGTGCACTGCTGTGTCAATTGACAGACAGTAGGACTCGTGCCCCCCCCCCCCCTCATGTCACTGGATTTGATTGACGGTAGTGCTATTTAATTACCACTGGGTTTTTTATTTTTTTGCTAAATAAATGAAAGACAAATTTGGGAAGAGTGTTTTCTTTGTTTTTTGTTATAAAATTATGCAAATAAAAAAAGTTCATAAATTTAGCCCAAAATATATAGTGATACATTTCTTTGGTGAAAATAACCCAAATCAGTGTATATTTAGTCCACAAACTATGGTGTGTGTGTGTGTATCTATATCTGAAAATGTATCAATCCTGATGTACTGACTCTCCTTTTTATTGAGCCCCTAAAATGCCAGGACAGGAGAAATATCCCCCCTCCCCCCCCAAAAAACACATTTTTTAGTTTTTTTTTTCCCCTTCCATACGGTCACCAGTGCAGTACAGTGTCCATCATATAACCTGGTGTGGCAGTTTAAAACTCAGTGGACACAATTCACTAAAGGTTATTGCATGAATTAGGAGGGTCACGTGCCCACTTTAACGCATGCAATAATGAAAATGGTATTTCACTATTGCATGTAAGGATGGGCTCAGGTGTGTTTGCAAGTCCACGTGCCTGGGCCCGCCAGGAAGCTGACACTGCGCATCGCTAATCACAGGCAGTGAGACATTTCCCGATCCGTGGCTGCACTGTTCTACACATGTGAACTTGCGAACACTCCTAAGCTCATCCTGAATTGCTTGTATGCGGTATTTAGCAAAAATGCTTGTTAAATACAGCATTGGAGGCAATTCACAAAAGGAGATAAATGCATGCCGTAATGAAGTACTGATCCAAGCTTGCAGTAGCTATACAATATTTATGCCAATGGTCAGACCCAGTAGTTTAAAGAAAAATAGGCAGGAGAGTGCAAGCTGGAGAAGGTGTCGCCTACATGTTTAGTCAGTAGTTTCTGGAGACTGGCAGATGGCATAAGAGATGCCAGCCCTGTGAATCCAATCTTCTGGAATTTAATGCAATACAGAAGAGAAGCTCTCAAGTGGTCCTTTTAACCACTTAAGGACTGCCCCACATACATATACTGTGGCAGGGTGGCCCTTAAGCGCAAAATCACATACCTGCATGTGATTTCTTCCATCAGCTCTGGGGGGCGCATCTGCTGCCAGAGCTGCGCTCCTGTGATTGGACACAGCGGGAGCCAATCAGCGGGTCCGGCGGCCACAACAATGGCTGCTGGCCAGCCACGATCATTTGCTGGAGAGGCAGACCATCGTTCTGCACAGGAAGAGATCTGTGATTCCTGCTAATCGGGAACAGATGTCGGTCCATCCCCCACACAGTAAAAGCACACCCAGGGAACACTGTTAACCCTTTGATTGCCCCCTAATGTTAACCCCTTCCCTGCCAGTGTCATTTATACAGTGACTTTTTTTTTTTTTAAGCACTGATCACTGTATTGGTGTCACTGGTCCCCCAAAAAGTGTCAATTGGTGTCAGATTTGTCCGCTGCAATATTGCATTGGAAATCGCTGATTGCCGCCATTACTAGTAAACCATAAAAAAAGGGCCATAAATCTATCCCATAGTTTGTAGACACTAAACTTTTATGCAAACCAATCAATATGCTTTTTGGGATTATTTTTAGCAGAAGTATATAGCAGAATACAAATTGGCCTAAATTGATAGGTGTGTGGGGTTTTTTTTTGTTTTTTTTTTTTTTTTTGTTTTTTTTACCTGTTTTTTTTTTTATAGCAGAAAGTGAAATTGTATGTATGCAATAAATACTAATATAAATATATAATTTAATATCTCACAAAAGTGAGTACACCCCTCACATTTTTGTAAATATTTTATAATCTTTTCATGTGACAACACTGAAGAAATGACACTTTGCTACAATGTAAAGTAGTGAGTGTACAGCTTGTATATTGCTGTCCCCTCAAAATAACTTGACACACAGCCATTAATGTCTAAACCGCTGGCAACAAAAATGAGTCCACTCCTAAGTGAAAATGTCCAAATTGGGCCCACTTAGCCATTTTCCCTCCCTGATGTCATGTGACTTGTTAGTGTTACAAGGTCTCAGGTGTGAATGGGGAGCAGGTGTGTTAAATTTGGTGTTATCTCTCTCACACTGGTCACTGGAAGTTAAACATGGCACCCCATGGAATTGTCGGATGTCATGGACAAGAGGATAGACTCGCTTCTAAAAAAGACGTGGGACTCAACTGTGGGTAACTTAAAGCCAGAAATGGCTGTTACGGTGGTAGCCCGCAATTTAGAGCACTGGCTTTTCCAGATTCAGGAGCATATTGAAGCTGGCACAGCCAAGGAAACTATCCTAGCCTCGTTCCCCACGATTCTGCGAGGAATCGCATACATTGCAGACGCCTCGGCAGAGTCAGTCCGTATGTCGGCCAGATCAGCGGCGCTGGCAAATTCGGCCAGAAGAGTGCTCTGGCTGAAAACTTGGCCGGGGGACACCGCCTCGAAGGTCAAATTGTGCGGGATACCCCTGACAGGTGATCTACTCTTTGGCCCTGGGTTAGAGATGGTCTTAGACCGTACAGTGGACAAAAAGAAGTCCTTTCCGCTTAAACGGAAAGCCCCAGCTCAGACAAGGAAGGGGTTTTGTCCGAAAAAAGGCAAGGAATCTCCCAAGCAAGGGAAGAAAACTTGGGGCCAAAGAGGCAAGGGCAGAGGAGGGGCGATTTTTCGCCCTCCTGAGAAAGCCCGTAAAGATCAATGACTCTCTAGGGACGGTGGGAGGAAGACTGGGGGCCTTCCTTCCACAGTGGGAGACCCTCTCACCCAATCGATTCATCCTGGGGGTTATAAGAAGGGGGTATCTCTTGGAATTCTCAAGGCCACCCCCGCAAAGGTTCCTTGTTACGCAGCTTTCCAGCTGCACAGCAAAGGCCGAAGCCTTGGTGGACGCCCTGAAGGAACTGGAGACTCAGAACGTAGTTCACAGAGTACCAAAGGGGCAGGAAGGAGAGGGGTTCTATTCCCACGTATTTGTGGTGAAAAAACCCTCAGGGAAATTCAGATTGATTCTGAATTTAAAACCCTTAAACAGGTCACTTTGCTACAAAAGATTCCGCATGGAGTCAATTTTTACGGTCAGGGCCCTGTTGTCACACAACTGTTATATGTTGTCTCTGGACCTCAGAGACGCGTATTTACACGTCCCTATCGCAGAAACCTCCCAAAAGTTTCTCCGTTTAGCAATAGACCTGCAGGGCATAATACTGCATCTACAGTTTCAAGCACTGCCCTTTGGGCTATCCTCCTTGCCCCGCATATTCACAAAGGTACTGGCAGAGGCGTTGGCCTTCCTGCGACTCCAGGGGGTGTCAGTCATAGCCTATCTGGACGACCTGCTCCTATTCGCAGTATCCCCAGAACAGTTGACCAAGGACCTCGATCTAACAAAAAGGATACTAACAGGTTTGGGGTGGCTGCTGAACTTGGAAAAGTCCAGTCTCATTCCCTCACAGCGCATTGTGTACCTGGGGTACCTGCTGGACACTACGCTCTTGAGAGTTTTCCTTCCAAGGGAAAAAATTCTAAAACTGGACAGAGCAGTTTTCTCCCTCCAGTGCAACCATCTGGTGTCCAAGAGGTCCATAATGTCAACGTTAGGCCTTCTAACTTCTACTCTTCCAGCAGTGCAGTGGGCAGGGTTACATTTTCGTCCCCTGCAGTCATATGTACTAAGAGTATGGGACCACAGTCAGAGGGATCTAGACACCTTAGTACAGGTTACCCATCAAATAAAGAGATCTCTTTGGTGGTGGAGGAAGGAAGTGAACTTGTCACAGGGACGTCTGTGGCTTATCCCAGTCCCGCAGATCGTAACCACGGACGCAAGTGGCAAAGGCTGGGGCTCACATCTGGGATCCCTTCTAGCGCAGGGCACGTGGAAGGGCGACGATTTGCAAAGATCTTCCAATTGGAAAGAACTGAGGGCAGTGGGCCTAGCCCTCAGATTTTTCAAAAAGGAACTCCAGGGCCACCATATACAGGTACGGTCGGACAACTCATCCACCGTGGCCTATATAAACAAGCAGGGAGGCACCAGGAGCGGAAGTCTGCTGGCCCTAGCAAAGGACATTCTAAGCTGGGCCGAGTCCAACACTCTCTCACTCTCAGCGTTTTTTTTGAGAGGGGAGAGGAATATAATTGCAGATTTCCTCAGCCGGAGGAGTCTAAAGGAAGGAGATTGGGCCCTCAACCAGGAGGTCTTCAATCTCATATCCGAGAAATGGGGACCCCCGGAAGTGGATCTTTTCGCTTCAAAAGACAACGCGAAAACTCCCTGTTTTTTCTCCCTAAACGCAGGGGAAGGAGCACTGGGGGTGGACGCATTATCTCAGAATTGGCATTTCAGGACATGCTATGCCTTCCCTCCTCCGATGCTATTACCGCCGGTTCTGAGGAAGTTTCAACTAGAGAGCACCTCTCTTATTCTAGTAGCTCCACATTGGCCGAAAAGGGCATGGTTTTCAATCCTCAGTCAGTTAGCAGCGGAGCCGCCCCTTTTCCTTCCACCGCGAAAGGATCTTCTGTCGCAGGGTCCAGTCCTCTGCCCACAGGTGCAGCAGTGGAAATTAGCGGCCTGGCTACTGAGGAGGGTATATTAAAATCTAAGGGATTTTCAGAGAGCTTAATCTCCACCCTCCTCAACAGTAGGAAAAAGGACACACGTAGGATTTACAAAAAGGTCTGGCTCCTTTTCAACAAATGGTGCATAGAAAACTCCTTCTCGGTGCAGAGTCCCGTAGCTGTTTTGGAGTTTCTGCAGTGTGGAGCGGACAAGGGTTTATCTGTAGGCACCCTTAAAAGTCAGGTTTCAGCACTCAGTGCTTATCTGGAGAAGTCTCTGGCCACCAATCCATGGGTGGTCAGATTCTTTAGGGCACTGTCAAGACAGAGACCTACCAGAGGTCCACCCTTTCCCGGGTGGGACCTATCTCTGGTTTTACAGAGCCTTACGGGAATTCCCTTTGAGCCATTGGACAGGTGCCTGTTAAGGGAGTTTACCCTAAAAACAGTATTTTTAGTAGCAGTGACAACTGCCAGGAGAGTCAGCGAAATTGAGGCGTTATCAATTAGACCTCCTTTTTGCGTTATTTTGCCAGACAGGATAGTCCTTAAGACTGATCCAGCTTTTTTGCCTAAGGTGGCGTCAGGCTTTCACAGAAGCCAGGAAATAGTCCTACCCTCGTTTTGTCCCAATCCTTCAGGTGAAAGGGAACTAAAATTTAATTTTTTAGATGTAAGGAGGTGTATCCTACAATACCTAGAGATGACTAAAACAATAAGGAAGTCTGATTCTCTATTTATTTTGTTTTCTGGGGCCAGAAAGGGTCTCAGAGCGTCCCGACGCACGATTGCCAGATGGCTTAGACTGGCTATTGGGCAGGCATATTCTTTAGCAGGGAAGGAGATCTCTAGAGGCATAAAGGCACACTCCACCAGAGCAGTGGCAACTTCCCAGGCAGAGAAGGCTGGAGCAACGCCAGAGCAAATATGCAAGGCAGCGACATGGTCCAGCTACTCCACTTTCGTTAGACATTACAGAGTGGACCTGGTGGCGGCAGGTGAGCAGGCTTTTGGGCGAAAAGTTCTGCAAGCTGTAGTCCCACCCTAATTGGTAAGTGCTCGATTATCCTCTCTATTGTGGCTGTCCTGAAATGACGAAAAGGGAAAATTAAAGTTACGTACCGGTAACGTCTTTTCCTGTAGTCTTTCAGGACAGCCCTAGTTACCCACCTTAAGCTTGGGGGGGTCTTATTAAAGACCAGAACGCAATATGATAATGATATTGATTGGTGTGTTATTAATTAATTTCCGGGAGGCCGGCATATGACGGTCTCCCCTGTGCATGCGCGGAGTGCGCTGTGATCACCGAGTCACTGAGACGCGGGTGATTACCGATCCGAGTAAGGGGCCGGTCCCGGCCCCTTACCATGTGATCAGCTGTCAGCCAATGACAGCTGATCACATGATCAAAACAAAAGCTCTGTGATCGTTTTTTTTTTTTCCTTCGGTCCCGAAGAAGAAGAGGCAATTCTGCCTCATGTGCCACTAGTATCACCTGCCATTGCCACTTGACAGTGCCCACCAGTGCCACCTATCAATGCCTGTGAGTGCCACCTATCAATGCCCACCAGTGGTGCCAATCGGTGCCACCTAGCAGTGCTGCCAATCAGTGTAACCGATCAGTGCCCATTATTGCCAGTCATCAGTGCCCATCACTGCCACCTATCGGTGCCCATCAGTGCCGCCTCATCAGCGTACATCAATGAAGGAGAAAAATTCCTTTTTTTTTAAATTTTATAACAAAATATACATTTTTTTTTTTTTTTTTAATTCGGTCTTTTTAAATTTTTTTAATAAAAAAATATAAACCACAAAGGTGATCAAATGCCACCAAAATAAAACTCTATTTGAGCGGAAAAAAAAATGATAAAAATTTAATTTGGGTACAGTGTTGTATGTCCGCGCAATTGTCGTTCAAAGTGTGTCAGCGCTGAAAGCTGAAAATTGGTCTGGATAGGAGGGGGGTTTAAGTGCCCAGTAAGCAATAATACATACTCAGAGGCGCCCTTTTCCTTGTTTTTATCTTAGCTTATTGGAACCCGCTTTTGGTTTCTTGGTGGCTGCCCTGACTGACCGACTGTTATATACATACACAAGTGTACATATATACTTCCCTCCATCTTTGCCCTTGGACTATTGGGTACTACGTTCTGAGGTATCTGCACATTGCGCCTTTTTACTTGTTCAACATCATATATGTTTTTTGTGGACTTTTATGAAAAATTTTTTTTTCACTTTTTGTTTTGGTTTTGTGTATACGCTTGTCACACTTTGTTGGGACTGTATTTATTTACATTTTTTTTCCAGGTGGATGATTTGAATCAACACTTCCATATGACATTTCTGTTTGGTATAGGAATACAAACTAGTCACTAACTAACACAAATTACAGCACCCCCTTACACCCAATTTATACATAAAAATGGCCTAGACTATAAGAAGATTGCCAAGACCCTGAAACTGAGCTGTAGCACTATGGACAAGACCATACAGCGGTTTAACAGGTTCCAATCAGAACAGGCCTCACCATGTTTGACCAAAGAAGTTGAGTGCATGTGCTTAGCATCATATCCAGAGGTTGTCTTTGGGAAATAGACATATGAGTGCTGCCAGCATTGCTGCAGAGGTTGACGGTATGGGGGGGTCAGCCTGTCAGTACTCAGACCATACGC
The DNA here is from genome assembly GCA_037952835.1 of Lithobates septentrionalis. Classification (NCBI taxonomy): domain Eukaryota; kingdom Metazoa; phylum Chordata; class Amphibia; order Anura; family Ranidae; genus Lithobates; species Lithobates septentrionalis. Next base: position 1,897,337 of record JBBDGP010000504.1, read on the forward strand.
CGCAAACTGCATCAAATTGGTCTGCATGGCTGTCGTCCCAGAGGGAAGCCTCTTCTAAAGATGATGCACAAGAAAACCTGCAAACAGTTTGCTGAAGTCAAGCAGACTAAGGACATGTATTACTGGAACCATGTCCTGTGGTCTGATGAGACCAAGATAAACTTATTTGGTTCAGATGGTGTCAAGCATGTGTGGCGGCAACCAGGTGAGAAGCTTACTGCCTACAGTCAAGCATGGTGGTGGGAGTGTCATGGTCTGGGGCTGCGTGAGTGCTGCCGGCACTGGGAAGCTACAGTTCATTGAGGGAACCATGAATGCCAACATGTACTATGACATACTGAAGCAGAGCATGATCCCTTCCCTTCGGAGACTGGGCCGCAGGGCAGTATTCCAACATAACGACCCCAGACACTCCTCCAGGACGACCACTGCCTTGCTAAATAAGCTGAGGGGAAAGGTGATGGACTGACCAAGCATGTCTCCAGACCTAAACCCTATTGAGCATCTGTGGGACGTCCTCAAATGGAAGGTGAAGGAGTGCAAGGTCTCTAACATCTACCAGCTCTGTGATGTCGTCACGGAGGAGTGGAAGAGGACTCCAGTGACAACCTGTGAAGCTCTGGTGAACTCCATGCCCGAGAGGGTTAAGGCAGTGCTGGAAAATAATGGTGGCCACATAAAATATTGACACTTTGGGCCCAATTTGGACATTTTCATTTAGGGGTGTACTCACTTTTGTTGCCAGCGGTTTAGACATTAATGGCCGTGTGTTGAATTATTTGAGGGGACAGCAAATTTACACTGTTATACAAGCTGTACACTCACTACTTTACATTGTAGCAAAGTGTCATTTCTTCAGTGTTGTCACATGAAAAGATAAAATATTTACAAAAATGTGAGGGGTGTACTCACTTTTGTGAGATACTGTGTGAGTGTGTGTGTGTGTATATATATATATATATATATATATATATATATATATATATATATATATATATATATATATAATATGTATATGTGTATATATAAAATTTGTGTATGTATGTATATAATATATAAAATTATGAAAAAAATATATATTTTTTTGTTTTTATAGTGCAAAAAATAAAAACCACAGGGGTAATCAAATACCACTAAAAGAGAGCTTGATTTGTGGGGGGGAAAAAGGACATACATTTTATTTGGGTACAGCATCACACGACTGTACAATTGTAAGTTAAATTAACGCAGTGCCGTATTGCAAAAAAAAATGCTTGGTCGGGAAGGGGGGTAAACCCTTCCAGGGCTGAAGTGGTTAAAGGAAAGGAGCTTTAGTGAGCGCACACTGCTGGATCAAAAAAAATCATGGATGCTGATACCCTGCAGAATTTCAGGTTATCCAAGCCACTTATGGAACTTTATACCCAACTCATAGGGTACCTTGAGCCATGCCATACCAGCCATGACTAAATTGCTGGCTGCCTTACGATTTTTGGAAAAGCATCATATCAGATGCTTGCGATAACTTACTGCATGGTTTCATGCGGTTTTTAAGGCATACTTCGGAAAGAATGCGTGCAATATTTTAAGGAGCATTTCTTTGTGAATTACTGTTGTGTTTTTTTTTTTTTCGTTTTTTTTTTTTCTCTGAATGTTGTCCGTTATTTTACCACATACTCTGATGCAGTGAATTATGGCTTAGTGAATTGTAACTACATTGTACTACTTTGAGGAAGTGAACAGGATTTTCTTCTTTTTTTTTTGCATAGTTTGCTTATAGCAGTGAATTACATTGCTATAAGCAAGCATTTTATGGAATTCAATTGAATCATTCAGTTTGTATTGTTGGTGTGATTATCTATGACCAATCACAGTTAGCAACACAATTGTATGCATTGGATGACATGAAAAGAAGCCATCCATTGTGTACTACTGTCATGTGACATGCTGTGCCTGCAGCTGCAGGCATCATTCGGATATTCAAAAAAAAACAAACCATAGATGGTCCCAGGTCATCTCTATGACCTTTGGAGGCTGGTTACGACATTATGTCACGTCCTGCCTTGGTAAATGTAAATGCTGCCTTCAAGAAGACCACTGCCTTGCTAAAGAAGCTGAGGGTAAAGGTGATGGACTGGCCAAGCATGTCTCCAGACCTAAACCCTATTGAGCATCCTCAAATGGAAGGTGGAGGAGTGCAAGGTCTCTAACACCCACAACCTCCGTGATGTCATCATGGAGGAGTGGAAGAAGTCTCCAGTGACAACCTGTGAAGCTCTGGTGAACTTCATGCCCAAGAGGGTTAAGGCAGTGCTGGAAAATAATGGTGGCCACATAAAATATTGACACTTTGGGCCCAATTTGGACATTTTCATTTAGGGGTGTACTCACTTTTGTTGCCAGCGGTTTAGACATTAATGGCTGTGTGTTGAATTATTTGAGGGGACAGCAAATTTACACTGTTATACAAGTTGTACACTCACTACTTCATATTGTAGCAAAGTGTCATTTCTTCAGTGTTGTCACATGAAAAGATAGAATAACATTTTTACAAAAATGTGAGGGGTGTACTCTCTTTTGTGAGATACTGTAGCTTTGCTCTATCCAGCTGAGCTACAATTAAATTTTCAGGTCTGTTCAGGCTTTCCCCAATCCTGGTGGTTGATTCTTCCTGCCTGCTGCTGGAATGTTTCTGAATATTGTGGGAGGATCAATCCCTGGGTTAGGAATATATATCTGATCCCAGCCAATCCCTGGGAAGTTGATCCAGAAGGTGTGGCTGGGGGGAAAGATACATGTTTGGGAGGATCTGATTATAGCTGTCTTCCCCTGTGCCTTTTCGACGGGGGGAATGCTGCCTCTGGATATTGTAAGTAGGACCTTTCACCTATAGCTCCAGTTGTGGAAGTACTTCTTCAGGGTGAGATGCCAGAAGTAGCCACTAAGGACTGTGACTGCTTGCATAGCATCTCAGATTGATTGGCTGCCCCCCACTATCAGCATTGTTTTGGGGCTGCTACTGAAAGGGCAAATTCAAAATTTTGTGCCCTGAGTATCCTGCAACCCTAAACCCTCCCTCTGCATTTTTCAAGATCTGCAATAAATCTTCAAAAGACAACTCTTGATTGAACCTGAACTTGCCAGTGTGTTTCTGGGACTGCAAACAGGGCGAGCAACCTCTGGACAGGTAAGGAGGACTCAATCTATTTCCAGCATCCCCTTTGGAGATTAGCGCTATGTGATTATATAGTCATTTTACAGTTTCCCTTTCTTTAAATTTAAAATGTTATGACATTAGCCTAATCTATTTTTACAGTATTTATAGTTTATAATAGTTATACTTTACAGTACCTGATCTAAGGAAAAAAAAAACAGATATAGTATTGAATATTAATTAATTTAAATGTTTTTGCATGCTAAATGTATATTTACATTATGTAATTTGTTTCATTAGTTGCCTTTCTGGTAGCTGTGGATCTCAATTTCGTTTTTAGTTGCATGCAATGTGATTGATCTTATTTTTATTACACAGAGAACCATTTAAATGGTAGTCAACTGCCATCTTGTGGTTAATGGGGAACATGATGTATTAATGAGGACTGCTGATTGACATATAAATTGCTTAAATTACTAGAGAACCAAAAGCAGTAATTATGATCTAAATGTGCTGTGTTAAGCTACAGTTTACACACACACACACACTTGAATTGGTGTATTGCATGCACCTAAAAAACTTTGTGTAAATATTCTATTCACCTCACTTGGACATTACCACATTTTTTAGTATTGCAACCTGAATTTAATCAGAATTGTTACCGTTTATAAAATAGGTTTTTTTGTAACAGGTCAGTTACACACAAATGAATCATTTTTGTCTTTGCCTCATGCGCACTTGAGCTCAAAAACACTGTTTTACTGGCACTTTACTTTTTTTTTTGTTTGTTTCTAACCTCCCCTCCAGGTTAGCTTATGTGTCCCTGCACACATAGGCGTTTACATAGGCAGAATAAAAAACAAGCACTTGAGAGAAGTGTTTTGGCAGGAAAAACTCCCATTTAGCACTTGAGCATTTTCATTTTTTTAAATTAATATTCTGTTCAATGAAATTAATAAACGCCCAATCGCTTGATGCGCCTAAATGCGTTTAAAAAAAAAATGTGGCTTAAGCACATTTTTAAAGCTGCTTTTCTCCTGTGGGAAAAACGTTTACAATAGCCTCAGTGTGCATTAGATCACAACAGGGTGTAAGGGAGGGAAGGGGGGATGGGACACGCTAGTAAACACCTGTACCTGGTCAGAAAGTTCTAATGGCCGGTACTGTTCCCTGTACCTGTTAGGGTGCTGTTGCTGTAACCTTTAACAATTAGGTACAACAAAGGGGAATAGGGGAAGGGGGAATAGGCCCATTATAGGCGGGCCTCAAAAGGCTTTACTTCTAGCAACAGAATAATCAGGGATACTGATATAGTAAAACCATAACAATTTATTCATATATTAAACATTAAAATACTCATTTGAAAGTGGGCAGTGCAAAGATAAATTGCCGATAAAATTTGGCCAAACTATCGCAAACAATGACAGACAAACAGGACAAACATGTAACAAAAAGTGCAGCTTGCCTAGTCCGGGCTTATTACTTCAGTCCTTTGCGACCCCAAAGAGGCACAGATGCGGCCATATGTTAGGTCTGAATGGCAGATTAGGGCTTAATGGGAAATTTAGGGGGTCAATTGAGGGCTGACGCAATGAAGGAGTGGAGAGAAGATGGAGGAAAAGTGCAGGTGCCAATCTAGTGGGTAAACCTCCGGGCTAAATATTAATTGTACAGTTATTATGAGCTCATTGAAACAGTGACTGATACTAGCTGGTTCCCACTGTTGTCCCTTTAGGAAGATACTGTACAATCAGTCCAGTACCAAACTCAATTTTAAAAGGTAAGAGGGTCTCCATCAGGGGACAGCTATCTAGAAATAGCTAGTATATTTCGGGATGATCAACCATTGAGTCAGTCCTATGTTCAGTCAATAGATTTGGGGTTAGATGTCCGTTAACTAGACTGCCATTAGCACTTCATTGCGAGATTAAGGTGTATCAGATGACCAAGTACTTGTATTTAGGGGTTATAACACTGGCATGTTAGATAAGGATCCCCACAAGGTTCAGGCAAATCAAGCTGGTATAATGATCATGGTCTTTACATTACCACTCCATACACGAGTTGCATACCTTTGGTCAGTACACAGGTCCCAAGCGCTGTAAGTCTGTTGTTGCTCGTGTGGTATATTGCAATATGGGGAGGGAAAACAATGCCTCGTGTAGAGGTCTCCTTGGTGTGTCAACTGGCACCTATTAAAATCCCGCTGTTCAAACCTGTTGGTTTTGGCCAAGTAGTTGATCCTATTCAGAGCACTGATCCACAGTGCTAATCGGAGCTCCCGTCGAGGAGCGTGCACATGAGAGGCGAGGACGGGAGCTCCGATTAGCACTGTGGATGACTGTTGACATACCAAGAAGACGTCTACACGAGGCATTGTTTTCCCTCCCCATACTGCAATATACCACATGAGCGACAACAGACTTACAGCGCTTGGGACCTGTGTACCGACCAACGGTATGCAACTCATGTATGGAGTGGTAATGTAAAGACCATGATCATTATACCAGCTTAATTTGCCTGAACCTTGTGGGGATCCTTATCTAACATGCCAGTTATATAACCCCTGAATACAAGTTCCTGGTCATCTGATACACCTTAATCCCGCAATGAAGTGCTAATGGCAGTCTAGTTAACGGACATCAAACCCCAAATCTATTGACTGAACATAGGACTGACTCAATGGTTGATCATCCCGATATACACTAGCTATTTCTAGATAGCTGTCCCCTGATGGAGACCATCTTACCTTTTAAAATTGAGTTTGGTACTGGACTGATTGTATCTTCCTAAAGGGACAGTAGTGGGAACCCGCTAGTATCAGTCACTGTTTCAATGAGCTCATAATAACTGTACAATTAATATTTAGACCGGGGGTTTACCTACTAGATTGGCACCTGCACTTTTCCTCCATCTCCTCTCCACTCCTCCATTGCTTCAGCCCTCAATTGACCCCCTAAATTTCCCATTAAGCCCTAATCTGCCATTCAGACCTAACATATGGCTGCATCTGTGCCTTTTTGGTGTCGCAAAGGACTGAAGCAATAAGCCCGGACTAGGCAAGCTGCACTTTTTGTTACATGTTTGACCTGTTTGTCTGTCATTGTTCATGATAGTTGGCCAAGCTTTATCGGCAATTTATCTTTGCACTGCCCACTTTCAAATGAGTATTTTAATGTTTAATAGTAAAACCATAACAATTTATTCATATATATCAGTATCCCTGATTATTCTGTTGCTAGAAGTAACCCCTTTTGAGGCCCGCCTATAACGGGCCTATTCCGCCTTCCCCTATTCCCCTTTGTGGTACCTCAGTGTGCATTAGGCCTAATGCCCTGTACACACGACCAGTTTTGCCGTCGGAATAAACTCTGAGGTTTTTTCAGATGGAATTCCGCTCAAGCTGTCTTGCATACACACGGTCACACCAAATTCCGACCATTAAGAACATGGTGATGTACAACACTTATGACGGGACTAGAAAAAGGAAGTTCAATAGCCAGTGCGCCACCCTTTAGGCTCCTTCTGCTAATCTTGACGGAACAGCATACAGACAAGCGTTTTTTCCCCGAAAATTTGTTCCGTCGGAAAAATATAGAACATGTTCTCTATCTAAGTCCGTCTAAATTTTCGACTGAAAAAGTCCGATGGGGCATACACATGGTTGGAATATACGATGTAAAGCTCCCATCTGACTTTTTCCAATGGAAATTCCGACCGTGTGTACGCGGCCTAAGTGTTTACCACTCCTAAGTATATTTGGGCTGCAGAGAAAGCTGCAAGTGTTTCAGAAAAGTCTCGACCAGCTTTGCACATCTGAACTAGTGAAAAGTGGACTGACATGGGTTTGATTTGCAGGGACATTCGCAAACCTAATCCTGAAATTCTCAAAACCAGAATATATAGTGCCCAAACTCATCTGAAGTCTATGGAAGCCAAATTTTGTCATGTGTTTCTGGCTGTTTTCAAAGGCAAATGGCTAGCCTTTGGTTGAAAAGGGGCATGAGTCGTAGGGCATTGCAATTCGGGACATGTTCCAATAAAAAAATATTTTTTAAAATAATGTTCAGTAGGGATCAGGTCTTTTAATAATGCAACATTTAAGGGTAATATTAAAAATACACAATTCCCTTATATAATATGCTTGGGGGATGCCTTAGAACTGCATGTGAAGTGGAGCACCTGTAGGATGTAATGCAGTAAAAGTGACATTAAAAACGTTAATTATTGCCACTAAATGGTCTTTCTTCCCTGCTGAGAGGGATCCCATATATTCTCAATGACATTGGTTATTATCACCATCTGATTTATTGGCATTCAGTATCCAGTGCAGAAGCTGTCCTATGACCACATTTGGTCAATGACATTGTATTTGTACAAAGGTTGAAGCACTTCACCTTTTAAATGTGCCAGGGGCGTAACTACCACCATAGCGACCCATGCGGGCGCTATGGGGCCCGCAGCCGAGTGGGGCCCAGTGAGGATAAGAGCACCGCCGGCACAGTCTCCCAGCCAGGGGAAGAGAGAGGAAAGGAAGAGGCGAGCTGTCTGTATCAGCAGAGAGCTGTATTGCCCAATGTAATAGCTTTCATTAGAACTTCCAGTGTTCCCGGGGCTCACGTCACATAGCTCCACCTTTTGGCCCGGTGCCTTTGATAGACAGAACGCCGATCCAATGCGGGACATGTGACGTCATCAAAGGCGTCAGGCCAAGAGGTGGGGCTATGTGACGATGAGCCCCGGGAAGACGGGAAATTCAAATAAAAGCTATTACAGCGGGCAATCCCGCTCTCTGCTGATCCGGGTGGCTTGGCTCTTCCTCTGCATAGGTGGGGCTGTATCGGGCACAGGCAGACCAGGCTGTATTGGGCACAGGTCACGCTGTATTGGGCACAGGTCACGCTGTATTGGGCACAGGTCACGCTGTATTGAGCACAGGTCACGCTGTATTGAGCACAGGTCAAGCTGTATTGGGCACAGGTCACGCTGCATGTGGCACAGGTCACGCTGCATTGACACTAGGGCAGCTGTGGGGGGGGAGCTGTTTGCAGGGGGGCCCCATACAACATTTTGCTATGGGGCCCTGCTATTTCTAGTTACGCCCCTGAAATGTGCCCTGAAATATCAACACAGAATTGTGAATCTGCTGTATAGGCAGCTGTGCATCAACATCTTATCATACAAATAAAAGATCATTTAATTTCTATAACCATAACCAAATGAATTATGTCCCAACACCATGCAGATGATAGTTGGAAAAAAATGTGTCTTCTTTCTTATATCCAAATGTGCTCCACCACGTGAAGTCTAAAAATGCAAGCTTGCCAGCAGGCCCGGACTGGGACAAAAAAACAGTCCCGGGCATTTTAGGCTGAGCAGCCCATTTTTTTTTTTTTCATACAGATCAGGGATGACATGTTTGTTATTTAACCAACCCCCTCCCCGAGCCCCTCCTGTCACAGGGCACTGCCAGTGCCAATCATAAGCAGCTGAGACATTTCATGGTCTGCAGCTGCACATATACAAGAGGAGTGTATATGTGCAGCTATCCTGGCTGGAAAGCTCAGGATTGTTCAGACTAGGATCCAAACACACCTGAGCACACCCCTACCAATGGGAATGCTGCAGCTGGCTTTAAGGCCTCAGCCCAGGTTCACATTACTGCGGTGTGAGACACCACATGTAGATCGCACAGGAATCGCAGCACATTTCTGTGTGAATTACATGTGGTATCTCTGGGGTACGATTTAAACAATGGATTTGTATGGCTCAAATCGCACTGCATTCACACCAAACTGGTGCAGGACCCTTTTTTGTCTGCACCAGAATCAGATTGCATGGGTGTTCACACCTATGCAATCTGATTCTGCAAACTGCGCTGCGTTTTGCAAACCGATTGCAGGGTGTCATTAACTTAACATACACTCTGCAATTGTTTCACATAGACGAGTTGTGATTTAGATGCAGTGCTGAAACCGCAGCAAATTTGCTGTAAATTTGCACGACATCTAGTGTGAACCCAGGCTAAGAGATAACAGTTAATTTTAGGCCACATTAAAAATATATTACCCAAAATTATATATAATATAATCCAAAAGGTTTCCTGCATTTAAAGTGCATTTAAAGTGTATATAAAGTGTATATATGATGTTTTTTTTAACACTGCACTGCACTTAACCAGCCAGCCAGGACACCTTTTGGGCCCAAGCACTGTTCCTCTCTTTACACAATGTCTGACTGATCATTGATGCCATCACTTTAACTTCCTTCTATCTTTGTTCTGCCTCACTCTTCACTTTGTAAAAGAGACCACTGACCAGATCAAAGCATGCTCTCATCATGCAAACAGGCAGGCTGACATCACTTACTTTTTTAGCTGTCCTGTCCAGGCCCTGGAGACACTTTTCCCACATCAGGCAAAAGGAGACTTCTCCAGGCAGCTCCTCCCCCTTCATGATCACCTGACCCCTTCATTTCCGCCCCCCGAGCTAAATAGTCAGCCGGATGGCCGCGGAGCTGGCTGCAGTGAGGCCGGGTGAGTGGCGCCGGCCCACGGAGCAGCCCAGTTGCCTTGGGAGTGGGCGGTGGGGACCCGGCCAGAAGGACATGGATGCGGCCCTCTCCGCGGAGTTGGCCACGGAGAGGCCGGCAGTGAGTGAGCAGGGCCGGCCCAAGCAGCTACCCAGGAAGTCAGAGTCAGGCCCGAAATTAACATGCGGCCCGGCAGCCTCGGCCCACTGGGCATATGCCCAGTGTTCCCTACGGCCAGTCCGGGCCTGCTTGCCAGACACCAATGGCCAAGGATGGCCCAATGAGCATGTAGAAAACCATTTCCTCCAGCGCTGTAATAGTGGTCTTCTTCACTCCAGCTGTACCCAGGCATCAGAAACCACTCTCCATTGTAAAAGGCGGTAAGAGATACCATACAAAAGAAAAATACTTAGTGTAGTCATTTTTATTAAAGTGGAACTTTAGTCAGAAAATGAAGTCCTACTAGATCACTTCAGGCTGGCCCCTTTTGCAGGTATAGCTGTAAAACAATAAAAAAAAGTTCCTGGATAAACCGAACACTTCCTGGTTCGGAAGAGCGTCCATCCTTAAAATGACAGTCCTACCTCGGCTCCTATATAAATTACAGACACTATCAATTCGCCTACCACCCTCCTTTTTTAGTCTGTATAAATCCATGTGTAGGTCTTTTCTTTGGGGTAAGAAACCGCCAAGGATAGGTTGGGCGAAATTGGTGCTCCCTAAAGCAAGCGGAGGAATTGGTCTTCCCGATCTCCAACGATATTACCGGGCAGTCCATTTAGCGCGGATCGTTGATTGGCATCTACATAATCAATGTAAAGACTGGGTCTCTTTAGAACACCTCGTGACCAATACAGATTTGTGCCATGCTCCCTGGCTGTCCAAAAGACACGTTTCGCCATTAGCCCTACCTCGGCTCCTATATAAATTACAGACACTATCAATTCGCCTACCACCCTCCTTTTTTAGTCTGTATAAATCCATGTGTAGGTCTTTTCTTTGGGGTAAGAAACCGCCAAGGATAGGTTGGGCGAAATTGGTGCTCCCTAAAGCAAGCGGAGGAATTGGTCTTCCCGATCTCCAACGATATTACCGGGCAGTCCATTTAGCGCGGATCGTTGATTGGCGTCTACATAATCAATGTAAAGACTGGGTCTCTTTAGAACACCTCGTGACCAATACAGATTTGTGCCATGCTCCCTGGCTGTCCAAAAGACACGTTTCGCCATTAGCCCTACCTCGGCTCCTATATAAATTAGAGACACTATCAATTCGCCTACCACCCTCCTTTTTTAGTCTGTATAAATCCATGTGTAGGTCTTTTCTTTGGGGTAAGAAACCGCCAAGGATAGTTTGAAAGCCGAATGGCCACACACAGAAATGTTAGCGAAACACTTCTTCCAGAGAGAGCGTTTCCTACGGCAAACTGATCTCGCTACACTTTCTAATACGGGGACATTTCCACTATGACCTACCTCCAGCTTAAACATTACCTAACGGATCCATCCCGCAAACAAAGCTTTACAAAACCCCCCACAATCATGAAGTCACTTTGTACTCGCTCAACCCCCCAGTCCTATGTAATCTCCACACTCTACCCATCGCTGTTCGAGGAGCCATCTACACTCTTACATGCGGAGCGTTCCTACTGGGAATCAGCCCTGTGATTGGAGATAGACGGGGAGGACTGGGACAATGTACACCTCTACATTCACAAAGGGTCCCTGAATGTATCAGTACAAGAGAACGGATAGAAACTTAAAACCCGATGGTATAGAACACCGGACCTGGTGCACAGGTTCTTCCCCTCTGTTCCTGATCTCTGCTGGCGGTGTGGTATGGAGACGGGCACATTCCTCCATATTTGGTGGGAGTGCCCGGCACTACAGCTGTACTGGCGCAGGGTCCAGGACCTGACAAAACAAGTGTTGTTACTCCCCCTGGAATTCTGCCCGGCACAGTATCTCCTGCATCTAACTAAACTTCCTAAAAAACAATATCACAAGTCGGTTGCCATGCACATGATTAATGCTGCTAGGATGTGCGTACTGACCCATTGGAGGTCCACATCTCCCCCTTCTGCCTCCAAATGGTTTAACAGAATAAATCGTGTAGCCGAGATGGAAAGACTGATATATACCGCCCTGGATAACATCTCCAAATTCACAAACACCTGGGAATCCTGGATTGCTTTCAGAAGTTCCCAATCATACCAAGAATTCAAGTCGATATTGAAATAACTCCTAACCGGAGTGACATCACCTCTGCTATCAAAGCCTACTTTAGCATTCAAACCCAACTGTGATATCATTAAGGGTAGTGAGCCCTATAAGCTGGAGAGGGTAGTTGGTGAGGACCTCACCCCCTCTCCTCATCTGCATTCCCCCCTGTATTTAAACCCCCCCTCTTTTTTTTTTCTCTTTCTTCCCCCCACCCACTCTCCCCCTTTGCTTGCTTCATCCCCATATTATCTTTCGCTGAGAATGCTCACTCCCAAGCATCATAGCCACATTTGACTCTTTGCTCGCAGCTTAGAAATACAGAATCTTACTTCAATATAACTCTATGTTGTCAACTGTATATGCAGCTGTGTATTATCTCTACACGCTCGCTGAGCCATAACTGTATATGTCAAGATTGTATTTGGTATTTTTTTGTTCTCAATAAAATCTTTATGCAATAAAAGAAAAAAACAAGTTCCTATACTGTTTAAAAAACAGTAATACACGGTCTTGCCCTGCTCTGCACATGCTCAGTTGCTCTCCATTTTAGCCACTTACCCACTGGACACTGAGACCCCATTCACACAGGGGCAACACGACTTGCAGGTCGCCTCACCGAGGCGACCTGCACACGACTGCCCGGGCGACTTGCAAAACGACTTCTGTATAGAAGTCTATGCAAGTCGCCCCAAGTCGCCCCCGAAGTCGTACAGGAACCTTTTTCTAAGTCGGAGCGACTTGCGTCGCTCCCCTTAGAACGGTTCCATAGCACAGAACGGGAGGCGACTTGTCAGGCGACTAGGTCGCCTGAGAAGTCGTCCCTGTGTGAATGGGCTCTTAAACCCTCTCCCTAACCAGACCAATTTTCAGCTTTTGGTGCTCTCACTTTTTGAATGACAATTAGTCATGCAACACTGTACCCATATGACATTTTTGTCCTTTTTTTCACACAAATAGAGCTTTCTTTTGGTGGTATTTAATCACAGCTGTTTTTTCTTTTATAGCGCAAAAAAAAAAGACTGAAATTCTGTAAAAAAAAATCATTTTTCTTCATTTCTGTTATAAAATTTAGCAAATTAGTAATTTTTCTTCATAAATTTTGGCCAAAATTTATACTGCTACATATCTTTGTTAAAAATAACCCAAATCGGTGTATATTATTTGATCTGTGTCCACAAGCTTTGGTGCCAATCTCTGAAAATTGATCACACCTGATCTCATGATCACCATGATCTCATCACATGATCTCATCTTATCACAATAAGTCACTTCTGAGAAGTTTTCGGACACATGAGATAACATGAGCTAAAATTTGTAGATGGGGGGATAAGCACGGAACTTGTCTAATCAGAATGTAGCTCTGCACGTTCCTCTACATATGTGAAGAGGGGGTGTCCCTTTCCTCCAATCAGCTCTCACACAGTGTCTTAGAGCTATAACTGTAGTTCTCCACTTCCTTCTCTGTACTACTCACGGATGCATAAAGATTTTATCACTTTGAAGGGTTGTAGAGAAGAGAAAACTGCAGATAAACAAGTAAATGTTTTTGCTTTATTGCATATACAGACTGATTTTACTGTTGAGGGTTTAGTAACACTTTAGGGTCCAGGCTCACACTGTTGAGCTATGCAAATGCTGGAGTGCCATTTATTGTTAACAGCAGGTCCACAACCATGTGCTGCATCACTACCATGCATTGCATTCCCAAAAAGGGCCAGGTTTTGACCACCTAAATGAATCAACTGCCTTAACACAACGCATGATAACCCATGATGTAATGCGTATGCGTTAACGCACCACACAAATCTGCATCTCACCTGGGCTGTAGGTGAATTTTATTTGAATTTGAATTTGAATTGATTTGAAAATGCATTTGAAAAGCTCCAAAATATATTTGTTGAATGTTTTAAAAAGGAACAGTGGCTTAAAACCTGATTTTTTGACTCAATCATTCTTCAAAGTCACATTAACAGCTGGGTAATTCAAGTATTTTAGTGTGCAGGAAGTTTATAAAAAGTACTATAAATATTTTTATTGGTTAATGGGTTAACTACAGCATGCTATTATCTGCAGTTATGGTTTGACCCACCCCATCGTTTGAGCTCTAGGGATAATTTAGCAAGTGAATACGACACTTTTCATCTTTTCTTTGTTAAAAAGGGAAGAACTTGTTTTGCAGTCATTTCAGCTTTGCATCAACGCTGGCAATTAAACTATTTGACTCGCTGCCACAAGGCAACGGTGATTAAATGCTAGAGACGTGGGTGTATCTGATAACAGTGCTGCTCCCAGCTGGAATGGGTTGTGAAAATAAAAATGCCAGTAGCAGTTGGCAGGAGAAAGAACGTTAAGATTATTGCTATACATAATGACACTACATAATTGATCTTTCAGACAGGTGTTCTTCCATTCATCACTGACAGCTTAAGGATCATTACTTGATTGGTACATCACAAGTTGAAGTGCTTATAAATAAAGTTTTATATGGAAATGCAGTTTTTTAGTAATATGTTATACCACATGTTTACTCCCTCCTGGGATAACTGCACAAGGTTTTGTCATATGGGTCTGTGGGATGGGCTTGATGTTCGATGTGTGCCCCCCCCTTCTGAACCGTACCAGGCCACATGCCCTCAACATGGGGAGGGTGCTTTGGGGTCCCCCCAAAGCACCTTGTCCCCATGTTGATGGGGGCAAGGGCCTCATTCCCACAACCCTTGCCTGGTGGTTGTGGGGTTCTGTGGGTGGGGGGGGCTTATCGGAATCTGGAAGCCCTCTTTAACAAGGGGGCCCCCAGATCCCAGCCCCCCATGTGAATGGGTATCAGGTAAATTGTACCCCTACTTATTCACTAACAAAAAGAAAAAATGTGCCCCCGCCCTTGCCTATATAACAGCTGTCTTGGCTTTGACAGCTGTTATATAGGCATGGGCGGTGCCACCCAGTGAAGCAACCGAGTCACCCCCTACTGACATCATGTGACGTCAGAGGGGGCGGTGTCATGCAGTTACGTCAGCAGGTGGCACTGCCCTTGCCTATATAAGAGCTGTCAAAGCAAAAAGACAGCAGTCACCAGGAGGCAGAGTTTTTTCATTTTTTTTTCTATTTTTTGGGTCCATCGGGCGGCGTGATTGACGATGGAAATAATTCGCAGGACACTTTTTTTTTTTTTTTAAATAAAGGAATTGTCAAAAACTGTCTCTTGTGGTTTATACTTTTTGACACTTTTTTTGGTGAATGGGTAGGGATACAATGTTCACATGGGGGGGGGGGGGCAGGATCCTGGGGCCACCCTGTAAAAAGGGGGCTTCCAGATTCCGATAAGCCCCCTGCCCACAGACCCTGACCACGACAGCCCAGGCATGGGGACAAGGTGCTTGGGGGGGCGCAGAGCCTCCCTGCCCCAAAGCACCCACCCCCATGTTGAGGGCATGTGTCCAGGTATGGTTCAGGAGGGGGGAGCTCTCTCGTCCCCCCTATCCTGGCCTCTAGACTGCATGCTTGGATAAGAGTCTGGTGTGGATTTTGGGGGAACCCCATACCAATTTTTTAAAATTTGGGCGTAGATTTCCCCTTAAAATCCATATCAGACCTGAAGGGCCTGGTATGGATGGGGGGGACCCCACTCTGTTTTTTTCCTTGATTTTTGATCTATATTGCTGGGAGCCGACAATACATTACAGCCGCGAGCAAGTTTAAATTACTTTTTTTCCTTTATTGCTGCGGCAGTGTTCTACACATCGCACAGATGCGCCGCATTACAGGCAGACTAAGGAGACCCCCCCAGGCACGATATTTAAAGGAATATTTAATTTTTATTTTCACTTTAAACATTATTAAAATCACTGCTCCTGAAAAAACGGTCGTTTTAAAAACTTTTTTTTGCATTGATACATGTCCCCTGGGGCAGTACCTGGGTCGCCATAGACTTTTTATGGAAATAACTTTTAACCTTTAAAATGAGGACTTTTGATTTTTCATGTTCGTGTCCCATAGACTTTAATAGGGTTGGATGTTCGCTAGAACTTTTTGCCTGTTCGAGGTGTTCTGGTGCGAACCGAACCAGGGGGTGTTTGGCCCATCCTTATGTATAAGTATAGGTGCATCTTCAAAAAATAAAATAAAAAAATCAGCATAAAAGATATAAGCAGATATAGATAATGCATAGATTTTACACAGTGCCAGATTGAAATAAAAACATCCTTTATATTATTATTATTATTAAATATTGTAGTCTATACTATACTGTCACTGGAAATTTTTCTGACTGCAAGTGTTATATGTTAGCCATTTGACATTTTATAACATTTTAGTGTTTTGCAGTCTTGTAGTGCTGTACCATGCTTAGATGGTTATTTTGAATAATATCTAGTGGGTCAATAAAAAAGTGCATTTAGAGCTTCAAATGTTACTTTTACAAGACCACTGCACTGGCACAACTACTGATGCTCTTTCAGCTACGAGCAATATTCTTGTTGACTGCAGAGCAATGGTTGTGACTGTTCGGGGCTAGTGTTTGACTGCGGGCCATAGACTGCTGCTTTCACCTAGAGACCCCATTCCTACTCTTGTATGTGCTAGGCAAACTAACGTTTGGGGTCAGTGGTAAAGCTTAATAAAATAAATAATTAACGTAAGACATTTTAAAACCTGCAACCCTGATGTTCTAGTTTATTTTGTTCTGGCTACACTTCGGTTTTAAAATGGCTTTTGAATTGACTGGACTAGGGTCCTTAATTATAGCTGCTTGAATTAAGATGCCCAGCAAGCTGGAGGGATGTTAGCATTTTTTTGACTGCTAATACCTTGGGTATGGAGGGGTCTTGCACCAAAATGGTTGGTTTAGTGGTGGAGCAGATCTGTATGTAGCACTACCCATGCAGGAGCTGTTGTGGATTCAACAGGTTCTTTCCCACAGCAATGCAGAGGCAGCTAGGCACACAGAAACAGTCCATTCACTCTGGCTCATTAAAAAGTCTAGGGGTTGTCTTTTAAAGGTTTATTTGCTAGTAGAAGCTTGTGAGGGGATTTGGGGGTTATGTGGGATACTCCAAAATGCTTGAGCACAATTCTGCAGAGGACTATTGTGTCTCTCAAGCAAGTCTGCAGCATAAGCACACATAGCACAGGTACAGCTAAACTAGAACAGTTCTAGGTTGAAGGCTGGGGACTTTGAAGTATCTTTAGCACAGGTACAGCTAGACTGGAACTGTTCTAGGTTCAAGGCTGGGGACCATGAAGTAGTTTTAGCATAGGTACAGTTAGACTGGAATAGTCTATAGTTTCAAGGCTGGGGGCCATGAAGTAGCTTTAGCACAGGTACAGTATAGCTAGACTGGAACAATCTATAGGTTCACGGCTGGGGATATGAAGTAGCTTTAAAAAGTGCAGCACAGAAAGGAGGCTCTACTCCCTAAATCCTGGAACAAGATTAGTCCGTAAGTGCAGCTTCCTGTAAAGTAAACTAGCATCCGGTCCAAAGGGCGCCAGGGGCCAGAAGCCCCCCCCCCCTCCAGCCCCCCTCCTCTCAGCTCACAGATCCATTCCTTCAGAAGGGAAAAAGACAATCTCCTCAGGGCAAGTGAATGTGTATACTCCTGTGCTACTCTTCCACTGTGAAATGATTACCAAATGCTGCTAACACCCATCATACATTCCCACATGTGCAATACACAAAAAAACAAAACTAGGTGCTGTGCTGCTAACCGAATATAAATCCAACAGTGATAAAAAAAATCACTAATTCTATGCATTATAAAAAATAAACAAATACATAAATAAATCATAGCCATATCACAATTAAGTTGGTGTATAATCAAATAAAGTAAATACAAAATCTATATTAGTCTATTGTATTTCTTATTCTTCACTGTGGCCTCTTTGATTAACTTCAATTCAGTTTTAACAAACACATAAGAATTGTTTCTGCTTGATCTGCAAAATAATATTTGTGCCCACAACTCTGTGCTGTGTAATTGTAAAAAATTCACACACATGCTCCGCCACTGTATTCACACTGCTCTCACCTCAAACATATGACCCAAAATTTTTTTTGGTCATATATTGATTTTCTTTTGTTTATTAGGACATCTTCTTATGAATAATTCTCACTCTGTTCTCTCTTGGTTCCATCTAAGAAATGGTGGGGTTTAGCGACACTTCATGGCCATCATGTCACAAAGCAGAAAGAACCACCATTGTGTAATATTAAAAAAAAATCTCCAATTTATTAGCAAATTGCACTTACATAATTAAAACCAAACCTCACATATAACAAATGCATTCACTGTACCGCAGAGTGGGTTCTGGACCTCACTTCCAGTCTAACGTCTGACGTCACCCAGCTCCACCCTAGGCATTATGGCACGAGTCACGTGACTTCATCAAGGCCCCTGATACTTGTACTTAAATAAATATCTATATATTTATTATCCTGATGTGTGTGTGTGTGTATATATATATATATATATATATATATATATATATATATATATATGTATATACACACATCAGGATTTAAATCCTGAAATATTTAGATTAAATAGCTCATGCACTGTATAATCTAAATATACTCCTCAAAATCAAACCTTTGATCAGTGCAGCAGCAGTAGGACTTTACCAGGAAGACTGAACTAGGTTGTCTGGTGTAAGGAGGCTGGACTAGAGGAAAAGGGGACATTTGGAGGATGGACATCATTTTTATCGGCCCACTGCAGAGGGTTTCGACAAGTTCAGCATTGAATGGCAGATACAGAGAGGCTGTATTTGGTGCCAGGTCAGCTATTGAAATTTATTAGGATGTGGGCTAGTGACTCCTATTGGAAGAAAATGTTTCATTGAAGAACAGCTAAGAAAATTAATAGCCCTGGATAGCCATTGTTTTCTTTATTTGGGGGGGGGGGGGGGGGGGGGTATGGTTGACTTGTGTTTATTAGCAGGAATTACTATCAGCAAACCAAGCTACTCCAGGCACCCCAATGATAGTGGTGCCTATAGGCATGTGTCTTTTGTGCTTTATGTAAAATATGGCTGTGTATACTGAAGTAGGACTAGGAGGATAGTGGATAGTGGAGGATAGTGCCCCTGGATCATTCCCAGATTGCTAGCCTGTGGGAACAGCATTGGGATCTCAAACTCTAGCTTCCTGGTATTGTAAACTGTAGGCGGCTTAAATCCTCCATTTTCAACCAGACCTACCCAACATTTAGAAGCATTAAGAAACGGTAACCAGTAAATCTGCAGAACGTTTAAGTTAGTAGTTGTTATAAGTTATTTTTCTGGGAGCAGAGAACATATTTTCCATGACTTTATTTAGTACATTTTGTTAGATATTGGCACGTTAGTATTAGTCTGTCCCTGTTTTAATTGTCACTACACTGTGCATCGAGGTACCATTTGTGCATTAAAAAGATTTACTGTCGGGGTCTGAGAGTTGCTCCTGGGCACTTAAGAAGGAACCAAACGTTTTTAGTTGTTGGTAGGGGTTATCTTCTAGTACCTGTCTGTATAAGGATAATATATACTGCACATATAAGGTACATATTACGTAAAAGTCATAGTATATGGGAATTTTTTTTTACTGTACTTGTGAACATTATAAAGCTAAACTTGAGGATATGCAAATACAAAATACAAAATGCATGTACTGTATCTTCTTTACTGAATCTTGGAGTATTTTTGGTATTTTTTCCAGCAATGGGCAGTAATCCTGCTTGAAACTTTGCCCTGTAATGGAGATATGGGCCTACCATGATTTTTACCTTCAGACTTTGTTATTGATAGACATTAATACTTTGACATACAGTGAACTTTTGACATACAGTATGACTCTAAAGTTTCAGAACACTGCCTGGACATTCCGAGAACAGGGAGAAGCTATCTGACAAAAGTCTTTTCCTGGCCACCTGGTAGTGTTATTTATGGACTACGTGTAAGTCACTTGAAAGGGTTCAATTGAGAAGGGAGCTGCATGTCATAATTGCCATCTGAAAACATGTAGCGTGCATTTGTATTCGGCCCCCTTTACTCTGATACCCCTAACTAAAATACTAGAGGAACCAATTGCCTTCAGAAGTCACCTAAATAGAGCCCACCTGTGTGTAATTCAATCTCTGTATAACTACAGCTGTTCTGTGAAGCCCTCAGAGGTTTGGTAGAGAACCTTAGTGAACAAACAGACAATGTGTTTGAAGGCCAAGTAACACACCAGACAGGTCAGGGATGAAATTTAAAGCAGGGTTGGGTTCTAAAAAAATATCCCAAGCTTTGAACATGTCACTGTTCAATCCATCTTTCGAAAATGGAAAGAGTATGGCACAACTGCAAGCCTGTCATCCACCTAAACTGACTGGCTGGGCAAGGAGAACATTAATCCGAGAAGCAGCCAAGAGGGCCATGGTAACTGTGGAGGAGCTGCATAGATCCCCAGCTCAGGTGCGAGAATGTCCACAGGACAACTATTAGTCGTGCATTCCAGAAATCTGGCTTTTATGGAAGAGTGGCAAGAAGAAAGCCATTGTTGAAAGTAAGTCATAAGAAGTCATATTTGCAGTTTGCGAGAAGCCATGTGGGGGACACAGCAAACATGGGGAAAAAGGTGCTGTGGTCAATGGCGACCCTAGGGGGGGGCCAGAGGGGGCCCTGACCCCCCCAACATTATGCTGGGCCCCACCATGTGCCCCCCCCCCCCAAAAAAAATTATTTATTTTTTTTTTAATTTTTTTTTTTTTTTTTACAAAAAGGCAATTTCTTTTTGTTTGTATTTATATCGGATGTGCCGCATCTTACTCGGGCCACTGCTGGGGTAACACAGTCTCTATTGAGAGGGAGAACGTCCCCAGTGGGTGATTCCTCCCCCCTCCCTCTGCTCGCTGACACTGCATAATGCGAGCGATCACACAACCACGGCTGCCCGATCTGCTCCTTCCCCTGCATCCTTATTGGCAGGGAGAAGAGCGAGTTGCAGGAAGGACTCCACCAGGACTCTCAGTTACTGAAAAAACAGACTGAGGGCAGGGGCAGGACAGCAAGAGGAGGCTGGGGAACCCCACAGTGGCAGAACACCAGGGCCCGGTGGCAAGACAACCTTTGCAACCCTGATAGTTCTCCCACTGCTTTGGACCCTTATATTTTCTTGGTATGCTGGTGACATATATCTCTTGTTCTCTGTCACCCTGGGGGGGCCTCAATACAGTAGGAAGGGAGCTCACTGCGTAACATGTGAAAGGGCCGTTGTGGGATCGTAGTAAAGGGGTAAAGGGCCCCAGGATAGATAGATCTATCTATCTATCTATCTATCTATCTATCTATCTATCTATCTATCTATCTATCTATCTATATATATTTTATCTATATATATATATATATATATATATATATATATATATATATATATATATATATATATATATATATATATATATTTGCGTTTTATATTGCCCCCCTATTTTTGTCCCTGTCCCCCCATGTGCCCCCCCTAAATATGAAAGCTGGAGACGCCACTGGCTGTGGTCAAATGAGAGCAAAATCAAACTTTTTGGCCTAAAAGCAAAATGTTATGTGTGGCAGAAAACTAACACATCACCCTGAACACACCATTCCCACCGTGAAACATCTTGGTGGCAGCATCATGTTGTGGGGATGCTTTTCTTCACCAGAGACAGGGAAGCTGGTCAGAGTTAATGGGAAGATAGATGGAGCTGAATACAGGGCATTGTTAGAGTCTGCAAAAGAATTGAGACTGTGGCCGAGGTTTACCTTCCAGCAGGACAACGACCCTAAACATACAGCCTGAGCTACAATAGAATGGTTTAGATCAAAGCATATTCATGTGTTAGAATTGCCCAGTCAAAGACCTAAATTCAGTTTGAAAATCTGTGGCAAGACTTGAAAATTGATGTTCACAGACGCTCTCTATCCAATCTGACAGAACTTGAGCTATTTTGCAAAGAAGAATGGGCAAACATTTCACTCTCTAGATGTGCAAAGCTGGTAGAGACATCCCCAAAAAGACTTGCAGCTGTAATTGCAGCGAAAGGTGGTTATACAAAGTATTGACTCATGTGAGGTGAATACAAATTCACGACACACTTTTCACAGATTTATTTGTAAACATTTTTGAAAACCATTTATCATTTTCTTTCCACTTCACACTTATGTGTCACTTTGTGTTGGTCTAACACATTAAATCCCAATAAAAAACATTTACCTTTTTGGTTGTAACATGACAAAATGTGGAAAATTTAAAGGGGTATGAAGGGGGTATGAACACTTTTTCAAGGCACTGTAAGATCAGAACCCAGACCTCTGGTTTCTCTGAACGCACACTGGTACGTAAGAAAATCTGTGTAACATAATCAGAAACATACCAAGAAATAAAGTTGGAAGTTTTGAGGTGCCAAAAAATCAAATCAAATTGATAATACAAATTTCATAATTTTATTTAAATGTACATGATTAAAAAATCAATAAAATTATGAAATTTGTATTATCAATTTGATTAGATTTTTTGGCACCTCAAAACTCCCAACTTTGTTTCTTGGTATTTTTCTGACTATATTTAGGAGAGGCGGTGCCTGTAGAGAATTCTCTGGTCTCTGGTATTAAAGTTATTTTTCCTGTGTAACATAATATTATTTCTTTATTTGTAACTTTCTCTTTCTGTAATTGTCTCTGTCCATTGGCAATGTTTTGTATTTTAATCTGTAACATCATCATGTTTTTTTAAGTTATACAAGCTACTTTATATTTTGTTATATTTGACTAATTGCAAACATTTATTTCTGTCTAAATACAATCGTTATCATTTTTTATTATTAAGTTCTCTGATTCCTACTGTTCTAAAGTGTATTGCAGTTATACTTTTTACCCTCAAGTAGTAAAGCACTGCATAAATTGTCGGAGCTGTATAAATCCTGTATAATAATAATATTTAAATAGTGTGTAGTGCCAATATTTAACATGTGCAATACATATCATTTTGTGACAAATAAAATTGCTGCAAAAAATGTGAAATAAAATGAAGATTCCAAAAGTGACAAAAATAACATCCCACGATGTGCTTGGTGAAAAGTAAGGTTGTAAAAAGCTTATTTTAGTAACATCTCCACGGATATACTGTATATCTCAAATGGTGTTCAAGGGACCAGTAACAACATAAAGTAATTTCAATGCTCACCAGAACAGGAGGCTACCATTACACGCATAAATACATGTGAAATCCAACAGGGATCAGTATAGCAACTCACTCCCGGTGGTACCTCTTAATATATTCCAGCCAAGAGTAAATAAAGCTCGCCCTTGATAACGTCCCATTGGACGAAACGTGTTAGTGTGGAGATTCTGGTGCTGATGTCCCGCTGCTGCCCGATCCTGGGACGGCAGTGGCTTTACATGCAAGTTTCTTTGATTAATTGCTCTATTTATGCTATTTTTACCTTTTATTGTGAATAAAGGTAATACACTATGGGGAATTCCTCTGGGCTCTCGGCTAGCTTTATTTATCCTTAGCTAGAATATATTAAGAGGTACCACTGAGAGTGAGTTGCCACACTGATCCCTGTTGGATGTCACACATATTCAGGTTTTTATGCTGCTGTGATAGTAGCTATTCATTCTGGTGAGATTTGAATTCATGTGTTGTTGGTTATGGGTAGCTTGAGCACTGGTTGATTTCATTCTTATACAGGCTTATATACTACTGCAATGGTAGCCTCCTGTTCTGGTGAGTTCTGGTAAATTCACTTTATGTTGGCGACTGGTCACTTGAACACCATTTGAGATATACATCCGTTAACACTGTCATTACTGCAATAAGCTTTTTTCAACATTCCTTTTCACCAAGCACATTGTAGGACTTTATTTTTGTCACTTTCGGACTCTTCATTTTATTTTGTTTTTTTTGCAGCAATTTTATTTGACTTGTTAAATGTTAAATGCACATGTTAAATATTGGTGCTGCACTATTGTTTAATATTTGTGTCATAAGGTCAGATATACTATCTTTGTGTTAGCAGCGTGTTCGTCATGTTTAGTTTTCTTCTATTCACAGCGCAGATTCTGCCATAATTATCAATTGTTATTAACTTTATGGTAAGAGCTGCATCAAGATTGCCTAGGTTCTGATACAGACAAAAGGTGGTACAGTATTGACTCATTTTATTTATCAGAAAGCGAATAAATGAGGTAGTAAAATTGCCAAAACATCCCTTTTGCAGGAGCTTTCTGTCGTAAGACCAGTCACTGCTGCTCTCTCTCCTTGTACAGGGTGATTGGTCCTGTCTCCGCTCGTCCTGTGGTTTTCTGCAGGCAGTCTATAGTGGTTGGGCTGTACTGGGCCCCACCTACATCTCTGCTCTCTGCACAGGCTATGTGTAGCACAGTGATGATGTCACTGCTACTTTTATAAAGTAATAACTGTGTTTGTATAGGCATTTAGTGCACATAAAGTCATTTTTTAATATATCTTTTTACTATTGTGGTAAATATTTAAATTGATTTTTTTTGCCTGCAGTTTAGCTTTAAATACATTATTTGATACAAATAACATTTGCAGATCCCTTGAATGAGACTTCAATAGTGGATGTCTTCTGTTAGCTGTGGAGAAGAGATACATTTTGCTTCTTTTCCATTGGAGTTCATTATCTATGGGATGTCAAAACAGACTAGACCACAGAACATAAGAAATAAATGACCAAACAGTGAAAGTAGAAGCCTAGCCATTATGCAATAATTGAGGCACTCACATTGTCAACAGAAGAGAGATGTTCTATCAATGTTTTATACAGACAAAAGAGCTGTTAAGCAAATGAAAGAAGAATATTAGTCAGCAAGTTCATGGTCACCCTTTGATATTTATCACAGTGGTTGGTATAGCAGCGGCATAATATGCAGATGTATCCATTTATATAGCACAGACAAGGCCAAATGCTACATTTTTGTTGATTTTTTAAATTTCCTTTCTACATATCATTTCACAGTTATATATGCAGATTAATTCACAGATCTTAAAGAGGAAGTAAATCCTGATGGGTTTTACTTCCTCTTTTTCCCCCTGCTTTCCCCTGAAAAGTAAAAACATATTGGGCTAGTATACATCACATACTAGCCTATTATGTGCCACTTACCTGCAATCGAAGCCCGCGCTGTCCCCGTTGGTGGCCGCTTCCATCTTCGCTCTTCTTCCTTCGGGGGGGCCGCAGACTCTGGCTCTGGGACTGACCAGAGTCACATGACGTCACTCCCGTCCATGCGCGTCAGTCACGGCATAGTGAAGAAACGGCGCGGTGGGCCGTCTCTTCACAGCGCATTCACTGATGACATCGGCGCATGCAGGTTTAGGAGATATTTTACAGTACCTACAGGTAACCCTTATTATAGGCTTACCTGTAGGTACAAGTGGTGTAACTAGGTTTACAACCACTTTAAAGCAGTATTAATTACTTGAGACTACTTATCTATTTCTCTCATCATTGAAAGTAAAAGCTCTGTTATTGTTTAGTGGGGCATTTTTGTTGCCCTTAAAATGGGCTGGATTTTGCACAGATTTCCCCAACATAAGCTTGAAGACCTAAATACACTATATTACCCAAAGTATTGGGACACCTGCCTTTACACGCACATGAACTTTAATGGCATCCCAGTCTAATGCCCTGTACACAAGGTTGGATTTTCCGACGGAAAATGTTCAATGGGAGCTAGTTGTCAGAAATTCTGACCGTGTGTAGGCTCCATTGGACATTTTCCATTGGAATTCTGGATCTCAAATTTTCCAACAACAAAATCCGTTCTCATAAATTCCGATCGTGTGTACACAATTCCGACGCACAAAGTTTCACGCATGCTCAGAATCAAGTATGAGACGGAAGCGATCGGTCTGGTAAAACTAGCGTTCGTAATGGAGATAGCACATTCGTCACGCTGCAATTTTTTAAATCTTTTAATGCAGCACATTTCATTCTACTTTAGAATGCTAGAATAATGAAGTTGTCTTGCTGCTGATATTCACACAGAGTTCTGAAAAAATTATTTCTTTATTATTTCTCGTGATCTCCTGAATATTTTATTTTTTGGTTTTCGTCAGATCTCTATAATAATGTATTTAATTTTTGTTTATTTTATTTTTTTATTTTTTTATCAAAATCTCCTTGTTTTTTTTTTTTTTTTCTATTGCTCTCCATAATATTGTGTGTCAAGTTACCACAACACCATTATTATCTTGTATTTTTTTAACCTTAAGGAGGTTGGTTTGTGTTGGTGTCCCTTGTTAATTTGACATTGTATTTTGGAAATGTACCTGCCTACTCACAAACAAACTGTCCTTTTTGAACTAAAACACATATAGGCAAGTATTTGTGAATACAAAATAGCCATTTATTATGGGTCAAAACAAAATAAAAAGGAAGGCAACGCTGGAGAAACTGGTGAAATTGGCGAATCCTTTGTACCCCAGGGCACGCATCAACTATTTTACACACCAAATTGGTAGCCTGAGGAGTCCATATAATAGTGAGCATAATCCGGTCCCGGACTACAAGAGATCAGGAACAGCAGCAGATGTCCCCAGGCTGTGGTCATACAACAGCTTGCGTCTTTTGTCAGACCAGACTGAACCCAGGCCATCACTTTCTTGTCTTACTTCCACTCTTCCTTCCCTGCTTGCTTCCAGGCTGTGGCTGTGGTGTTGGAGGTGTGGCAGGAGGCGGAGGAAGAGGAGGAGGAACAGGATGGTCCAACTCACACAGGTGTGTTTTGGTTGTGATTTGGCCCCTCAACCCCTTATTTAGGGTTGTACACATAATTTCCTCACACAAGAGGCGTTGGCCCTCCTCCATTTCCTGCATTTTGCTGGCAGTCATGGAGGCAAAGGCCTCTTGAAGAGTGGGGGTGGCTCTGAGGGCAGCCTTAGCCTCCTCAATCAGCCCAAGTGCTGCCTCCTGCACATTACTCCCATTCCTGGGCCTTTTGGTTGGAAGGCGGAGGGGAGGAACCTGGGATTCTGTCAGGCTACTGGGCATGGCCACCTCCTGGCTGCCACTTACCCCCGCCACCTCCTGTCTGCCACATTCCACGCCCTCCTCCTGGCTGCCACATTCCACGCCCTCCTCCTGGCTAAAGCTTTCCTGTGTATGAAAAAAGAACATAGTTTTATTTCTTTGTTCATCAATCACACACAATTTTCAACTCATGATTGTTGAATGTTAACAAATAGAATAGACTATCATTTTGACCCCAGCATTTTTCCTTCTTGTCCCAAACATTTTTGGCCACTACTGTCTATTGATATGTAAAACACTTTATTAAATCAGCAATTAGTGATCAATAATAACATCTGGTTAACATCATTAATTTTACGACAGAAATATGTTGAACAATTCTATACCTGACTCAAGCCAGGCTCCTCCACTTCTTCTTCCTGGCTGGAAGGCCCAGTTTGGATGTCGAAAGCCTCAGCTGGGATGGAAGGAAGCGTGGAAGGAAGAGTGGAAGGAAGGGTTGAGAGGGATTGCCTGACTTCAGTCTGGTCTGACAGAAAACGCAGTCTGTCATAGGACCACAGCCTGGGTACATAAATTTCATCTGCTGCTGCACCCGATCTCATGGAATCCTGGACCTTTTTACGCTCCCTATTATAAGTGCTCCTCAGCCCACCAATTTTTGCCTTCAAATAAGGCATGGTTGCTGTGGGGATCTGCAGCTTCACCAACTCCAGCAGTTTCTCCAGTGCTGCCTGCCTCTTTTGTTTATAATTATAATGCGGATGTTTCACCTGCCACAGACAGGGCAGCTCCCTGTACTTGTCTATGAATATGGGGAGGAAGTTGTGGTCATTGAAGCCATCCATTTTCTCTGCAAGACACAACACAAGACAAACCCTAATGTCAGGCTAAACTCTCCTAATCTTGTCCCAATATAGGCCTCAATCTATAAGTAGTATAGACCACTGATGCCCCAAGTTCAAAGTGTACCTTCGTTCTAACAATCGGCGCTTCCGATACTCCTTCCTCCGCTAACAGATTGTACATATGACGCACGCGTGTTACACTTTATATACACTGCGTATGCGTGAAACTCCGCCCGCCCCTGATCTTCTTTCTAGTCTATTCCCTGCTCCTTCTCTTTCTGCGCAGTGGGGAGAGCACATGGCGGACAAAGAGAAAGTGCATGCAGACAGCAACAGCAACGACGATAGCCCGGAGCCACGAACGTTCCGATCCCGGAGGAGATTTAAGGCCTCAAATATGTCCTTTGTAGAGATGGTGGAGATGGTGGACATCTTGAAGAGGGCCGACTATGATGGGAAGCATGGACCTTACCCAAACCCAAATGTCAGAAAGGCCAAGATCATGGCTAAAGTTGTAAAGAGTCTGTGCCAGAATTTTGGGGTACGGTGATGCAAGGATCAACTGAGGAAACGCAGGTCAGATCTGAAATTGAGGGAGCACGATCAGTACAGAAGGATCAAGAGAGTTCTTCAAAAAAGTAAGTAGTTGTGTGTTCCTATTATTATTATTACTTGCATGCTGCTCCATGTGCTTTTCTTTACTGTTGTACATTTTAAAATGGCAACTTTCAGGTTCGGGGGCACAGTAATTGTTCGTAGTAAACATCGTTCGTTCGCCCACTAATATGATGTTTTTGGCAGATAAAGGTTAACTACATTTGTTCAGGCCTATTTGTATTAAAAGACATTGTTGTTTAGATGGGTTTGTACTAGAACGAAATGCAAACTTTATTCAGTGTAAGGAGAGGACACTCAGCAGCTGTTTACACATCTGGACGCAGGTGCACTAGTGTGGGACACCAAAACAAACTTTTTAGGGTGTCCCACACAGGTGCTCCAGTGGATACTAGGGGTGTCTCCATGTGTGAAAATTGTACAAAAAAGGTAAGTATTCCAGCTTTAGAAAGGGAAAAAATAATGGCTTCAGCTTGGAACTCTGCTAAAAAAGACAATTGTACGACACTTCCAAGCAATGTTTCATATTACTATTTCTGCCCTCAAATATCTGTGTGCTAAGTATACTTTTTTTTACTCACATAGGGGAGAAAAGATTCGGGACATCTGAGAACACCAGGGACCCCCCACCTCCGAAAGAAAAGCAAATCCCCACACCACAACCAGAAGATGTGGAGGAAGGAGAGGTTTATGAAGTGGGCGAAATAGTGACCACAACAGGTGAGTGTCTGAGACCACAGCTTCAGGTAATAGATGGATGCCTGAATATTTATAATACATGGTGTGTTTTTTATTTTAGGTGATGTGGAAGTTGTGAAAGAAGATTTGCATTTCGCAAGTGCACACGTCCTCATCGGGGAGATCATGGTGTGCAATCGTGATTTACAAAAGATCAAGGAAGACATCAATGATATTGAAAAAGGACTCAAAAACATCATTGATGTTTTAGGCCGAATCTAAAAAACACCTAAAGTCTTGATTTTTTTTTATTTTTCACCAATTTTTTAGGTATCTTGAAAGCCAAATTTTGAAGATGCACACAGTGTGTCCACATGTGCTATCTGCCATCACGGGATATCAATGTACGCGCTTGGTGGGTGCAACCCATTCTTTGCAAATAAAGTAGCTGAGAGGAAGGGGGTTGCACCCCCGAAACATGTCCATTGATTCCCCATGATGAGAGCTAGCACATGTTGACATTAGGCATCGGATCAGGAGGGAAATCCCCATTTTGACTCTCAATTTGTGTGTCAAAATTTGGCTTTCACAGGGGTGACATCACCCCATCTGATGAAGGCAAGATCAACACAGTTTGGACATACTAATGTCTGATCTTAGTAATAGTAAATGCACTCAGGTGCGCTACTAATGCCACAAAAAAAACCACACAGGTTGAAGGTGCAGGTAACCCTCTCCACTTCCATGAGAGCTGAATGCATAAATAATGTATGTTACTTTGGCCAGCCCCTCCTTACTTACACTTTTGGCAGCCCACTGGACAGGTAAGTAGTGTCATAATAAAAAGATATAAATACACACTGTACAAATTGAAATCAAGATAATAATAGAACAAAACTTTAAACAATACCATTTGAAAGTATTCAGGCAGGCCCTTTCACTACATGCTTTGGTGAATTCATTCATAAATCTGACCACAAAAGAGGTAGGTATAGTGTGTATGGGTTGGGCAAAGTCAGCAGATAGAGGATTGGTATTGGTTGACTTATCGGTTGGGGGGAGCGAGGGTTCCCAATGAGTTTGGGACCCCCCCCCAAAAAAAAGCCTCATGCCCTCTGCATGAATTTAAGGACACAAATAACATTTGTACACATTTTAGGGGGTTTTTAGGGTAAAGCACTACAATGGAGCAGACAAAATACATTGGTAAGTGACTAGGCTAGGTATGTATGGGCCCAGGATAGCATGCTGGGGACATTAGTGAAGGCAAATATGCATGAAGGACAAAAAAGAACTTTAAAAAATTCCAGCATGCAAGAAAACAAAGGAGACATTCACAGCATATTACAATCATGGTAATTAGGGAATGAAGAAAGAAATACAATACATTAGCAACAATTAAATACATATACTGTGATGTTAAAGGAGAAATCTTACCTTCATATAGTCCTTCTGCAGGACCTGAATGATGGCAGAACAGGTCTCTGGAATAATGATCCCCAGGGATGGGGAGAGATGGGGGGAGATGCCTGTCGAGAACTTGATGTACTGCAGACCTCCCCCTGTCGCCAAGTACTGCAACGTGGCGACTAGCTCCTGTTCGGGAGTGATGGCTTGCCGCATGCAGGTGTCCTGCTTGGTAATATAAGGGGACAGTAAAGCCAACAAATGGTGAAAAAGGGGGTCCATCATCCGGAGATAATTCCTGAAATCATCAGGATTATTCTCCTGGATCTCCTGCAACAAAGGCATGTGCGAGAATTGGTCACGCTGGAGCAACCAATTCTTGGTCCATGAACTCCTCCCCGCCCTGTTCATAGAGTGGGCTTGGGTCAAAGTAATAAGAACCCCAACACCAAGCCCCTGCACAGCATGAACTCTACGATGAGTACATACCCACAACATGGCTTCTTCAAAAGGGTCGGCTAGTCAGAAGGAACTAACAGAACGCACTGAAAAACAGAAAGGCCTGAGAAGAGCGAGCTGAAAATCAGAAACGAGCGGACAAGAATGCACTGCAAAATCAAATACGAACTCACTGCACGCACTGAGGACCAGATACAAACCTCACAAGCACAAACTGAACAGCAGAAAAACGATCTGAAAACCACGAGTCTGAACAGCGCGAATCGTCTCTCACCAAACTTCTACCAACATGAGATTAGCAGAAGGAGCCCAAAGGGTGGCGCACTGGCTATTGAACTTCCCTTTTCTAGTGCCGTTGTACGTGTTGTACGTCACCGCGTTCTTGGCGTTCGGAATTTCCGACAAGCTTTGTGTGACCGTGTGTATGCAAGACAGGTTTGAGTCAACATCCGTCGGAAAAAATCCATGGATTTTGTTGTCGGAATGTCCAATCGTGTGTACAGGGCATTAGTCTGTAGGGTTCAATATTGAGTTGGCCCACCCTTTGCAACTATAACAGCTTCAACTCTTCTGGGAAAGCTGTCCACAAGGTTCAGGAGTGTGTCTATGGGAATGTTTGACCATTCTCCCAGAAGTGAATTTGTGAGGTCAGGCACTAATGTTGGACGAGAAGGCCTGGCTCACAGTCTCCACTCTAATTCATCCCAAAGGTGTTCTATCGGGTTGAGGTCAGGACTCTGTGCAGGCCAGTCAAGTTCCTCCACCCCAAACTTGCTCATCCATGTTTTTATTGATCTTGCTTTGTGCACTGGTCCAAATCATTTCGTGGAGACGGGATTATGGTGAGGGGTTGTTTTTCAGGGTTTGGACTTGGCATAGCTGCTCTGAGCATCACACTCACTTTTCATTTGTCAAATAGTTTTTTTTGGCCTTTTTATTCTTATGTTTGCTCATTAAATGGAGAACTTTGGTCTGAAACAGCAAATACTGACAATACAACAATTCAACTGTGAAACAATTTTAAAGTTTCCTACTGTGGGCACATGTCTACCTTGTATCCAGTCCTGATGTTATACCTATGACATATAGTCATCATTCCTGAATAGAACATTGAAAATAGGTGAACAGAACATTGTATTGTTGTAAACATGGCGTTGGCAAATCCATAAGCATACCTATTTTGTGAGAAAGATGGAAACCCTTGAAAAAGTAAACGATAGAAAGGAAAGTCCACACCTTTTGGACTGTGTCCTATAAATCGGTATAACACCCATAGTTTAGGTAGTTTGGATACTATGGGTTTCATACCAGTATGAAGGAACAGGCATTGCTAGAATCCTCCACATTGTCTACCCGGACAATGTAAAAACACCTCAAATGAGTAACAATGGCACTTTCTATAAATTGTATCTGCCAATGCTGTTGCCAAATGAGCACTGTAAGGGCTTGTTTACACTTGCGGTTGGGAAAGGGGGAAGGGCAGTAAAACATGTGATTGAGCCACGTTTTTACTACTGCTACCAAGGCAGTGGACAAGGGTGTACACATGCAAAAATGATCCCCCTTTCCCATTCTGTGGGCAATACCACCGTGAATACGCCCCATTCAGGGCCATACTGCAACCACCCTGCAACCATGTGCAATGCAAGCATTTGTGGCATGGTGGTGCTGCATTTACAGGGTTTCAACAGGCAGTGTGGGGACGACATAATCCTTCCTCACTAATTGTAATTTAGTGCTATTAATAATTCCCTTTACTTTGTAATCTGCATTGCTGTCATTTCTTTAAAATTCAATGCAATATGGCAATCTGGAGGCATTCTCTACACAGTTGTACAGAAGGCCTCCACAATTGTCATTTCCCGCTTGTGCGATTGATCATAGATTTTCCCAGATATCTACAATAAAATACAAGTCATATTTTAATCACCCCCTGCAATATAAATGCAAGTTTTGTGAAATACTCCCCAAGGTTTAATTACTAAAGGGATGGAGACACTGCAGCTTTCTTCATTAGAACACAGAAAGTGCATCAGCTAATTAATAATGAACTGGATCGTCCTATTCAGAATGAGTATGCGATCGGTCCGGTGAAACAAATTTTATTTTTATCAATTTCTTTACAGCAACAAAAGCTAGGAATCTACTACAAAGTTTGTTAAAATTCCTGAAATGACACTAATCTCCCACAAGGTGGAGTGGAGTTACTATTTAATAAACTCCTTACTCTTCTCCTTGTCTCCCCTTCGCTATTATTTCTCTGCTGATTTTTTGTTTCTTTTTTATTTTTACCATTAATATTTTTTTATTTTCATTTGCTTTGTTTGTTAACCTTTTCTGCGTCACATAACAAGTAAATGCGCAAAATTGAAAATAATGCCCTTTTTCATTTGCAAAAACTTTTGCCATGTGTTGTTCCAGAAACATTATTTTAGTGTCATTTTAAATGGAACAAATTTGAGAATAAAATGTATATATTTTTATTTACAGTAAAACTGCTTTTTTTGGTCAAAACAGAAAAAAAATTTCATTTTTTTTTTTTTTTTTTACGTCTTTTGTCTATAGATTCCATATCAAATAAAATAGATTTTTCCAAATAATATGGCCAAAAGAGAGCCTAGTTTTTCTTCCCATGTATGTGCCAAGTGTCACATTTGCTTGTGTTCTCCAACAAACTGTCAAACCATCAAACAGTCGGTGTCATAACTGATCTCATGTGCAGCACCATGGCAGTTGCAGATCAAATAGAAGCAGCTTCCTTGACTGTAAAGGATAGGAGCGGTAAATCCGCTTTAAGGCTGTCAGCAGATTGACCTATACAATCTCGGCAGTGCCTAAAAATAGAGAGCAACTGAGCATGTGCAGAGCAGGGTGAAACAGTGTATTACTGGATTTTAAACAGTATAGAAACTTATTTTTATTACATAGCTATACCTGCAAAAATAGGCCAGTTTGGAGTGATGTAGCACAACCTAATTTTCTAAATCAAGTTCCACTGTAACCACTTTAAGACCAGGCCTTTTCTGGAACTTTTTGTTTACAAGTTTAAATTAGTATTTTTTGCTAGAAAATTTTGAACCCCCAAACATATATATTTTTTTTAGCAGAGACCCTAGAGAATAAAATGACAATTGTTGCAATATTTTATGTCACACTGTATTTGCGTAGCGGTCTATCAAACACAATTTTATTGGAAGAAAAACACTTTTTTAAATTGAATAAAAACAAAACAGTAAGGTTATCCCAATTATTTGTATAATGTGAAGGAGGATGTTACGCCGAGTAAATAGATAACTAACATGTCATGCTTTAAAATTGCACACGCTTGTGTAATAGCGACAAACTATGGTACTTAAAAATCTCCTTAGATTATCCCTATAAGGCCCAAAGGCGGAAGTGATGTTGGATGTCGCTCCGGTCCTCCAAAGGCATAGAGCCCAGTGGGGGCTATCTTGCCCTCACTCGGCTTCCTGCCCAGGCACCCGACAGATCGGATCGGCTCCAGGCTAACCAACAGGTCCGGTAAGCCTGGAGACGACTAGGAAGCGACGGGAGGAAACTCTCCTGCCCACCTCTAAAAGTGATCCTGTGGGGAATCTGCCATCGGGACCAAGTTTATCAGATGCAGAAGAAAAAAATACTGGGGTCGTAGCAGCTAGCTGCTACCGTAACAACGGTATTTAATGTCATGTAATGACATATATATACTGTGGGCGGTCTTGAAATGGTTTTAGGTAATAACGTTATCATGAAATATGCAGGCCCATCCATAGTGGAAATGTAAAAATTGCTATGGTCCTTAAAGTGGAGGTCCACCCACCACTGCAAAAATTAAAAGCCAGCAGCTACACATACTGCAGCTGCTGACTTTTAATAATCGGACACTTACCTGTCCTGGAGTCCAGCAATGTCGGCACTGCAGCTGATGTTTCCATCAGCTGTCGGGTGCATGCCGCCTCCATTGCAAGTAAGGGAATCCGGCAGTGTAGCCTACTGCGCATGCGCGAGGCTCCGCTCCTCTCTCCTACTGGCCCGGTGGCCCAGGAAGTAGGAGGGGGGAGCCCGCGCTGTGACACAAATATCCGCGGCTGAGGCTCCCAGAAGTGGGGACAGGATACCTGTGAAGGACAGGTATCCTGTTCCCCCACCCCACTGAAAGGTGCCATATGTGGCACCAGAGGGGGGGGAGGAGTACAATGAGTACTAATGGAAGTTCCACTTTTGGGTGGAACTCCGCTTTAAGGGGTATATAGGTATGAGAGCCGAAGTGGTTACAATTTTCTTTATCCCAAAACTAAGTATAGTAAGTTAGCATTGGCTGGCTTTTAATGGCATTCTACAAACTGGGCCATTGACAATATGATGCGCTGTGTAATGTCTGCTGGCAAACATCAAACTGTTTTATAACCTAGAAGAAGCAAGTTCTAGTATGTTTGCAGCGTTAAATGGCAACAACATCTATGTTCTAAAATAAAATTAAAAAAATTGTTGTTTGCAGGCATTATCTTGTAAGCTCCTGTCTTAACTGGAAAATGCAGTGCTGGTGCCTGACTGTGCCTCCATTAAGAAATCCCACCTAGTTATTAATTAGTTGTTATTAATGTGTAGTAGTGACAGCTGATGACTGCAGCTTCCTCTGTCGATAAAGTGTGAGCATTAGAGAACAGCTGCATCCTGTAGGTTGCATCTTGAAACCCATTGGTTATGTTGGAACTGGCTAAAATATTTTTTATTCTTTATTACTATAAAGTGTCCCGTAAAGTGTCTGTGAAGCTGTTGAAGTATAATAAACTAATGTGACTCATATTCAACCTAGAAAGTATGCCAGTTTTAAATCATGAGATACCAATATATCAATTGATTTTACCACTATATCAGAAAGAGGTTTAGGGACGCTTAAAAAAAAAATAAAAAATTAAAAAAAGGGAAATGTTTGTTTTCTGTATGCTATAGAAAGGAGCAGAAGGGGGAAGTATTCCCCATTGCTGACACCTTTTGTAAATAAGTATTACTGCCAATATGCATTTTTCTTGATGTTCATAAACTTTACCACTCTTCAGGTTTAATTACCATGAAGTGTGAAGTGCTGATTGCAGCATTTTCTATCTTAGACTAAAAATGGAATTTTATTCAATGACACAGGGGACAATAATTCTATCGTCACATATAAGACAGCTGTAATTAGTTATTATCATTTGTACTTTGTGATGAATCAATTTCTTCAAAAGCAGTTTGAACTCTGTAAAAAAAAAAAAAAAAAATCTGACTTTTATAAGATGAATCCATGTCTAGTCTATTCTATGGTTGAATATTTACACTTTATTTTCATTTTTATATTTGCACTTTTAAAGTATTTTATTTGAAAAGGACAGGCTTGAATGTGTGGAAAGTTCTCATAGGCTTGGCCACAAGAGACCAATATTTCAAGAAGGAACATTTGCAATGGAATTAATTCAAAACGTAATTCACTGTGAAAGATTTTCATGTTGGGTCTGTAATATATTCACCAGAGTATAGAAGGCAAAGCTTAAAGAGTTTTAGACACTGTTAAGTACAAGATGCTTTATTATGGCCAGTTTTAGTGGACCCAAGAAAATGTTCTACTCCCTCTGAATTCAATATGTTCTTTGTGTGCGTATACTGCATATATATATACAGTATCTCACAGAAGTGAGTACACCCCTCACATTTTTGTAAATATTTTATTATATCATTTCATGTGACAACACTGAAGAAATGACACTTCGCTACAATGTAAAGTAGTGAGTGTACAGCTTGTATAACAGTGTCAACTTACTGTCCCCTCAAAATAACTCAACACACAGCCATTAATGTCTAAACCGCTGGTTACAAAAGTGAGTACACCCCTAAGTGAAAATGTCCAAATTGGGCCCAAAGTGTCAATATTTTGTGTGGCCATCATTATTTTCCAGCACTGCCTTAACCCTCTTGGGCATGGAGTTCAACAGAGCTTCACAGGTTGCCACTGGAGTCCTCTTCTACTCCTGTATGATGGCATCACGGAGCTGGCGGATGTTAGAGACCTTGCGCTCCTCCACCTTCCATTTGAGGATGCCCCACTGTGAAAGTTCATAAATCATATATAGAAAGTTCCAATATTGGACCTTGTTTGTGCAGTGGTGCACAGTCATATTGGAACAGGAAGGCGCCATTCCCAAACTGTTCCCACAAAGTTGGGAGCATATAATTGTCCAAAATATCTTGGTATGCTGACGCCTTAAGAGTTCCCTTCACTGCAACTAAGGGGCCAAGCCCAATCCCTGTAAAACAACCTCACACCATAATCCCCCTCCACCAAATGATTTGGACCAGTGCACAAAGCAAGGTCCATAAAGACATGAATTAGCAAATTTGGGGTGGAGGAGCATTCCCATAGACACACTCCTAAACATTCTTCCCAGAAGAGTTGAAGCTGTTATAGCTGCAAAGAGTGGACAAACTCAATATTGAACCCTATGGACTAAGATTGGGATGCCATAAAAACAACTGTTAATCCTCCTGGCAGGACTGCTGTTAATATTCTGTTAAAAAAAGATTTTTTTTTTAATTAAAAAGCTACTCACATAAAGGCATACCAGTAAGGCACAACAGGCCACTCACACAATAACTGCTGGGTCCCCCATTTGTAAAAGGGGTGGCATGTATATCTGGTGAAATTAGAAGAGGTCTGAGAAAAGGTCACAGAGCACTGATTGAGCACTTCCATGAACATTTTCACAAGACGACATTGTATATTGGACTTTCAGTATTGGAACTTTCTATATAATATTTTAGAATTTTCACTGTGCTTTTGCAAATTTGTTTTTTTTTACATATGAGTTTTTGTCTTTATTCATTTATGAATCTTTTGTATATTTTTGTATTGGATGTTAGGACTCTTTCACAGAACTCTTTTTCTCTGATAACAATTTCACATCCTATAGTTACACAGTGCTGACTAGGTGTATATAATTTTTATTCACTATTATTATAGTAACTGATTACTATTTGTAGATCAGAGAGCCTTACACAATGGGACCTGGAGAGGTCTGCTATTCAGTGATGGTGGCAGTTTCCTACATAAATCTTTGCCACTTTACTGCAGATTTATAGCTAATGACCTTATTATAGCTTATACTATGGTGTATTTAAACAATAACAACATGTTAGAACATCTAATTTGTAATGTATATGTTGTTAACTAATAGAAGCTGTAATGAGATATAACAGCTTTACACATTAGGGACCTATTTGTATTTTATCAGCAGCCCACAATGTCAACTGGCTTAGTCTCACTTGACTGCCTCATTTTCATGTCTTAAGAGAACTTACAGACCTGTAGCTAGTAAAACAGTAATACTGTATGTGCATGGGAAACAAAGAAGCCAAGGAAGTCCAATTCAGAGTGAGGGATAGAGGAACAACCTACACTCCTTTACAAAAATGAATCTGTATCTTCTACCACTGAGCAGTATAAAAATGATAAATAAGTGTAGCCAGGTGCCCTGCCCTGAGATCCTGCCTGCTGCTTCAATCGCTCTCACCATCTCTTCTGTTGTGTGAACAGACTATGTGAAACCCCCCCATCCTGGTGGCAGAGACTTGCTATGCAGTCACATGGACTTATGGGAGTTATAGTCTGAAAGGGGGCCCTGTGCATGGAAACCAACAGGGGGTAAACTACAGCCCTCACCAAGCTTTGCTGCAGAGGAAAGAGATGTTTGCCCTAGCAAATTCTACACAATCAACTGAGTGTAGTGGAGCCAGTGAGAGTGAGAAGACTGCACTGCGGGGTGCCATACCTGAGAGAGGGCGCCAATGTAAACTCACTACTGCATGTAGGGAAACCAGCTAGTACAGAGTGGTGATCTGAGTATGGAGGGCCAGGGCCATTGCCAGAATACAGACCTTGCTGCTCTGTCTACCCGAGTCACCACAGGCAACCCAGAGTGAGGAGAAACCTAACCGGAGGGACCACAACTGCTTTGTCGCTGGGTCTGGTGAGAGGGCCTTGCAGAGTTTACTTGCTTCCACCACTAGAGACAGAGCCATTAGGAACTACCTAACCAGCTACCTTATAGCTGTAGTACTGCCTGCAGGCCTTGTTGACTGCCTTAAAGCACACCAACGGTTACTAAGCCCCAATGTTTAGCCAGCTGAAGAGTCAGGACTAAAGACTGCCTCTAACAGTTGTTATCCAGAGAATTTTTGCCCTGTTGCTTAGTTAAAGAGGTACCCCTTAGGAGACACTGCACTATACCCCAGCCAATCCCTCAGAGTGCATTCTAGTATCAATATCACTCATACTGCATATAACGATTATGCAACGTTTATCTACATTGTTTATTGCTGATTTACTAATTCTAGTTACTGATTTCAGTTTTAGCAGTATAGAGCCTGATCTTGGCATAGGTATAACTCTGTCTGCCTTTCTTTCTAAACTCGCATCAGTAGATGAAGTGCATTTATCATTAAATGGGTGTGTGTCTATTTTTCTGGTAGCAAC
Source organism: Lithobates septentrionalis (assembly GCA_037952835.1). NCBI lineage: Eukaryota > Metazoa > Chordata > Amphibia > Anura > Ranidae > Lithobates > Lithobates septentrionalis. The sequence goes on from JBBDGP010000504.1 coordinate 1,936,729, forward strand.
CCACAGCCAGGTAAAAGGTATTTATACTCGAGTCTCTATATGTGCTTGCAGTGATTTTTCTTCAACCAGGTGTGTCAGAGGGGCTGAGGTTGTTCTTGGAGTCGAGGCTTTAGAACAGAGAATTCAAAATTACCAAGCAGCTTCTTAAGGTATAATGCTACATAAGTAGAGCAATCAAACAAAAAAAACAAAAACGTCCAAAACATGTAAATTACACTTCTGAAACATACAGTAATAAAGATATATTCAACCTGATCACCAAGAGTTTTAGAATTTTGTTTTAGGGCCCTCCTATTATTAAAGGCTTTCTTGCTGGGTTAGATCATTTATATTATAATATAATATAATATAATATAATATAATATAATATATCCATTTTCCTATTTGTAAACAACTGATTACTCTTTGCCATGAAGTTAAAGCAGAACTGAAACTAAACAGCTAAATAAACACATTTATACATGTGAATTGTCTTACCTGCTTAAATAATTGTAATTTTGTTTAATCACTCTTGTAGGTCACTCACCTTCCTCATCCAATTGAGCTTATTCAATAAACAGCACAGTAAGGCCCCATTCACACTGAGGCGGGAGGTGCGTCGGCCGATAGCGGGGCGGTTTTACCCCTGCTAGCGGCCGAGAAAGGGTTAAAAACCACCGCAAAGTGCCTCTGCTGAGGCACTTTGCTGGCGGTATAGCCGCGCTGCCCCATTGATTTCAATGGGCAGGAGCGGTAAGGGAGCGGTGTATACACCGCTCCTTCACCGCTCTGAAGATGCTGCTAGCAGGACTTTTTTCCCCGTTCTGCTAGTGCACCGCTTCAGTGTGAAAGCCCTCGGGGCTTTCACACTGGAGACACAGCAGCGGCTGTTTCGGGTTGGTTTGCAGGCGCTATTTTTAGCGCAATAGCGCCTGCAAATCGCCCAGTGTGAAAGGAGTCTAAGCATCTTGACAAAGCTTCATTTTGAGGCAAAACCCATTACTGACCAGAAGTAACACCAACATTTCAATTTGCAGAGAAAAATGCAGTTGTGGAGCAGAATGATATACTATTGATTTATTTGGCACTACTGGAACTATAAGTATATGCATTCGTATGGAGATTACTCCTTTTTACCTAAAGGGATATATAAGTTGTGTATTACTAATGGCACTCACCTGTTATGGAGGAATAGACAGAAATACCTGCATTCAGAGCCATGGATCAGTCCTACACATGTGTACACTCAGGGATGTGCACAGTTTCTGCATTCAGATCCATGCACCTGCTCCTGCCTGCATGTCAAATTTGAACATTTGACTGTCTATGCAACCACTGTATATGTATCCACTTCTATGAGCTGCTTGCACACAGCTCCAAGGTGGATGTAGACACAGCAAAATGCAGGTCTGCATGGAGGTTGGGGCTCATCGCCCATCTGAATGAGCCCTAACTCACATTTGAGCTTGCTCACAGTGGGGTTGTGAACAAGTGCACTGGAAAAAATAGAGTTAAAAACACAGGACTTAAAAAAAAAAGGGAGTCCTCAACCTGGAAGTAACATTTAAATTTCTTATAAGCAATACACATAACTAGGATAATGAGTGCTACATGAGTGTAACTAGGATAATGAGTGCTACAAAAGTTAAAGTTGTTGTTCGGGGCACAGTGTATCTCATGTATATACAAATGGAGCAATATCTTTAGGATAAATACCACTGTGCCAGGTGTGAGCAGGTTGCCCTTCTGGAAGCTCACATTAGAAATTCTACAACACTGAGGAGTTTTGACAACCTTCAGAGGAGTTTTCTATTTACTGAGGAAGCAGTTAATAGGATTCATGTGAAGGGTGGATAGATTAGGCTGGCCATACATTATACCATTTTTTTGCACAATTTTCATTTATAGGGCGTACACACGGTCGGACTTTGTTTGGACATTCCGACAACAAAATCCTAGGATTTTTTCAGACGGATGTTGGCTCAAACTTGTTTTGTCTACACACGGTCGCACAAAGTTGTCGGAAAATCCGATCGTTCTAAACGTGGTGACGTAAAACACGTACGTCGGGACTATAAACGGGGCAGTGGCCAATAGCTTTCATCTCTTTATTTATTCTGAGCATGCGTGGCACTTTGTCCATCGGATTTGTGTACACACGATCGGAATTTCCGACAACGGATTTTGTTGTCGGAAAATTTTATCTCCTGTTCTCCAACTTTGTGTGTCGGAAAATCCGATGGAAAATGTCCGATGGAGTCCACACACGGTCGGAATTTCCGACAACACGCTCTGATCGGACATTTTCCATTGGAAAATCCGACCGTGTGTACGGGGCATTAGATTTATCAAAACCATATAACATGAGGACAAACCTAAACTTTTTCAATTTGTATTCAATCAGGCAGGCCCTTGCACTACATAGTTGAAGGTACATCTAAAGGAAATTGAACAAGAAAAATGTAAAATGTATGGCTAGCTTTAGTCAGGATGATCCGGCAGGCTTTATCTTTGGCGCACAGAAAAGGAAGGCCTGTCCTGTGTTTGAGAAAAAAAATTTGGTTAGTTGAAAAAGGATGTGAGGGTAGCAAACTCTGAGACGCCAGCCCTAGATGGCACTGGTACCCCTTACACCTGATAGAGTAGCCCATCTAGTTGGAGTGGTGAGTATAATGTAGGGAGTTGGAGAATTCTAAAATCAGGAGGACTGAAAGCATAATTTGTCAAATAGATAGCTTCAAATAAATGGTTTACAGTCTCCCTGATGCCAGGGTTTAGCATGTTGTAGACTGGGTAGATAATTTAAAGGGTAACTCCACTTTCGTGGGGTAAAAAAAAAGCAAATAAAGAAAACAAATAATATAGCGTGCACAATTGCGATACAAGTCTTATTGTAATTGAATGTTATTAAATATTACCTTTCCTTTTCAATCTGCAGCTCTGTAATTTTTATAAATGCAAAGCAATATGGCTATATGGAGTTTTTCTGTACACAGAATGTGTACTGACCACTCCCCAGAAAAAGAATTTCCTGCTTGTATGATTGGCTCACCAATTTTCCCAGAAGTCTGCCTAAGATACAGGTCAGATTTCAGGCATTCCCTGCAACAAAAATTTCACTTTTGGTGAGATACTTCCAAAAGGAACCCATCTAAAGGGATGCAGGCCCTGCAGATTTCCTTAATAGTGCCCTTCAGCTGCCCCAGCTGACTGATAAATATGAAACCACTCCCATTAGACCCACTTGGCACAGAGGCACAAACAAACACACATGGATTTCTTCAGAATAACAAAAGGTAGGAATCTGCAACAAAGGTTGTTATAATCCTTGCAACGTACATAGATCACCTAGAGGGGAATGTTTTTTTCTCAACAAAAGTGGAGTTATGCTTTAAGGGAGGGGGTTGAGAATGACCTAGCTGTCTTGGTCCATGTTGGGATCTCTAATGCCGCGTACACGGTCGGACTTTTCGTCTACAAAAGTCCGACAGCCTGTCCGACAGACTTCCGGCGGACTTTCGGCGGACTTGCGGCGGACTTGCGGCAGACTTTCTAACGAACGGACTTGCCTACACACGACCACACAAAAGTCCGACTGATTCGTACGTGATGACGTACACCATACTAAAATAAGAAAGTTGATAGCCAGTAGCCAATAGCTGCCCTAGCGTGGGTTTTTGTCCGTCGGACTAGCACACAGACGAGCGGATTTCGGGGTCCGTCGTAGTTACGACGTAAAGATTTTAAGCAAGTTTCAAATCTAAAGTCCGTCGGATTCGGGGCTGAAAAAGTCCGCTGAAAGTCCGGGGAAGCCCACACACGATCGGATTGTCAGCCAGCTTTAGTCCGTCGGCGTCCGTCGGACTTTTGTAGACGAAAAGTCTGACTGTGTGTACGCGGCATAAGACTTTATTTAGAGAACTAGACTGCAAGTTAAGAGGTAAGGACCCCCAAGGTTATATTCTCTGGAATATTGCCTGTGTCATATGTAACACAAGAAAGACAGTGAGAGCTAAAGAGGAAAAGGGGGAAAATGTCTATACTTATTGCAAGACAGTTTTGTGGCACAGTCTAAAGAAGCCCCAGCTAGGCCTATTCATCTTAAACAATGCAAAATGTATTACAAATGTAATTTTAAAAAATCTGGGTAGACTTGTTTCTTTTTTTAACCTCATAGACTGTGTAACTATACATAGCTTATGGGTGTGCTGAAGTCCCAAAGTGTTTCATTGATAGAAATGACTTTTAAGTAAAAGCAATACAGTAATGGACACATGAGTCGTGTCATTCAGTGATCAATTTGTAATATATTTGATCACTAGGTAAAAGTCACACTTATATGAAAGCTTGACAGATTATTTAAGACCACATCTTTTTCTGAACATTCAAATGATGCAATGGAGATTGCAACAATGTAGTCAGAACTTTCTAAGCACATATTTAAAGATAAGCAATATCAACTGGATTATTGTTTCTGCTTTAATCATAAAAGAAATCAACTAGAATTTTTTTTTATCATTTTGAGATTTTTATCCTTGATTGTGGAGTCATGTAATGTGATATTGGATCTATAGGAAAAGCAGGAGACTGGATGAGTCTTCATTTTTTTATGTCAGATAGAAAAATGGTTCTGAAATGATCATTATTGTTGTAAAAAAGATTCTAAATATATAGCTCATCCCTGGTGCACTTTAATGGTTAATTATCGGTTTCATATATATATCCTGGTAATCTGTTGTCAACAGAATATCTAGCATTGACATAGATCTTTGTGGGTACTCCTTTAGTTTAATACCAAGCGATGTAGTGTAGCACATGTTTGTATATGGTGTGTCGAACACTTTCTTGTTAAATAACGATGTGGAAAAAAAATACCAACCTGTAAAATTTAAGTTGTAATCTTGGAAATTGTGTTGTTCTTTGTAGTGGAATTGGGGGTCTTTATTCTCTAAAATGTTTAAATAAAGAATAAGACTTGTTTATTGTAGGTCTCTGTTTAGTTTTCTTTTATTGAACCTGTAAAATGTAGCTGACAGTTACTGATACTTACTAAAGTGGCGACATGAATAAAATGCAGGCACCTCAATGTATCTGTATATACCTTCAAATATCTTAGGAGTGACACAGAAGCACCAAAACTGGGATGGTCTATAATGTACATTCCAACTCTTACTAATGACGTCAAGAACTAGCCCCTTTCCTGCTGTATCCCGTGCCTTCCTATTGGCCAGTGAGAACAGCAAGATGAAAGGTCAATAGGGAAGTATAAATGTCAGCTAACGCTTTTCAACTATGAAATGTCCTTATATTATTGTCTCTGAAAATGGCTTTCTAGTTGTCTCAAAATAGGGTCCCCATTTTACAATTAGTAGGCAATGTTTGCAAATACTCTAGTGGTTAAATGAATCGTTTACTTAGAAAAATATGGATGAAGCCATCACAAACCTTCTTCTGGAAATACTAGATGCCTAACTGTCTTTGACCGAAGTACTTTCTGGAGCACTGATCTAGAACAAGCATGCAACTAGTGAGGTCAGGGAAAGTCAGAATTAGTTTTAAATGATTTTTCCAAGTCAGTAACTCTGGAAGTACTGAAATCTTTCAATCAATATTATCACTATAACAGGCAAGAATCTAGAATTGTAAAAGGGGAGCTCAGAAATAGCAGACTATGACTTTTCTAAGTATAGGTTTCCTTTAAGAATACTGAATATCACAGCCAAAAGAGTCTTGGCGAGGACATAAGGTGCAAAATAATTTTAAGAGTTGTTAAGGTATTTTCCTCCAATTTATAGTGTGATGAGATGCAACCATTGTCCTACCTTATCACCAAAGAGCAAAGAGCCAAAATCAGCAGGTAAAACATTAGCAGCAGTTATATTTGTTCTTTTTAAATAGGAGCAATTCATAATCTAAGAATCACCGCAGAATCCTACTTTAGCAATGCAGAGCCCTTAGTGTTGCCCTTGACCCTTCCTCCAATCTCTTAAATCTGCTGGTAGAATTCCCCACCATTATTCATAGACGACCACACAATACAAATACAAAATAAAATACAGGTTGTAAATATTGCACTTTGGTGATTACCTTGATGCCCCAGGCACACGTCTCCAAATGATTTATTGTAAACAAACACAACCTGTTCATGAGTTCTGTTGCTGAACACAATTAAAGCGGTATTTAACCCAAAACCAAAAATGTATTATAATGCAGCTTACCAATCATGATAGATTTGATGGCTGCATTTGTTTTTTTAGGCTTTTTCTCCTCTGTTTTCACCTGGTGATCTGGCCAGTAACACACCTCCTGTATTACACTGCCCCACTCTGGATGAATGAGCACAGGGGACACATTTTGACAGCAGCATTGTCAGTCAGGGCGTAGGGAAGTGTTAGATATACTACCAGATTTAAATACACTAACAAACTAAAGTCAAACTCCAGCTCACACTTTGTAAGCAGTTACTGTATAGCAACAGTTTTGGTTTTACATAAATAAATAAAATTTGATCACTGTAAGCACCTCTGCCAGTGGTAAATAGTTTGTGTTATCCCTGTAACTGATATATTTGCAGGACAGTTTGTTCTTTTGAAAAACAAACTGCATCACCAGATGAAAATAGAAGAAAGAAAGCTTAAAAAAGAAAACGAATGCAGCCACCGCATCTAAGAATTAGTAAGCTATAATTTAATAAACGTTTGCTTTTGGGTTTAATACTGCTTTAGCCTTGATTCATACCTATGCATTTTTAGTGCTTTTTGCATTTTGCAGATTTGCTCTACAGAACATGTTCCATAGGACACCATGTTAAATGGGCTGTAGTGCAAATCTGCAAAATGCAAAAAGCACTCAAAATGCATAGGTGTGAATCAAGCCTTAAAGATGAAAATGCAAAAGCACAGATTGCTACTTCTGCAGACTCACTTCACACATGGTATGTAATGTTAGGTTTCAACAATACAAGCAAGAAGCAAAGTAAAATACTGTATATTTGTTTTTCTACCAGGAGGCAGATACCAGCTGGTAGTCATCAATTGCAAATCAGTTTAACATAAATCAGGTGACATGACAGTTTAAACTGTGCTGCATTGTCTTGTACATACTACAAAATACTGCATACAGTATGTGCATAACAGGTCCACATTAAGGTTAGAAAGTTTAGCACAATTTTGTATTTTTTAGACTTGTTTTAGCTATTATGCTCTAAAAGAAGGCTTTCTGATCACATGGTTTAAACATACATTTAAGTAAAACGCAGGTGTTTTCTGTTCGGGCTTTGTTTCCATTGTAGTAGAGAAATGAAGAGTAATAAGATGTACGTAAAAAATTGTCAATATTTGAGGGAAATGGTCCATTGTCCAGTAGTGTATTAAAAAAAGAAAATTGACTATTTTCATAACTAAAACAGTTTTTATTCCTGAAAATGTCTAAATTATCTCCATTGTCTCACCAAGATTAGGATAAATGGTGAGAACAGTGTGAGATGTGATTGCCGGTGAACAGATGCTGTAGAATATTCAAATTCCCTTCTGTCTGGTTCAAATGGTGGAGCTTCTGTTGTAATGTAGTCAGTCTCTGTAGGACAAATATCATCAGTACAGCCACTGCCACTTCCCGAGCCGCTGGTCTCTTCACCTTCAAAATAAAGATGCAATTGTATTGCATGTTATTTTACATCACAATAAGGAAAAAAAAATATGTCAGCAATGTTAATGCTTTTCACACATGTATTATTGTTCAGCTTCAGCCTGTGAAATCTATCCTCAGTGTGGCTTCACTTATGGTGGTATTTGGAATAGTGATCTGATCAACCTGTTTGAGATTGCTACTCTTTCCTTCAACCGCACTTTTCTGTTGTCCCATCACATATATAACTTCAGCTTTTATACAGATATTGCAGAATGGTTGTCTATGCATGGCATGATACCACAACACAAGTCATCCTTAACTAATTATTTCTACATTACATATGGTCATCCTGACCTCTAGATTATATTGTCATACTTCATCAATCTTATAGTGACACACGAGGGGTCATCCAAACGGGAGTTTTTGTTATGTTAGCTCTTTCCCAGAAAAGGGCCAATGTACAGCCAAACTAGTCCAGACATCACTCGGCAGCACATTTCACACATCGCATTTCGCGATATTGCCTAATACTGAAGTAGTTGAGAACATATTTGTAAGGGGGAACTCCGGACTCCTGAGAACATATTCAATATACAGTTCTATATAGGGGGAACTCCGGACTCCAGATATTCAGTATCTTAGCCTCCCTGACGGTATTCCCGAGTGTGGCTCGGGGTTAAATTTCAGTCCCATTAGCGGTAACCCCGAGCCACAGTCGGGATTACATTGCAGGATCCTGGTTACTTACCTTGTCCCCAGGATCCTGCGATGTCCCCCGCTGTGTCTGCGGGCTCCGTCTCCTCCGAAGCCTCTCCGTGCCAGGCTCCGTTCCCTGCTAGCGCCGCGACGCACGGGGGCGGAGCCTGGCGGCAAATTCAAAAAAATGTACAAACCATAACACATACCGTACTGTAATCTTACAGATTACAGTACGTATGAAATTATTTCACATCCCTTTTGTCTCCAGTGCTTTGGCCCATGCCCTGCATGCAGTTTTATGTGATATATACTGTTCTTTCTGCCTGGAAACTGGAGATTGTCCATAGTAACCAAAAAGTGTCCCTTTATGTCAAAAGGGGCTTTAGACCAGCTAGAAAACAGCGATAGTAAATTAGAACACTTGCAGAATTGAGCGATAGTGAATCGTGGGGAAATTTATTTTATTATTATTATTATATTATTATTTTTTTTAATTATTTATATTTATTTATTATATTATAATTTATGTTTTTGTGTTTCAAACTTCATCATACCTGGGATATCTACTAGACTCTTGTTTGGACAGATTTAAGTTTGTTATTGTTAAGAATTACAGGCCTACAATATAAAACGTCAAATTTCCATGCAAAATAATTGTACTGCTTTCAGCACCCAAAATCCGAAATAATCATACCGCCAGGGAGGTTAACAATTGGCTCCCCCAATAGCCTATAGGTATGTACAAAAGGCAGGAAGAGGAGGGCAAGTTCCACCACTACCAACAAAGTGCTGGACATTTGCCTGGAATGGCATAGGGTAACAGCGGATTTGTCCATAATTTTGGAGGCAACTGCAATTTTTTTTCTTACGTAGTGTTGCCTTAAAGGCCCACTAAAGCAAAATTAGCTCCTCGTATTTGTGTAATTTAGCTATATGTCTGGAGTTCAACTTTCAGGTTCACAAGGTTGCCCCTTCCTCTCCAAATGTAATTCATACTGTGCATTGGGTATTGTGGGAGCTATGGTAGCTACAGTATATATAAGTACATTTATTTTTTATGATTACATCTTTGGAATAAATTGTGTTTTTTAATATATGCCTGGAGTTCTATTTTAAAGTAAACCTCTTGTCTCAGCAGTTTTGGCCAATTAGATTTTGGAAAATCAGAAAAATGGTTAGTTTTAAAAGTGATATATATATTTTTTATTTATTCTCTCTTTTATTATGTATACAAGATACAAGCAATAAAACTCACATTGCAATATCCACATTATATTTTTACAATGTACAATTATTCTCCCCATTTCCCCCTCCCTCCCCCCCAAAAAAAAAAAAATTAAAAAAAAAAGAGTTATATTTTTGACCTAACTTGTTACCGCATGTATGTACAGTGTATAAAACATCTAACTGTTATCAATTAAAAACACTAGTTACTGTCTGAAAACTGTCAGGTAAATATTCCATGGTCCCCTACAGATAACTGATGAATATTTCAGATAGACTCCTATGGTAATGAGCTAAATTTGAATATTTTCAACTGGGCAGAATAGACAGTTAAAAACCCCTACAGAGATAAGGGAACAAAAGAAGTTGTGATGAGTAGTTGATTAGTCACGAAATAAGAAACAGAGACTGTTTTTCATACATCTGTTGACCGATTAAAAACAGACATCAATGCATCTCAATGGAAAAATGGTTGTAAATGGATGATCATCCATTTACATCTGCTTCCAGCAACATCCGCCTTTTGGAATGAATCAAAATCTTATTTTTCTTCCGTTAAAAAACTGATCGGATGAAAAATGGATGTAAACGGATGAACGGTCCATTTTTGCATGAAAAAAAGGCTCCAGGACTTAAGTGGTTAAGAACTCTAGCTGGCAGATGTACAAGATTGATGTAAAAATGGATGATAAACGGATAATATATGGATGACAAACTGATGTAAACTTCATCTGTTTTTAAAAAAAACGTCACTGAACTAATCAAATGAATGGTCCGCGTGTGTGTGAAAGAGGCCTTAGAGGGAGAGCAAGAGAAAATAATGACTACAAAGAGAAAGGACAGCAATAGAGAAAGGTGGGCCTATACATTGCAAATATTAGCATCTGACATTACCAGTTTTATTTAGACATTTTGAACTTTTTTTTTTTAAGTGCACAAGGATTTTTCTTTAAATCTGCTGATATTTCTGCTTTTCTTACTAATAGAAAAATACAAGACACTCTATAGATACTATAGATACAGGGGGTCCTCGACTTACGAACATCCGAGTTACGAACAACCCCTACTTACGAACGGGGCCCGAATGACGTCACTGCTGGCCGAATCTTCCTCTCCTGAGCCTTTCCTCCGTTCCTGGCTTGGCTGCGGGTCCCCTTTATCCTCCTGCCTGCCCATCCACAGGCCTGGTATGGTCCGGTGGCCTGCCAGGCCGCTAAAACTGCCCGTTGTGGCCGAGGTCTTGTGCGGCCTACGAAGCCTCCAGGATCCCCGGTCTTTCCTACGCCGCTGCCCCGTGAGGGTGCACCGCGGCCGGCCGCTCGGCCGGCCGGCCTGCCTGGCCTCTGATGGCTGCTTTCACCATCCATCTCCCTGCTGTGCCATACAGTGTACCTCTCTCTGCTGTCTCCTGCCACCATGAAAATAGTGAGAGGGGAGAGCTGTGCTCAGCTGCGCTCCTGGACTCCTGTTTTGGAAGTGACAGGGTCAATAAAGAGAACCTGTCACCTCCAATTGCTATCACACAGGGAATTGTTTCCTCCTGTGTGATAGCAATAAAGTTAAGTGAAAAAAAAATTGATAAAAAAAATAAAAATAAGAAATACAATCATAATTAAATTAATAAAATAAAAAAAATAATTAAAAAAAGTAAAGAATAAGAAAAATAATATTAAAAATAAGAAAATTATACAAAAATAAAAAAAAAGTAAACGACAAGCTATAAATAAATACAAATAAAAAAAAGTGATTAAAAAGTAAAAAAAATAAAAGAAACAAAACATATTTGAACTAACCATGCCGCCCCTGCCATCCGGTTGCCTTTCTCTGTTGATTTGGGTTTACATCCTGTCTCTGAGACTAGATTTGCACTTAAAAAAGGTACTGTTCCGACTTACAAACAAATTCGACTTAAGAACAAACCTACAGTCCCTATCCTGTTCGTAACCCGGGGACCCCCTGTACAGATACATACTTCTGTGTAAAGCCCTTGACAAGGACAGACAGATAAATAGTTCTACTGTCTATCATAGTTAAGCCAGTGACTTACTTGTATCTTGAAAATTAACATCATTTCCATTAAGAGCATTCTTTAGTTTGTTTGTAGCAGTTCGTAGTGCCATTATTTGCTGCCTTACAAATGTGTCCGGCCTTGTGATGTCTACATCCACCTCTGGATTATTGATCTGATTTATCAAGCCATCAGTCATTACTTCAGGGAGATACCTGAAAAGTCAACCCATAGTTAATTTCGAAAAGTCACTGAACAGGAAACACAGCTCTGAAACACAGGAGTCAATCTATCTGCTTCAAGGGTTCATTACATTGGCAGCCATTCTGTCGTGAAGCACAGAGGTCACGTCTGGCCACTTTAGCATGGCAAGAATATACTTGCGTAAGCCCTTGGAATATATTAATTTCAGTAGTACAAGATCTTTATTATATGCAGTATGTTTTACAAGTGAAATATAACAATTTTGGCCAAAAGAGTATGTGGACACCCCTCCGTATTACTGTGTTAGGTGTTTTCAGTGAAGGATACTGTTGAAACTACAACAAAAACTTTTTAGACAATTGTATGCTTCCAAACTTCAGGAGTCAGGTGTATTCCAACCAATACATGGCCTCTCAAATGCTATTTTGGCTAAAAGGGAGATCCACACAGACAAAATCCAAAATATAGTGGAAAGCTTTCCCAGGAGGGCAGAGACCATTTTGGGGGGAGACTCCATATTAATGGCTATGGTGTTTGTTTGTCCAGCAAACTCATAATATTTAAAAGGCTTTTTGTGCTTTGTAACTGCTTAGTGTGCTGGGGAAAATGTGTATTGTTCTGTGTTTTCCACTGCCTATGAGCACCTTTAAATTTTCAAAAGGGGCTGCTATTTTTGCTTCGTGGGATTTGGTGCAGATGCACACTAGAGGTCTTTAGCTGCCATTAAGCAATTCTTGGTCTCTGGTGTGCTGCTGTAACTTTAAGGAAGATAGGGCTAAGGCATTCCAGATTTAATTTTTTTTTCTTGGGAGCTTCAACAATTTTGAGTTGGGGATCACACTTTGCAGATTTGCCTTGTTGCATCAGTGTGGCTTCACATGTATCTGCAAATATATGCAACAAAACCTCTGATTGCAACCCAAAATGTTGAAACAGATTATTTAAGTTTTAGTTCGAAACAAATGAGTTTTTGTATTGCACTCTCTCTCTCTCTCTCTCTCTCTCTCTCTCTCTCTCTCTCTCTCTCTCTCTCTCTCTCTCTCTCTCACTCTCTCTCTCTCTCTATATATATATGTATATATATATATACAGTATCTCACAAAAGTGAGTACACTCCTCACATTTTGTAAATATTTTATTATATCTTTTCATGTGACAACACTAAAGAAATTACACTTTGCTACAATGTAAAGTAGTGAGTGTACAGCTTGTATAACAGTGTAAATTTGCTGTCCCCTCAAAATAACTCAACACACAGCCATTAATGTCTAAACCACTGGCAACAAAAGTGAGTACACCACTATGTGAAAATGTCCAAATCGGGCCCAATTAGCTATTTTCCCTTCCCGGTGACATGTGACTCGTTATGCCCCGTACACACGGTCGGATTTTCCGACGGAAAATGTGTGATAGGACCTTGTTGTCGGAAATTCAGACCGTGTGTAGGCTCCATCACACATTTTCCATCGGATTTTCCGACACACAAAGTTTGAGAGCAGGCTATAAAATTTTTCGGCAACAAAATCCGTTGTCGGAAATTCCGATCGTGTGTACACAAATCCGACGGACAAATTGCCACGCATGCTCAGAATAAATAAAGAGATGAAAGCTATTGGCCACTGCCCCGTTTATAGTCCCGACGTACGTGTTTTATGTCTCCGCGTTCGGAACGATCGGATTTTCCGACAACTTTGTGTGACCGTGTGTATGCAAGACAAGTTTGAGCCAACATCCGTCGGAAAAAATCCTAGGATTTTGTTGTCGGAATGTCCGAACAAAGTCCGACCGTGTGTACGGGGCATTAGTGTTACAAGGTCTCAGGTGTGAATGGGGAGCAGGTGTGTTAAATTTTGTGTTATCGCTCTCACTCTCTCATACTGGTCACTGGAAGTTCAACATGACACCTCATGGCAAAGCTCTCTCCTAGGATCTGAAAAAAAGAATTGTTGCTCTACATAACGATGGCCTAGGCTATAAGAAGATTGCCAAGACCCAGAAACTGAGCTGCAGCATGGTGGCCAAGACCATACAGCGGTTTAACAGGACAGGTTCCACTCAGAACAGGGCTCACCATGGTAGATCAAAAAAATGAGTGCACGTGCTCAGCGTCATATCCAGAGGTTGTCTTTGGGAAATAGACATATGAGTGCTGCCAGCATTGCTGCAGAAGTTGAAGGGGGTGGGGGGTCAGCCTGTCAGTGCTCAGACCATACGCCACACACTGCATCAAATTGGTCTGCATGGCTGTCGCCTCTTCTAAAGATGATGCACAAGAAAGCCAGCAAACAGTTTGCTGAAGACTAAGGACATGGATTACTGGAACCATGTCCTGTGGTCTAATAAGACCAAGATAAACTTATTTGGTTCAGATGGTGTCAAGTGTGTGTAGCGGCAACCAGGTGAGGAGTACAAAGACAAGTGTGTCTTGCCTACAGTCAAGCATGGTGGTGGGAGTGCCATGGTCTGGGGCTGCATGAGTGCTGCCGGAACTAGGGAGCTACAGTTCATTGAGGGAAACATGAATGCCAACATGTACTGTGACATACTGAAGCAGAGCATGATCCCCTCCCTTCAGATACTGGGCTGCAAATAACGACCCCAAACACAACTCCAAGATGACTACTGCCTTGTTAAAGAAGCTAAGGGTAAAGGTGATGGACTGGCCAAGCATGTCTCCAAACCTAAACCCTATTGAGCATCTGTGTGGCATCCTCCAAGGGAAGGTGGAGGAGCGCAAGGTCTCTAACATCCACCAGCTCTGTGATGTCGTCATGGAGGAGTGGAAGAGGACTTCAGTGTGTCACGTACCTAGTAGGTTTGAGCCTGAAGTGCAGAGAAAGACCTCCCTTACAGCTCCCACTCCCATTCCCCTGGGATGGAGACAGAGGGCCAGACTGGAGACTGGAGACTGGAGACAGGAGACTGGAGACTGGAATGCAGAGAGGACCAGGAACCCCAGCAGGTAAGTAAGCCGGACTGAAGAGTTGGGCTGGAACCAGGAACAAGCAGCAGGTAGTAGCCTGGAACGCTGGACTGAAATCAGGAACAAACAGCAGGTAGTAGGCTGGAACGCTGGGCTGGAACCAGGAACAAGCAGCAGGTAGTAGCCTGGAACGCTGGACTGGAATCAGGAACAAACAGCAGGTAGTAGACTGGAACGCTCGACTGGAACCAGGAACAAGGCAGCAGGTAACAGACTGAATACTGGTATTGGACAGAGGAATGGTCAAACAAGCCGGTGGTCGGAATCGGTCGGGCAGCAGAGGTACCAGGGATTACACAGAGGGATGGTCAGGCAAGCCAAGAGGGTCTGGTGCAGGCGGATAGCAGGATGGTCAAACAGGAAGCCGGGTCAGATAACAGAGTACACAGGTTAGATCAGGTAAAGGCACACGGAACGCTGTAGAGCAGACAGCGGGGATTGAGTGTGACAGACCGGTTTAAATAGCCCGCCTGGCACCAGCGGGAGTGCGCGTGCCCATGCGTGACAGCACCCGTCAACGCGCGCAAATGTGCAGTGGAACCCGCGGCCTTGTTCCCGTACGGCTGGATCGCCGGTTACTGGCAGGATCTTCATGACACAGTGGCAACCTGTGAAGCTCTGGTGAACTCCATACCCAAGAGGGTTAAGGCAGTGCTGGAAAATAATGGTGGCCTCACAAAATATTGACACTTTGGGCCCAATTTGGACATTTTCACTTAAAGGTGTACTCACTTTTGTTGCCAGCGGTTTGGACAATAATGGTTGTGTGATGAGTTATTTTGAGGGGACAGCAAATTGACACTGTTATACAAGCTGTACACTCACTACTTTATATTATAGAAAAGTATAATAAAATATTTACAAAAATGTGAGGAGTGTACTCACTTTTGTGAGATACTGTATATATACTATATATAAACATTCAAGTCACCATCCAGTTAAAAAAAAATAGACAATTTAAAGAAAATTGTCCTCCAGTGTTTATTTTCTCATCACGCAGAACGTCAAGTACATTAATCTGTATGAGGTTACTTATCATTGTTTAGCTCTCAGCTGCATATCAAGAACAGCGCAGTTCGATATCATGAATAATTTGCCATCATTGAAATTCTGCTCTGTGACAAACATCTGATAGATTAAATGTTATAATAGCACTTGATAGAATTGATTTATTTTTGCACTGTGCTGGTTTATGGTGTTCATTTTCATCTTTAAGGTTGGACAGTGCCATTTCCCAATTATACTCGCCAGTGATTTAAAAAAAAAAAAAGACAACAATGACTAAATTATCTCGAGGACTCTATGTAATGTGCATTTAGTTATTGCAATGACTGCTGGCAAAGCATCAGTCACTTTCACATGATTTTCATACTTTGTTAACAGTTTGTTTTGTCGTTTCAGGCAAGTTTTATATTGGTAGACATCTCATTTTTAAATGAAACTGGCTTTATTTACAAATGTATGATACATGTATATTGAGAAATTCAAGAATATAGAAATATAATCCTACTATACCAGACCCATATGAAAACTCAAGACCAATGCTGAACATTACCTTTTATAACAAACAAAATTGGTTGGTTTACAAATGAGCAACATTTTCAAACAAGTCAACAAAAATTTTTTTTTTACCTAATGTTTTTGCTTGCTTTTTAGGGCTTAGTAACAGCCCCTAAAAACTCATGGGGAGGCATTTACTGCATACCCCTGTGGTCTGACATGGGAAGTGACATGAGCATTCGAGATGCTCTGCATGTATGATGTCTTCAGAGCGGGAATAGGGAAGCATCACCTGTGAGTAGATTGCACACTTGAAGGATGTACCTGATCTCCCTGAGCCTCCCAAGCCCACAGGCTCAATATGTTTCCATGGGCTACTATGGCCACCCTTGCACCACCCCTCTCATGTGTATTTTTAAAGCGTAACTCTGTTTTAGGTGGCGTGCTTCAAGGTTCTATTTCCTGACAGTTGGACTGTTTAGCTGAACCAGTTGTGTTAAGAGAATACAGTATAATCTAATGTATGCAGTGCTGTTGCGAATAATAAATAGGAGTCTGAACTAAGTCTCAGTAGGATGCATGTATTGTATAAGATAAACTATAGGCCAAGCATCTGTCGTTAATGATGCTTGTGGCCATGACAGCATATGGTACTAAAAGTCACTGTAGATATATTGCTGGTATATAAAATAATATCACAATCAGAGGTGATATGATTATCAGGTGTTTCTTCAGATAAATTAAAACATTAGAAGAATAAAAAACAAGTTGTTTTTTATGAACTGACAACCGACCATGTAAGGAAAATGTAAATACTGTAGAAAGATCAGGTTCAGAAAAAAAATCTTATTAAAAATTGTATCCTTCAGAAAGTAGAAATAGATGACCCTAGATAAATTCCTACTTTATTGATTGCTTTTCTTTTTGTTTGAATTCATAGATAGTAAATATATTAAGGTGTGGAGCTTTAAGTAATCCCTAAGAAAATTAAATGTTTAATGCTTAATTTGTCTTTCTGATATAGGTAATACAGCTGTAAACTTCTTGCAGTATTCATAAGGGGGTACTTTTTTTTTCTAATTTTGGACAGAATACGGAAGAGTTAAAACCTACATCTACTTTATATTCCTGCCTCTCCCCACAGGGAAAATGTACCCTCATTACTTACCCTTGTGACCACTGATTACCAACAGGAATAGGAGGTAAGGGAAAACCTTCCAATTGAGAATTCAATAACTGTTGAAGATGGCATATCCCATCACTTAGGGGAGATTTATTTATTATACTGCCATGTCTCTGGGACATGAAGAAAAGGAAAATCTTCAAGGTGGGTGAGACCTAGAGCTATAAGAACATGATTGAATTCAACCCTTCCCTACTCTACACCCCCCCCCCCCCAAAAAAAAGGTTTAACAGCCACACTTTAAGTGTCCAACCAAGGAATGTGTCTATAACATTTGCTGTGGTGTGGTCTTTTATGCTTACATGCTGGCTTTCTGGCTTACATGCTGATCTGATAGTTTCAATACTCTCTGAACCACTAACTCACAGAACAATGCAAACCTTAAACCTTGATTTCATTTTTTCTTTTGTAATTTACATACTGTATTTGTTTAGGGTCACTGTTAAAACAGCATTCAATCTAGAGCCTGACAGGCAACTGTCATTTTCAGAAGTAGGTCAACAATGGCAGCCACCATTTTTTTCTCATGACACGTTTCCTTTAAATTAGTGCTTTTGTTGAGAGGAAGGTGTATGCACCCTGACCTATTAGGCTGCTATTTTATAATCTGACCTGTTTTCCTGTTATTCTTGAACACAGCACTTGTTTCTGACTAGTACTGAGATTTGCTACTACTTTTGTGCTTTTTGCTATGACTTGAAATGTTTTTGGCTTCTGTTTTCTGCCTAAAGCCTGCCCTGCCTTGACCTTATGCTTGCTCTTTATTTTTTTTTCTACTGCCAGTCCTACCCTGCCACTTGTCCTGGCCTTGCCTCTGCTTAACAATTTAGTACAAGCAGGTGTTCTCTGAAATGTCTGGTGTCATTACCCAAGCAATCCAATCCTAAAGATCAGAATGCTGTCTTCAACTTAACATCTGCACTGCCAGGGGTCTGGAGCAGATGGAGCTGTCTTGGAATCAGAAACGCAAGGAAAGCCTTTTTTAAACAGAGTACTACCCACAAAATAACTGAGCTGCATCACTTAATTATAAGTGCACCTGGACTTTTGGTTTTCTCCGAGTTTCCCCATAAAGTCCCACGATTAGCTGTCGATTGAAATTGTAGTATTTCTCCAATTGTTGTGCCAGTTGGCTCAACTGCTTTTTCACAGCAATATCACGCAGATGTTCACCAATGTGAATTTGAAATATGTACTTTGTTTTATCACACAGACCAGTGATTACATAAATCACTTTTGTGGTCCTGCATGATATAAATGATTTTATGTGAAAGCTGCAAGACTCGTCCCAATTAGCAAAGCACTGGAGATTACTCTGTGACAACCATTCTGAGAAGTACATTCTGATTTAACTAGGTCATCCTTTAAGTTTTTTGCTTGCTGAGTGGTTACTAGAGGGCTTAGACCTACAAATTTGGCTACTTGCAGGTTAATTATAAGAATATACCCATGTCTTTGGAGTATCCTACATACAGTAGATCATTCCAATGATACCCATAAGGTGTAATTTTCGACGGACTTTACGATGGATTTTCTGAACGAATGGACTTGCCTACACACAATCAACCAAAGTCTGACGGATTCGTACGTGATGACGTACGACCGGACTAAAAGAAGGAAGTTCATAGCCAGTAGCCAATAGCTGCCCTAGCGTGGCTTTTTGTCCGTCGGGCTAGCATACAGACGAGCGGACTTTTCGACCGGACTCGAGTCCGTCGGACAGATTTGAAACATGTTTCAAATCTAAGTCCGTCAAACTTTTGAGAAAACAAAGTCTGCTGGAGCCCACACACGATCGAATTGTCCAACGAAATCCAGTACGCCGGACCAAGTATGCCGTAAAGTCCGATCGTGTGTACGCGGCATAAGATATAATTTTTATGTACAAGAACTTTTTTCATGCCATGCCTTAGATTTACATATTCTAGGCCATTGATGGGGGGCCTTGTTCTTGGAAGCGCCTGGATATAATTAATAATAATTCTGAGGAACTGACCTTGAGGTTTTGCTTGCTTGATCTTGAGGTATTTCTTTAATTGTTGTAGTAGGATGTTGACTGACAGTGTGCAAGAGTGTGTTCTCTGCAGTGGGTTTACAAAAGGTGTTTGTTTTTATATATCCATCATGAACTCTGATCTTCATCAGTGATAGGAAAGCTTCAGTTAATTTTTCTAATTTTGTACATATTAAAACAACCTGGCAATTTTGCATTCTGTTAAACTGATTCTTTAATTTTTAATTTTTATCACTTACTTGTGGTTTAAAATTGCATATGCGAGGGCTAAAGTTTAATTAACAATCACGTGTACCCTTGATTATGTATTTTTTTTAAATGTTATTCTTAATTAGAAGAGAAAAAAAATATTTACTTTATGGGGCTTGTGCATCACATTTACTTGTATAGACTGCCATATTGAAGCCTTTGAATGTACTTTAATAAAAAGTTTGGCCCTGGCAGTGAAGCTATTTACAGTAGATAACAATCCCGCTGTTTGATAAATCTGGCTGGTGATGTATCTTTCTAAAGGACCCATTGTACTGTAGAACAAAAGTGATCACTTCAGGTAAACATCTATTCTGGTGTCCATGTAAATAGAAGGGTGAGGTCTATATTAGTTGATGACAAGAGCCTTCTCTCCCACAAGAAAAGTGGGGTATTGTAGTTCACAACAAACATTCTATTATCTAACCTTTAAGGCCTCCTGCACAAAGAATGTTTTGGAAACTCTCCTAAAAGCCTTTCCTCCTGCCAGCAGCGTTTCGGCAAAAAAAAAACAGCTGACACTTTTGTGTTTTTTTAAGAATGTTGGTTCCATTTTCTAATCATTAGTGGGGTCAAATCAGCTTTTCCAAATGAACAAATTTCTAAAAGGTTGCTGCCACCTAGATACATTTTGATCAGAAATAATATATGGGAAAGATAAGTTTTTTTTTATATAAAGCCAAAAAAAAGAGAAAAATATCAATATATAGATGGCAGAGAAAAGCACTTCCTTATAGGATCAATATAGAAATATTTCTTACTTTGCACAATTTGCACACTTTATGGTGGTTATTATACACAAAAGTTAGCGCAATCCACTTTTTACTAAAGTTTCTAAAAGTGTATGTGTTTTTTGTTAAGGAAATTTCATTAATTTTAAAATCAAATGTTAAAAGCAAACAAAATTTTGAAGTACTTTCGAATGATTTAGTCATTGAATGTACAAAGAATTTTCACACAACTTTGCATATGAATATTTGTATAACTGTTCATTCCAAAATCTACTAATATATAGCTAGCTTTAAACACAAACATAAGTAGAAACCAAAAACTTTGTGAAAAGTGTGATTTACACCATAATTCCTAAGTTGCAGTAGGTGAAAACTAATGGAAAGTTCATCTCTGCAGTAAAGCTTTTAGAAATGCTTCTAAAGTCTTGAGATCTGAAACTGCTATGAACAGTAAATCCCACAAACAATTACTGAATGACCAGTACACTTAGCCTATCACCTAATAAGATTGTTTTAGTGACTCTGCTACAGTTTCTGCATTTTCTAAGATCACTTAAAAAAAGTTACGGGGCTTTGGTGTGTCCATTCCAGCACTGCTCTTCATTTAATTCTCTTCCCGTTATTCTTTCTTCTTTACAGATCGAATAAGGTAAGTTTGACCACATTTTCCTTGAAATCTTCAGTCTATCTTTTACTTCTGTTATCTAAATGGAAAATAAGAAAACTTGTTATTCATGTCATTACATATATACACTATATGGTCATGAGAGTAAGACATGGGATAACATTTTGCTTTTAGGAAGTTGTATAAGACAGTGAACATTTCAATTATGGTTATGGTACTTTGCATGGCTTAGCCCTTGTCCTTGAATGTCACGGCCCACACCTTATTAAACTCCTATTCAATAATGTGTGCTTGTCCAATGTAAATAATGTATCATTTAAATGTAAATATGGTTTTAAACAGACATGGTATTGAGAATAGCTTGGAGCTTTAAACCCCTTTCACACGATCGGACCGTTCAGGTTTGCCTGTCAGTTTTGACGGCGGAACTGAACGGGTGCTCCATGTTAGCCTATGGAGCGACGGATGTCAGCGGAGACATGTCCGCTGACATCCGACCCGGTCTGATGCGCTAAAAGCAGACAGATGGCCCTATGTCCAGATCCGTCGCTGGCAGATCGGATCGGGTGAGATCCCTCCATAGGCAGCAGCGACACCTGACAAGCCCCTCCTCACTCAGTGAGCAGAGAGGGACCTGTCATCCGCCCGGCTCAGCGGAGATCAACAGAGAGATCTCCTGCTAAGCCGGCGGAGCGAGGTGGGCTCCGTGGAAACGGAGTCCGCCTCCTGCGAAAGGGGCCTAAAGCTGAACTTCAGGCAAACAGCTAAATACACAGATAAAGTACATATAGGAAAACTGTTTTACTTGCCAAAGGAATTGTGTTTCTGTCCATACAGTCCTAACATATACACAGTTCTGCCCCACAGCACAGCCTTGTCTGACACTGAAAAGATCTAATCTTTCTCAGCTGAAGCCTCAGTTACAGGTTACTTCCCCACTGACCACCTGTAACTGCACAGTGATAGAAGAGCAGCCTCATCTCTGTTACTCTGCTCTCTCCACCTATCAACATGTTTCTTACACTTCAGCACACCTGATTGTGCTGCTTCTCCTTTTGTGTCTGAGCTCTGCTGAAAAGGTGTCTGCAAGTGGCTGATACCAAGTCAAATACAGGTATTTATACTGCTTGGATTAAAAATAAAAATAAATGTAATGTTGTATTAATAAATATAAAGATTCATTAATTTGTATATTTTATGACTGGCTGGAAATGTAACTTTAATTACTTTTTTGTAAGTGCTGTTATTGAACTATTTTACCATTAACACACGAGCATGTCTTCATAAAAGCCCAATTAAAATGGATATAAAGATGTCTTATGGTCAGTACAAGACCCTCCATTGCACCTGAAAACCATGGACAAAACAGAGGCCACATGCCAGTCCTATGGCTTCACACATCTACAGTCATGGCAAGAGAAAAGATGACGTGTGTGAAAAAACTGTTCAGAATATGAGAATCTATAATATTGCTACATCAGCATTTGACCTTTTTTTACTTGTGTATGTAAATGATATAAAATATTTTAACAGCCCTACACAATTTTCTTGATCGTCACTGTTTTTATTTTTCCAGTGAAAAAATTAAGGCACCTAAACTGTGGTGATCAATACACTCTAACCAATAATTCACTATTTTTTTCCTCTCAAACCCTCCCTCCTCTACAAAATGCTTGTTCCCTTTACTTTTTTTCTCACTCAGGCCTGCCCCTTCTCCTCCATTCTTGTCTAGATAAGAATGATGTGCTTTGCTTCTGGTGCCTCTAGGGATATGCATGTCACATATCCCAGGAGGTTTTCAATTCTAGCATTCAAATAGTAAGTTTCACAAATACATATCTAGCACCCTGGAGTTTAGGCAGGGTTGCTCCCCAAAATGTACTTGTCAGGAAAAGTCATCTTGGCTAATTGTAAGAGATCAATTGTTTTCTCCCCAAGGCTGACCTTTTTTCACTTTTCTCTTCTACCGCTAGGTCGCCAGGTACTTGGTGGTACTAGATATGAGAAGGACATGCAGGGTTAGATTACGGGTGTGTAGGGTGGCCTGCTGGAAAAGCCTATATATTCGGGTGGAGTCAGGTGATCTGTATTCTGTGCCATGACTGTCTGGGTGGACATGTGTTGTACTGCCCGGGCTGCTAGGCCAGAGATTGGGCCTACCCTGGGCACATCTTGCTTCTAGGCTGCCTGAGGGCCTATCCAGAAGCAAGAGAGCAGCGCAGGGTTGGGCTTGCAATCCAACCAGAAGTGATGGTTCTTCCGGGCGGAGAACCTGTCGTGGTCGGAGGTAGAGGGGAAGCTGTCGCCACTAAGGGACCAACCACTTTATTACCAGGGACCTCAGTGAGTAACTGAAGCAAGTAATGGAGCAGTATTCTCACCAACCGGGGACGGTGAAGATTTGGGAAACTTCAGGGGGTATCAAGCCAGTGACCCAGCCAGCAGAGGTGACACTTGCAGAGCAGACTTGTGTATCAAGCCAGGGACCAAGCAGGCCAGTGGGGGGAAGCTTGAGAGGTATCTTGAGAGCCTAGCTAAGGAACACAGCAGAGAAGTAGGGGTGACGCTTGAGGAAGATACCACCGTACAGATTGGAGGAGCTCAATGGATTCAGTGTCAGTGAATCATCTAGTCTAGTGAGAGACTGGGAGCTCAGTGGGCTGAAAAACTACAAGAAGCGATTGTAGTGGAAGTGACGGAACTGTTATGCTTTGTGTTAGGAACTGTTAAAGACTGTTGCCATAGGAGACAGCATTCCTGCACAAGCAGTCTGGACATGGAGTCTGTCAATTAATCTTTCAACTACCTAAGGGTGTCCTGGCCCTAACCCTCTCTCCCAAAAGTTACGTTAAGAGTAAAAAAAATCTCTTTTGCATTCAAGAAATGTCTGGCACCCAATAACTTTAACTACCTTGCACCCACTAGGCCTCACAACCCTCTATATTTAGAAGGATGTCAGCTATCTCTGGCCCTGGAGGTTCTCATTAGACTGAAGAATGCCTGGGACCTTGCTGCACATATAAAGTATATATTAAAAAAAATACAAAATTTTTATTCAACCAAAAATGAACTTAAAATCCCATAGACATAAGTTATAGTGCTATATACAAACGCTCTCTATTTTTACATACCTTTTTTTTTCTTTGCAAGTGCCGGAAAAGTCCACCTAGGGGAACCCTCTGTTTTGTGTCTATAGATTATTGGACGTGGCACGGCCCCTTTTTCCTAAACTAGTTGGTCACCCTTTTTCTGTTTAAGTTATAGTGCTCTCTCAAAGCCAAATGAACACGTTAGATGTGGTGTAAGCTAAGTGATCATTTTTCATTGTGGTGGGTGGCAAAAATGCAAGGTTGCCCACTAATCACCCCCCTTAGGCTGAAAAAAGCAGCAGCAGACAGGGATGTATACATGCCGCAGCCACGATGCTTTACTTGTGCTTGTGGCACAGTTTACCCAACATGTAGCAATCAGCAGGTGGCAAACAGGGAAACGCCACCAACACCCCACAGTCGCGTGTTTGCATTGCTTCCTTACCGCCTGTCAGTAGCCTTTGGAGGTAGAAGGCGGGGACTCAAAATGAAATCTCATATTCCAAGCTTTCAAAATAGTTATCATGGAGGGGGTAAGTGAATAGAGGTTTTTTGGTACTCAATAAAGCAGGGATTGGAGTACTTTAAAGGAATGCAGCTTCCAACATAGTGTTGGAGATATCGGGTTGCAGTCACCAGTATGCTGTCACTAATTAAATGGCAAAGAAATACTTCTGGTAATCTGGCCTGACCAGTCCCCCCACAAAAAGGAATTGAAAATTTGTTGAGTTGGATAAAAACATTTTAGAGATCCATTGGAGGGAGTGGTGAAACAGGTAAGTCAATTTTGTGAGGATATGGCCAATCAACAAGAGGGGCAGGCTGAACCTGAATTTGAGGTATGTCAATTTCATGAAGATATGGCCAAAAAGTTAGAGGGGTTTTTAAACTAGGCCACGGGGGGGCAGAGGTAGAGATAGTCAGCACGGAACATATTCCAGAGGGTAGCATTGGAGGCAGGTTGACTAAAGTAGTGGTAGGTTGACTAAAGCACATAAACCCAAGGTAAGTATAGTAACAAGTCCTAGCTGCAATTTCAGAACACCAAATAAGAGGATAGTATGTGACCGGTCTAAACTATGTGGCATGTTCACCAATGCCAGGAGCCTGGCGGACAAGATGGGTGAACTAGAGATACTGTTGTACAAGGAGGATTTGGATTTTGTGGGAATTTCAGAGATCTGGTTCAACAGCTTTCATGATTGGCTGGCAACCATTTAAGGGTATAACCTTTATAGAGAGGGTAAAAAAGGGGGAGGGGTATGCCTATATATCAAGAATAATGTACAAGTGAATGTGATAGATGACATCACTAAAAGAGCTAGGGAGGAGGTGGAATCCTTCTCTGTAGAGCTCCAAAGGGATGAAGCTAAGGGGAAAATATTACTGGGAGTATGCTATAGGCCCCCTAACCTGAGGGAGGAGGGGAAGGCAGATCTCCTATCACAAATTGGATTAGCAGCAAGGATGGGAAGTGTTATCATGATGGGGGATTTTAATTATCCAGACATAGACTGGATGGGGGGAACCACGCATCTGTCTAAGGCTCGCCAGTCCCTAAATGTCTTGCAGGACAATTTCATGGTTCAGATGGTAGACGCACCAACTAGGTCCAAATAATCAGTAGCTTGCTGGGAAACAGCAACCCCTAAATATTTAAAATTTTCGACTCATAAAAATGGAACATCTCCAAAGGTGGAAACCCAGCATAGTTCAGGAATAATAGGAGGTCTTCAGCATACAGGACCACCCTCTCCTCCAGCCAGCCTACCCTGAGAACTGGGTTAGCCAGTAAAAAACACACTCCGCTTTGGGTTCCATGGCCAAAGCAAAAAGTGTTTGGGGAGAGAGGGCAGCCCTGCCTAGTACTCCGGCAGAACTGAAAAGGGACCGAAAGGAAGCTGTCCAGACATATGGAGGCTGTTGGTTTATGGTAAAGAGTTTTCAACCAGTCTATGAAACAGAGCGGAAAGCCCATCTTCCAGAGCACTCTACTGTTTTGAAAGCTTTCTCGAGAGCCAATCGCTCTAGAGCCCTGATTCTGATGTTGAGCATGAATATTAGAAAAAAGCTTGCACATGATTATGTCGGTATGGTGATACTTATGGCGCATGGTCTATGAGGGTATGGCCAGGTCTATGAGGATATGACTCTAGCTAATTTTAGAATAGAAGTTAAGAAGGACTATCAGCATAAAGGAAGCACAGAGTGAGGGGTTCTTGGAGCTTTTATAAATTAGTATGATGTAGGCCTCTCACATAGAGGGTAGGAGCACGCAATTGGCTAGACGCAAATTATAAAAGAACGCCAATCTTGGACCAAAGGGTCTGTGTGTTTCTTAAAAAAATTCAGTGGGGAGACCATCGGGTCCAGGAGTCTTGCCATTGGGAGAAGAGCTAATAGCCCACAGGACCTCATCAGGGGGTTATTTCTCACACAAGCAAGTTCCCCTCAGAATTTAATAGCTAGCCAAATGCTAATGGGTCTAACAGAAGGGCAAGGTTGGAGGGAATAAAATCCAACTTCAATGAGGAGGAATAAAGGTCATTTTAATATGTAATAAATTCTTGCAATATTCCCTCCTGGGAAGTGACCAAAGTGCCATCAGGTGTGCGGACCTCTGGGACAATAGTGAGAGGTTTATCATGTTGTGCAAGCATATCTACCATTTTTATCTCTGTGTTCAAAGAACTCTTGTTTACGCCTATGGAGGTCTAAGCTAGAAATATCAGCCAGGTGTAGATGTAGTTCCCTCTTTGCGGACATAATCTGTTTAAAATTGTGGTGTGAGAGGAGGTGTATTGCTCCACTGTATCATTTACAGTCTTCTGCAGGCTTTGTGTAGTTAACTGCTGCTCTGAACAGATTGCCGAGACCACGATAATGTAGTGACCCCTAATGAACGCTTTAAAAGTATCCCAGATTATCTCCGGAGTGATGAACCAGCATTAGAATCCCAATATTTCTGTATTTGAGACAAAATGACTTTTAAGGACTGGGGATGTTTCAGTGTTGACTAGTCTCACAGCAGTAGACCCAATGGACAATGGTCTGATAGGCGTGCAGGGAGATAACTGGCCTGAACATCTGCCAAAAGTTAAAGGTGAGTGAATGCAAAGTTAATGCAGGAGGAAGTTTTGTTAAAGCAAGAGTAGGCCCTAGTGGCGGGATACTTTCATAGCCAGACTTTAGTAAAGTTGGATTTCAGGGACCAAGTGGGCAGTTCTCTGGTATGGTTTTGTTTGCTGTTGGTCTATCCAGATTGGAGGATATGGTGACAATAAAATCCCCCACAATCAAAACTTTATGTGGGCAATGCGGTGTCCACTTCTCCAGAACCGGATATAAAGGTTCAGCCCGAAATGGATTGCTTATAATATATAATATAATAATAATAAAGCAATATATGAGGAGTGTGCAGTTTAACATATTGAAACATGGTCACTGTTTTGTGTTTGTAATTGAGACCCCTGGGGTTCTAAGACATCACCTTAAGGCGTTTGACCTCTTTTTAGCCATGAAGTACAAGAAAAGGTAGCCGGAAGGGGACAATATACCAAACTAGAGCACGGGGAAGTCTGAGGGGCAGCAAAATATGCACAAGCCAAAACTCCAGTACTACTACATAAATCATGAACATCCAAGAATAATGTATAAACACCCTGCCCACACGCCTTGCTGTGAAAAATACAATGGTGCAGTGAAGGGGCCTTGACCCAAAAAACAAAACTATTCAGCGGTACTCCAAAACATTAAAAACAATAATAACAGTCTGCTGTGGGGAAACCCCTGGGGGGGGGGGGGGATGTCCATTTAATCACCAGTTCCATGTAGCTAAGATGGTGTCCCAGATAAGCAAAAAACTGTGCGTCATCTTTAGAAGCGACCAACCTCCGGCTAGGAAAGCACTGATCATGAGGAGCAGGATTTCCACAGAGAAAGTGCCCACTAAGGGGTTCAGTGGTCAGTAAGAGAGAACCCATAATATGAAACAAAAAGTTACTGGAGCCCCCCCAGATGAATGATGCGGCAACATGGATATCAAAGAGTTGAATGATTTAATTTTATATTACAATGAAATAATAGAAATAATGCGCTTCAATCATCCTGACACCATAACAATCAAGCGCTAACACCAGGTGTTTGGAGTATCTTTATCTGCTGATTGTTAGACTTTCTAGAATACACATATTTCTATTGTTGTGTAGGATCTGGGGCTGCTGTCCCTTCATTCCTCTCTCCCCCTTTCCCTCTCCATCCCTCATTCATCTCAGACTCTAACCACACCCCCATTTGAGCCACGCCCATTAAGCCACACCCACAATTTCATGTAAACCACGCCCATTTTTCACCACGACGAGCTTCGCGCGCCGCAGTTTTATTTTTTATTGCTAAGCCACGCCTACAAACGCACACCTCGCCCCCTAATTATTATACACTCGGCCTACAGCCAAAAAAGTGTCCCACATTTTTTTTTGCAATGTTGGCAACTATGTGTTGTGCTGTTTGTGTGCAGAGCTTGGACTGGACACAATGCTGCTCCTCATCATCCCTTCTCTAAACCATTAGTGAGAAGTGCTGCCACTGCGGCTGGTAAGCCATAAAAAGAGACGATTGCTGCATCTTTGCCCTTCTTGCCCTGCTCTTGTCCTACAATCCACTGCTCTGCTGATAGTCATTTGTAAAAACATAATTCTGTTAAAAACACTAAGCTTCCTGTTAAAGCCTGCCATAAAGAAGAATTAGCACCCCTAAAATCAGCCCCACTTATCACCTACAGCTGCCTTCAGTGCTCCCTCTCCCTCTACAGAAAGCCAGTGCCCTACCTCTCCATCATGCCGAACAACAGTGTTCTCCTCTCCTTCTACAGAGCTCTAGTGCCCTCCCTACTTTTGGTACAGTAGTTAAAGGCTAGGTTCAAAAAAATAATAAATGCACATATGTTTGCAGAAAAAAAATGTGCATCTTGGGTGCAATGCCAGGCCCCTGCATACTCTTTCTATAGTCCTCTCTCTGTACCTCTATACAAGCTTTTAATTGGAGAGCTGGAATAAGTGTGTCAGTGGACAATGAGTGCAGTGATGTTGCCACACGTGTTTTCCATTGAGAACAACAAGTCTGTCTATCATTGTGTCAGATGGGACTTGTAGTTCATTCATTCAGAGATCCCTGTGAATGAAGGAATCAACTGTACAGTTAGAAACCTGCATTGTGCCAATTTTAAATTTGACACCTGTTGCGGGGAGGAAAAACTCAGCATGCTGTCAGAAGATGCGGGGGCACTTTGGGGGTGGGAAGGTTGCTTAGCAACATGTTACACAATAAAGCATGTTGCTAAGGCTCCATTCACACCTATGCGTTTTTTCATGCTTTTTGCAGAAACGCAGGACATTATTTTTAACATGGGTTCCTATGGAATATGTTCACATCAATGCATTTTTTGTGCCTCTGCATTTATTGGAAAGGGTCAGGCACTTTTGTGTAGGGAAGGTTGCTTAGCAACATGTTACACAATAAAGCATGTTGCTAAGGCTCCATTCACACCAATGCGTTTTTTCATGCTTTTTGCAGAAACGCAGGACATTATTTTTAACATGGGTTCCTATGGAATATGTTCACATCAATGCATTTTTTGTGCCTCTGCATTTATTGGAAAGGGTCAGGCACTTTTTAAAATGCAAAACAGTGCTTTTTTGGTTCAATAGACTTTAATTAAGAAGCTGCAGGAAAACATGTAGTGCGTTTTTACCGCAATTTGTGTTTCAAATCTGCCCAAAAACAAATTTCCAAAAAAAGCATAAAAAATGCAAAACGAAAATCAAAATCATAGTAAAAGACACGGAAAGCACAACTAAAAAGCACTGCAAAAATGCATAGATGTGAATCTAGCCTTAAGGCGAAGGTAGCCTTTAGGCCAGGTTCACACATGTCCGGTGCGAACTTACCCTCAGTTTTCACAGCGAATTTCCAAAGCAGCTGTTCAGCAGTTCAGCTGCGATTTAGATGCAGTTCAAGATGCAAATTTTTGGATTAACAGCTGGTTGTTAAGGAGCGGGCCAGGAAGCTGGCTGCCGCATCCTTAACAATGGATGACTCCTCAGCTGTCACCGAGGTTCCCCGCTGACAGCTGAATGTAAAAAAACCTATTGCTGCCAATAAAAAATTGTGAAAAAAATGTCGTGGGGGTCCCCCCCAAGCCATACCATGCCCTTTCGGAACTGGTATGAATTTTAAGGGAAACCACTGTGGTGGAAATTATAAGCTTCTTCTATAAGCAAATAATTCCGTGCACTAATAAGCACAATCATAGCTCTCTGGTATAATGTCGGGAAAACGCACTTGTTTATCTCCAAGTAACACAGACAGATGATGGTATCATATTGAGCTTAGCAAAATCCTGCAATAGAATGATCTATTGCTTTTATTTATACTGTAAACATAAATAACAAAGAAGGTGGTGGCTTCAGAATCAGCCAATCCGACACTTGTATTCTTTCAAAAGAACCAATCACACACATGTATATATTCATATGGAATTCCAGTAGTGACGTGTGCAGGTGGTCATGTGCAAAGCCATGCGGTCAGCTTATTGTGAGACACAAAGTGTCTCACAATTTGAACACTACTTACATGGCTCTGAACACGATCGTGTGCACATTCCCACTGCTACCAATGACGCGAGTCATACCCTATCATGGCTCAGTGGGCCATAATTTTTTTTATGGTTATGCTATTGTTCCCATGTACGCAGATCTGTTGGCTAGGAGCGTTAATGCAGTCGCCATGAGGTGGGCAGTCTCATGGTGGGGCATAAATGATCATCCCTAAAAGAGCAAACAGATCTGCCATGTACACGGGAAGGTTTCTGCAGCCAATGGTCTTCCACCAATGTCTGTATGTGCGAATACGCTCACATGAGCGTATTACAGCAAAACTGACACTGGGAGACATCTGACAACATACATTAATAAAAATGTCCACAACACCACACACCAATTTTTAAAAAAAAATGGGGTAAGGCCCCCCAAAATCCCACCCCAAAGCACCTTGTCCCTATGTTGAACAAGGGCCTTTTCCCCACAACCCCCACAACCCTGGCCTATCTGCGGACAGGGGGCTTATTGGAATCCGGAAGCCCCTTTAACAAGGGAGCCACCCAGATTCCGGCCCACCCATGTGAATGAGTATGGGGTACATTGTACCTCTACTCATTCACCAAAAAAAAATTTCAAAAATAAAAACAGAGACTGTTTTTGACAACGCCTTTATTAAAAAGACAAAAACAATGTACCCTGGTGTAGATCCATTATCAACCATGATGCCTGCTGCCACCGCAGGCCCAGAAAAAAAAGCTCCGCCCGCGCCAAAGGCTCCCGCTGTCTGCCTGCTCTGCCATCTGCCATTTCTTGAATAGCTAAGGGGCGGGGCTACCTGGCGACGTCACCTAGTGGCACTGTGCCTTGTGATGACACTGCCGCTGCACTTCATATATCAGAACCGGCTCCATAGAAAAAGCTAGCGGTTCACATGTCATGCGAATTGGATGGGGTTCAAAATGCACTGGATTTGCATATATGTGAACAGAGCCTTAAGGGGTATTTTGTGGGTACAGAGGCTGCAGCATGTGTGTGCAGTGTGTATTGCATGTTCCCTTAGGCTATGCTCAATATCCAATGCGGTTTAGCCACACCCACTGTATCCCACTGTATCTTTTTGCCTTTCAGATTGTCCCTCATTGACAATGTCAAATGTTGGGAGGTAGGTCTCAGAGTACTCCTGTATAAAGTCAGTCACTAGCTAAACAAACCACCGCAGTACTGCCATCTTGGAAGGAAAAGAGTTCAGCAAGCAGTAACATTACCCCATGTAGCATAATTTTGGTCTATATTAGGCATGTATTTACTTTATTTTGTTTCACAATTATAGATAATATATCGACACTGAAATATGTCCTGATAAATATATGATATATTGCCAAAAATTCTTTAGTTATGAAATCCAGTATAGAAAAGATCACTACTATTTACAAGCAAAGTGCTGCCTAATGAAGGAGGGACAAATGACTTTCATATAGATTATAAAATATTGTCAAGAGGAAATAAAATACTAACAGGAATTGTGTTCAGTTAACACATTCATGCTGGATTTAATAATATATTCAACCAATGACAATATGAAGCAGCTGTGTGCTTGTGCTATTTCAGTAAGTTCATGCTGTCTGAAAGTATCAGGTAGTTGATAAAAGTTCTGCACTGAAGGCTACCAGCACAATTCGGCATAAATGGAAATAATATGACAAGATCACAATTATATAGACTTCACATTGTCTTCCTGCTGAGTTTTTCTAGTATTTTAATGAACAGCTGAGCTAATGCATGGCAGATATATATGCAACGCACACTTCTTCACTACAAAAGCAGACTATGCTGTTGACACACTGGATTTCAAGTTGGTATTCTTAATCAGGCCAGGCAGAAGGCATTGCACGTAGTAGGTCTAATCCAATGCTGGTAGTATGCTATGCTAGATATGAGGGTCCTTTAAAGCAAGCAGGAGACTTTCGGGCAAAGGCAGAAAGCAACTTGACATTTAAAACAATGTGACTGAGCAGTGTTTCATCTCCTTAACAGGTATTCAAATATAGCACCAAAAAGCTAAAGTAATATATTTTTATATTTTATACATCTGATTACATCTCGTAAAGGGACACGAGAAAGTGACTTATTGAACATACCCTGTTTTCCCGAAAATAAAACCTAGCGTGATTGTCGGTGATGGCTGCAATATAAGCCCTACCCCCCCAAATATGCCCTAGTTAAAGCCCTTGTAGGTCTTATTTTCAGGGTAGGGCTTATTTTCGGGGAAACAGGGTAGGGCTTATTTGGGTGGTAAGGCTTATATTGCAGCCATCACTGACAATCAGGCTAGGTCTTATTTTCGGGGAAACAGGGTAGGTCTAAAAATGAGGTGAGCTGCTAATGGAGGTGGTGCGTGCAGGACTTTAGGTGTTTATTTCACCAAAGAAGTTGGGAATGATCACTTAGTGATACAACACGTGGACATTTTTTCCTATTTTTTATTTATTCAGTTGATTTTTAGACTTTCATCATTTATTGTTGGTTATAGCGCAGCACAAAATTGTTTCATTCTTGGTTTTTGAATTGTGTGTGGTATACTTGTGGATATTGGTAGCAACACATTTTCAATTATTTATGTTTTGTGAATGCAATAGGTGTGAACAAGAGGATTTCTGCTCATTTATTGACTTAGTGAGCCAATAACACAAGCAGAAAATTACATTTCTGGGGGGGGGGTGTTGTGTACACCATCTGTGTACAGAACGCCTACAGATCACAATATTACCTTGCATTTTACAGAAAATTACAGTTAATTTTTAATAACATTCAATTACAAAATGACTTGTGTAGCAATTGTACATGCTATTTTATATTTGTTTTATTTGCTATTTTTTCCCACAAAAGTGGTCACCCTTTAGTGTTAGACACTGGTTTTACTTTAAAGCGGAGTTCCAGCCTGGGGAAAAAGAATTGAAAAAATTGAAAGTCAGCAGCTACAAATACTGTAGCTGCTGACTTTTAATATAAAGACACTTACCTGTCCAGGGAGCCCACGATGTCGGCACCAGGTGCAGGCGCCGCCATTGCTAGTAGGGGAAACCAGCAGTGAAGCCTGCAGGCTTCACAGCTGGTTTTCTACTGCGCATCGCGTGACGATTTCTGCATGCAGCAGGCGGGGGAGGGCAGGATGCGATCATGGAAATGCAACAGTTATTTATGTTAAATATTATGTTATGTTAAATTGTTTGTGCCATCGTACTGTATAATATGACCTAAAGACACTCCAAGTGCTGCTTTTAAATTGAACATTAGTATGTCTGGCTCAGAAATGCGAGCTGGTTGGTAACTTTTTCCCATACATTGCACTGCTGAGCATATCTGATAGATTGCTGGCCATGAAGGCTGTACCTCTAATCAGTACTAAACCAGATAAGACATCTCATCATTGTTGCTGATCCTTCCACCACAGCCTTACATTTTACGTACATACAATGTATATACAAAGTAATGTACCCACTACATTATTTCTCTCCACTGGTAACATAGAGCAATGCTGACTGCATTTTCCACAGATAGGCTAATTATTTTTAAAAAGAATCTATTAATGTCTATGGGAATCATTTTATATGCAAGGTGTTACCCTTATGCCCTGTACACACGGTCGGACTTTGTTCGGACATTCCGACAACAAAATCCTAGGATTTTTTCCGACGGATGTTGGCTCAAACTTGTCTTGCATACACACGGTCACACAAAGTTGTTGGAAAATCCGATCGTTCTGAACGCGGTGACGTAAAACACGTACGTCGGGACTATAAACGGGGCAGTGGCCAATAGCTTTCATCTCTTTATTTATTCTGAGCATGCGTGGCACTTTGTCCGTCGGATTTGTGTATACACGATCAGAATTTCCGACAACGGATTTAGTTGTCGGAAAATTTTATATCATGCTCTCAAACTTTGTGTGTCGGAAAATCCGATGGAAAATGTGTGATGGAGCCTACACACGGTCGGAATTTCCGACAACAAGGTCCTATCACACATTTTCCGTCGGAAAATCCGACCGTGTGTACGGGGCATAAGAGTCCATTCACACTTGTGCAACTTCAAAATCGTGCGGTTTCCATTGCGACTGTATAGCGCGATTTGGTGCAACTTTGATGCGATTTTGATGCAACTTTTGGTGAGTGCGACTTTGTTGTGACTTTGGCTTTGACCAATATAATTGTTTGTGCTCTACAAAGTCACACACAAGTCGCATGTATATCATGCAAATTTCATGCAACTTTGAGGGTTCACATTGAAGTCTATGGCCCTAAAGTCGCATTAAAGTCAGACCAAAGTAGTGCAGGAACTACTTTAAAGTCACTATGACTTTAAGTCGCACAGATATGAACGGTACACATTGGAAAACATGGCATGTGACTTGTCATACAACTTTGGGGTCCAAAGGCGCATTACAAGTTGCACAAGTGTGCATGGGGACTGTTTTCATATGTGCAATTTAGGTGGTATAGAACCAAGGGTATAGCTAAAGACATAACAAAGCATGCCAATGCTATGGGGCACAGAATTTTTCTGCATGAAGTTTTGTAGTAAATCTATCTCTCATCCCCTCAGCTCACCCTATCAGTCTCCTCACGCATCACTGATTTACTAACAGACACATCAGCCTGGATGTCACACCATTTCCTCAAACTGAATCTATCTAAAACTGAGCTCTTAATGTTTCCTCCCCCACGTGCCCCCTCCCCTGACTTCTCTGTCAAGATCAATGGCACACCTATCAGTTCGTCCCCACATGCCAGGGTGCTAGGGGTAACCTTAGACTCTGAAGTGCCCTTTAGGCCCACATCCAATCCCTGTCCAAATCATGCCGCCATAGCCTCTGCAACATTTCCAGAATGTGCCCCTTTTTAACTAATGACACCACCAAGCTTCTAATTCACTCCCTAGTTATTTTTCCCCTCGACTACAGCAACTCCCTCCTCATTGGATTACCTTTACATAGACTATCCCCCCTCCAGTTACCAACCATTCAGTGTCCCACACCCCTGTCTGCCAATCCCTCCACTGGCTTCCACTCACCCAACGAATAAAATTCAACACTAACACTAACTTCAGTACTAACAATAATTTACAAAGCCATCCATAACTCTGCTCCCAGCTACATCACTAAGCTTGTCCCAAAATACCAACCAAGCTGTTCTCTTCTGTCCTCCCAAGACCTCCTGCTCTCTAGCTCCCTTGTCACCTCCTCCCATGCTCGCCATTTTTCCATAGCTTCTCCCATCCTTTGTAACTCCCTACCCCAAGATGTCTGACTGTCCCCTAATCTATCCATCTTTAGACGATCCCTGAAAAAGCTTTTCTTTAAAGAAGCCTATTTTGCTTCTAACTAAATACACTGTTTTACTTTCTCCATCAGCTCATCCCCCACAGCTATTAACATTTGTATCAATTGACCCTCCCTTTTTAGATTGTAAGCTCTAATGAGCAGTGCCCTCTGATTCCTCTTGTACCAAATTGTAATGTAACTGTAATGTCTGCCTTCATTTTGTTAAGCGCTGAGGAACCTGTTGGTACTATATAAATCCTATATAATAATAATAATAATAAAATAACTTATGCGGTATTTAACTCATGAGAATCATGGCAAAAAAATCTGAATTTAAATTTTTTTTGCAGTATTTGCTACGTATGTTTGTTTTTTATTTAACTCCCTATTTTATTGTAGATTGGGTGACATAAATGGCCAAATATGGCTGCCATTCCCTGTGACATCATTGACCAAATACGGTCATATTTGGTCAATGATGTCACCAGGGAGACCCTGTCCCTTTGTTTACAACTTGTGGCAGGAACACGGACAAGTAATTTAAAGTGATTGTAAAGTCTTGTTTTTTTTATATAAAAATAACATGTTATACATACCTGCTCTGTGCAGTGGTTTTGCACACCGCAGCTCCGATCCTCCTCTTCTTGGGTTCCTCTTCGGTGCTCCTGGTCCTTCCCTCCTGTTGAGTAGGGATGGGCGAATGGTTCGGGCCGAACTTTCGCTGTTCGGACGTTCGTCGAACAGCCGAACAAATTGGTCGTTTGACCGTTTGTCCGCCCCCCTGAACCAACCACAATGCATTGTGGCGCTGAACAGTGCATTGTGGAGCTGATTGGCTGAAGCAGTGAAAGCTTCAGCCAATCAGGGCACATAGCACTGTCAGAGTCATGATAGGACA
Organism: Lithobates septentrionalis; assembly: GCA_037952835.1. NCBI lineage: Eukaryota > Metazoa > Chordata > Amphibia > Anura > Ranidae > Lithobates > Lithobates septentrionalis. The sequence goes on from JBBDGP010000504.1 coordinate 1,973,660, forward strand.
CTCATTCCCGCCCAACAGTATAAAAATATTCTTTCAATGGCAGCCATTTTCAGCGTGATTTCATAGTAAAGAGAGAGAGAACAGGGCTCTGTTCACTGCTATTAGTTATTTAGTGTGCTATATTGTGCTATTTTGCTTCAATTGTCAGTGTAGAATATTAGTTTAGTGTCAGTCTAGGGATAGTGTGAGTGTAGTGAGGAGGACCATCATTCAGCTTGGGATAGTGTGCAGCTAGAGTAGAGACAGCACAGATAGTTTCAGTGTAGTGTAGTGAGACCGTGTCAGTATTCTTGACATTAGTGTATAGCTAGAGTAGGGACAGTTCAGATAGCGTCAGTGTAGTGACGGTTGAACACTGTCTATTTGATTGCGTTACTGCCAGTTTATAGCCATATAGTTCTGTGTGCGTTACTGCCAGTTTAACGCCATATAGTTCTGTGTGCGTTACTGCCAGTTTAACGCCATATAGTTTTGTGCCTTACTGCCAGTTTAACGCCATTTACTTTTGTGTGCATTACTGCCAGTTTAATGCCATATAGTTCTGTGCGTCACTGTATGTTTGGCGCATTATATTGCAGTATATTATAGTGTATCCGTGGAGTGTGTCTGTGTAGTGTGAGTTCTCAAATTAAAGTGCACCAAACACCTCTTTACATTGATTAAAGTGCATCTACGTACAGATTTCAACTTCTTCTTTACACTTGCTTATAAGCACCGGCCCCTCCCTCCCAATAATGTCTGGGAGAACAACAAGGAGAGGCAAACATCCCCTTGGCACTGTAATAGGGCCAGCAACAAATGTGTCCACAGGCAAAGGTGGACGTGGTGGTCAGTCCTCAGGCAGGGCATAATTTCCTCTATTTAGTGGGTTTGCCCGTGTTATCCAGCCACAGCATGCAGAGGAGGTGGTGGACTGGCTTACTAAACCTTCTTCATCCTCCTCATTCTCTGTCACACAAGCAGAGACAAGTGTGCAGTCCCCTGCAGTTGCCAGAGTGGATAAACTTGCCTCCTTGTCCACATCTATTCCTGCCATATCCCCAACATCCAGCCATTGAGAAGTCAGCTGAGTTATTTAACCACAACATCAGCCACTTGCTCCTTGATGATGCCCAGCCAATACTGGATTCAGATGTTGGTTTTGAGGTTGAGGATGATAGGAACATGAGCCCAGAGAGAGGGAGGACACTGGTAGACAAATTAGCATTCATGTTCCCCAAGCCGCAGCGTATTGCCAAGTTGTCTTCAGTGGTAATGATGAAGATGGAGGAGATGGAGATGATAATGATGATGAGGTCACTGATGCGACTTGGGTGTCAGATAGAGCAGAGGAGGAAACTGAAGGTGAGGCGGCCCAACCCCAAGGAGGCCGACATCAAGAAAGAGTAGAGAGCAGCGACCCTATTCCATCACATTCTGCAGCTGTTATCTCCCAGCTCACTCCCCAAAGCTCAGCTGTCTGGGCCTTTTTTAGCACATCTGCAGCAGATCGCACTGTTGCTTTCTGCAAACTGTGTCTCAGGCACATCAAATGTGGCAAAAACACCAATGATTTGCGTATCACATGCTTAACAAGACATTTAACGTCTAACCACTCAGCTCGTTAGCAAGAGCACCTAAAAGCCACACAAAAGGGGCACAAATCTGTCCCTCCTCATTCCTCCTTCTCCTCCTCCTTACCCACTTCCGTCTGCCCCTGCTATACCGAGTCATTACCTCTCTGCAGCCTCCACTGACAGGGATGATGGTATAGCACAGGGTGTCCCAGGTCCTAGCAGCAAATCTGCCAGCAGCACACCACTAGCTGTAGACTGTAGCCGGCAAATTTTTCTGCCCCATCTGCTGCAGCAGAAAAAAAAATACAGTCCCTGCCACCCACATGCCCAGCGTCTAAATGCAAGCTTGTCAAAGCTGTTGGCTCTCCAACTACTGCCTTTCAGCCTGGTGGATTCTGCCCCTTTCCGTGAATTTGCACAATGTGCTGGACCACAATGGCAGGTTCCCAGTCCCTACTACTTTTCACATAAGGCCGTTCCATCTCTCTACCATCACGTGGAAGGGAATGTTCTGGCATCGTTGGGCAAGGCAGTCAGCCGTAAAATCCACCTTACTGCTGACACGTGGTCCAGCAAGTATGGACAGGGACAATATATTTCATTCACAGCACACTGGGTAACTCTGCTTGCAACTAGAAAGGATGCAGCTTGTTGTGCCCCCACATCTCCATACAGCTGGTGGTGATGATGCCAGACCTGTGAGCTCTACCCCCTCCTCCTCCTCCTCCTCCACCTCCATGCCCTCCTCTACAGAAGTGTCCTATGAACATCAGGTACCCCCTAAGTGTTTAAAGTGCTATTCCCAGAGTCAGGCTAAAAGGTGCCATGCAGTGCTTCAGCTGGTGTGTTTAGGGGACAGGAACCACATCGGAGCAGAGATTCTTGCAGTTCTGCAGGGACAGGCCCAGAGGTGGTTCACACCACGCCAGCTTGAGCCAGGAATGGGAGTGTGCAATAATTGCTCAAACCTCCTGTCTGCCCTTAGACAGGGAAAGTTGACACATGTGCCATTCCTGGCACATGTGCTCAATTTGGTGGTGCAGCATTTCCTAAATACATACCCAGGGTTGCAAGATGTGCTAAAGCTGGCCAGAAAAGTCTGTAGCCATTTCAGGCGGTCATACACAGCCAGTGCTTGGTTGGCTGAAATTCAGCGGGAAATCCACCCGTCCATAAACCGCCTGATTTGTGACATGCCCACCAGGTGGAACTCAACTTTGTCAATGCTGCAGCGGCTATACATGCAGCAGAGGGCCGTAAATGAGTACCTGTGTGAATACGGCACGATGACGGGCTCAGGCCGCCTCAGCTTTTTTTCCCCACACCAGTGTCTGATCATTAAGGATGCATGCACTGTATTGTCACCATTTGAGGGGGCCACAAGGATAGTGAGCCGTGACAGTGCAGGCATCAGTGACACAATCCCTGTTGTGTTCCTGCTGGAGCAGACTCTGTGTGGCATTATGGACAGGGCACTGGAGGCAGAGCAGCAGGAGGAAGAGGAGGACCTCCTTTCCTCTCAAGGCATACTTTATCCAGACACCATCATTCCTATGTCACAGACCACAGAGGAGGAGAGGGGGGGAGGATTCTGGCACTTTCATAGCCTTAGAAAAAGAGGAAGACATGCGTCAATCTGTAAGTGATGGCTTTCCAACCCGAGGACCCTTGGGAGTAGTACGTGGCTGGGAGGAGAAAGTTCCAGATGCTATCATCCTGAGTGACCCCAAGGAGTCTGCTTCTCAAACCTCGGCAAATTTGAGGCGTATGGGCAACTTCATGCTTCAAAGCCTGTGAAAGGACCCAAGAATACATGGCAACCCTCCTTGACCACTGTTATAAGGGGAAGATCTCAGAATTTATCTTGTCCCCACAGAGAGTGCAGAAGATAAAATCTCTTGAGGACATGTTAAAGAGAATTTTATTGAACATTTTTCCTGACTCCAGTAGGTTACATTGTCGTGGAAAACGTCGTTTTGAGTCTTTTGTTGGTCAAGAGAGGAGCGTTGGAGAAGGCGTCTGCCTAAGTGAGGCATTTCGGAATTTTTTTAGTCCTCACCACCCAGGGCTATCAGCTTCCCCATCCCATCGGCAGCGTCTGCATCACATGGTGGACTGTTACCTCTGGGCCAAAACAGAGATTCAGAGCTTTCCAGCTGACAATCCAGCTGACAATCCACTGACTTACTGGGTCATGAGAATAGACATGGAGGGAAAAAAACTGCGCTAGTCCGAAATACATTAAGGGTGGACAAAACCCCCAAAAAGCTGCAATTAATGTGAGATAAACACAAGCAAAATAAAAAAGATCAAGTCGCGCTAGATAAAGTCCATAGTGAAGAAAAGAATAAATTAAATATATGAAAAAAGTCCCAATATTGCACCAACGATGTAGATGGTAGTTCACCAGTCAATTGAATCAGCATAAAATTAACACCATGTGAAATACAAGCTTACCAGATACGGCAGATGGCCGTAACCCCAGCCTGGATTGTAGATCTTGTAATTTGAACCAAAACATGTAGAAGCCACTCAAAGCAGGTACGCGGATATCGGTATAAATCAAAAAATGAAATATATCATAGTGTGATACTATAAAGACTATTTATTGTGCGCAATAGAAACAGAGTGCCCTAACATCGTGACCAGGAAAGGACAAAATGCCACCTTCGTGAAAAGAGCAAACTTGAGTGACCCGTCACCACACAGAAGGCCTCCTTACCAAAAGCTGGGAAAAACAGCTGTACCCAAAAATGCATTTGGATGTTAGACGCTAATGGCGCTCACAGCGTGGTACCGAAGGGACCGTCCGACCATGGATACCAATGGTTAGTGACCCAAGGGAAGATATAACACACTATAGTGTAATACCATCAATACTTGTTTATTAAAAGAAGGAAATACACTTACAAAAGCGATAAAATCTTCAAGCATAAATCGTAAGCCGGCCGGAAAATTTCAAAAGCTTCCGTCCTCCTCGACGAGACGAGCGTGGTGACGTCAGCACGTACCTCCTCAGACGCAATCTCAATATGCATCCATGGTAGAGAGCAACAAGACCAACTTGCTGCTCTCTACCATGGATGCATATTGAGATTGCGTCTGAGGAAGCCTTCTGTGTGGTGACAGGTCACTCAAGTTTGCTCATTTCATGAAGGTGGCATTTTGTCCTTTCCTGGTCACGATGTTAGGGCACTCTGTTTCTTATTGATATATGTCCTCCAGGGAAGGACCCGGACCCCTATAACCATTGTATGCCCAATTACTTACATATAAGCCTTCAAAATGGGCACTTTTGATTTTTGACGTTTGTTTCCATTGACTTTAATGGGGTTCGTTATTCGGGTCCGAACTTTCGCAGTGTTCAGAAGTTCTGGTGCGAACCGAACAAGGGCCTGTTCAGCCCATCCCTACTGTTGAGTGCCCCCACAGCAAGCAGCTTGCTATGGCAGCACCCAAGCCGAGTTGCAGCTGTGTGTGTCTAATCAGACACGGAGCTGCGGTTTGGCCCTGTCCCTCTCTCTCCTGATTGGCTAACTAACTTTGATTGACAGCAGCAGGAGCCAATGACGCCGCTGCTGTGTCTCAGCCAATCAGGAGGGAGAGTCCCAGATGGCTGAGACACTCGTGGCCATCGCTGGATAGAGATGGGTTTAGGTAAGTATTAGGGGGGCTGCTACACACAGAAGGCTTTTTATCTTAATGCATAAAATGCATTAAGATTAAAAAAAACCTTCTGACTTTACAACCACTTTAGGGCAAGAGAGCAATAGGAAGTGTATTGTGCCGGCAGGATTTCTTTTCTTTTGGCAGGTCAGTGGGTGCTGTTCATCATGATTCACAGGAACTGCATCACTGGGTGATGTGATTGAAGGTGGATTTTGATTGTGGGAATTTTTTTAGGGTATGTGTTTTAATAAAGAATTGGCAAAAAGTGTGTGTTTATTTACATTTACTTTTTTATTTTTTAACCATTTCGCGCCCGCGCTATAGCCGAAAGACGGCTGCAGCGCGGACGCTATCTGCCGGGAGGGCGTCCCTGGACGTCCTCCTGTTTACTTCCGCGTTGCGCGCTCCCGCGGGCACGCATCGGGGAAGTTTTGTGCTGGCCGTGTCCCTTGGCCAGTCACAGATCGCTGAAAACGGACAATCATAGTGGCCGTTTTCAGCGCGATCGCTCTGCCAATGAGAGATGATCTCAAATGTAAACATATGAGATCATCTCTCATTGCCGTTTCTCCCTCCTCACACAGAGACAGCGTGTGAGGAGGGAGAGCGATCTGTGTTACTGAGAGAGGGTTACTGTGAGTTACTGTGAGTAAAACACACACACTGTGCCAACATATCAGCCATCTGCCAGTGCCATCTGCCAGTGCCATCTGCCTGTGCCATCTGCCAGTGCCATCTGCCCGTGCCATCTGCCCGTGCCATCTGCCAGTGCCATCTGCCAGTGCCAGTGCCATCTGCCAGTGCCAGTACCTCTGTCAGTCCCATCTGTCAGTCAGATCTGCCCGTGCCATCTTCCCGTGCCATCTGCCCGTGCCATCTGACAGTGCCATCTGCCTGTGCCATCTGACAGTGCCATCTGCCAGTGCCATCTGCCAGTGCCAGTGCCATCTGCCAGTGCCAGTGCCTCTGTCAGTCCCATCTGTCAGTCAGATCTACCCGTGCCATCTGCCCGTGCCATCTGCCAGTGCCATCTGCCAGTGCCAGTGCCATCTGCCAGTGCCTCTGTCAGTCCCATCTGTCAGTCCCATCTGTCAGTCAGATCTGCCTGTGCCATCTGCCAGTGCCATCTGCCTGTGCCATCTGCCTGTGCCACCTGCCTGAGCCACCTGCCAGTGCCATCTGCCAGTGCCATCTGCCAGTGCCAGTGCCATCTGCCAGTGCCTCTGTCAGTCCCATCTGTCAGTCAGATCTGCCAGTGCCATCTGCCAGTGCCATCTGCCAGTACCATCTGCCAGTACCACCTGCCGTCAGTGCCACCTGCCGTCAGTTCCACCTGCCGTCAGTTCCACCTGCCGTCAGTGCTACCTGTCAGTGCTACCTGTCAGTGCTACCTGTCAATACCATCTGTCAGTACCACCCGTCAGTGCACGTGCCATCTGTTATCAGTGTCACCAGTGCCACGTAAGAGTGCCAGCTATCATCAGTGCCTTCTGTCATCACCAACAATGGCTAGAAGAGTATATTCAGCTGAGGAGGCGTACAGTATTCTTGCGGGCGACGAGAGCAACGGGGAGCTCTCCGCTTCTGATTCCTCCTCATTTTCCGACTCTGAGTCTGACGTGGACTACGAGCCTATCCTAACCAGTGGTACACTGACAGCCTCAGAGGAGGAGGATGAGAGTCCGCCCGCCAGACGAAGGCGTACTGGTGAGGAGGCAGTGCCATCCACCAGCACCGCAGTGCCATCCACCAGCACCGCGGTGCCATCCACCAGCACCGCAGTACCTCGGCAAAGGCCACGTACCAGTGGGGTGTCACCTCAGGCCCAAAGGGTTAGGTCCCATGCCAGCCTTCCCTATTCCCTTCAAAACCCATTGTGGCTGCCAGCCAATTCAGGGGAAGCTAACGTTCCCCCTTTCACTGCCCAGCCAGGAGTCCAGGTGGACACAGAAAAATTTTCCCCGATAGACTTTTTCCACCTTATTTTTACTGAGGACATGCTTGCATCTATTGTTGCCCAGTGCAACCTATATGCCCAACAATTTATTGCAAGAAACCCAACGTCCTCTTATGCCCGTCCCTACGAATGGAGAGCCCTAACAGTGGAGGAGTTTAAAAAATTTTTGGGCCTCACGTTCTGTATGGGACTAAACAGAAAAAATCAAATACGTTCGTATTGGTCTACCCTCCCCATCTACCACATGCCCATCTTTTCCTCAATAATGCCCAGGACCAGATATCTCATGATTATGAGATTCCTTCACTATAACGACAATACCCAGTGCCCTCCCCGAAATCACCCAAATTTTGACAAGCTTTTTAAAATTCGGCCCCATATAAATTATTTTTCAGAAATCTTCCCCCAATTGTTTACCCCAGGACAACACATATGTGTGGATGAGTCCCTTATCAAATTTTCTGGCAGGCTGGGCTTAAAACAATTTATTCCCACCAAAAGGGCCCGCTATGGGGTGAAGATGTACAAATTGTGCGATCGTGCTACAAGGTATACCTATGCCTTCATGGTATACGAAGGGAAGGACACCCAGCTACATCCCCCTAATTGCCCAGAATATATCGGATCGAGTGGGAAAGTTGTTTGGCAAACCTTCATAGAAAGAAGACTCCAGCATGCGGCACCGTGAGGACGAATCGGAAGGGCTTTCCTCAAAGCCTCGTCAACAAAAAGTTAAGAAGAGGGGAGGCGGCGAGCTTACGGAATGAGGAAATTCTGGCTGTGAAGTGGAGGGACAGAAGGGACATCTACATGCTTTCTTCAATCCACAACAACACATTTGTTGAGATCAGCAGGAGGAATGGCCCAATTCAAAAGCCGACGTGTATCTATGAATAGAACATGTATATGGGGGGTGTCGACTTCAACGACCAGATGCTCGAGCCCTACCTTTCCACCAGAAGAACATACCAGTGGTACAAAAAAGTTTCGATTTATTTATTTAATTTGGCCATTTACAACACCTATGTAATTTATCGCAACTCCACCGACAGACCCAAACCCTTCCTTGGCTACCAGGAGGAAATCACCACTGTCCTTATATACCCGAACGGCCCACCAGAAAACATTAGATCCGATGTAATTAGTAGACTCTCTGAACGCCACTTTCCCGATAAAACCCCTCCCAGACCAACAGGCCGAAAACGACAAAAAAAATGCCGGGTGTGCTCCAAACGAGGGGTGAGAAGAGACACCACTTATCATTGTGCCCAATGTCCTTCCCAACCAGGCCTCTGCATAGTTGACTGTTTCCGCCGTTACCATACTTCACTAAATTTTTAGTGAAGTATGGTAAACATAACACTCACTTCCTGCCTTCACACCCCTTATGCCTCTGCTTGCTCTGTAACTGACCCTGGCTTGTTATTCGACCATGCTTCTGCCTACCGATTCTGTTTATATCTCTGCCTGATCTGGAACTGACCCTGGACTGTTATTCGACCATGCTTCTGCCTACCTATTCTGTTTATATCTCTGCCTGATCTGGAACTGACCCTGGACTGTTATTCGACCACGCTTCTGCCTACCGATTCTGTACATACCTCTGCCTGATCTGGAACCGACCCTGGACTGTTTGACCATGCCTCTTGCCTGCCTCTTGGACTGATCTTGTACCCTGCCAGTGGACTAGTGGGATTCAGAACACAGGGGTCTCACATATGTGAGGGGCTCCAGAATTGTTTTTCTGGATGAAGAAAACAATTTCATTTGTTTTCTCATTCCTAGATTAGGGTCTGGAGACTCGGAGGCTTCAAAGAGATTTGGGTGGGAGAAGCCTCTACCCCTGTCCCCATTCTGTCCTGAACGAGGCCCTACGTCTCCCTGCTGCCTGTAGGACCTATGCCATCATGCCTCTGCCTGTCGCATGAACTGACCACACCACATGGACCTGCCTACTACCAGGACCAATATATTGGCACTGCTGACAATCTCTGCCTGCACTGACCCTGGACTATATATGGACAATATCCCTGCCTGCTGCCTGTACTGACTATGGACAGTATTCCTGCCTGTTGCCTGGAAGATTGCGTTTGCTTTTGCTGACCAAGTCCCTGTCTGCTGCCTGGACCAGTGCTATCCTCCTGTGTACAACTGCGCTACTACAACCACAGGTAATCTTTTGTTTACTCTTTGCTCAGCATAATGTATTTTGGGGTGTAATTCTTGGTATGTGAATGCTATGTGTCCCTAGAACACCTGATGGTGTTCCTTGCATGTTGGGCCTCTGTATGTGGCCAGGCTGTGTAAAAGTCTCACACATGTGGTATCGCCGTACTCAGGAGGAGTAGCAGAATGTATTTTGGGGTGTCATTTTTGCTATGTACATGCTATGTGTTGGAAATATCTTATAAATGCACAACTTTGCGTAAAAAAAATGCGTTTTCATTTTTTTTCCACATTTTCCAAAAACTTTTGGAAAAAAATGAACCGTTCAAAAGACTCATTATGCCTCATAGATTATACATTGGGGTGTTAGCTTTCCAAAATGGGGTCACTTTGTGGGCGTTTCCATTGTCCTGGTGCTCCAGGGCCTTCAAAAGTGTAATAGGTGGTTGAGAAATGAGATGTGTAATTTATGCTCCTAGAACGCCTGATGGTGCTATTTCAATATTGGGCCTCTGTATGTGGCCAGGCTGTGTAAAAGTCTCACACATTTGGTATCGAAATACTCAGGAGGAGTAGCAGAATGTATTTTGGGGTGTCATTTTTGCTATGTACATGCTATGTGTTGGAAATATCTTATAAATGCACAACTTTGCGTAAAAAAAATGCGTTTTTATTTTTTTTCCACATTTTCCAAAAACTTTTGGAAAAAAATGAACCGTTCAAAAGACTCATTATGCCTCATAGATTATACGTTGGGGTGTTAGCTTTCCAAAATGGGGTCATTTTGTGGGCGTTTCCATTGTCCTGTTGCTCCAGGGCCTTCAAAAGTGTAATAGGTGGTTGAGAAATGAGATGTGTAATTTATGCTCCTAGAACGCCTGATGGTGCTATTTCAATATTGGGCCTCTGTATGTGGCCAGGCTGTGTAAAAGTCTCACACATTTGGTATCGAAATACTCAGGAGGAGTAGCAGAATGTATTTTGGGGAGTCATTTGTGGTATACACATGCCATGTGAGAGAAATAACCTATTACAATGACAATTTTGTGGAAAAAAAAAATAAATCTTCATTTTGCAAAGAATTGTGGGAAAAAAATGACAACATCAAAAACCTCACAATGCATCTTACTAAATACCTGGGAATGTCTACTTTCAAAAAAGGGGTCATTTGGGGGGTATTTGTACTTTCCTGGCTTGTTCGGGTCGCAAGAAATGAGATAGGCCACCAGTACATCAGGTATGATCAATTTTTTATGATTTGCACCACAGGTTGTAGACTCTCTAACTTTCACACAGACCAAATAATATCCACTAATTTGGGTTATTTTTACCAAAGATATGTAGTAGTATAAATTGTGGCCAACATTTCTGAAGAAAAATTAATAATTTGCAAAATTTTATCACATGAACTAAGAAAAATGCGTTTTTTCATTTATAGCGCAAAAAATAAAAAACCCAGAGGTGATCAAATACCACCAAAGAAAGCTCTATTAGTGGGAAAAAAATGATAAAAATGTCATTTGGGTACAGTGTTGTATGACCGCGCAATTGTCATTCAAAGCTGAAAGCTGAAAATTGGTCTGGGCAGGAGGGGGGTTTAAGTGCCCAGTAAGCAAGTGGTTAAATCAGCAGGGGTACACATTCACTTGGGGGCGGGGGGACCAGTATCTAGAGGTTGCCCCTTATTTTTAAAGGGGGGTTTCAGATTTTGATAAGCTCCCCAACACACAGACCTCAACAACCATCAATCCAGAGTTGTGGGGATGAGGCCCTTATCCTCATTAACATTGGGACAAGGCATTTTGCTTGGGTGAGTCCCCCATGTAGAGGGCATGTGACCTGGTATGGTTTAGGAGGGGGCACATACTCGTCCTCCCTTTCCTGGCCAGCCAGGCTACATACTCATATGAGGGTCTGGTATGGAATTTGTGGGGATCCCATATGACTCTTTTTGTTTTATGGCCCTGAAAGTTCTAATTTTGTACATTCTAAAGATACTGAGGGGACTATAAGATAATAATGATTTTTTTTGTGAATTGACTTCAAAGTAATATCAACATTTTTGTGATATTTACCACAAATGCGGTATTTAACTTTGGTGAAATGACATTTTTAATATTGCATGCAATTTTTCTGAAAAAAAACCACAAATATTGCATGTGATTAACGTCAGTGAATTGACCCTTACAGTGACCTCTGAAGCTAAAAACTGCACCTGACAAATACATTTGGATGGAATTTATGTATATATAGCTAGGGAGCCTCTGTACATTGAAAAATAAACTATTAATATTCTGTATCACTAGTTGAACTGTGTTTGAGACGTACATTAGAGAGACGGGAGGGCCACTTGCTATGGGGCCCCTTTACACATAGCTATGGCCCTGTATAGGACTAGGACTTTTCACCACATAGTGAAATGCAATACAGTCTGCATAACAAGACAGCTACATGGTAAATGCACAAAAAATGCATTATAAAAGTAATTTCAGATAGTTAAAACTGAAGAAAAGACAATGGACAGGAATGGTACAATAAATACAATTATCTGAATTAAATGTTGTTTAAAGCAATAGATTTGCCTCTAGATGACATTTGTGGTTAAAAATGAAATAAAAGTGTCAAATCAAGTTATTGAGTCAAAAAATTGACCATGGCCTATAGAAAACCATGATTATTTCTTTTAGCTTATCTGCCAGTCTAGTGACCTTTGCAGGAAGATAGAAATATCCAAGCACTCAGTGATTCATTCATCGTAAGTGTGTTTATTTCTTCAATAAGAACTGCTAGCATCCAAGTGCTTGAGAAAGTAGACATAAGGTAAACAAGTCAATTGACATATGATACAAATTGCTTAATACAGTGCTTCAACTAGTGTAAATGCCTGCTGCTAATTAAAAAAAAAAATGTTTGGCTTTGTTGGTAATTGCAATTAAAATGTGTAGAAAAAATAATGCTGATTATCCTATCAGAGGCCACTTGGCTTCAAAAATAAGTAGCAGGGGCAGAGATATACTGTATGGCTTGGATGGTCTGCTGAAGAAGGGATGTGAGGAAGAAATGGTTTCATAAATTAGAGAACTGAACTCAAAAAGTGAGGTTTTGACATTTTATTAGGGAACATTTAGAAATGTTAATTGTGCCTAGGCAGTACCCAGAAAACGTACCTTTTCTCCTAAAAAACTTCCTGGTACGTGAGTGTGCCTAGGCGCAAATAAAAACACGGGACGCATGTTGTCCAAAAGAAGTTCCGGAACACGATTCAAATTGGCTAGATGTGAATTGAGCCTTAAATTAAGCCAATGTGAATCAAGATGCTGGTCACTTGCCTTTAGACAGTTACTAGAGTTAAAGACTTGCCACAATACTTGGCAGAAGAGTATCAGCACATACACATTCACTGGACAACACATTTTTTTCCAAAAGTTTTGCTTCCTGAAAAAACATTTGGTGATTATCATATCCCCCTTTAAATGGAACACAAATATAATTTCAGAATGACTGTATCACGTAGAAATATGAAATTCATTTCGAATTACTACAATGTATTTCATTGCATAATGTTTCAGATGCACTGCATGAGTTCAACCCGGCTAAAACTTTTTTTTCTGCTACTTTTCATTTGTATTTAGAGTCAGTGTGTCTCGCCAACAATAGTCAGTCAGAGCTGATGGATTCCAGTTTCCCTGGTACCATTTTTTTATTGTTGCAGTGTCCTGGTTAAAGCTTTCATCATGCTAATCACTGACTGTACCTAGATTTTTGATAAAGGAGTCCAAGAGTTCAATGCCGAGAATGAATCTTCAATGCACTTTGCACTTCATTGTCTTGTATGTTGTAAGAAGTTTGTCAACAATCCTTGAATGCTGTCCAGGTGATTTTCTCTGGACACAATAACAAATGTTTGAACCGCTAGCCATTGATGATGTATCTGATCCATGGACCAACAAAAATGCCTTCCTCAATCCTGGCATTAGTTGTTCTTGGAAACATCTGTCTCAAATAATGAAAACCTTCACCTTCCTTGTTAATCGTTCTCACAAGATTTTTTCTTCAGTCCAAGTTTTATCCGAAGCAGGGGCAAAAATATCTTTGCACAATTTAGTTCCTGTGTCATGTTTTCTGTCTTTGAACCAAATTCTTTTGGAGTGACCATTTCTTTTTAAGAGCTTTTCATACCTGGTGATAAGAAATACCCTCCTTGCAGTCTTGAACCCAGTAGTTCTGTTGGGAATCTGACCATTGTAATGGTTTATGCCTGTCTGGTGCATTGCAGCATCTTTGTCTGTTTAAGCATCATTTCTCTGGTGGCTTTGGTACTGACAGTTTGTCATCATGTGGCACTGGTCTCATGGCTGAAGACAGATTGGGGTATTCAATTGATTTCTTTTTATCAGAAAAACCAGTGACATGAGACAGAAGTAGCAGTCTTTCACATGATTTTTCTGTTCTCGACATATAACCGAGACAGCAAATGGCATTGACTTCCAAGTTCCTCTGGGCCAAGCTCTAAGATCGACAGCACATCTTGCACAACAAATGTGAGGAGCCAGGTCTTGTCTTGATCAAGCACCGTTCAAATGCTCTCTTAAAAAGGAGCTCCAGGCTCCTTCAGCCTGGAGCGTTTTTTGAGATTCAGCGTCTAGGAACAGAAAAAATATATTTTCTTGGAACGTCCAGCAACTACTAATAGCGTTTTTGGAGTGTTTTTTAAAGTAACTGCAAAAAACGCTACTAAAACGCTAATGCTCCTAAAACGCTGCAAAAAAGGCTTTTACCAGCATTTTTTATCCAGCGTTTTTTTTAGTCTAAAAATAAACACTAGTGTGCATGGAAGTGTACCATGCACTAGTGTGCATGGAAGGCTATACTTACCTATTCTGCAGCCACTCTGGTCCAGTCCCTTGCTGAGCTGTCAGCGGTGGCTACAGTATGTGGGAGTGTGCAGGGGAGGCAGCCGACAACGGAAGCCCCATAGTAACTCTATGGGTGACGTCACTTCTCAGGCATTTCCCAAATGTTGTCGGCTGTCTCTTTCTACACAGCAGCCACCGCTGGAGGCTGGACTGTATAGCATTTTTTTCTTTACAGGATTAGATAGATTAGATTTAGAATGTGGCTGAGAGTAGGTTTAGCATTTTGGCTGAACTTCCACTTTAGGCTCCTTACACATGGGCACCTCCGCTAAGCGGAATCCGCTTGCTCAGCAGGAGATCTCTTCGCTGACCCCCACTGAGCAGGCAGATGACAAGTCTGTGTCCACTCCGCTATACAAAGCGGAGACAGATGCAGCCCCACTTTCCTCTATGGGGCAATCAGGTGGAAATGGAACGCCTGTCCATTTCCATCCGATGCCATTCGATCTGCCGGACGGATGGGGAAAAGGACCACCATTCATCTGTTTTTGGTGGACAGGATCAGAGGTGGCGGGTGTCAGCGCATATGTGTCTGCTGCATAGAAGATACTGGAGGGTCCGATCAGGTCTGCCTGAGAAATGGACAGGTGGACCTGATTGGAAAGCCAGTGTAAAAGAGGCCTTAATGATCCACATTTTTGCTGACATTGCAGGTCTAATCCTGTCCCTGAGGAAATGCACCATGCGTCATGAAACAATTCTGATCATTTTAAACAAAGTAACTTTTCTGGTTGTTTAAATTATTTAATATAGGTTAGTTAGTGTCTTCCATTCAACATTAAACAACAAAAAGAGAGCACAGTCTGGTTGCTAAGCACATCATTTTTTCACCCAGGGATTGCTATAGTATATCCATCCTCTTTTCTTCATTTTGTCTGAGAATCCCTGCTTGTGATCAAGGAGATCTGTTCACAAACAAATTCTGTGCAGGCTCCTTGATGTTTCTTCAATGCAAAAAGCCACGTTAAAAAAAATAAACTTCTAAGTGTGGCTAAGTATGGATTATCAGCACCTAGTACACACTTTCATCTCCCTTAAAAATGTGTTTAAAATCTTTGTTAGGATACAGTCAACACATTTTGGGGGCAAAGGCTCCCTTTCTTCAGGGCTTGAACAACAATTTACAATTTAATCAGGGTAAAAAAAATTGAATTGAAGTTGTATTGAGGCTAGTACTGTATGTTCTAATACCATGTATACATTCGGCTGGATCTAGTTAAAAAAAAAAAAGGCCATGAGTCAAACTCAAATAGCTCATGAAAGTACGTATGTCTTTGAGTGTTTTTACAGGTAGTAGAGATGGAAGGTTTCTGGAAGTTCACTATCAGTAACTTTGCTAGATGCTCTCTGGATTTTTGATGTGGTGGATTATACAAAACATGATAGACTTTTGAGCAAAGAGTGTTATTGTAAATAATTCTTGGCAGTGCTGCGTTCAAAAGGAGTGTTTCTTTGAATGTTTTATACACACTATACAAATACTTGGCACATTGCAGTGCACAGGCAGGTTCTAAAATTTTGAACGCAGGCCTGAGTATTTAACGATTTTTTTGTTTAAATATTTTTATTCTTGTGCCAATATTAATAAAAATGTAAATTTGCATTCCAGGAAGCACACAGTACAGTCATTGACTTTTGCTTGACTTGTCAGTTATTGATGTTGACTTTTTCAATACATTTGAACAGGCAAACAGAGTTTCATTCAAACATTGCCTACGGATTAGGGTAATAAACTTGAACAAATCACACATAAAAATGAAATGATATATGCAGTCTGATAATCTGAATGTACAACAATGCAGATTTGTAACATGGAAAAGTATGCACACTCCTAAGATTACCACCACCTCAAATCCATGAAATGGCAATCAGGTGTTCCAGATTAGGTTCCAGCGATAAGAAACTTCCCAGGAAGTATGTAGGTGGAACCTGTCATATTTACACTGCCCTGCTGCAGTTTCCCTGCAGCATGGGTGCAGCGCAGTGTACCCGTGGTTTTTGCATGGGTTACTTTCACTTTCCCATAGACTTATATTAGATAGTGTGTTTTTGGTGCATTTTTTGAAAGCCTACCAAAGATGCAGAATACAGAACTTTCAGTATGCTCTCAGAAAACAAACCAAAAATGCCTGATCTAATAGAAGTCTATGGGAAAGCACAGGTAACCTGCACAAAAACTGCAGGTACACTATACTGCACCTAGACTGTGGGGAAACCGCAGTAGGGCAGTGTGAAAGAGGTCTAAACCTCAGATATCTAAAATGATTTTAAATTAATAATTCCACTGTATGGAGAATAGTCTACAAGTAGTGAGGACTTTAAACAACTGCTAATTTGTATAGGACCTGCCACCCCAGTAAATTCAGCTCAAGAGCTAAATGTTTGAAGATAAAAGAAGTCTCCAGGAAAACCAACATATTATCTCGGGACCAGGTAACTGGTTATCATCAACCTGATACAGGCAATGCATGTGGTTGCAATGTTTAGCCTCAACAAGTACAACACCAGAATTTAAGGAACAATTCCCTATGAAGTAAACCTTAAACTTCATAGGATTTCTGCATAGCCTCTGATTACGGTACCTGACTTGCAACATCAACGCCAGTAGATACACACACCTTACCAGTGATCCTCTACAACTATCTGTTGGACTATACTGTGCATTGATCTAGTGTACCTAGTCCATTTAGTATTTAGAAGTGTATTTAGAAGTATTTAGAAGTGACTGCTGGGATGAATGGATGTGAGAGCAGCTGCGACCTTCCCAAAACAACGTTGTCTTTTTAATTAATTAGTTGTGGAAGATATCACTGGAATTTTTTGTCTATTTATTATGGTGCTTTTTTCTACAATAAACATACCATAATCAACCGTGGTGTTCCGCAATTGTGACCTTCTTGGTAGGATCCTTTCCTTCCTTTTATGTATTGTTTTTTTGGTCACGTGAACTGCACCATATTGAAGCCCATATGGTGATTGGTTGAAATGATTATCTTAGTGGAATTTAAAGCACTTTAGCTAAGCAGTTGATCCAGGCTATATGATATATTTTCTGTCCAGGAAGTAAGGCAGAACTAATGTATACGTTTGGAAACATGGATGAGGACACGTGAAGTGTCTGTAGATTTAATGGAAAGCGTTGATATTTTTGCAAAATAAGTACATGTGCTATATTGGTACATAGAGGAGCTGGAATTTAGAAAAAAAAAACGTGAACAAAGGTGAACTTATCCTTCAAAGTTGAATCAGAAATTGATTTTTCAACAAAATAAGCACATTATGCACACTGAGCATTTAGCCTTTTACCTCACATATTGGAAATTTTCGTACAACCGGGAGGCACGGGTGAAGCATCCAGCCCTGCTGCCTGTCAAAGTCTATGACAAGATCAAACGACACTGCAGCTGGATATAACTGGACACTGTACAGAGTGGCACTCATGTTTATGGCCGTATACATTGAAGCACATATGTCTAGAACGCAGGTATTCTGCCTTAGGCTCAGGGGCGGCTCCAGACATTTTTTTGGGGGGGTACTGTGTGGGTGGTGAAAGTATAAGTGGTGGTGCTAATGCAGCACGTGTCACCCTCTTGTGGGTGTGGTCAAAAGTGGGTGTGGCCAAAAGTGTGTGATTTTTCATTGTCTCTCCCATTGTATAGATAAAATAGGACCTTCGGGCACACATAATTGATTGTGGGAGTAAAACAAGCCCAAATGGAACCAGCGATGATAAACCGCAGCATGTACAAGGGCCAGCAATGACAACCCCTAGTACATGTTAGGGCCAGCCAGAACACCCAGCACAACAGTGAGCAGCATACAGTGGAGGTTGGTGAGCAGTACACAGCATACAGTGCAGAGCAGGAGTGACCCCTTAGAGTGCCCAGATTAGGAGTGAGCCCTTAGAGTGCAAAGAGAAAGAGAGTGACCCCATAGAGAGAGTGCCCCCTTTTAGAGGGCACAGAGCAGGAGAGTGACCCCTTTAGAGGGCCCACAGCACAACGGTGACCTCATACACAGTGTCCACAGCAGGAGGGTTACCCCATACACAGTGTCCACAGCAGGAGGGTGACTCCATACACAGTACCCACAGCACAACGGTGACCCCATGCGCAGAGCACACTGCAGGAAGGTGACCCCATACACAGTGTCCACAGCATGACGGTGACCCCATACATAGTGTCCACAACACAACAGTGACCCCATACACAGTACAACAGTGACCCCATACCCAGTGCCCTTAGCAAGAGAGTGACCCCATACACAGTGCCCACAGCACGATGGTGACCCCTTACACAGTGCCCACAGCATAACAGTGACCCCTTACACAGTGCCCACAGCAGGAGGGTGACCCCATACACAGTACCCACAGCAGGAGGGTGATCCCATACACAGTACCCACAGCAGGAGGGTGACCCCATACACAGTACCCACAGCAGGAGGGTGACCCCATACACAGTACCCACAGCAGGAGGATGACCCCATACACAGTACCCACAACAGGAGGATGACCCCATACACAGTACCCACAACAGGAGGATGACCCCATACACAGTACCCACAGCAGAAGGGTGACCCCATACACAGTGCCCACAGCAGGAGGGTAACCCCATACACATGCAGCAGTGATCAGCCTCGCTCCTCCTAAGCCTTCCTCCTCGGACCACACCATGTGACACACACACCCCTCTTGTCCTCTGACACTGGCAGGCTCAGTTAGCCCTGCAAACTGCAATGCACTGAGTGCAGCAGCTCCGTTCTGCTCCCTCACTCCTCCCCCCACCGTATAAGTAAACACAGCTTCTCTCCTCCTCTCTCTCTTTAGAAATACCTGCTTCCTCCAGGTTTCCTGGGGCACTGCACAGGGCTGGGCTCTCTCTGCTGCTTCCATCCAAATTCTTCTTTTGGCGGCAAATGCAGGAGACCAGCACTGGATCAATCCGCCACTGATGCAGACTCCTCACCACCCACCCCCTGCCAGGTCTAACTGATCATTAGCAGCTTATGCAGCTGTATCCCTCCACTCTACAAAAGAGTCCCTAGCCTCTTGCAAACAGGATTCACAGCAGGTATTAAATAATTTGTTTAAAATCCTGTGATTGTACTGTAATACTTATGTGGAAATTTTGGGGGTGCTATGAGGGTGCTTGAAGATTTTTTGGGGGAGCTTCAGCACACCCAAGCACCCACTGCTTAGGCTCATATGTCCCTGAATGCATAGGGCCCTGAAATAGGAATATATCCATTCATATTTTTGTTCAATAAATAATTGAAAATGCTAATTTTTATTTGGATTTTTATTGTTTGAGGTAAATTCAGTTGATTGGACATGATTTGGAAAGGCACACACCTGTCTATATAAGGTCCCACAGTTAACAGTGCATGCCAAGCAATGAAGTCCAAGGAATTGTCTGTAGACCTCTGAGACAGGATTGTATCGAGGCACAGATCTGGGGAAAGGTACAGAACAATTTCTGCAGCATTGAAGGTCCCAATGAGCACAGTGGCCTCCATCATCCGTAAATGGAAAAAGTTTGGAACCACCATGACTCTTCCTAGAGCGGGCCACCTAGCCAAACTGAGTGATGAGGGGAGAAGAGCCTTAGTCAGGAAGGTGACCAAGAACACGATGGTCACTCTGACAGAGCTCCAGCATTTCTCTGTGGAGAGAGGAGAACCTTCTAGAAGAACAACCATCTCTGCAGCACCCAGGGGCGTAACTACCACCATAGCGACCCATGCCGGCGCTATGGGGCCCGCAGCCGAGTGGGGCCCAGTGAGGATAAGAGCACCGCCGGCACAGTCTCCCAGCCAGGGGAAGAGAGAGGAAAGGAAGAGGCGAGCTGTCTGTATCAGCAGAGAGCTGTATTGCCCGATGTAATAGCTTTCATTGGAACTTCCAGTGTTCCCGGGGCTCACGTCACATAGCTCCACCTTTTGGCCCGGTGCCTTTGATAGACAGAACGCCGATCCAATGCGGGACATGTGACGTCATCAAAGGCGTCAGGCCAAGAGGTGGGGCTATGTGACGATGAGCCCTGGGAAGACGGGAAATTCAAATAAAAGCTATTACAGCGGGCAATCCCGCTCTCTGCTGATCTGGGTGGCTTGGCTCTTCCTCTGCATAGGTGGGGCTGTATGGGGCACAGGCAGACCAGGCTGTATTGGGCACAGGTCACGCTGTATTGGGCACAGGTCACGCTGTATTGAGCACAGGTCAAGCTGTATTGGGCACAGGTCACGCTGCATGTGGCACAGGTCACGCTGCATTGACACTAGGGCAGCTGTGGGGGGGGGCTGTTTGCAGGGGGGCCCCATACAACATTTTGCTATGGGGCCCTGCTATTTCTAGTTACGCCCCTGGCAGCACCCCACCAATCAGGCCTATATGGTAGAGTGGCCAGACGGAAGCCAGTCCTCAGTAAAAGCCACATGACAGCCCGCCTGGAGTTTGCCAAAAGGCACCTGAAGGACTCTAAGATCATGAGAAACAAAATTCCCTGGTCTGATAACTCTTTGGCCTAA
Organism: Lithobates septentrionalis; assembly: GCA_037952835.1. Taxonomy (NCBI): domain Eukaryota; kingdom Metazoa; phylum Chordata; class Amphibia; order Anura; family Ranidae; genus Lithobates; species Lithobates septentrionalis. Next base: position 1,994,449 of record JBBDGP010000504.1, read on the forward strand.
ATGGTGAGTGTCATGTCTGGAGGAAACCAGGCACCACTCATCACCTGGCCCATACCATCCCTACAGAGAAACATGGTGGTGGCAGCATCATGTTGTGGGGATGTTTTTCAGCTGCAGGAACTGGGAGACTAGTCAGGATTGAGGGAAAGATGAATGCGGCAATTTATAGAGACATCCTTGATAAAAAGAACTTGCTCCAGAGTGCTCTGGACCTCAGACTGGGGCAAAGGTTCATCTTCCAACAGGACAACGACCCCAAGCACACAGCTAATATAACAAAGCAGTGGCTAGGGTATAACTCTGTGAATGTCCTTGAGTGGTCCAGCCAGAGCCCAGACTTTAACACATACATCTCTGGGGAGATCTGAAAATGGCTGTGCACCGACGCTCCCCATCCAACCTGATGGAGCTTGAGAGGTCCTGCAAAGAAGAATGGGAGAAACGGCCCAAAAATAAGTGTGCCAAGCTTGTAGCATCATACTCAAAAAGACTTGAGGCTTTAATTGGTACCAAAGGTGCTTCAACAAAGTATTGAGCAAAGGCTGTGAATATTTATGTACATGTGATTTTTTTAGTCTTTTATTTTTAATAAATTTTGAAAGATTTCAAACAAACTTCTTTCACGCTGTCACCATGGGGTATTGTTTGTAGAATTTTGAGGGAAAAATGAATTTATTCTATTTTGGAATAAGGCTGTAACATAAAAAAATGTGAAAAAAAGTGAAGAGCTGTGAATACTTTCCGGTTGCACTGTATGTGCCTCTGCCAAGCTCATAGTCTGAAATGTTTAATACATGCTGCTACCAAACTTACCTGCTTTTTTCTTCTTTGAATCTAGCCAAGCAAAATTGCAGCCCCATATTATATGCCACATGACCCCTCACATGTGAATTAGTAAATATCTATAATTTTATTTATTTTTTTTTAATTATTCCATAACTGATAAGTTAATCCAAAACTGTTGCAGTATACTGTGCAGTTCAGTAAGTGCGGCCCTCACCAGGGTAGAGATGGCACAATGTTTAAAATGCAGCAGTAAGTATAATTTGAGCTTTGCATACCTGCATTAGAGAATCATAAAAATTCAGTTAAAGTTCCCAAAAATCTACAGTCATTTGCTGTGCAGTAATAATTAAAAATAGCCTATTCAACCATTACTCATTCTTGAAGTGTTCGCTGCAAAATTGGAAATTTAAGCTGGTGTATTTGTCCGGCCTAAACATACCAATTAAAATGCTCAGTGAAAAAAAAAAAAAACGAGTTAAATAAATTTCATAGAATCAAATTACATGTACAAATAGAATTGTGCAGCTCAAAGGAATCATACTATGTGGAGTGGAATAGGTTTAGGAATGTTCACGATAAACTATTTTAGAGATCTTTGTCTATATCATTTTCATATCATATTATTGTGGTTTACAAAATAAGTTTTATTAAAAAAAAAAATCTAACGTTTACAATTTATACCTTTACATACATGAAAGAGGACTTTTCCAGCATGTGCAAATGTAACAACTTGTAGCTATATATAAACCATATTTGACCTGTAGATGGCACTATTGTCCAGTAATGTGACTTGTAGAAGTTATTTTACAGAAAGCAAAGGGCATGTGTCTGTGTTAGAGTGCGAATCTGGCAGCATTGCTGTACTTCTAAACTTCAATCTGACAGGCTGTTATTTTAATGAGGATTGCTGGGGCCAAGGTTAACCAAAGCTTTATTTTCCACAAACTATAAAACCATGCCTCTAAAAACTGGAGTGTGAAGTTTTTTATAGTCAGTGATTGCTTAGATTTCAGATAGATCTGTTATGTCGTGTCTTTCCTAATAAGCAGTTATTTCCTTTCTCATAAGTTATTTTTTTTTAAGTGAAGTTCAAAGATTTACAAAAGGAATATGTGTTTATTATAAATGGCTACTCCTGTTATTTTGTTAAAAAAAAAAAAAAAAAAAGAAGAAAGAAAAGAAAACAAAAAGAAAATTGCCTGTCCGTGTTTGTTGAATAAATTCTATAATAAACCAACCACTGTGAATTACTGGCTGAGTGTGGTGTCCTGTCTCCTGTAAAGTGGAATCCAATTTTAACATGTGGTTTCCACTAAATGTAAACTCTTTTGTTTTCAAATTAATTTGACCAATCCTGTGACAAGAATTGTGACACTGAAAGTAGTGACACTCCTGGAACAGGATAAATAGGGACAGTCCTGTGACAGTATAGTCTGTGCCCCCCTTTTCTAGCTTTGCTGCCAAAGAACATTATAGCTTTCAACTGTATTCAGCATCCTAGTAAATAAAGTACACTAGTATTATTATTATTATTATTATTATTATTATTATATTATTAAAGGTCCATCAATCCAAAGCACTTATGCCGCGTACACACGAGCGGACTTTACGGCGGACTTTGCCCGGCGGACTTTTCGACGTACTTTCCGACGGACTTTCTGAATGAACGGACTTGCCTACACACAATCCACCAAAGTCCGTCGAATTCGTACGTGATGACGTATGACCGGACTAAAACAAGGAAGTTCATAGCCAGTAGCCAATAGCTGCCCTAGCGTGGCTTTTTGTCCGTCGAACTAGCATACAGACGGCGGACTTTTCGACTGGACTCGATTTCAACGGATAAATTTTAAACAAGTTTCAAATCTAATTCCGTCCAACTTTTGAGAAAACAAAGTCCGCTGGAGCCCACACACATCGAATTGTCCGACGAAATCCAGTCCGCCGGGCAAAGTCCGCCGTAAAGTCCGCTCGTGTGTACGCGGCATTAGTGTGATTTCTGTCTGTTGTCTCCTCCTCTGCTATTTGAGTCCCTTCTGACAAGTTATGCCAACTCCAAGCAATTATGGGTGACTGGGAGGGGTGGCTCCAGCACACAGTCTGTGATTGACAGCCTCAGCTGTGCCCTAGAAGACTGTGTGGAGGCAGGTGTGGCCATTTCCTCTACTCATGTATCAGATTACACTCAGCTCCCTGCTCTATGTTGTTCAGTGTGTGTCGTCTGATCCCCACCTCCCAGCATCTGGAAGCTTAGAAATGCTGTGTAAACTGTACATTTTGATTGGCACTGGACTACAGAGGGCTGTAAATAAACAGGTGTAACTTATGTAGGATGAATATGCTTCGTCTCTGTGTATCAGCTGAGACCAGTCATTTCACTGGGTACACGTAAGAGTTTACAACCACTTTAACAACCACTTACAGCGGGAAGCTGTCACGTGTAAGTAATACCGCTATTAAATATGACGTTTGGCCCCTATCTAAAGGGTAAATGTCCAAACGCTAACAGCCAAAGTTCTGTCCAAACTTGTGTTCAGACTGTATCTTGAGCTCATCCTCAGTGTTTAATTGGGACTAGGGCTTAAGGTGTTTGTTACCCCAACATAGGGTTGCCACATCATCCCTTTAATCCAGGACACATATTAACCTCCCTGGCGGTATGATTATTTCAGATTTTAGGTGCTGAAAGCGGTACCATTATTTTGCACAGAAATTTGGCGTTTTATATTGTAGGCCTGTAATTCTTAGGAATAGTTCACTTAAATCTGTCCAAACAAGAGTCTAGTAGACATCCCGGGTATGATAAAGTTTGAAAAACGAAATAAAAAAAATTATAATATAATAAATAACTATAAATAATTATAACAAATAATAATATAATAATAATAAAAATTATTCAATAATGTAATCAAATCAAAAACACTGAAATTTGCTCAGTTGCAGAATTGTCGTTTTTGTTACTTTTAGTGTTTGATGACGGATCTCCTCACAAATCACAATCGCTCAATTCTGCGAGTGATTCTAATTTATTATTGCTGTTTTCTAGCTGATCTAAAGCCACTTTTGATGTAAAGAGACAGTTTTGATTGCTATGGACAATCTCCAGTTTCCAGGCAGAAAGAACAGTTTTTATATATATAAAACTGCATGCAGGACACTGGGCAGACCACTAGGGACAAAGGGGATGTGTAATTATTTGATACAGTACTGTAATCTGTAAGATTACAGTATACTGTATCTGTACTGTGTGTTTCACTTTTTGAATTTGCCGCTGAACTCCGTCCCCGTGCGTCGCAACGCTCGCAGGGAACGGAGCTCGGCACTGTGAATCGAGCGAGACACAGCGGCTCGCCGATCACAGCGGGGAGACATCGCAGGATCCAGGAGACAAGGTAAGTAAACTCTTCCTGGATCCTGCGATGCGATCCCGAGTCTGGCTCGGGGTTACCGCTTTTGGTATGAAAAATTCACCCCGAGCCAGAATCGGGAATACCACCAGGGGGGTTAATTACACAGGTTCTGAGGCTAATTTAATGCAGATTACCATTAATTACAATCTTAATCAGCCACAGAACCTGTGTAATTAATGTGTGTCCTGGAATAAAGGGATGATGTGGCAACCCTACCCCAACACTTCATATTCCTGATATGTACCTGCTGTACCATGTACTTGTATGAGAAAGTATCCTGTTCTCTTTGTATTGCTTCCTTTGTGTGAAATCCCTGGTTTTCCTGCTAGTCCCTCTGCTTTCCTATTAAAAACTTACCACACTAAGCAGGAGAACATACCATGGTCAGTTCTCTAGTTATGCTGGGAACTTAGTCACTCTCTTCTAATGATAGACTTGTCCTGACACGCCCTTGCTGCACAGCCATTCACTGGGAAATGCAGTGTGCTGCTGCTTCTCCTCCCCCAGCTCTTATGCAGCTAAGAACATAGAAAAGGCGATCACTTATAAAAAAGGGTAAAGGGTATTTATAATTTTATTTTTATATCTGTACAAAAATGTTTTGCCTTTCATTTCTATTTTAAACTGAATGGGTTGTTTTACAAGGTGATCACTTACAATCACTTTAAGAACAGCGAGGAGCCTTGTTTTTCTGCTCCTTACATCAGGAGATCTATAATACCATGTAAGCATGTTTCTGGGCATCCTCACACTCGCGGGTACCTTTGGCCATGTTCTCCCAGATATCCCATTGATACTCCTAGTGGAGATGTTAGGAAAAACACTTCAAAAGTGCGATGCATCTTAACGGACTATCAAAAGAAGAGATAGAGTGCACTAAGGCTTTAACAACTTGATGAAAGTTGAAGATATTAGCTGTATTGTACAAAGACCTGAACATCATTTTCTTTTAAAATTCTTCATTAAAAGGGCCCTCTGAATGTACTGATGAGCGTCAGAACAATTAATGGATGCCGAGGGTGTAAATTGAATAAAACAGTCTGTGTCTGTTTTGTGAGTCATAGGGTAGAGCTCTGATTGAGTCTGACTGCTACTAAAGGAAGCAGTGGTGGACTGTCCTAGGTGAGAAAAGAATTCCACACGCAAGCAGGCATCTAGTAGAAGTTATGATGCCATATTGGTGCCAATGGTAATCAGGGATACCAAACAACTCTAATGCCGCATACACATGACCGGTTTTCCCATCGGAATAAACTCTGAAGGTTTTTCCGACGGAGTTCCGATGGGATTTCGCTGAAACTGTCTTGGGTACACACGATCACACCAAAGTCCGATCATCCAAAACGCGGTGACGTCCAGCACGTACGAGGGGACTAGAAAAAGGAAGTTCAATAGCCAATAGCCAATAGCTTCCGTCTCATACTTGCTTCAGAGCATGCGTCAAATTTGGTCCGTCGGAACAGCATACAGACGAGCGGTTTTCCCGATAGGAATTGGTTCCGTCGGAAATATTTAGAACATGTTCTATTTCTAGTCCTGTCATAATTAAAAAAAAAAAAGTCAGATGAGGCATACACACGATCAGAATAGACAATGAAAAGCTTCTGTCTGACTTTTTCTGTTGGACATTCCGCTTGTGTGCACGCGGCATAACTCCTCACTTGTCAGAAGTTTTAACTTCCACACTATTATTTTTATTTTTTTGTACCGACATAGATGGCAATAAAACCCTGACACCATCTGTAACTGCATGCCCATATAGTTCTCATTTTATTAGTAGTGCACTGAATGGAGACTTAACCTAGCCATAGATGCCACTGGGCTGATTGAAAAAACAATGGATTCCCTCATCTACACACTCGAGGTGGATGGAGGAAACCTCTATTCCTCACTGTTGTATTCTGACAGCGGGGACTCCTCTCTTTTCAGAATACACAGATCAGTACTGCCGCTGTTTGGCTGCAGGCGCTGATTGAATGAGAAATTAACAACAGTCCTGTTCGAGAGAAGCGGTAGTGGTGGGCGCCATGATTGACAATGGATCTACCTCGGGGGACATTTTTTTTTTGATTTTTGAATAAAGGAATTGGAAAAACTTGTGTTATGTTTTATTTACTCTTTACACTTTTTTGGTGAATAAGTAGGGGTACATTTTTGTATTCAGCTGTCAGTGAGGAAACCCGCTGACAGGTAATGAGTCATCAGTTGTTAAAGAAGCGGCAGGTGGCTTCCCGTCCTGCTCCTTAACAACCAGCTATTCTTCACACAGAGTTAGAATCGGTTGATCAATTTTTGACTGATGCAAATTCAAACCATTCTGAAAATTTGAAATTCGTTAGAAAATAAAAAAAAACAAATGAAAATAATTTTTTTTTTCCATTCTACACATGTATAATGACTTTGTGGAGCACAAACAAAACATCACATTTGTAGTCATAACAAAGTTGCACTCATTGAAAGTTGCATTAAAGTCGTATCAAGTTACAGGGTAAAGTTGCAATGGAAATTGCATGGTTTTTAGGTCGCACAAGTGTGAATGGGCTCTTAGTAATACACAGAATAGAAACGCTCAAGCTGAAACTTTCAATTTGCTCACTGGGCTGATTAGGTGAAATCTTCTTAAAAAAATATATTTCTTAACAACTTGCCGACCACCCGCCGCAGTTATACTGTGGCAAGGGGGCTCGGCTGTGCATATCACCGTAGTTTTATGTCGGCTCGTAAACTCACTTTGTAGGCGCATGCATGCTCCCATTGGCCAGAGGGGGAGCCAATCGGTGGGTCTGGCAGCCTCGATGTCCGCTGGCCATTCGCGATCGTTCCCCACAGTGACAGATCAGGCATCTGCCTGTGTAAACAAGGCAAATCTCCGGTCTGACAGGGGAGATCACACATTTCTGCTATGCTGTGTGTTGTCCCAGTAAATCCTTCCCCCATACAGTTAGAACACACAGTGAGGGTACACAGTTAACCCCTTGATCGCCCCTGATGTTAATTCCTTCCCTGCCAGTGTCATTGATGCATTAACAATGCATATTTTTAGCACTGATCACTGTAGTAAAGTCACTGGTTCCCAAAAAAGTGTAAAAAATGTCCGTTAGGTGTCCAATCTGTCCGCCGCAATGTCGCAGTCCCACTAAAATTCACTGATTACAGCTATTACTAGTAAGAAAATTAATAAATATACCATAAATCTATCCCCTATTTTGTAGACGCAATAACTTTTGCGCAAACCAATCAATTTACGCTTATTGGGATTTTTTTTACCAAAAATATGTAGCAGAATACATATTGGCAATTTTTTTTTAAATGTTTTATATCAGAAAGTAAAAAAATGTTGTTTTTTTTTTTCAAAATTGTCGGTATTTTTTTGTTTATAGCGCAAAATATAAAAACCGCAGAGGTGATCAAATGGCACCAAAAGAAAGATCTATTTGTGGGTAAAAAAGGACAATTTTGTTAGGGTACAGCATCGCTTGACCGCACAATTGTCAGTTAAAGCGGCGCAGTGCCATATCGCAAAAAATGGCCTGGTCATTAAGGGGATAAATACTTCCGGGGCTGAAGTGGTTAATTATATTCATTCATAGCCTATAGTTGCTGCTAAATGCCAGGCTGTTCTCTTCTGACACGCAGCTCTGATAATGCTAAAGCTTGTCCATTATTTCCTGCCTCCTGTACATGCTTGTTGGCCAGTAAGGCAAGCCATTATAGTGATGGGCCGTTAGGAATGTGTAGGAGTGGTAGGTATATACTAGCTCCAAAACGATTTAGTGTTGGAGCCTTGCCTATAGAAATGGTCTGGGATTCAGGAGTAACTGCCGGCTTTTTGGAGGCTGCTGCAGGTATATGCAGGAAACTCCAGGTCATAAACACTATTTTATATTTATAGTGTTCATTAGAGTTACCGGTATTACATATGAATGTGTCAGTGGTAACATTAATCGCTTTTAATTAGGGACTAGTTGGAGCAGCGGGCATGCCTTGTGATGAATTTGTACTTATTACAGATATTGGGATTGAATTCCTAAAATATATGGTTATTTTGGGTTTGCAGGTTTTACCTTTACATTTTCATCAGTAGTATTATTTATGAATATGCAATAAGTAACATTAATCCTTTTTAATAAGGGACTAGTTGGAGCAGCAGTCATATCTTTTGATGAATTTTTAGCAATTACAGAAATTGGGATTAAAGTCTACTAAAATATAGAGAGAGCTGAAGTTTTTCAATTCTACTCTTTGAAGTTGTTTTACTTTTTCAACTTTTGAGTTTTGCAGAAATCAGATAGGACGAGTTCGTTATCAACTTATATTTTACCCATCTTCCTCTTCCACACGCTGGAAACAGCTACATACACTCACCAAGAAATGTATTAACACCTGCTTATTCGTGCAATTATCAGTGATAGCAACGAAATGCAGAAATTCAGGTCAGGATACAGGTCACGAGCTTCAGCTTGGGCTTGTTCAACACCATATCTGTTGAGCTGCATTTTTCTGCATGCCACCTCACAAGTATGGTGTAATCAGGGCACATGGAGAACAATTGCTTTCTATTGCCCTGTTTACAACATACAGTGGTGTAGTGGGGCGGCACAGTGGTGTAGTGAATAAAACTTTTTCCTCAGGGTTTCTGGTTCAAATCCCAACCGTGACACTACCTGCCTGGAGTTTGTATGTTCTCTCTGTGCCTGTGTGGGTTTCCTCCGGGTTCTCTGGTTTCCTCTCACACGCACATGCTGGTAGGTTAATTGGATCTAAATTGTCCTTAGTATGTATGTATGTGAGTTAGAGACCTTAGAGTGTAAGCTCCTTGAGGGTAGGGACTGATGTGAATGTACAATGTATATGTAAAGCTCTGCGTAAATTGATGGCACTATATAAGTACATAAAATAAATGTCCTAAAATTCATGTCAAGCCCCAGAATGGGGAAACAAATTAGATCTCTGATTTTGACCACTGCAAGACTATTTGTGGGTCCAGGCGGTCTGGTTTGAGTATTTCTGTAATTGCTAATCTGTTGGGGCAGTCTCTTGAGATTACCCGGACTGGGGTGAAAAACAACAAACCTTCATGAAGTAGCATTTCTGCAGACAGAAATACCTCGTCAATAAGAAAGGTCAAAGGAGAATGGTTCAAGCTGACAGAAAGGCTACAATAATTCAGATAACTGCTCTTTACAAATGCAGTGAGCAAAAAAGCATCCCAAAATGCACAACACGTCAAACCTTGGGGCAAATACGTTAAAACAGCAGGAAACCACGTTGGGTTCCACTACTCTTAGCCAAGCACACAAAGATAAGACTGAAGTGAGCATAGTCTCACCAAAACAGCACAATTGAATTCTGCAAAAATGTAGCCTGATCTGATAAGATGGTAGGCTCTCATGGGCAGGGTCCTTTGAATTTTCTTGTATTGGACTGTATAGTAACTGTCTTCCTTATCTTGTAAAGCGTTGTGCAAATTGATGGCACCATAAAATCCTGTATAATTTAATAATGAATCTCTAGATCTGTTGAGGCACACAGATGGTAGGCCAGTCACCAGATCTGAATCCAGTAGAATAACTTGGAGTTGTGGGAGACCTGAAGATTCATATCATGTGAATGTGAGCGCGCAGCTGACAAAATCTGCATCAATTAATAATGTCAACATTGACCAAAATTTCTAGTATGTGGAATCCATGCCATGAAAAAATGTAGGCTGATTGGAGAGCAATGGGAGCCGTATCCAGGATTAATAGATAATAGATAGCTTTTGAATAAATTGCTCATTGAGTGTATATTCTGACGACCCCTTAGGCCCTGTTCACACTTGAGTGTTTTGTAACTTGTAGCTGGAAGCTCAAAAATGCTCAACAATTAAAAACCTATTGTTTTCAATAGCCCTTGTATACACTTGAGCATCCTGTCACTTTTAGCAAAATGCCTGTTACTCAAAAAAAGTACATCTACTTTTCAGGCAGAGTTGAGCATTTTTAAAGCACGACATTAGCTTTTTTTAGGATGTTTTTTCAAGTGTTTTGCGGTGCGTTGTCTGCTCAAACAACAGCTTTCCACCCCTTTTTTCACCTTTTTTTTTACCTGAAAAAACGCCTGACAAAAGCTGCTAATATGTGCAATTCTGCTGCAAAAAACATTAAAAAAAGGCTTGAAAACGTGACGCTTAAAGTGGTTGTATACCCTTTGTTTTAATCTTTACCTACAGGTAATCCTATAATAAGGCTTACCTGTAGGTAAAATGAATATCTCCTAAACCTGTACGGTTTAGGAAATATTTACTTTGCATGCAGCCATTGACGTCAGTGGTGCATGCACTGTGAAGGCCCGGCTGAAGGTCCGGCAGACGCTGGGAATGACGTCATTGCGGCTCTGGCCACTCACAGCACCGGAGCTGCGAACCTGAAAGAAACACAGAGGGCAAAATGTCAGCTCCCTCAGCATGGATCGGGATCAGATGCCGACGCCTCGTTCTAAGGTGCGTATTTCATAATGAGCTAGTATGCACTGCACACTAGCTCATTATGCCTTTGCCTTACAAGTTTTTTTTTTTTTTTCTGTGCGGGTATACAACCGCTTTAAGTGTGATTGTAGCTTCAGAGTGGCTTACACAACATGCCATTACCAGAGGCCTGAGGCCCACATGCATGGCAGAGTCAGTTCTTACCGTCAACATTAATGACAATACAGTATCTCAGATTCAGTTGTTTCCACATACTTTACTGTCATTGTATTAAAGAACTGTGTTCAGTTATTCATTAACCACTTGACCTCCGAAAGGTTTTACCCTCTTCATGACCAGGGCATTTTTTGCTATTCAGCACTGTGCTATTTTACCTGGCAAATGTGCTTTCAAGCAACACTGTACGCAAATGAAATTTTACAATTTTTTTTCAAACAAATAAAGCTTTCTTTTTGCAGGTATTTGATCACCACTGTTTTTCTTTTCTTTTTTATTATATAAATGAAAAGAGGCTGAAAAATTTGAAATAAAAAAACAATATTTTCTACTTTCTGTTATAAAACATATCCCCCCCCCCAAAAAAAAGATGTAATTTCTTCATGAATTTAGGCCAAATGTATTCTGCTACATGTCTTTGGTATAAAAAAAAAATAAGTGTATATTAATTGGTTTGTATAAAAGTTATACCATCTAAAAACAATGGTATATACTGTATACTGGAATTTACGCAGCTATGATGCTATACTGTAATGGCAGTAAACAGCCATATAGTGTGACTGTAATAGGGTGGCGGACAATCTGACAATCTGACATTGCTAGTGACACTAATACAGTGATCAGTGAAAATACTGTACAAGGACCCTGACTGGGAAGGGGTTAACATCTAGGGGTAATCAATGGGTTATCTGTATGCTTAACAATGTGTAATGTGTGTAATATGTGCTGCTCTTACTTTATGATCTTTGCAGGAAGAAGAAACAGCCAGATCACTGTAAAACTACTGTGGGTGGGCGGCAAGTAGTTAATCATACAGGAAACCTGTAATGAGATAAATCTAGAGGCTGCTATTTATGACCTCCTTTTGAAAATGCCAGTTGCCTGGTTGTCTGTGGCTTTATAATTCTCTGGCTTGGAAGAAGCATATAGTGAGCAGTCTGAACTCCTAGACTGCATATTTGCTTAAAAGAAAAAAGAAAAAAAGCAGTCACTAGGACTGACTTAATAAAAGGATCTTTCCTTCCCTGTCTGTTTCAGGAGTCTCTCATCTTAGGCTTTTGTTGGAATTGGTAAAATGGATGCAGCTTTAATATGAACTAAAATTCTCCTCCTGGGAAACAGGTTACAAATAGCTTTGTGTTAGGGCTGATGAGAATAATAAATCAGCCATAAAAGACTTGCTAAGCAGTTATACTTATTCATTTAAATAGATGCCTGGCCACTGTAGCCCTGTGGTATTTGTAAGGACACAGCTTTTAGTGGGGTCAGCTGGATGCAAGCACACTTCACTCTATCTGGGCTTGTTTTTACCACTTCCAGAGCTCAAAGGTCAAACAAATGGAAGAGAGAACAGTCATGAGTTTTTTGGACAAGTCATAAACCTGCGAGCATGGATGCAATTATTTTCACTCTATGTATAAAGAGGATTCTGCCCAGAACAGTGGCGGCTTGTGCTCAATTTTCTTGGGGGCGGCCCCCAGCCAGCCAGCCAGCCATCCACCCCCCCAGCCAGCCAGCCAACCAACCCCCCTTTTGCTCTCTCAATCGCCGCTTCCCCCCCTGTCGCTCAATCGCCACATCGCTCGCCTGTCACCCGCCAGGCCCTCCGCCCGGGGCCATCTTTAATATTGATTGGACCCTGGGCAAACATTTTCTTGCCCCCCCCCCCAATTCTGAGACAAACATTAAATAGCAGCTAGACTCAAAATTAGTTTACTGCAGCAGATCAGGCAGAGATTGTGATTGGTTGCCAGAGGTTGCAGCATATCTTTGCTGCTCACTGGCTGGTTGCTAGAAGTTAAGGCACATTATTTCTGCTTGCTGATTGGCTGCTAGAGGCTACTGCACATCATTACTGCTAACTGATTGGTTGCTAGAGGTTACTGCACATCATTATTGCTCACTGATGGGTTGCTAGAGATTACAGCAGATCATTACTGTTCACTGATTGGTTGCTAGAGGTTACTGCACATGATTACCTCTGCATCAAATTGTGAGTGTGGCTAAACTGCACTAACAGTGAGGCATTGGTATAAACCAAGATTTTAGGAGTGCGCTATATACAGACTGCAGGGTTCTGGAGTGCACTACATAGAGTACAGGGTTGAAGCGTGCACTATGTACAGAGTGCCTGGTTGACGAGTGAGCTACATACAGAGTGCCCGGTTGAGAGCTGAGCTATGTACAGAGTGCATGGTTGAGGGGTGAGCTATGTACATAGTGCACGGTTGAGGGGTGAACTACATACAGACTGCAGGATTGAGGGGTGCACTACATACAGAGTGCAGAGTTGAGTGAGCTATGTACAGAGTGCACGCTTGAAGAGGTGCGTTACATAAAGAGTGCAGGGTTGAGGGGTGCATTACGTAAAGAGTGCAGGATTGAGGGGTGCGCTATTTACAGAGTGTAGGGTTGAGGGGAATGCAGAGTTGAGGGGTGCTATGTGCAAAGTGCAGGGTTGAGGGGTGTGCTATATAGGGAATGCAGGGTTGAAGGGTACGCTATGTGCACAGGGCGGGGTTGAGGGTGCGCTACGCATGGAATATAGGGTTGAGGGGTGCGCTACATAAGGAATGCAGGGTTGAGGGGTGCGATACGTAAGGAATGCAGGGTTGAGGAGTGCGCTACGTAGGGAATGCAGGGTTGAAGGGTACGCTATGTGCACAGGGTGGGGTTGAGGGTGCGCTACGCATGGAATATAGGGTTGAGGGGTGCGCTACATAAGGAATGCAGGGTTGAGGGGTGCGATACGTAAGGAATGCAGGGTTGAGGAGTGCGCTACATAGGGAATGCAGGGTTTAGGGGTACGCTACGTAGAGAATGCAGGTTTGAGGAGTGCGCTACGTATGGAATGCAGGGTTGAGGGGTGCACTACATAAGGAATGCAGGGTTGAAGGGTGCGCTATGTGCAAAGTGCTGGGTTGAGGGGTGAGTTTTGCGTGGAGTGCAGGGTTGAGGGCTGTGTACATGCAAGTTCTCCATCCCCTAAGTACAAAGCTTTCTCCCCAGATTCCAGTTCAGAGTTCACCCGCCCCAGTGTACAACTTTTCTTCCTCCCAAAATCCTCTCCCAGCATCTAGAAAACCTCACAGAGTGCAGCTACAGAAGAGCAACTAAACTTACAGGATGTCCATGCAGGCTGCTGCCACGAGGAGCTTGTACCTGTGTACATTCCCCACCTCCCTCCCTCCTTGGCTCTCACTCCTCAGCTCTCATATAGAGATGTGTAGAGCAGAGAGGGATCTGCACGCCCGCCGACAGAGGAGCGATGTGACCGCTATCACTTTTAAATACAGAAGCAGCGCTTTGTATTTAAAACTGACAGTAGTGAGCAGTCAACAAGTGGCGGAGCTCCAGCAGGCAGCAGCACAGGCTCAATTGGCAGCTGCTTTGGGCCCTCCAACAATGATTGGGCCCTGGGCAGCTGCCCTTCTTGCCCTGCGTTAAAGACGGCCCTGCCCCTGCCAGCCCCAAACTTACACCATTCAGGTCCTGGCTTCGGCAGTACCCCCCCTGCGTCTCCTCCTAAGTCCCGGCGGTCACGTCTCCTCTCGGCCAATCAGGACTTAGGACTCATGGCCAATCGGGTCTCAGTACCGTTTCCTGATTGGCTGGGAGGAGAAACAGGAAGACTTTAGCGAATATTAATTTGCTAATGTCACACAACTGAGTGGGTTTCCGGCAGCAGCACAGGCTCAATTGGCAGCTGCTTTAGGCCCCCCAACAATGATTGGGCAATGGGCAGCTTCCCTATAGCCCTGCGTCAAAGATGGCCCTGCAACCACCAGCCCCGCACTTACCCCATCCAGGTCATGGCTTCGGCAGTTTCCCCCCCTGTGTCTCCTCCCAAGTCCCAGTGGTCGCTTTTCCTCCCAGCCAATCAGACCCGGCCATTTGGGTCTCAGGACCCGTTTCCTGATTGGCCAGTATAGAAACAGGAAGACATTAGCGAATATTCATTCAACTGGAGCCCACCCTTTTTGAAGCTAATTAGAGCCTCATGCTCTAATCATGTGTCTCTAAAAAAAACAAAAAACATTTAAATCAATACATCCGGCACCCTACATGCAGATTAGGGGCCTGGCGCATGGATTAGGGGGGCGGTGCCGCTGTGCCCTGCATGAGCAGCCGCCACTGACCCAGAATAAATTCCTACATACAGGCACATGTTTTGTATTTTCAGTGTAGTGAGCCCCAACAAAACACACTCCCCTCACCAGTGACCACTTTTCCTACTACAACCCCCCTTTTGATGCAAGACTGGAATCTCTACTATCTTGCCTTAGTCCATTACTGTTGGTCACCAGGTTGCACCTTGCATTTTACCCATACTGATAGGCTGATCCTATGTATCTTGGAGTTCTGAGCTGTTATTCACTTTAGAACTCTTCCCACCCAAAGCATGCAAAGCTAATACCTAAGCACAACAAGAAGCAAAGCCGCTCTTGGGTAAAAAGGAGAGCGAACGGAAGAACTTCAGGTCTCGGGGGGAGTAAAAAGTTGCCCACAGTAGGAATTTTCCCTTCAGGAAACACCTGAATACAGCTTCCATGAGGGAGGAAGAGAGAGCACCCTCTCTGAGGCATCACATTTTTATCTTCTGGTGTAGAGTGACCAAAAAGAATAGTGTGGAGGAAAAGAAGAAGAAGCTGGAGTATGAGCTCCAGTGCCTGATATGATTATTGGGGTTAACTGGAAGTTAGGAAATAATGGAAAGATGTAGCTATGCCACAGCAGAGACATCTATCTATCTGTCTTGGCCAATATCATACTCATTGCACTCTCTTACACATATTGTCCATAGTTATACAATTGCACTCTCATGCTTATCGTCCACTAAAACAGATCTTCTTCAGTATTGTTTGTAAAATTCTTAACCTTACCCATTCTGAAAAGTCCACCTTTTTTTTTTTAGTATGTAGAAATAGATTTCTGCTATGAAATAAAATCGATAATATTGTACTGTACCTTTACATTAGACTATCACAATAATGTCCTGAAATATTCTGCTCTTCATTGAACAGACTAATGTTCTGTTTGGCTACAGGTTATTCCGTTTCTGCTTACTCTGAGGACTCCTGATCATGTAGGGGATAAAGAGTAATAAGGACAATAGGTATTTTGACCTTTTTCAATACCCTTAAGGCTGCAGCTTCATTACTTGTAGAGCTACAGTGACAGATCTGGCCTATATTCATCCAGCTAGTAAATGTGCTAAGTGCAGGCTTCCTTTTCCCAGTGGGTTTTTAGTATTAAAAAATGCAAGCAATGATGCTTATGTCACTTAACTAGACACTTTACGATGCAAGAGAAATCAGTTCAGTGAGTAGATACATAACCTAGGTTGAATACTGTCAGTCAATGTGAAAATGTTGTCCTCAAGTTTTTTTTCTGAAAGATTTCAGTTCATAAGCCTATTTAGTGTTATCTTTTTTACTTTGGTAAATATGTACATAATGTTAAATGGGTATATTGCTTTTTTTATTTAATTTTTTTTTTGTCTATTGGGACTGCCCGTTTTTTTGGGCATGTAAAATGTGACATTATTCACATTCTCCTTTCTTCATTTGGACAGGGATTTGCATATGTTTTTTTAAGAAATCCTTGCATGAAATTCTCCTTGTTGGTGCCTGAACCCTAGTGAAGTCAATGTTAAAGCGGAGTTCCACCCACTTTTGAGAGGTGGTCTTAAACGAAAGATCACCCCTCGTTTTTAGATATTACATTTTTTTATTCTATAGCACCTTTTATTGAAGTACAGCCTGTACTTCTGATTCATCCGGTCCGCGGCACCTGTGTGTGTCCCAGAAGACAGCTGGCCATTCACAAAGCACCACGCGACTCGCGCATGCGTAGTAGGAAACGGGCAGTGAAGCCGCAAGGCTCCACTGCCGGTTTCCCTTAGCTAGAATGGTGGCACCTGCACCCGATCCGATCGACAGATTGGCCTTGGGGGGGCCGACATCATGGGCTCCCTGGACAGGTAAGTGTCCTTTTTAAAAGTCAGCAGCTACAGTGTTTGTAGCTGCTGACTTTAAAAAATAAATAAATTTGCAGGTGGAACAGTGCTTTAAGGTATGTCATTATGCTGAGCATAATCACAACCCTGTGATCAAAGAGGCCATTAGACTAAAAGACTAATGTTTATGGGTTGGTAGTTTGGATTAGCAAAGACTACGTAATTTTTATTTGTTTCATGTAAACGTTTCTGATAATTTACATCTCCCCATCCTAGTGTAATACATGAAGGAGAAGGGACTTTCCTTTAAAACTCCATACACACTGCCAGAATAGAAATAGAAACCAGCTAACATTTGGCCCCTGTGTATGGCAGCTGGTCTGACAGAGGCCGGCCATTTGGCTGGATTTATCGAAGAGGCATGACCAAACAAGGTCTGCCGATCGACATCCGATCAGTACTTTCAGCCAATGGCTGAGAGCGCTGACTGGTGTGCTCTGGTGGGGGTGCCAATAGCTCAGCGGAGGAGACCGCTGCACAAACATTGGATAGTTAGTACAGCAGCTCCTTAGTAGTAGGAGTGTGTACAAGGTTGTTGACAATTTAAAAAAACTGTAGGTGAAAACAGAAAACATAAGCTTTTAAACTGCTTACTTGCAGTTTTGTGTTCTCCTTTCCCTTTTTTATACATTCACAATGTGTCTTGCAGAAAATTTGACTACCCTAGGAAAAATCAGTCACCTCCCTCCTTCCAGGTAATAGACCATTTTCTCTTCTGTCTAGTTACTGTTTGTGCTGGCCAAGCTCTCCTGCCCTTCACTTAATCTCCCTACATAACATTCTATGTAACTGGTGGGGAAGGGGGAGGGAGAAAAGCAGACTACAGTCACTTAGGTCTGTTTAGGGTGCTTAGTAGGGATGAGCCGAACACCCCCCGGTTCGGTTCGCACCAGAACCCGCGAACGGACCGAAAGTTCGCACGAACGTTAGAACCCCATTGACGTCTATGGGACTCGAACGTTCGAAATCAAAAGTGCTCATTTTAAAGGCTAATTTGCATGGTATTGTCCTAAAAAGGGTTTGGGGACCCGGGTCCTACCCCAGGGGACATGTATCAATGCAAAAAAAACTTTTAAAAACGGCCGTTTTTTCGGGAGCAGTGATTTTAATGATGCTTAAAGTAAAAAAAAAAAAGTGAAATATTCCTTTAAATATCGTACCTGGGGGGTGTCTATAGTATGCCTGTAAAGTGACGCGTGTTTCCCATGTTTAGAACAGTCCCTGCACCAAATGTCATTTTTAAAGGAAAAAATCTCATTTAAAACTGCTTGCGGGTTTAATGTCATGTCGGGTCATGGCAATATGGATGAAAATCAGTGAGACAAACGGCATGGGTACCCCCCAGTCCATTACCAGGCCCTTTGGGTCTTGTATGGATATTAAGGGGAACCCCACACCCAAATTAAAATAAGGAAAGACCCTATATACTCTGAACAGCAGTATACAGGCGGTGCAAACAAGACAGGGACTGTAGGTTTGTTGTTAAGTAGAATCTGTTTGTAATTTTGAACATTTTTAATGTGTTTAGCTCCAGCCAAAAAATCTTTTCTAAGCTTTTTGGAAAACATAGGGAAGGGTTATCACCCCTGTGACATTTGTTTTGCGTCTTTCCTCCTCTTCAGAAGATTTCACCTCACTTTTTTGTCCCAATGAAAAATGTTTTTTGAAAATTTGGGTTTTTTTGTGGAACAAGGATTGGAAAGCATCAGTGGAAAGGAGAAATTGTTTTCCCATATTAACTCTTACAGGAGAGAATTTCCCTTCCTTAGGGGTAGATTTCATCTCACTTCCTGTTGTCTCCTACCGTTTGCAAGTAGGAGTCGTTTGTAAGTTAGATGTTTGAAGGTAGGGTCCTGCCCTATATACTCAGCAGAAATTTGGGCCTTAGGTGTTGCTGTGGCCAAAACACTGTAAGCCCTCACAGGGCCCTGCTGTGAAATATTAGATCAAGAATTGTAATTACATGCCCCTGTTGAACAGGAGCTGAAAAATTAGGCCTTAGGCACTGGTGCTGGTGCCACAACACTGCAACCCCTCACAGACACTCTAGTTGGAACGCAGGAACGAGCCCTGCTGCAAAGTATTGCATCAAAAATTGTAATTACACGCCCCTGTTAGACAGGGGCAGAAAAATTGGGCCTTAGGCACTGGTGCTGGTGCCACAACACTGCAACCCCTCACAGACACTCTAGTTGGAACACAGGAACGAGCACTGCTGCAAAGTATTGCATCAAAAATTGTAATTACACGCCCCTGTTAGACAGGGGCAGAAAAATTGGGTCTTAGGCACTGGTGCTGGTGCCACAACACTGCAACCCCTCACAGACACTCTAGTTGGAACGCAGGAACGAGCCCTGCTGCAAAGTATTGCATCAAAAATTGTAATTACACGCCCCTGTTAGACAGGGGCAGAAAAATTGGGTCTTAGGCACTGGTGCTGGTGCCACAACACTGCAACCCCTCACAGACACTCTAGTTGAAACGCAGGAACAAGCCCTGCTGCAAAGTATTGCATCAAAAATTGTAATTACACGCCCCTGTTAAACAGGGGCTGAAAAATTGTGCCTTAGGCACTGGTGGTGGCGCCCAGAACCAAAAATGTTCTTACAAGCTATCAGCGTGATGATTGAGGAGGAAGAGGATAATTACTCAGGGATAGTCACTCAGCATCAGCATAGGCAGTCTTTGAAGGGATCTGAGATTTCAAAAAAAATTATTCGGTTACATCTGCATCAGGTGCTTGGTAGCTGGTGGTGATCCAAGACTGATTCATTTTTATGAAGGTCAGCCGATCGACCGAGTCGGTGGACAGACGCACCCTGTGATCGGTTACCACGCCTCCAGCAGCACTGAATGTGCGTTCCGAAAGAACGCTGGATGCAGGACAGGCCAGTAGCTCAATTGCATACTGTGCAAGCTCTGGCCAGTGATCCATCCTCAAGACCCAGTAACCCAGAGGATTTTCGGTGGGAAAGGTGTCCAAGTCTGATCTTGCCCCTAGGTATTCCTGCACCATGTAAAACAGACGCTGGCGATGGTTGCTGGAACCGATCATACCTTGGGGCTGCGGACCAAAAAATTGTCTGAACGCATCGGTCAGACGGCCACCTTCTCCACCGCTCCTTCTTTGACTGACCGAAGCCTCAGCAACACGTTGTCCAGAAACAGGAGTTTGTAACCTCCCAGTCTCTGGGAACGCGTTGCACAGACCTTTCTGCAAGGCCTCCCGAAGATGTTTCATCCTCTGCTCCCTCTGCGATGGCAAGATAAGGTCCGCAACCTTACCCTTGTAACGTGGATCAAGGAGGGTTGCCAGCCAGTATTGGTCCTTCTCCTTGATACCACGAATACGAGGATCCTTACGCAGGCTTTGCAGGATCAGGGAGGCCATGCAGCGTAGGTTTGCTGAGGCATTCGGTCCGGAGTCCTCTGGGTCACTAAGGACAACAACGTCCGCAGCCACCTCCTCCCAGCCACGTACAAGTCCATGTGTTCCTTGGGACTGATCCCTTAAAGACTGCTGATGCTGAGTGCCAGGCTCCACCTCCATACTGACACAATCTTCCTCCTCCTCCTCCTCCTCCTCCTCGTCCTCTTCCTGTGTGATCGGCGGGCACGCAGGAACACTGTCTGGATAAAGGGGGCCTTGAGAGCTAAGGAAGTCCTCCTCTTCCTGCCTCTGTTCTGCCTCAAGTGCCCTGTCCATTATTCCACGCAGCGTGTGCTCCAACAGGTGGACAAGGGGGACAGTGTCACTGATGCATGCACTGTCAGTGCTCACCATCCTCGTGGCCTCCTCGAATGGTGACAGGACAGTGCATGCATCCCTGATCATGGCCCACTGGCGTGGGGAAAAAAAACCAAGGTCCCCTGACCCTGTCCTGGTGCCATAGTCGCACAGGTACTCATTGATGGCCCTCTGCTGCGTGTGCAGCCGCTGCAGCATGGCCAACGTCGAGTTCCACCTGGTGGGCATGTCACAGATTAGGCGGTTCTTGGGCAGGTTAAACTCCTTTTGGAGGTCCGTCAGCCGAGCACTGGCATTATATGACCGGCGGAAATGCACAGAGACTTTCCTGGCCTGCCTCAGGACATCCTGTAAGCCCGGGTACCTGCCCAAGAACCGCTGCACCACCAAGTTAAGGACGTGAGCCAAACAGGGCACATGGGTCAGTTGTCCCTGTCGGAGGGCAGAGAGGAGGTTGGTGCCATTGTCGCAAACCACCATTCCTGCCTTAAGTTGGCGTGGCGTCAACCACCTCTGAACCTGCCCCTGCAGAGCTGACAGAACCTCTGCCCCAGTGTGGCTCCTGTCCCCCAAGCACACCAGCTCAAGCACCGCATGGCATCTTTTGGCCTGCGTACTTGCGTAGCCCCTTGAACGCCTACGGAGCACCGCTGGTTCCGAGGAAGAGGCCATGGAGGAAGAAGAAGAGGAGGGGGTGGAGGAGAGAGGTGTGTCACAATCAGCATTTTGGAGGCGTGGTGGCGGAACAACCTCCAACACTACAGCACCTTGTCCTGCATCCTTCCCAGCTGCCAGCAGAGTCACCCAATGCGCCGTGAAACTTAAGTAACGTCCCTGTCCATGCCTGCTGGACCATGAGTCAGCGGTAATATGCACCTTACCGCTGACCGCCCTGTCCAGCGAGGCATGGACATTGCCTTCCACATGCCGGTAGAGAGCCGGAATCGCCTTCCGTGAGAAAAAGTGGCGTTTGGGTACCTGCCACTGAGGAACCGCACATTCCACAAACTCACGGAAGGGGGCAGAGTCTACCAACTGAAAAGGCAGCAGTTGAAGTGCTAGCAATTTTGCCAAGCTAGCATTCAACCGCTGGGCATGTGGATGGCTGGGAGCAAACTTCTTTCGGCGGTGCAGCAGCTGGGGCAGGGAAATTTGCCTGGTACAATCTGACGTCGGTGTACCAAAAGCAGATTGCCCACAAGTACTTGGCTGTGACACACCTAATTCTACACCTTCATTCCTCTCACTGCAGGTCTCAGAGAGGACTGAAGGTCTAGTGGGGTTGGAAATCTCAGCTGATGAGGAGCAAGGAGAGATCGTCTTTGTTCTTTGGTGTGGGTCTTTCAGATACGCTTGCCAACGAACTGCATGGCAGGTCAACATATGTCTGGTCAAGCATGTGGTACCCAAGCGGGAGATGTTTTGGCCACGCGAGATACGCTTGAGACATATGTTGCAA
Source organism: Lithobates septentrionalis (assembly GCA_037952835.1). Taxonomy (NCBI): domain Eukaryota; kingdom Metazoa; phylum Chordata; class Amphibia; order Anura; family Ranidae; genus Lithobates; species Lithobates septentrionalis. Next base: position 2,016,553 of record JBBDGP010000504.1, read on the forward strand.
ATAGCAGCGGTGCGATCTGATGCACTCGTCTCAAAAAAGGCCCACACCAAAGAACTTTTTGAATAACGCGCAGAGACTGCAGCGCCCTGCACATGTGGAGCTTTGGGGTGTGATGCAGTCAATGTGCTGCCCTTAGGCTGGCCCCTGGAGGGCATCCTGCCTAGTTGGTGATGTGCCACCTCCTCCTCCTCCTCCTCCTCCTCCTCTCTCCTATCAGGCACCCACGTTGAGTCAGTGACCTCATCATCCCCTCCCTCCTCATCACTGGAGCAAACCTGGCAGTATGCTGCAGCAGGGGGAGCATGACTGCCAGATTGCTGTCCTTCTTGGGCACCCCCTCTGTCCGTGCTCATGTTACTGCCTTCATTGAGCTCAGTATCATCATCAGAGCCTTCCAAACGCTGGGCATCCTCCTGGAGCATGTACCCAACACTGTGGTCAAACAGTTCGAGGGAATCCTCATGAGGACATGGTGGAGCTAGGGAAGGAGTCACTGATGACATTGAGCTGAGGGAAGAGGCCGCTGCTTTGCCAGACAAAGCACCCTGGGCATGGGTGAGAGAGGATGAGGAGGATGAGGACGGCTTGGTCATCCACTCGACCAAGTCTTCCGCATGTTGCGGCTCAACACGGCCAGCTGCCGAAAAAAAGGCCAAGCGTGTCCCATGGCCACGTGCTGATGAGGATGCACCGTCTCCACGACCAGCACTAGACACAGAGCCTGCTTGCCCTCTCTTATTGGCTTGTGACTGTCTGCCTCTCCTTCTTGGCCTTCCAGACATACTAATGGCCTGTAGCTGCACTAAGCTGGGATAGAACACCTGTAATTTTCTTCAGGTAGCTTTATATACTGTAACCAGACAAGCCTGCCTGTCAGTAGGAAGATAACAGGAACGGATCTAGCTGAACACTGTGAGCAGGACGTACTGCACTAAATGTATATAGCAGGAACGGATCTAGCTGAACACTGTGAGCAGGACGCACTGCACTGAATGTAAATAGCAGGAACGGATCTAGCTGAACACTGTGAGCAGGACGCACTGCACTGAATGTAAATAGCAGGAACGGATCTAGCTGAACACTGTGAGCAGGACGCACTGCACTAAATGTAAATACCAGGAACGGATCTAGCTGAACACTGTGAGCAGGACGCACTGCACTGAATGTAAATAGCAGGAACGGATCTAGCTGAACACTGTGAGCAGGACGCACTGCACTGAATGTAAATAGCAGGAACGGATCTAGCTGAACACTGTGAGCAGGACGCACTGCACTGAATGTAAATAGCAGGAACGGATCTAGCTGAACACTGTGAGCAGGACGCACTGCACTGAATGTAAATAGCAGGAACGGATCTAGCTGAACACTGTGAGCAGGACGCACTGCACTGAATGTAAATAGCAGGAACGGATCTAGCTGAACACTGTGAGCAGGACGCACTGCACTGAATGTAAATAGCAGGAACGGATGTAGCTGAACACTGTGAGCAGGACGCACTGCACTAAATGTAAATACCAGGAACGGATCTAGCTGAACACTGTGAGCAGGACGCACTGCACTGAATGTAAATAGCAGGAACGGATCTAGCTGAACACTGTGAGCAGGACGCACTGCACTGAATGTAAATAGCAGGAACGGATCTAGCTGAACACTGTGAGCAGGACGCACTGCACTGAATGTAAATAGCAGGAACGGATCTAGCTGAACACTGTGAGCAGGACGCACTGCACTAAATGTAAATACCAGGAACGGATCTAGCTGAACACTGTGAGCAGGACGCACTGCACTGAATGTAAATAGCAGGAACGGATCTAGCTGAACACTGTGAGCAGGACGCACTGCACTAAATGTAAATACCAGGAACGGATCTAGCTGAACACTGTGAGCAGGACGCACTGCACTGAATGTAAATAGCAGGAACGGATCTAGCTGAACACTGTGAGCAGGACGCACTGCACTGAATGTAAATAGCAGGAACGGATCTAGCTGAACACTGTGAGCAGGACGCACTGCACTGAATGTAAATAGCAGGAACGGATCTAGCTGAACACTGTGAGCAGGACGCACTGCACTGAATGTAAATAGCAGGAACGGATCTAGCTGAACACTGTGAGCAGGACGCACTGCACTGAATGTAAATAGCAGGAACGGATCTAGCTGAACACTGTGAGCAGGACGCACTGCACTGAATGTAAATAGCAGGAACGGATCTAGCTGAACACTGTGAGCAGGACGCACTGCACTGAATGTAAATAGCAGGAACGGATCTAGCTGAACACTGTGAGCAGGACGCACTGCACTGAATGTAAATAGCAGGAACGGATCTAGCTGAACACTGTGAGCAGGACGCACTGCACTGAATGTAAATAGCAGGAACGGATCTAGCTGAACACTGTGAGCAGGACGCACTGCACTAAATGTAAATACCAGGAACGGATCTAGCTGAACACTGTGAGCAGGACGCACTGCACTGAATGTAAATAGCAGGAACGGATCTAGCTGAACACTGTGAGCAGGACACACTGCACTAAATGTAAATAGTCTAGATAGAAGATAACAGGAACGGATCTAGCTAAACTGAATACAGTGTATATATATATATGCAACACCTGGGATGCATATATATACACAATACACTGTAAGTGCAGCTAACTGACTGACTGTTCTGCCTAATCTATCTAACTCAAATCAAATGACACTGTCTCTCTCTCTCTCTATCTCTCAGCACACCGGAACACACACTACACAGGGCCGCCGTGCAGGCGGCCTTATATAGTGTGGGGTGTGTACTAAATCCCCTGAGCCATAATTGGCCAAAGCCACCCTGGCTTTGGCCAATTACAGCTCTCTCTACTGACGGCACTGTGATTGGCCAAGCATGCGGGTCATAGTGCATGCTTGGCCAATCATCAGCCAGCAATGCACTGCGATGCCGCAGTGAATTATGGGCCGTGACGCGCCACACGAATTTGGCGCGAACGGCCCATAACGTTCGCAATTCGACGGACGGTCGAACAGCCGATGTTCGAGTCGAACATGGGTTCGACTCGAACACGAAGCTCATCCCTAGTGCTTAGGCTGCGGATATCACATCCAAGATGGCAGCGACCAGCAGCAGACTCAGCTTTTTGCTGACTACACAAGGAAGGCTATAATAGGTAAATGCGCATATAGATCCTTTTAGGATCTTTGGATCTTGATCAAAGTAGGAAGTCATTTAATTGAAGCAGGACTGTTTTGCTCATTCCTCCAGTTTGTAGGATGTCAACTAGAAGGTGATCAACAGATTATGCAACAACACAAGCCACTGATATTGATTTTGAGATCGCTTGTACACAAGGGGGCCTGGAGAAATCCTGTTAACATAGTGACCAGCAAAGTCTCCTGACAACTGAGGTGTCCTGCCTTTAAACTCCTTTACTCCAACCTTTCCTCAGTTGGGTGACTACCACATAATGGGCCAGGCTGAGAATTTGTTGATTTCCCCACTGGCTGCTTGAAGTGATCTCCCCCGGCAGAGCTGTCTTAATGAGTGGGCACACCTGCGCACTGCCCAGGGGCCCCAGCTGCATAGGGGGCTCCTGCACTTTCCCCAAAGCAGCTGGTCCTTGAGCCCATGCTAAAATAAAAAAACCCCAAAAAAAGCAAAAAACCGCGCTAGAAAATAATGTGAACAATAATCCGACTATGAAGTCCCATACATAAAATAAATAGTCCAGAATGTGATCCAAAAAAAGGAAGAAGGTAAGTTTATCTTAGGTGAATGACGTGAACTTCATCCAAAAAAGAAACAGTGATGATAGACACAATTTCCGGAACACACCAATAAGTATTGTGCTTACCAGAAGTAAGCCAAAAAAGGGCGAGTGGCTTAAACCCAGCCTGGGCCTTTTGATGAACAATCCAGGTGAAGCAGGATGAACGCCCTCGTCCCGTGGATCCACAGAATATGATCCGAAAATATATGACAAAAATATAGCGTAATACTGTTGACATAAAGAACACTCCAAACCAAAAATTGTGTGACACTCAATTAACCATAAATCATATGTGATCATATAAAATCCTGTGCCAATGGCCAGGGTAATGTAGTGAGTATCATGCAATCATGCAAACTGTAGGTGAAAAGGTGAAAGCTAGAACGACACCCAAAATCTGCTTACCAGATATAAATGGACAGTCAGCGTGTATCAATCACCCCAAAAGGATATGTGAAGGAAAATCCCACCAAGTGTTGTAAACTAATAGTGCAAACCGCTTACCAGATGACAAACCCTTGTGAGCAGATTCAATATAGCCAGGGACCAAAACACCAAGTGGGCAAACACTGATATTAACGAACCTTAGGGAATGTCCCCTTACCAGATATGCAAATAAAGAGGGCAGATGTATTGAGGTACAAGCCGGACTCCAGACAGGAACGGTGTAAATACGTCTTGACCACTCAACCCGAACTCAGCAGTGCATATATGATGAAAGAGCCAATAGTGTAATACTGCATAATATTGGTTTATTATGAGAAGAGTAACACTTACATATATATGGAGATTAAAAGCTGAAGGAAAAGTAAAACGAAGCCAGCCGGCCTCCGGACACACTCCCGTCCTCAACAGAACAACGTGGTGACGTCAGCACGCCCCTCCCAGATGTGTTTCGTCATACGTTGACGTTCTCAATGGGGAACGGGCAGCGTGCTGAGCCACCACGTTATAAGCACAACTCAAGCCTCGCTCTGAGTCCCGTTAAGGGAAACATACAGCGCCATCTTGAGTGTGGGCATCATCATCAGTTGACGCACAAAGCGGGGCCACATAGGCATCCCAAGATGGCAATAAGTACCCACACCTCTAATTATATAAAAAACAACTTAAAATAACATATATATATATACACAAAGGAATATAAAACCTATGGCCCACAGCAAAAAAAATTGATGCTTGATACATTCAATTACCTCTCTATTGGTGGGCATCTAAAGTGATCACATAAATATAAAAAATAAAAATATAAAAAAAAACAATAATATTCCTAAACCATATTGGGATGAGTAAATGATATAGAGCTAGGCGTATATATTGAGGCCATAGACATGACATAGAAAAAAGGGAAAACAGTATTAGCAGCAATATAACAAGGGCTATTAAGGCCCCATATTACTTGTAAGTGGGATAGGCTCACCCCCAAGAACGGAAATATATTAAAGTAAAAATTACATTAAATGAATAATAAATTAAAATTGAAATTAAAATAAAATAAAATAAAAACAAACAGCAAAAAAGGGGGGACCTCATTAAAACAGAAGAAACCTAGAAACACAACCTTATGGACAGTATCAGTGCTCGCTCAAAGGTGTATATAGCTATTTCCCAATTCCAGTATATTCTATTCCCACTTATAGATGGTCACATAAATATCATTTCAGGAATTGTCTATGAAGGCGTTAACGTCCACATCTATATTTAGTCCATGTGGCGTATAACTTTTAATTCTATGGACCCAAGACATCTCTAGTTTTGAAATGTCTCGCACCATAGAGCTCCCTCGCCAATATGGTCTATGGCGATCAATACCAACAAAAAGAGTATTGGAGGGATCTCTATCATGTACCAAACGATAATGCTTGGAAACGGAATGATTCCTAAACCCTGTCAAAATATTTGTGATATGCTTGTTAAGCCTCACCTGAAGGGGACGTTTAGTCCGTCCCACATATTGCAAGCCACAAGGGCATTGCAACATGTAGACCACCCCAGAGGTGGAACAGGTAATAAATGGGGTGATGGAATGGGTTTGGCCGGTTGCTGTAGACACAAAGGTCTGGGTCCTCCTGTTCGAACAGGAATTGAAGGAACACACTCGACATTTGTTACATTTATAGAAACCGGTCAATTGGTCAAAAAAAGTAGTTCTTTTAATTGGAGGATCCAAAACACTGGGGGCCAATCTATTTCTAAAGGTAGGTGCACCTCTGAAAACAGTTTTGGGTTTTGGTGGTAAAACTTCCCTTAAAACTCTATCATTAGTGATAATGTGCCAATGTTTGGAAACCAGTTGTTTTACCTCCTTGTGTTGAAGGGAATAGGTGGTAATAAAGGGAACTCCCAGATTCTGATTTAAATTACTTGGCCGGGGTCTGTCCTGCAGTAGGAGCTCCCTATCCATATTCTGTACATTTTCCAAAACCGGCAAAACGTTCTCCCTGGTATATCCCTTTTCAAGGAACCTCTCCGTGAGAGTGTTACTTTGTGCTAAGAAAGTGTCAGGATCCGAACAATTCCTACGAATTCTCATATACTGGCTTTTAGGAATTCCATTAAGCCAAGCTCTGTGATGACAGCTTTCTAATGAGATGTAGGAATTGCGATCACTTTCCTTGAAGAAAGTGGATGTAGACAGACAATTACCCTCTATGTTTAAAGTAAGATCCAAAAAATCTATCATCTATATATCTTGCCCACAGGACAAGATGGGGACTCCGGTGGGTATAGATGACATCCTCCTCCCACTTGGCCATGAAAAGATTCGCCAAGCTAGGGGCATACTTAGCCCCCATAGCGACACCACGGCTTTGGCGATAAAAACGGTCCGAAAACCAAAAATAATTGTGGGAGGCCGCAAAGCCAAGCATCTCCATGATAAAGGAAATCTGATCTGTAGGAAGGCCAGAATCCCTAACCAAAGCATCATTGACCGCCTCCAGACCCATATCATGGGGGATGATGGTATATAGGGAGGTGACGTCAGCACTTCCCATCCACATACCAGATTTAATAGAAATATTAGAAAGAAGGTTTAACACATGACGTGTATCTTTAATATAAGAAGGCATTCTTTGAACAAGGGGCTGTAGAAAGAAATCAATATATCTGCCCACCCGGGACGTGACTGAATCAATCCCACTCACAATGGGGCGTCCCGGGGGGCAGACAGGGTTTTTGTGGACTTTAGGTAAATAATAAATAATGGGAGTCTTAGGAGCTTTGGGGATTAAAAATAGACTCTCTTTTTCTTTCAAAATTCCCAATGAGGAGCCTTTAGAGATGATCTTACGAAGCTCCCTCACAACCATTTTTAGGGTCAGAAGGGAGGGGAGTGTAGGTGTCAGCATCCCCAAGGATCCTAGCCATTTCGGCCATGTAATCCTTTCGATCTAGCACCACTACCCCCCCCTTTATCCGCCGGGCGGATAACCAGATCCTTATTTTTACACAAAGTCTCAAGGCCCTCTTGCATGATTTTTGAATTTTTTGCCTTTTTAATTTCCAACCTCTCCAAATCTCTAAGAACTACATCCCTGAACACTTTCAACGTAGGAGCAAGTGTTCCCGGATTGTTGAACAGCGATGCATTCGCCAAACCTGAATGGGTAAATTGATCAGAGGGTTGGGAATTTCTTATGATGGGATTCCCCACCATATATCGTTTGATGTTAAGTTTGCGAACAAACTTGTGTACATCCATATAAGTTTGAAATCGATTGAGGCTCCTTGGGGGGGGCAAATTTAAGGCCCTTGTCCAAAACTACTTTTTCAGAATGGGATAACTCTTTGGTGCTCAGGTTAAAAATACCTTGCCCAATTATATCCTGGCTCTTTTTTGCTCGTAGTCGCCTCCCCCCTCTAGTTCCTCGCTTCTTTCTACTGGCCTTTTTAGGCCTTGGCCTGGTTTGGAAAAACCCCAAGTCCTGGGACCACCAGAAGGTGGGCCAGTATAACTAGGCGCCATCAGATTTTGAGAGGGATAGGCCATAGAAGAAACCTGACTATCTTGTTGGTGTGCATATGATCCCTGAGGGTCTGACCCCCCTTCATATGGATTCATATCGCTCATAGGAAAACACCTATTCTGTGTGGGAAGATTATAGTCCCAGTCAGAAACATAAGGGTCATGATATGATGGTCTCTGGGATGGGTCATAACTCTGGCTGGGTCCCCACCATTCTTGATACCCAGAGCCATAGCCCCTACCTCTATTGGAATTGGGTAGGCTACGCCCTCTATCACCATTTTGGTGGCTTCCCCTCCATGGGAGGTGGTGTTGAGTGACGAGTCCCTCCACCCCTTTGGCTATAGTTGGATCTAGGGGGCCCTGGGTTATAAGGTTGCTAAGGGGGAATGTTATTAGACTTGGTAGCCCCTACCGGTCTTTGGGGAGATTGATATCTCTGGGGACCTCTCTGATTTTTAACAAGGGGGCCCTTCTTAGTGTTTTTCGCAGGTTGAGGATGTCTAGAGGAAACTCCTGAACTTTCCCCCTGACCCTGGGTGGACACCTCCATTTCAGTACCAGTCTGGGCAGCCAAATCATCAAGCATTCTTTTTTGCCAATCAAACACTATATTATTACAATAATCGTTTAAGTCACGATTATATTTTTTCTTTTTTTTGAGCTTTTGCTGAGCCCATGCTGCCTGAAAATTGGGGGCCCGATTGGCAGCAGTGCGCTGTGCTGTGCAGAACGATACCTATTTTACAGCCAGCAGGGAGGGGCAGGGCCGGAGTGCCTGTGGTGCTCTGACCCCGCCCCATGCAGCTTGAATGCTCGCGACTCAAAGGCTGCGGGGTAGGAGCTGGAGTGGGAGCTGCTGAATCGGCAGCACTGAGAGCCCACCTGCGAAAGTAGCGTTGTGGATGGTGTCATGGTAAGCCCAGCTGTCCAGCACTATTTGCACCGAAGGGCTTGGAATGCCCAGAGGGATGCTTTCTCCTCCACCCCTCCTTCTGCCTGCTTGATTGGTATAGGAGAGTCCAGTGCTGGAGGTGGGCACATAGCCAAAAGTTTACATGCACTGTATCTCCACTGGAAAAGGGGGTACTACATGGATGGAATAATGGTGCTGGGGGATATCAAGTGTATATGGGGGAAAACAATGCTGAAGGGGGATCTGGGGTGTATAGGGGGTAGCAATGCTTGGGGTAGTTTGGGTGGCTATAGTGCTAATGGTATCAGGGATGTAGAGAGGCCACAGTGTAGGGGGTATCAGGGATGTAGTGGGGTCACAATACAAGGGGTATCTTATGGTATATGGTAAAAGAGCTGGGGGTAATCTCTAGGGTGTAGAGGGGTCAGGGTGCTGGTTGGATATCTGGGGTATAGAGGGGTCAGAGTGCTGGGGGGGTATCTAGAGTGTAGAGGAATCAGAGTGCTGGTTGGATATCTGGGGTGTAGAGGGGTCAGAGTGCTGGGGGGATATCTGTGGTGTAGAGGGATCAGAGTGCTGGGGGGATATCAGGGGTGTAGAGGGGTCAGAGTGCTGGGGGATATCTGGGGTGTAAATGGGTCCAAGTGCTGCCATATCTGGGGTGTAGAGGGGTCCACGTGCTGGGGGGATATCTGGGATGTAGAGGGGTCACAGTGCTGGGGGGGATATCTGGGGTGTAGATGGGTCAGAATGCTGGGGGGATATCTGGGATGTATAGGGGTCAGAGTGCTGGGGGGATATCTGGGGTGTAGATGGGTCAGAATGCTGGGGGGATATCTGGGATGTATAGGGGTCAGAGTGCTGGGGGGATATCTGGAGTGTAGAGGGATCAGAGTGCTGGTTGGATATCTGGGGTGTAGAGGGGTCAGAGTGCTGGGGGGGGGGTATCTAGAGTGTAGAGGAATCAGAGTGCTGGTTGGATATCTGGGGTGTAGAGGGGTCAGAGTGCTGGGGGGATATCTGTGGTGTAGAGGGATCAGAGTGCTGGGGGGATATCAGGGGTGTAGAGGGGTCAGAGTGCTGGGGGATATCTGGGATGTAGAGGGGTCAGAGTGCTGGGTGATACCTGGGGTGTAGAGAGGTCAGAGTGCTGGGGGGATATCTGGGGTGTAGAGGGGTCAGAGTGCTGGGGGGATATCTGGGGTGTAGAGGGGTCAGAGTGCTGGGGGGGATATCTGGGGTGTAAATGGGTCCAAGTGCTGCCATATCTGGGGTGTAGAGGGGTCCACGTGCTGGGGGGATATCTGGGATATAGAGGGGTCACAGTGCTGGGGGGGATATCTGGGGTGTAGATGGGTCAGAATGCTGGGGGGATATCTGGGATGTATAGGGGTCAGAGTGCTGGGGGGATATCTGGGGTGTAGAGGGATCAGAGTGCTGGGGGGATATCTGGGGTGTAGACGGGTCAGAGTCTTGGGGCATATATGGGGTGAAGAGGGATCAGAGTGCTGGGGGGATATCTGGGGTGTAGACGGGTCAGAGTCTTTGGGCATATATGGGGTGTAGAGGGGTCAGAGTGCTGGGGGGATATCTGGAATGTAGAGGGGTCAGAGTGCTGGGGGGATATCTGGGGTGTAAAGGGGTCTTAGTGCTGCCATATCTGGGGTGTAGAGGGGTCCAAGTGCTGGGGGGATATCTGGGATGTAGAGGGGTCACAGTGCTGGGGGGATATCTGGGGTGTAGATGGGTCAGAATGCTGGTGGGATATCTGGGATGTATAGGGGTCAGAGTGCTGGGGGGATATCTGGGGTGTAGAGGGATCAGAGTGCTGGGGGATATCTGGGGTGTAGACGGGTCAGAGTCTTGGTGCATATATGGGGTGTAGAGGGGTCAGAAGAAAAGAGGTTTAACAAATGCACACCACACTTTTCAAATATTTATTTGTAAAAAATGTTAAAAACCATTTACCATTTTCTTTCTACTTCACTTGTGTTGTCAATATGGGACTGAACTTGCCGAGGTAGATGATCAAGTTGGGAAATGGCATAGTGAGCATGTCTCTCTTACTGCCCTTCCCTCCTTTATTCATAAGGAGCGTCAACTGAGAGAGCATGTAGAACAATATACTATTGATATCTTCAATAATAAAGAAAGCAAGTATTCACAAGACAAATCAGCACATCATATGAGTTTTGCATATATATTGAATCAACAGACACAATCTAGACGTTTTCCAAAACAAAATAATCAAACAGCAAAATCACATTGTTCCTATATCTGATGCATCTTCCGTTTCTTTTGTATCCTCTAGTCAATCCACTATTTATCACGACATCACCGATGAAAGATCCTCCAAAAAACAAAAAGGAGAATCAAATACCTCACTATCCGATAGTTTGAAAAGCGCACTTGCACTGATGCATGAACAGAAATCACCAGTGGTTCATCCTAAAAATTCACAACAATTGAACACTCCCCATCACCTATCTTTCAAATCTTCATGTGATACTCAAGGTTGTAAATCCAATGGTATGGTGGGTTCTTTATCTGCCTCTTTTTCTTTTCCTTCTACACTAACACCAACATTAATGCCCATTAAGGAAAGTGACTCCAATACATCAATACCTACCAAAGTGGACCCTAAATTGGCCTGTATTTTTTTTACCACAAACCCCGGAGCCACGAGTGACTCCGTAAATTCCAATCATACAACACTTAATTGAGAAACACAACTCCAAATCCTGAATTTGTCATCTTATCCATTCTTGCTGAGGAAATTGAGGTTTTACACTTGGGTTTAACATCTTGTCCTCATGCAAATGCAGATAGATTCAACATTATTAAAGACATTCATCTTTTTGCTGATGGCTTATATTTAAGGTCTTATAACATAGACCACAAAACATTGACCATCTGGTTTCGTCTACTGGTGACTAGGGATGAGCTTCGTGTTCGAGTCGAACCCATGTTCGACTCGAACATCGGCTGTTCATCCGTCCGTCGAATTGCGAACGATATGGGCCGTTCGCGCCAAATTCGTGTGGCGCGTCACGGCCCATAATTCACTGCGGCATCGCAGTGCATTGCTGGCTGATGATTGGCCAAGCATGCACTATGACCCGCATGCTTGGCCAATCACAGCGCCGTCAGTAGAGAGAGCTGTAATTGGCCAAAGCCAGGGTGGCTTTGGCCAATTATGGCTCAGGGGATTTAGTACACACCCCACACTATATAAGGCCGCCTGCACGGCGGCCCTGTGTAGTGTGTGTTCCGGTGTGCTGAGAGATAGAGAGAGAGAGAGACAGTGTCATTTGATTTGAGTTAGATAGATTAGGCAGAACAGTCAGTCAGTTAGCTGCACTTACAGTGTATTGTGTATATATATGCATCCCAGGTGTTGCATATATATATATACACTGTATTCAGTTTAGCTAGATCCGTTCCTGTTATCTTCTATCTAGACTATTTAGTGCAGTGTGTCCTGCTCACAGTGTTCAGCTAGATCCGTTCCTGCTATTTACATTCAGTGCAGTGCGTCCTGCTCACAGTGTTCAGCTAGATCCGTTCCTGCTATTTACATTCAGTGCAGTGCGTCCTGCTCACAGTGTTCAGCTAGATCCGTTCCTGCTATTTACATTCAGTGCAGTGCGTCCTGCTCACAGTGTTCAGCTAGATCCGTTCCTGCTATTTACATTCAGTGCAGTGCGTCCTGCTCACAGTGTTCAGCTAGATCCGTTCCTGCTATTTACATTCAGTGCAGTGCGTCCTGCTCACAGTGTTCAGCTAGATCCGTTCCTGCTATTTACATTCAGTGCAGTGCGTCCTGCTCACAGTGTTCAGCTAGATCCGTTCCTGCTATTTACATTCAGTGCAGTGCGTCCTGCTCACAGTGTTCAGCTAGATCCGTTCCTGCTATTTACATTCAGTGCAGTGCGTCCTGCTCACAGTGTTCAGCTAGATCCGTTCCTGCTATTTACATTCAGTGCAGTGCGTCCTGCTCACAGTGTTCAGCTAGATCCGTTCCTGCTATTTACATTCAGTGCAGTGCGTCCTGCTCACAGTGTTCAGCTAGATCCGTTCCTGCTATTTACATTCAGTGCAGTGCGTCCTGCTCACAGTGTTCAGCTAGATCCGTTCCCGCTATTTACATTCAGTGCAGTGCGTCCTGCTCACAGTGTTCAGCTAGATCCGTTCCTGCTATTTACATTCAGTGCAGTGCGTCCTGCTCACAGTGTTCAGCTAGATCCGTTCCTGCTATTTACATTCAGTGCAGTGCGTCCTGCTCACAGTGTTCAGCTAGATCCGTTCCTGCTATTTACATTCAGTGCAGTGCGTCCTGCTCACAGTGTTCAGCTAGATCCGTTCCTGCTATTTACATTCAGTGCAGTGCGTCCTGCTCACAGTGTTCAGCTAGATCCGTTCCTGCTATTTACATTCAGTGCAGTGCGTCCTGCTCACAGTGTTCAGCTAGATCCGTTCCTGCTATTTACATTCAGTGCAGTGCGTCCTGCTCACAGTGTTCAGCTAGATCCGTTCCTGCTATTTACATTCAGTGCAGTGCGTCCTGCTCACAGTGTTCAGCTAGATCCGTTCCTGCTATTTACATTCAGTGCAGTGCGTCCTGCTCACAGTGTTCAGCTAGATCCGTTCCTGCTATTTACATTTAGTGCAGTGCGTCCTGCTCACAGTGTTCAGCTAGATCCGTTCCTGTTATCTTCCTACTGACAGGCAGGCTTGTCTGGTTACAGTATATAAAGCTACCTGAAGAAAATTACAGGTGTTCTTTTTGATCCTATTAGTACCACGGTCAGGCAGCTAGACTATTTACATTTAGTACAGTGTGTCCTGCTCACAGTGTTCAGCTAGATCCGTTCCTGTTATCTTCCTACTGACAGGCAGGCTTGTCTGGTTACAGTATATAAAGCTACCTGAAGAAAATTACAGGTGTTCTATCCCAGCTTAGTGCAGCTACAGGCCATTAGTATGTCTGGAAGGCCAAGAAGGAGAGGCAGACAGTCACAAGCCAATAAGAGAGGGCAAGCAGGCTCTGTGTCTAGTGCTGGTCGTGGAGACGGTGCATCCTCATCAGCACGTGGCCATGGGACACGCTTGGCCTTTTTTTCGGCAGCTGGCCGTGTTGAGCCGCAACATGCGGAAGACTTGGTCGAGTGGATGACCAAGCCGTCCTCATCCTCCTCATCCTCTCTCACCCATGCCCAGGGTGCTTTGTCTGGCAAAGCAGCGGCCTCTTCCCTCAGCTCAATGTCATCAGTGACTCCTTCCCTAGCTCCACCATGTCCTCATGAGGATTCCCTCGAACTGTTTGACCACAGTGTTGGGTACATGCTCCAGGAGGATGCCCAGCGTTTGGAAGGCTCTGATGATGATACTGAGCTCGATGAAGGCAGTAACATGAGCACGGACAGAGGGGGTGCCCAAGAAGGACAGCAATCTGGCAGTCATGCTCCCCCTGCTGCAGCATACTGCCAGGTTTGCTCCAGTGATGAGGAGGGAGGGGATGATGAGGTCACTGACTCAACGTGGGTGCCTGATAGGAGAGAGGAGGAGGAGGAGGAGGAGGAGGCGGCACATCACCAACGAGGCAGGATGCCCTCCAGGGGCCAGCCTAAGGGCAGCACATTGACTGCATCACACCCCAAAGCTCCACATGTGCAGGGCGCTGCAGTCTCTGCGCGTTATTCAAAAAGTTCTTTGGTGTGGGCCTTTTTTGAGACGAGTGCATCAGATCGCACCGCTGCTATTTGCAACATATGTCTCAAGCGTATCTCGCGTGGCCAAAACATCTCCCGCTTGGGTACCACATGCTTGACCAGACATATGTTGACCTGCCATGCAGTTCGTTGGCAAGCGTATCTGAAAGACCCACACCAAAGAACAAAGAGGATCTCTCCTTGCTCCTCATCAGCTGAGATTTCCAACCCCACTAGACCTTCAGTCCTCTCTGAGACCTGCAGTGAGAGGAATGAAGGTGTAGAATTAGGTGTGTCACAGCCAAGTACTTGTGGGCAATCTGCTTTTGGTACACCGACGTCAGATTGTACCAGGCAAATTTCCCTGCCCCAGCTGCTGCACCGCCGAAAGAAGTTTGCTCCCAGCCATCCACATGCCCAGCGGTTGAATGCTAGCTTGGCAAAATTGCTAGCACTTCAACTGCTGCCTTCTCAGTTGGTAGACTCTGCCCCCTTCCGTGAGTTTGTGGAATGTGCGGTTCCTCAGTGGCAGGTACCCAAACGCCACTTTTTCTCACGGAAGGCGATTCCGGCTCTCTACCGGCATGTGGAAGGCAATGTCCATGCCTCGCTGGACAGGGCGGTCAGCGGTAAGGTGCATATTACCGCTGACTCATGGTCCAGCAGGCATGGACAGGGACGTTACTTAAGTTTCACGGCGCATTGGGTGACTCTGCTGGCAGCTGGGAAGGATGCAGGACAAGGTGCAGTAGTGTTGGAGGTTGTTCCGCCACCACGCCTCCAAAATGCTGATTGTGACACACCTCTCTCCTCCACCCCCTCCTCTTCTTCTTCCTCCATGGCCTCTTCCTCGGAACCAGCGGTGCTCCGTAGGCGTTCAAGGGGCTACGCAAGTACGCAGGCCAAAAGATGCCATGCGGTGCTTGAGCTGGTGTGCTTGGGGGACAGGAGCCACACTGGGGCAGAGGTTCTGTCAGCTCTGCAGGGGCAGGTTCAGAGGTGGTTGACGCCACGCCAACTTAAGGCAGGAATGGTGGTTTGCGACAATGGCACCAACCTCCTCTCTGCCCTCCGACAGGGACAACTGACCCATGTGCCCTGTTTGGCTCACGTCCTTAACTTGGTGGTGCAGCGGTTCTTGGGCAGGTACCCGGGCTTACAGGATGTCCTGAGGCAGGCCAGGAAAGTCTGTGTGCATTTCCGCCGGTCATATAATGCCAGTGCTCGGCTGACGGACCTCCAAAAGGAGTTTAACCTGCCCAAGAACCGCCTAATCTGTGACATGCCCACCAGGTGGAACTCGACGTTGGCCATGCTGCAGCGGCTGCACACGCAGCAGAGGGCCATCAATGAGTACCTGTGCGACTATGGCACCAGGACAGGGTCAGGGGACCTTGGTTTTTTTTCCCCACGCCAGTGGGCCATGATCAGGGATGCATGCACTGTCCTGTCACCATTCGAGGAGGCCACGAGGATGGTGAGCACTGACAGTGCATGCATCAGTGACACTGTCCCCCTTGTCCACCTGTTGGAGCACACGCTGCGTGGAATAATGGACAGGGCACTTGAGGCAGAACAGAGGCAGGAAGAGGAGGACTTCCTTAGCTCTCAAGGCCCCCTTTATCCAGACAGTGTTCCTGCGTGCCCGCCGATCACACAGGAAGAGGACGAGGAGGAGGAGGAGGAGGAGGAGGAAGATTGTGTCAGTATGGAGGTGGAGCCTGGCACTCAGCATCAGCAGTCTTTAAGGAATCAGTCCCAAGGAACACATGGACTTGTACGTGGCTGGGAGGAGGTGGCTGCGGACGTTGTTGTCCTTAGTGACCCAGAGGACTCCGGACCGAATGCCTCAGCAAACCTACGCTGCATGGCCTCCCTGATCCTGCAAAGCCTGCGTAAGGATCCTCGTATTCGTGGTATCAAGGAGAAGGACCAATACTGGCTGGCAACCCTCCTTGATCCACGTTACAAGGGTAAGGTTGCGGACCTTATCTTGCCATCGCAGAGGGAGCAGAGGATGAAACATCTTCGGGAGGCCTTGCAGAAAGGTCTGTGCAACGCGTTCCCAGAGACTGGGAGGTTACAAACTCCTGTTTCTGGACAACGTGTTGCTGAGGCTTCGGTCAGTCAAAGAAGGAGCGGTGGAGAAGGTGGCCGTCTGACCGATGCGTTCAGACAATTTTTTGGTCCGCAGCCCCAAGGTATGATCGGTTCCAGCAACCATCGCCAGCGTCTGTTTTACATGGTGCAGGAATACCTAGGGGCAAGATCAGACTTGGACACCTTTCCCACCGAAAATCCTCTGGGTTACTGGGTCTTGAGGATGGATCACTGGCCAGAGCTTGCACAGTATGCAATTGAGCTACTGGCCTGTCCTGCATCCAGCGTTCTTTCGGAACGTACATTCAGTGCTGCTGGAGGCGTGGTAACCGATCACAGGGTGCGTCTGTCCACTGACTCGGTCGATCGGCTGACCTTCATAAAAATGAATCAGTCTTGGATCACCACCAGCTACCAAGCACCTGATGCTGATGTAACTGAATAATTTTTTTCAGATCCCTTCAAAGACTGCCTATGCTGATGCTGAGTGATTATCCCTGAGTAATTATCCTCTTCCTCCTCAATCATCACGCTGATAGCTTGTAAGAACATTTTTGGTTCTGGGCGCCACCACCAGTGCCTAAGGCACAATTTTTCAGCCCCTGTATAACAGGGGCGTGTAATTACAATTTTTGATGTAATACTTTGCAGCACGGCTCGTTCCTGCATTCCAACTAGAGTGTCTGTGAGGGGTTGCAGTGTTGTGGCACCAGCACCAGTGCCTAAGGCCCAATTTTTCTGCCCCTGTCTAACAGGGGCGTGTAATTACAATTTTTGATGCAATACTTTGCAGCAGTGCTCGTTCCTGCGTTCCAACTAGAGTGTCTGTGAGGGGTTGCAGTGTTGTGGCACCAGCACCAGTGCCTAAGGCCCAATTTTTCTGCCCCTGTCTAACAGGGGCGTGTAATTACAATTTTTGATGCAATACTTTGCAGCAGTGCTCGTTCCTGCGTTCCAACTAGAGTGTCTGTGAGGGGTTGCAGTGTTGTGGCACCAGCACCAGTGCCTAAGGCCCAATTTTTCTGCCCCTGTCTAACAGGGGCGTGTAATTACAATTTTTGATGCAATACTTTGCAGCAGTGCTCGTTCCTGCGTTCCAACTAGAGTGTCTGTGAGGGGTTGCAGTGTTGTGGCACCAGCACCAGTGCCTAAGGCCTAATTTTTCAGCTCCTGTTCAACAGGGGCATGTAATTACAATTCTTGATCTAATATTTCACAGCAGGGCCCTGTGAGGGCTTACAGTGTTTTGGCCACAGCAACACCTAAGGCCCAAATTTCTGCTGAGTATATAGGGCAGGACCCTACTTTCAAACATCTAACTTACAAACGACTCCTACTTGCAAACGGAAGGAGACAACAGGAAGTGAGATGAAATCTACCCATAGGAAGGGAAATTCTCTCATGTAAGAGTTAATATGGGAAAACAATTTCTCCTTTCCACTGATGCTTTCCAATCCTTGTTCCACAAAAAAACCCAAATTTTCAAAAAACATTTTTCATTGGGACAAAAAAGTGAGGTGAAATCTTCTGAAGAGGAGGAAAGACGCAAAACAAATGTCACAGGGGTGATAACCCTTCCCTATGTTTTCCAAAAAGCTTAGAAAAGATTTTTTGGCTGGAGCTAAACACATTAAAAATGTTCAAAATTACAAACAAATTCTACTTAACAACAAACCTACAGTCCCTGTCTTGTTTGCACCGCCTGTATACTGCTGTTCAGAGTATATAGGGACCTTTCCTTATTTTAATTTGGGTGCGGGGTTCCCCTTAATATCCATACAAGACCCAAAGGGCCTGGTAATGGACTGGGGGGTACCCATGCCGTTTGTCTCACTGATTTTCATCCATATTGCCAGGACCCGACATGACATTAAACCCGCAAGCAGTTTTAAATGAGATTTTTTCCTTTAAAAATGACATTTGGTGCAGGGACTGTTCTAAACATGGGAAACACGCGTCACTTTACAGGCATACTATAGACACCCCCCAGGTACGATATTTAAAGGAATATTTCACTTTTTTTTTTTTACTTTAAGCATCATTAAAATCACTGCTCCCGAAAAAACGGCCGTTTTTAAAAGTTTTTTTTGCATTGATACATGTCCCCTGGGGTAGGACCCGGGTCCCCAAACCCTTTTTAGGACAATACCATGCAAATTAGCCTTTAAAATGAGCACTTTTGATTTCGAACGTTCGAGTCCCATAGACGTCAATGGGGTTCTAACGTTCGTGCGAACTTGCGGTCCGTTCGCGGGTTCTGGTGCGAACCGAACCGGGGGGTGTTCGGCTCATCCCTACTGGTGACAGTAATCTCACTATTAGAGAAATTCAGGCTATTCAAGAACTTATGGATTTATGAGAGGAGAACAGTGTGTCTTCTGACTCACCTTTTTCCATCCATTATTGCAATATCCAACTGTATTGGACAAATGCTTTCCGCCTCTCCAAAACCCAATTCAAAAAACTTTCCCACACTGGGTAATAATCCAAATATTTGGGCCTTTGTACAACAAATTAACCAAGATGTGGAGGAGATGGTTTGGTCCGTGACTTGTCCCGACAACCTTCCCCCACCTCTTAGGAAGGCCTTATCATCACTACAAAAAAATTTCGACATTAATTATTGTAGCGCTGGTGGATTTGTGATCTACCATCTGATAGGTAAATTTAGTGAATTGCTCGTTATAGGAAGTTAGCTTTGCCTCTGTTCCAGCTTGGCTGACGTTGCGTGTGGTTCCACATTGTGCCGGTGGGTGTCGTTGTCACCATCGGCGGGTGTTGGAAAAGCAACGTGTTGAAGCGAATGAGTGCTCCTCTGTCCCGGAGACAACTCGGTGGAGGTGGTCCTCCGAGTTGCATTCTGGGAGAGGGTATTTATGGGACAGACGCCATGTTTAGGGGTTAGTTTTCAGCCACCTGCTGGCCCTCCTGGCCAACAGGTATGTGTTAGAGTACCACCTCGTGGACCTCCGGAGGCCCGCGTCGCTGTGGCGTGTGGGTGGGCCCAGAAGCCTGTCTGGGTCCTTCCACAGCAGCCGAGGAATGGTCCTGAGCTGTTTATCCAGAGTGAAGAAGCTGGACAACCGATAAGATCCCAGGGGAGGACCCGTCATGGAAGGATCATGCAGAGTGCTGGTCTGGAGAGGGGCCAGGTGACTCGGTTGGAGGACCTATCCTAGAGTAACTCTACCGCATAGTACTGCCGGGTTGGCTTAGAGGTCCAAGTACTGTGTCTGACATTCATCGTGAACCAATACATCCTGTGGCAGAGGATCATACGGGTTTATTTCAAGCAAGTCTGTGGCAAAGACTTTTGTTCGTGCTACGTGCTGGCTGCTAGGCAAGTGAGAGAGGCCTATCCAGGCGAGCAAAGATCGTGTCCCACAAAAAGGGGATTGCATTCAATTACAGTATTCAACTTTAAAGGATGTTCTAAAGAAACCTAAAGAAAGGTATTTGAGCTTACCTGCAGTTTTCCTCCTGCCTCTTTCCTGCTACTTCCTTCGTTACTTGGTTCAATAAAGCATTGAAAACGTACTCAAATGTTGGTGCTTATATCGTCCAGAGGTAAACTCAACGGAACCCTAGACCCGGTGCCGGTGAAACAGAGGTATCGAGAGTGAAGGTAACAGCGCGCTTTAAACCAGCAGCTCCACCGAGAGTTAGTGCTACATGTGGGGGCGTCGTCCGGGATTTGTTCACCATCAATTCTCGCAACCCAGAGAGGTGTTTCACCGGGTGTTTACGGTGAGAGCTGGACTTTGTCATTTTTTCAGGAAGAGAAGAGGTTAAAAGTTGCAGGACTTTATTTCTGAATGCGTAGGCGGCGGGCGCCAGTAAAAGCCCAGGAGCTATGTGATCAGAAGAACAAGTGGGAGGAGCCTACCCTACTTGATACCGCGTGGGACGCGTGTGTGTGTTTGGCGCAGAGAAGAAGAGAGGCCTCGTGATCGTGCTGAGAAGATCAGAGTGTGGCCATGTCTTTTTCGGCGATGCAGCCAAATATGGGACCGAGAATGTTCCCTGTAAGCACTGTCGAGTATTGTACTGACCGGAACCCAGCTTACAGACACTGGTGTTCGTCTGAAGCTGCAGGGGAGGTTTGTCCTGTATACCTCAGGAGATATTGAAGGACTGGGCATGATCTGCCACCGATGTGAAGGTCTGGCCGTACATTTCCGTCCATTTGGCTGATGTCCGCAATGTGGAGAGTATTTGTTTGTGGTGGAGCAACCTACTATGTCGCCCGGTGCTTATCGAATGGATTGGGCAACAGGTATCACCACATAGAAGCTGCTACTACTACGGAGAGAGAACGGCAGGCCACCACTTTGCCTGTTGTTGCCGAGAATGTTCCGGAGAGAGACACTGCTGTTGCCGTCTCATCAGCGGACATTGCTTTGAATTCTGTGTCCACCACGCCTGTCTCTGTTGTACCTGTCCAGAGGAAGGTGGGATATGTGAAGGCTTCCCACGGCCGTGGCCGAGGCCTACCCCAGAGACTACCCGAACCGGATCCAACAAAGTCCACGACAGGAACGGGTGAGCAATTGATGGGGAATGTATCTGGGACTGTAAATAAGTATCTGCCAGCAGAGGAACTGGGAGATTCAGATAGAATCCTTGTCGGATCTTTCCGGTGATGATGACCTATTTGAGACTATGTCACAAGAGATGTTATGGGCACAAGGCGAGGATGTCGCCTCTGCTATGACTTTCCCTGAATGGACAGCCCTGAGTTCTGGGAAGACGTCACCCTGTGTGGAGCCACACAGCACTGTAAATGAGACATTATCAAAAGTTGTTAGTTCACTTCAGACACTGGCTGGGTCTATGGTGAACAAATCATTGGATTCATGTGTGCCTCCTGGTATGGGGAAAAACAGATCCTTGCCCAAACTTGCACATTTGCAGAGAATGTTGAACAAGCGTGTAGCTACGTAATATGACTTGGAGTTCCCTTATGTCCCTCAGGACATAATGCAAGTGATTGAAGTTAACCGGGAACTTTGGTACAGTGAAGCTGTTTGGGACTATTTGTCTGTGCCTAAGCCTCCGAAAGACTGGGTGTTCTGTTAAAATGGATGAACGTTTTAGTGGATGTTTTATGTACTGGAACTTCGGTCGGCACATCTATGCTGACAAAGTAGTTATCTGCAGGCCCAGGACGTTGTATATTTTATTACCACAGTAGATAAACTGGGAAAGACACTGACCTTGCCAGATCCCCGGTTTTATTGGTGATTATGGACAAAAGAACCTTGTAGTTAGTTAGTTAGTGTCAGTATAAAGAGATCTTCGTGGTCAAGATCTGGATATTCATCTCAGTGTTTCAAATCCAAGGACTTCTTTTTGCTAGCCGGATTTCTTTCATTTGAAGAAAAAAATGTATACAGGGATGGACTCCTAAAGATTATTTTGATATAGATTATGGGAAGAGAGTCTCATTTTTGAATGAGGCTTTGCTCCTGAAGTTGTACAGGATATACTGTATGTGTGTTAATATGCTTTCCTTTTCAGGAACCATTTGATCCTCTATCAAGCTGTTAGGATTTTTAGCTAGATAGACAGTGAGGTTATGTACAGTCATAGGATGGTTTTGTTTACGGACGTGAACATATTGTTTTATAGATGTTAATCTTATAATGTCTTTCCACTGTCTTTCCTTCTTCTTTATCTAATCCAAGTTTAAAGCTCAAATACCTATTCCCAGGCTTGGGAGTTATTATCATTATTTTTGGACAGATGTTGGGGACAGCGTCTATTGTGGTGGGGGGAGTGTGTAGCGCTGGTGGATTTGTGATCTACCATCTGATAGGTAAATTTAGTGAATTGCTCGTTATAGGAAGTTAGCTTTGCCTCTGTTCCAGCTTGGCTGACGTTGCGTGTGGTTCCACATTGTGCCGGTGGGTGTCGTTGTCACCATCGGCGGGTGTTGGAAAAGCAACGTGTTGAAGCGAATGAGTGCTCCTCTGTCCCGGAGACAACTCGGTGGAGGTGGTCCTCCGAGTTGCATTCTGGGAGAGGGTATTTATGGGACAGATGCCATGTTTAGGGGTTCGTTTTCAGCCACCTGCTGGCCCTCCTGGCCGACAGGTATGTGTTAGAGTACCACCTCGTGGACCTCCGTTTCGGAGGCCTGCATCGCTGTGGCGTGTGGGTGGGCCCAGAAGCCTGTCTGGGGCCTACCACAGCAGCCGAGGAATGGTCCTGAGCTGTCTATCCAAAGTGAAGAAGCTGGACAACCGAGAAGATCCCAGGGGAGGACCCGTCATGGAAGGATCATGCAGAGTGCTGGTCTGGAGAGGGGCCTGGTGACTCAGTTGGAGGACGTATCCTAAAGTAATTCTACCGCATAGTACTGCCGGGTTGGCTTAGAGGTCCAAGTACTGTGTCTGACATTCATCGTGAACCAATACATCCTGTGGCAGAGGATCGTACGGGTTTATTTCAAGCAAGTCTGTGGCAGAGACTTTTGTTCGTGCCACATACTGGCTGCTAGGCAAGTGAGAGAGGTCTATCCAGGCGAGCAAAGATCGTGTCTCACAAAAAGGGGATTGCATTCAATTACAGTATTAAACTTTAAAGGATGTTCTAAAGCAACCTAAAGAAAGGTATTTGAGCTTCCCTGCAGTTTTCCTCCTGCCTCTTTCCTGCTACTTCTTTCGTTACTTGGTTCAATAAAGCATTGAAAACGTACTTAAGTGTTAGGTGCTTATATCGTCCAGAGGTAAACTCAACGGAACCCTAGAGCCGGTGCCGGTGAAACAGAGGTATCGAGAGTGAAGGTAACAGCCCGCTTTAAACCAGCAGCTTCACCGAAAGTTATTGCTATATTATATTAAACCAGCCGATAAAGGCGGAAATCTTGTAGTCATGGATCGTATAAATTACAAATACATGTGTTTACAAATCCTGAAAAATCGGGAATGGAGCAGACCCATTTCTCGAACAGTTATTGATCGGGGTTACCGCTAATGGTACTGAAATTTAACCCCGAGCCACACTCAGGAATACCGCCAGGAGGGTTAAACATTTTTTAACCTATGTTAAAATAAAGTGTTTCTCTTTTAAACGCATCTCTTTGGCTCTATCTACTAGTATATGCACCTTAAAAATCTCATAATACTGCAATACTTTTCCACTTCACAATTATGTGCCACTTTATGTTGGTCTATCACATAAAATCCCAATAAAATACATTTAAGTTTTTGGTTGTAACATGGCAAAATGTGGAAAATTATAAGGGGTATGAATACTTATTCAAGGCACTGTAGATAAACTGCCACCATTGCCCTAAAAGAACGGTATGGTCACAGGCTCCCAATAAGCCACCAAGGAGATCCATCCCTTTTTGTGGTAAGAGTGGGTATCTGTGTGTTGTCCTAGCGGGCATAGCACTTTGGTGCCAGCCAATGTCATTAATATAGTGTACAGTATTATCGCTGTATTAATGTCACTAGCAACATCAGTGTGAGTTTGTTGGTTGAAAAGATTGTATGTGATTCTGCACAGAGGAATGTACAAAGCAGATGAAAAAATATAAAATATAAGAGAGAACTGCTGTCCCTACAAAATACTACCACCTGAGTGGAGTACAAATAAATCAATTGGGAAGGGTGTAGGTGTGGCGCTATTCCTCTTAGGGAGACTTATATATATATATATATATATATATATATATATATATATATATAATATTGAAGTGCTTAAAATAAATAAAGTGACAAGTGCAAACAATAACCAGAAGGTATGTATGGTATACTAAACGTGTGACGCTTTTTGCAAGTAAATAACTTGTGCTTGTGTGTTACACACTCTGCAGAGTGCAACACTCAAAGGTTAGAATAAAGTGACGAGTGCAAAAAATTACCAAAAGGTATGTATGGTATACTAAATGTGTGACGCTTCTTACAAGTAATTTAACTTGTGCTTGTATGTTACACCCTCTGCAGAGTGCAACACTCAAAGGTTAAAATGCCTTCAGGGTTAATGGTAACCTGTGCTGATGGCTTGTGTGGAAATTACACCCATGTGTGCTTTTACTTCTGCATTCCGTTTCAGAGATATTAGTGAGATGTGAGGGGGTTTGACCCCCTGCTAATTGGTACAACAGAAGCTGGTTGCATGAGTTGGTGTTTCCACCATACAATGACTATAGTCAATAGGTGACAAATAAAGTGTATTAAGGAAGAACCAGGTGAAGAAAATATGCACCCAACAAAAAATTATAATAAACATAATAAAACTTAAATATGTAAACAGTCCTTTTCACATTAGATACAATGATAAACAAAGTGACTTGTGCTCTTTAAAAGTGTCCAGTGCTCTTGCAAAGAATAATGCTTCTTCTTGCCCTCTTAATTAAGTGATAATGGTGTTGGTGATCTTATTCATGCTCCTATTATGAATGCACTCACTGGATTGCCTTGCCCCCCCAGGGGTACTGCGCAGCCACAGTATATGCCACTGTATAGCACTCTGGAAATGATCGACCTGAGATTTATTAATAGCGTTCCGCCAGTTTTAGCATATAAGGAAGAGAAGGGTGCCCATAGCGTAATACCGCTTTACAAACATTATATTTATTTAAAAAATCGAGATATACTCACATTTGCTATAAAAGTTACAGACATGTAATGGAAACACAGGCGCCGAGAGAAAAAAACCTATCTACAGCCCTGACCGGAAGTGACGCAAAGACGTTCTGTAACTCCGCCCTAAGCATTTCATCACTCAAGACGTCATCTGAGGCATTGCATCATTGCCCTAAAAGAACGGTATAGTTTAGTGGTAAGAGTGGTGTCTGTGCGTTGTCCTCCTGGGCATAGCACTTTGATGCCAGCCAATGTCATTAATATATAGTGTACAGTATTATCGCTGTATTAGTGTCACTAGCAACATCAGTGTGAGTTAGTCGGTTAGTGACTCTCCCAGCCAGTGTCTGTTAGTGCCAGATTGCCTGCCACACAATCACACTCCTACAATATGTCGCTGATCACCGCCATTGCCAGTATAGTGTTTATAGCTGCATACATTCCAGTATATATATGCCATAGTTTGTAGATGCTACAACTTTCACACAAACCAATTAAAATGATCAAATACCACCAAAATTAAAGCTCTATTTGTGTAGAAAAAATAAATAAAAGATATAAATTTCACCTGCCTACAGTGTTGCATGGTTGTGCAATTGTCAGTTAAAATAGCACACTGCTGGATAGAAAAAAAAATGGTCAGGTCACGAAGGGGGTAAAACCTTCAGGTGGTCCAGTGGTTAGTTATTATATTAGAGAATCAACATGTCTGTAAACAATTTCCTGGTAGTCATGTAAATATGTATATGTCATACTTACCATCTGCAGCCAGCAACTGACATATTGGATGCTACTAGCTCAAAGCTTTATAGAGATTTACTATGGATCTTTGAACAACCTACAAAAACTCTTAATTCTTGTTATTCAGGTCTATGTAAAACACACACAGTTAAAGGAGTCCTAGGCGGGATATGCCCCTTTGTCTACTAGCTCTAATGGAACTTTATGGATTTCTAGCTAGAGAGGGGCAGTCAAGTAAAAAGGTAGTGCTGAGCTTTCTAATAAAAAAGCCCAGCATGCACTGCAACCTGCTATAAAGTTACAATGTTTAAAATGTTTGTATGAATATGTTTTTTATTATAAGTAATACAAATGTATTATAAAAGATCAGCCTTTACATTTGCATTTTAAAAAATTGACCAAAGTGATTACACTTGCTATATAATCCCACAAAACAAGTAAAAGCTGTATAGTTTAATGCATATTTTTATTAAAAATGTAATGTGTTTTTTAAAAAAAGTAAATTAACTTTTCACTGAGCAAGTGAGTTCTTTATACACATCACATGGAGTAAGTCAAAGCCAATTAGAAGTTGGCAGGGCAAGCTATGGAACTGCTATTGAATAAGGAATTTTCCTTTTAATTATTTGCTTCAAACATCTGAAAAGCACAGTTGCCAGCCACTCATGATTTCCAAAGAAAGTTACAGTAGATAATATCTTTAATATTTAAAATACATTAAAAAGGCAACAGATATTGAGCATATTAATAAAAATTCAGGTACATACACAAAGCTATGAGAAATGGTATGTAAACCTGTAGACATCTTAATGTATCCATAAATGTTATTTGTACTTTAATTTTTAATAATTTTTAGGTAATAATAAGGCACATTGACATTGTTATTTTACAAACAACACAAACACACACCACTTTTTATTTCTATATCTTTTATAAATGCAAATTTTTCTATAGCAAAATAATTGACAGAACCGCTATATAAAGTACATTTCTAGCATAGTGATTTTTTTACGCAAAAGTAAACGGAGTATGTCAGTGCAGTAAATTAGTCAGTTGTTCTGCTTAATTCAGGAATAAGTTTAGAATACCCTTCCCTGTAATAAAACACCATTTTTTACCACCTCTTTACCACAGACTTATGTTAAAGTGCACTATGATCGGATCAAAGGTGTTTCTTAAGCTCATACGACTCTTGCTACCATCACACTGTCTGGGCATCTTAAAAACCTAAATGCAGAGGTATAACTCCCTCAAAAGTTGCTAAACAACCCTAAAGAGACAGCTAAAGCTCTATAAGTGCTTTGTGCATTTTATAGCAACTATATTAATGAGCCTACAAGTAAATCACTGAATAAAAATGATGTCCATGAGATGGTATCATGGGGGAAACAAAATGTCCCCCAAACAATGAAAACACCATCTGAATAATCTACAGCACTTTGTCTACGGGAACAATGTTCTGTGGATACCTTAGACAGAAGTTGACTGTTTTTGGTAAATATATTCATGAGCTACAGCTACACTTAGCTACACGAAAATCTCATTCCAAATGTTAAGTCTGTTAAGTGTAATATTCAGCAGGTCATTCCAGAAATATATATTATACATTATTATAACAGAAGATTAAGCTCAGATCATAATGTAGTACATGGTGATATCAAGAAAAAGACCCAAAATAATCATCTACTGTATGTGACCCTTTTTGCTTCTCCTGGTTACAAATTAGAACAGAAACAGATTCATATACAGTATAATACACCAGAATACAGCTGCACATCTTCCAAAGGATGTTTCATTATCACTCAATCAAGAGTACAGATCTTTTCAAATTTCCTAAGGCAATTATGACCAAGATATGTAAGTTTGTATAACATAAAAAAGATCAGTAGATAGAGGCCAGCTGATCTTTAACAGAGGCTACAGCTAAAAATGATCTCATATCAGCCATAGAAGAAAGGAAGCATTAGAAAATTCTCATTTTTAGATGTGAGTGTTATTCATAGGCAAGAGTTGATTTAGAATGCAAATGAGTTTAAGTTTAGAGTAGAACTTAAAGGAGAAGTCCAGCCTAAGCTTGTTTGGCTGCGCTTCTCCTATGGGTCACAGGAGTGCAATCCATTTTGCACTCCTATGACCCATTTTCAGCAGAGAGCGGACTCAAGTCCACTCTCTGCTGATGTCATAGGAATCAGTCCAGGCACTGCGTCATCACGACCATGAAGTCAAGATCTGCCAGGTGGCTGGACTAATACCCATCTCAGCCTCTCAGCGCTCCAGTGAGCACGGGGGGCAGAGTCAGCAACTCTGTTTTTGGGGTGCTGTGAGAGCCGAGCCATCGGCGGTCTTCAATCTCCCGGTTCTCAGTGCAGAGGCGGCGAGGGACAGAACATACTTCTCTTTTAAGGCAAAACTTTTTTTTTCATGTCGGACAGAGTAAGCAAACCCTGTCAGTTTGTTTGTCATCTGTGTTTCATTGGGGATATTTCTCTTCACTTAATATTAAATATTATAATATTTTAAGCAACAGACAGCATGGGTTCATGAAAGACAGAAGTTGTCAAACAAATCTGATTTCTTTTTATGAAGAGGTAAGTAAAACCTTGGAGAGAGGGGTGGCTGTGGATGCGGTATACTTGGACTTTTCAAAAGCATTTGACACAGTTCCCGACACATGGCTGTGTAAGGTAAAGTCTACAGGCTTGGAAAGATAAGTTTGTAAATGGATAGAAAACTGGCCAAAAGATATAATTCAGAGAGTAGTGGTTAATGATTCTTACTCTGAATGGTCTAAGGTTATCAGTGGTGTACCCCAAGGTTCAGTGTTACAGTGTTCAGTCTTTGCAGATGACACAAAGCTATGCAGTGGAATAACATCCTTGCAGGATGTCTCCAACTTACAAGCCGACCTCAATGTACTGTTTAATTGGGCGACTAAGTGGCAAAAAAGGTTTAATGTTGATAAATGTACAATTATGCACTGAGGGCTAAGAATATGCATGCATAATATATACTAGGGGGAGTAAAGCTGGGGGAGTAAACAGTGGAGAAGGCTCTTGGGGGTTTTGGTAGATCATAAGCTTAAAAATAGCATGCAATGTCAAGCTGCGATTTCCAAAGCGAGCAAAGTCCTTTCTTGTATTAAGAGAGGTATGGACTCCAGAGAGAGAGATATCATTTTGCCCCTGTTCAAATCATTAGTAAGACCTCATCTTGAAGATGCAGTTCAGTTATAGGCACCGGTTCTCAAAAAGGATATCGGGAAACTGGAAAAAGTGCAGAGAAGGGCAACCAAACTGATAAGAGGCATGGAGGAGCTCAACTATGAGGAAAAATTAGAGGAACTGAATTTATTCTCTCTTTAGAAGAGGAGATTAAGGGGGGATATGATCAACATGTACAAATACATAAGGGATCCATATAGTGAACTTGGTGTTGTGTTATTCACTTTAAGGTCATCACCAAGGACAAGGGGGCACTCTTTATGTCTATACATACAGGTATGTGATCCTGCCCAGGAGAGCCACCTTGCCGCCGAATATATATACAGTATATGGTTGGAAAGCAGTTAAATAGTGTGTCAGGGCAATTTTTAAAAAAAACAACAACATATGTAGTACATGTCTGCAATACAGTCCCATGTTTTATCCTATTATTTAACCCAGCAATTACAAAATACCTGCTGATCTTCCAGAAATGCAGCTTCTATTTCTGTTGTGGGATGTTTCTGCACAGCATTTTTGTGGACTAAATGGTGTAAGCCCTGCCTAGTTTTCTTTTTCCAAATTACTCAATTCCTTCACTGATCTCTACAGCAGAGGGGAGAATTGTTCTTTAGTCCCAGATAATATCAGGAACTCATAAGACTCACTGCGATAACACAATAAGTGTACACAGGACAGCACTGACATGATTAAGGCCTCATGTGCATGAGCAGAAAAAATGCCACTGTTAAGGGTGTCTGTTTTTTTTTTAAGCCCATGAACACAGCTGCATGTTATTTAATGTGGCCTTTGCACATGCAGATGTTTATGCAAATATTTATGCACAGTGTTCAGGGTTACAAAAGACAAACAAAAAATGTCCCTAAGCTGTGTTTGGAGAGAAGTATATTTTATTTTAGGCCCATAAATGTATTCTAAGGGCTAGAATAAATTGAAATTCTAGTCAAAAGAATGACTTGACACCCATACGCCTATATATGCCATACACGCATTAATGTGCATAAATACTTCATACATAATAATTACATTTTAGTCTCATCTGACCACCTTAAATGCAACTTGAAGTTTCTGAGGTCACATTAAAAAAGGTGTTATAGTCAGATGAGACTAAAATTGAATTATTTGGCATGAACACCAAACAGTATGTTTGGCGAAAAGCCATTCAAATAACACCATTCCTACAGTAAAGCATGGAGGTGGTAATATCCTGTTATGGGGGGGTGTCTCTGGAGCAGGGACAGAAGATCTTGTCAGGATAGAAGAAAAATGGATGGGGCAAAATACCATCAAATTCTTGAGGAAAATCTGCTTCCCTTTGCCAGAAAGTTGTCAATGGGAAGAAGTTTTACCTTCCAACATGACAATGACCCAAAGAACGCAGCCAAAAATGACCACACAGTGGTTGAAAGAGAAAAACGGTGAATGTCCTTGCATGACCAAGTCAGAGCCCGGACATAAACTCAATTGAAAATCTGTGGAATGACTTGAAGACTGCAGTCCACAAATGGTCTCCATCAAATTTAACTGAACTTGAGCAGTTCTGCAGAGTGGGCAAACATGGCAAAGTCTAGATGTGCAAAGTTAGTAGACATATCCCAACAGACTAAAGGCTGTAATTAAAGCAAAAGGAGGTTCAAAAAATACAGACATAAGGGGGGGGGGGGTGATCCTTTTTCCAACTTAGTAATTCTGTTTTTGACTTTTTTTATTTTTCTGACATGTTGGTGTTAAATCTTTCTTTACTAAATATAGCTGGATAAAACAAAAACTGTGTCTGTCTTAATTCCAGGCTGCAAAGCAAAAAAAAAAGATTATTATAAAGGGGGGATTCTTTTCTATACCCACTGTATGTGCATAAATACACACATAAATGGGCAGCATCAGAGGCATTTACTTCTGCCAAGTTCTGACAGAAAAAAAAGCAGCATAAATTCGTATGCCTGTGTGCATGAGGCCTAATGCCCTGTACACACGGTTGGACATTGATCGGACATTCCGACAACAAAATCCATGTATTTTTTCTGACGGATGTTGGCTCAAACTTGTCTTGCATACACACAGTCACACAAAGTTGTCGGAAAATCCGATCATTCTGAACGCGGTGACGTAAAACACGTACATCGGGACTATAAATGGGGCAGTAGCCAATAGCTTTCATCTCTTTATTTATTCTGAGCATGCGTGGCACTTTGTCCATCGGATTTGTGTACACACGATCGGAATTTCCGACAACGGATCTTGTTGTCGGAAAATTTTTTAGCCTGCTCTCAAACTTTGGGTGTCGGAAAATCCGATGGAAAATGTGTGATGGAGCCTACACACGGTCGGAATTTCCGACAACAAGGTCCTATCACACATTTTCTGTCGGAAAATTTGACCGTGTGTACGGGGCATAACAGTTGTTTTTGCATTTATTGAGCAGATATAAGAAAACTCATTTAACTGTACATATAACAGGCAGAAAAAGAGCAAATTAGTTCATTGTTAGGGTTTACCCTCACTTTAGGCCGGGTCCACACTAATGCGGATTGGATGCGGGTTTCATCGCATCCAATTCGCATAGCAGGAGATTGTGACCGCCTCTCTATGGAGCCGGTTCACACATCTCTGCGGTGGCTCCAGTGCAAATTGCACAGGAGTCTTGTGTGTCTTTTTGCCCATTTCAGGTCTGAATTCAGGCAAAAATTCGGGGTGAAATCAGACCTGAAATGGTGAATGGAGACACACCGGACTCCTGCTGTGAGCCGCTGCGTTCTCCAGTGTGAACCCAGCCTTAAAGTAAATTGTCTGCCCCACTCCAGCAACAACTTATACCATCATTAAGAAACCATACACACAAAATCGTAGGTCAATCATGCTATCTGAACTAGCAAACCAAATGATTGTCATCCTTTGCCTATGGTGCATTTAGATAAAGTCATGTTTAAAAAACTCCAGAAGTGTATTTTCAATGAAGTCAGAACGGCTATAGTTGAGAGACCTACTCAAAAGGAACAGTCATGTTAAATATTCTTATTGATGTATCCTGATATTTTTATTCTCTTGGTGAAAAATCTGGACAGTTAGACAGAATACATTTGAAAAAAACTGACACCAAATATTTTCACTTCATTCCATTGTTTTAAGAAATGATTTTTTTGTTCCATCGAGATTATCCATAAGCGTACAAAACTGTGTGTAATATGTACAAAGTAACCATGCACTTTGCATCAAAGTTCTCTTTGTGGAAACAGTCTATGCATTGAAAGAGATTGGGAAACATTTTTAGCATCTATAAAAAAAACAGCAAAATATAGAGGTAAAGACGAGTTCATATCTAGCAGCAAATACTTCACAGAAAGACACTTCTGTGTTCTCAGCTGAAATATCTAGCTTTCTACTGAGGTCGAATGACATTCAATTGACACCTTTTAACTTTTTCCGCTATGTTCAGAATCCTGATATTTTAAGATTTTCATGAAAACTAAAACAGCAAAGTTTATAGAAAAGGGATTTGGGACAATGCTCTGCGCTTTTGGAATGAAAGTTTTATTTTACTATATTTTAATGCATATTCCAGACAGAAACTCTCGGAATGTCATGAAAATACATTTCTTGTATCATTGTTTCCCAGTAGAGAAGGACAGGTGAAACATATGATCGGAGTTTATAATTGCTCCTCATCCTTCACAGTCAGTCGAGGTCTCCCTACTGAATCAATGTCCTTTCACGTATGCCCCAACTCCTTCCATGTTTAGCTCCACAGTCTGATCTTTAAATCTAAGCTAATGACAACTATTCTTGCTTACGTTATTGTAGCATGCCCTCCTTCTCCCTTTCTTAGCAGCTGCTATAAAATCAGTGATGGATCTACAGTTTATGCCAATTTTAATGGCTGAGTTAGACAGTGTTCACAGAAATGTCACTGAAACTTCCATCTGAACAACAAGTATGAAGGTCACAGATCTACGATGAACTAGTTCGGCCTTGTCCCTGTCTTTCAAAACCTTTTCCCAAGTAATCAGAGATTGACAGGGGAATAAAGTGCAAGATATTGAATTAAAATGGCCCCTTGCCTATTGAATGTTCCAAACAGGCTTAAAAAAGAATTCAGTCTAAAGTGCACTACAACACAGTGTTAGTATAATAACTCAAGTGGAACTCAAAATCTCTCAATCAACATTAACTATTCGAATCCATATGCTGCTAACTTTAGTAAATAGATAGGAATGTGTATTATTATCATGGATATGCAGTAATGCTTGTCTGTCTGCTTACCTCTCCATGTGTTCAGCTTAAGAGGCCAGCCACTCTCACCTGGCTGCTTAAGTAATCTCTCCTCCAAAGCATGACTCCACCCCAGCCCCTATCAGGGAACATTATATTAACCTGTGCACTGCAAGTCAGCCCTGCTGATCCATATTGTGTGTTTGGCTTCCATGTACTACTTGCTGTGTGTTCTATGTCTGATTCCAGTTACAGATCTTGGCTTGTTCTTGACTATCCTTACCTGCTTGTTGCCCCGACCTTTGGCTATTTCCTGACTATCCTTACCTGCTTGTTGCCCCGACCTTTGGCTATCTCCTGACTATCCTTACCTGCTTGTTGCCCCGACCTTTGGCTATCTCCTGACTATCCTTACCTGCTTGGTGCCCCGACCTTTGGCTTTCTCCTGACTATCCTTACCTGCTTGGTGCCCCGACCTTTGGCTATCTCCTGACTATCCTTACCTGCTTGGTGCCCCGACCTTTGGCTTTCTCCTGACTATCCTTACCTGCTTGGTGTCCTGACCTTTGGCTATCTCCTGACTATCCTTACCTGCTTGGTGCCCCGACCTTTGGCTTTCTCCTGACTATCCTTACCTGCTTGGTGCCCTGACCTTTGGCTATCTCCTGACTATCCTTACCTGCTTTTTGCCCGACTTTTGGCTATCTCCTGACTATCCTTTGTTGTTGCAGTCTGCTGATTCCTCTCTACCTCCCTGTAGTCTACCGTGAGCTGGGAGGCCCTAGGGGTCACAACCTTGAGCCAGACTGCAGCTAAATCCATCCCCACCACTAGGGGCCTCTGGTGAACACCCGCTGGCTCTTAGATTCCGCATCGTGAGAAATCCCATGCTCTAGCTCCCAGTGGCATCTGTGTTGGTACTACAGAGTACCTGCTCTCCTGTATCACCTAGAGCTCCATCCGCAGCAGTCAGCTGTAGGGTCCACTACCTTGCAGTGCACTCCACACCCCAATGGGGTGCATCTGTCTCCTGGACTCAGGTGACCTGACAATTATATTCACTTTTTAAACTTTTTTTTACATTTCTTCAGTTTCTTCTTAGTGTCAAGCCTAGGCCAGAATGATGTCATACATCCCAGAAGTCTTCATGAGCATTTTTTTTCTTTCATCTGGAGGCAAGGAGGAGGGGGTTTCTCAGCTAAGTGCATTCTCCTGTCTGCATGCCTGAGGTAAGGGCAGATGGATTCCAGAAAATGAATGCTACATGAATCATCGCCCCTTACTCAAATGGCCATTGCTAGAAATGCTAGAGGGTGTCTTTCAAAGTGATTTCTCAACAAAATAAAACATGAAGACATGGATGGATGGGTGAGTTTGTTTTGCATATAAAAAATGAATTAAATAGCATTTTAATTTTGTGGTGTTCAGATACAGTTTAGGTATGCTTGAACAGAAGGCTTAGGCATTACATCTTATTTGGTAAATAGTAGGGCTGCAACAATACCATTTTTTTTATGAGTACCGATACTTTTTTTTTTATTACTCGCCGATACCAATTACCGATATCTATTGCAACTATTTTGTTTATACTTCAACTGTTAGCATTGCCTAAAGGTGTAAAAATATTAACGAACAAAGCAAACAAAAAAAGGTTTATTTATTAATAGTTTATAAAAATAGAAGTGAAAAAAAAAAAAAATCAGCAGGAAAATAATAAGTAAATGGAGGAGAATAAGGAGGAGTTAATTAAGGCTGATTCAAGTAAATTATGGGTTAATAAGACGTTAAACAGAGAAGTATTTAAAAAAAAAAAACATTTTTACTTGACAGATTGCTTTATGCTGACCTCATCTGCAGATCGAAGCTCATCCCTTTGATCTATAGATGAAGAAAAACAGTAAGATGCAATGGGGTTGATTTACTAAAGGCAAAAAGACTGCACTTTGGAAAGTGCAGTTGCACACGGCAAGAGCAGTTGCTCCAGAGTTTAGTAAATGAGCAGAAGCTCTTCTGACTTTAATCAACCAATCATGTGCAAGCAAAAATGCAGTTTTTTTTATTTTCCTTGCATGTGATTGGGTATTCTTTGCAAAGTGAAGCTTTACCTCATTTACTAAGTTCTGGAGCAACTGCACTTGCAGAGTGCAATTGCACTTTCCAAGGTGCGCAGTCTATTGGCCTTTAGTAAATCAACCCCAATGTTTCTCTTTATCTTTTGGCTGAGCGACTGAGCAATGTTGCTGCTCAACATTGCCTGGCTACTTTTTTTTTGACAGCTCCAATTGCCAGGTCTGCATTTACACTTCAGCAGGGGAACCCCACTGATAGCTGAATGAGTCATCAGTTGTTAACCGCTTGCCGACCAGCCGCCGCAGTTATACTGCGGCAGAATGGCACAGGGAGGCGAATCGCCGTCATGTTACGTCGGCTCCAAAGGCAGCCACTAGGGGAGCGCACGCGCACCCACATCTCGCCCCCGGAGCCGATGCAAGTGCCCGGCGGTCTCGATGACCGCCGGGCTCCTGCGATCGCTCAGAACACAGCAAGTTCTCTGAGGGGAGAAGTGACAGATCGTCTGCTTATGCAAAGTATGAACAGCGATCTGTTATCTCCCCTAGTCAGTCCCCTCCCACCTTCAGTTAGAACACACAATAGGGAACACATGAACCCTTTCACCGCCCCCTAGTGGTTAACCCCTTCACTGCCAGTGACATTTTTACAGTAATCAATGCATTTTTATCGCACTGATCGCTGTATTAATGAGAAAAGAAAGGGGAACTGCGCTGTACCCTAAAACCATATGTGTAAATATATGTGACAATTACTATAAAATCTGTACCTGGGTGAAATTGTGAGAAATACACACTGGTATTTGAGTTGACAATACCACAAAATTATAGTGAAACCAAATAAACAACACAAAGTCAATACATCAATTGAACAGATAGTCCACTAGGCAGTGGGAGGAAGTCCCCGATCGCCATTCATAGAGATCAATGTGTAGAGGGAAAGAGTAGGAAAACACCGATTGTAGTGATCCTCCACCAT
Organism: Lithobates septentrionalis; assembly: GCA_037952835.1. Taxonomy (NCBI): domain Eukaryota; kingdom Metazoa; phylum Chordata; class Amphibia; order Anura; family Ranidae; genus Lithobates; species Lithobates septentrionalis. The sequence continues at coordinate 2,052,818 of JBBDGP010000504.1, forward strand.
CTGAAGTGCACGCTTACCGGATAGCAAGCTAAATGAGCTTGATCAAATAAACCAGAGGTCAGATGGACATGGATCTGCAGCGTCACTCTGTGTGTTGAACCAAACAGCAGGTGGACTGGCTGGAAAGGAGACCTTGAAACCCCGCTAGCCCGAAGGCGTCCCTCTGGCGGCGTGGCCGCGGGCGGATAAGGGAAAATGCCAATCACCGAATATCACTGATATGGTGGACCCAAATACTGTACGGTATTGGGTCAATCGAGCTTAAGTGGGCCAAATGCTACATGGTTGGAATTGGTAGGAAAACAATCACTCTCCTCATCAGTGATGGTCCAGCCGAGGATCCTGAATCCTTGTGACTTATGGAGCTTCCACCTTGTGGGGGTACCGTCTTCCTGAAAATATCACAGCACTGTGCCTCAGAATCCAGACCTCAGATTCAGCATGACACAGAAGTAGGAAAACTTTTGCATGAATGTGTCCAAAAATGTGTCAAAATTGTCCAACGTGTCCGCTATAATTTCGCAGTTCCCGATAAAAATCGCAGATCGCCGCCATTACTAGTAAAAGAAAAATAATAATAAAAATGCCATAAAACTATCCCCTATTTTTTAGACGCTATAAATTTTTCGCAAACCAATCAATATACGCTTATTGTGATTTTTTTTAACCAAAAATATGTAGAAGAATACATATCGGCCTAAACTGAGGAAAAAAATAGTTTTTTTTATATATTATGGGGGGTTTTAGGGGGATATTTATTATAGCAAAAAGTAAAAAATGATGTGTTTTTTTCAAAATTGTCGCTCTTTTTTTGTTTATAGCTCAAAAAATAAAAAATGCAGAGGTGATCAAATACCACCAAAAGAAAGCTCTATTTGTGGGAAAAAAGGATGTCAATTTTGTTTGGGTACAACGTCGCACGACTGTGCAATTGTCAGTTAAAGCGACGCAGTGCCGAATCGCAAAAAGTGCTCTGGTCAGGAAGGGGGTAGAATCTTCCGGGGCTGAAGTGGTTAAGGACGCGCCAGCCCCGCCCCTTAACAATGCATAATTGCTGTTTCTTTTTAATATTTTCCTGCTTTATAATGGTAAGATTCTACTACCTCTACTACCTTCTTTTTGTATTTTACAAGCTGTGAAAGTACCCTTTCACAGCTTACAGAAAAAAGCAAACCCATGATGGAAGCACTGATAAACTATTAGTGATTCTTTATGGAAATAGCTTTTATGGAAACAACTGCCTACAAATAAATATATTTTAAAAAATACTCTGCTGGCAGTATACCCAGTCTGTTAAGAAAATTTTGTTTGCTTATTTTGGAACTAATAATTAGATTTTTTTTTTTGGAATTACTTTGTCTGTTTGTGCCCCTACACCAAGTAACAGCCTGCTGCACCACAGGAAGAAGAGAGGCCATCACTCCAATGTAAAGAATAGCCATTTTACGCTATAAATATAATTGCCAACATCCCATTTCAAGGACACCCTAGACCTTTTTTTTAAGCCCTCTGGGTTATTGCTGGCAGTGCACTCCAAATTGGCAAAGGTGAGCGGTATGTGTGTGGTATGGACATATCTTCCAGCCTTCTTCACCAAGCACATGGCAAGCATACACATAGTAAGAAAGACCCTTGAATGTTGTCACTGCCTGTTATGCCGTGTATACATGAGTGGACTTTTCGACCGGACTGGTCCGACGGAACGAATCCGTCGGACAATCCGACCGTGTGTGGGCTTCATCGGACCTTCAGCGGACCTTTTCTGTCGAAAATCAGATGGACTTTAGATTTGGAACGTGTTTCAAATCTTTCCGCCGGAACTCTGCCGGACCCAGTTCCTATCGAGAAATCCGCTCGTCTGTATGCTGGTCCGACGGACAAAAAAGGACGCAAGGGCAGCTATTGGCTACTGGCTATGAACTTCCTTCTTCTAGTCCGGTCGTACGTCATCACGATCAAAAGAACGGACTTTTGAACGGACTTTTGTCCGTTCGTGTGTGGCCAAGTCCGGTCGTTCAAAAGTCTGTCGTAACTCCGTTGAAAGTCCGTCAGAAAGACCGTCGGACCTTTGCTGCTGAAAAGTCTGCTTGTGTGTACACGGCATTAGGCTGTGTTTCAGGAGAAATGCACTATGGATACAAGGAGGATATGTTCTGTGTACCTACCAAGTATACCGACAGTTGTTTCTTTTCAGCAAAATGTAACGTAAAGTCATTATCTCATCAGAGCATAGAAAAATAAAGGCCAGCTGTTTGCAAATTTTCACCCCTCCTTCTTTCATAGAGGTTTAGCAAGAAGATTCTAGTGCCTTTCAATATCATCAAAGGCAAAAAGAAAAATAGGGAAAACCCATCATTGCTTCAAATATGAAATCTTTTAAATCAGCGGTCACTCCCACTATGAGGTAATCCTATAACCATAATGTACTACAAAAAAAAACAAATAATATCAGTCTAGATTTTACAGATTATTGCCCCATAGAGAACATTCCCACTATGTTGACTCTAGCACAGTAGCAGGTTGAGCTCCAGTAATTGCTCTGACAAGGAAAGCAACTGAATGTATGATAACTTCATTTTAAAGAATAGATTTGTAGATAGATATACAGATAGACACATACAGTATACCAAGGAATTCCAGTTTTATATTATCTCTAATAATATATGTCAATTTAACATGCATTATACTATAAACAAAGAAAAGGTTCATCTGCAAGCTACAAATATAGGTCTACCAGACTGACACAAATTGAGCTTTCCCAAAAATGTGGCTTGACATTAGAACATGAGGACAAATATGTGTGTGCCGGTTTGAGCGTAGATGGCTTAATCTCATTTCCCACAGGTAACAGCCTATGAAGTATAAATGTATTTATTTTGTTTAAGAATGGCTCATCTTCTCTGATCCGCAAGGTGTTATGGCTTGGTGACATTTCACATTTAGAAGCTAAAAGAGAAATGTCCTTGAGCACTTTAAAATAAACCAAGCATAATGCTTTGTTGAGATTTTTTTTTAATCCAATCTAAAACATTACCATCCCAAAAATCTTTATTTCATAAACTTTACTCACTCCAAAATAAATGTTATACTTGAGTGAAATTATATTTCTTGTAAGCTAGAGCAAAAGGTGAATGGTTTGTGTCAATAATTTCCATCTAAACCAGGTCAGGAATCCGTTAACTAGTTGACATCAGAGTGGAATTGGAAGCAGATATATATATATAAAAAAATAAAAAAAACAATTCATTAAAAATATTAAACATAAATTAAATAAAACTTTTGAAAAAACTCATTCTGCCTTAAACATTTTGTAATCCTCTGTACTCTGGAGAGGGTCTGCGCTAGAGGCCATTCAGGTTTGTTGAATAATAAAAAGGAGAATTCTGATGAAAGATGAGAGCTTATCAGTCTACTGCTGTTCCTTTACTGCCCATTCACAAGCTGGGGGCAGAAAGGTGACCTAGCTGTATTCATTAAAGTGGTTCTAAATGTAAACTTTTTTTTCCTTTAAATTAACAAACATATTATACTTACCTGCTCTGGCTCCCCCCTCCCCCACTGAGTGCCCCCATAGCAAGCTGCTTGCTATGGGGGCACTTGTGTTGGCTCGCTCCTAAGCCTTGCTGTTGGCGTCTAATGACACAGACAGTGGGACTCTGCCCCGGCCCCTGCTCCCTCAACCTTATCTGTGACTGAGAGCAGCTGGAGCCAATGGCTCCTGCTGCTGTGTCAGGAGCCAATGAGAAGGGAGAGAGCAGACAGAACCTCTGCTCTCATACACATCGCTGGATTGAGATCAGACTCAGGAAAGTATAAGGGTGGGCTGGGGGGGAGCTGCACCCAAAAGGTTTTCTACTTTAATGCACAGAAAACCTTCTGCCTCCTGCAGTTGTTTTAGTAATGATTCTCAACTTCTTTAGGAAATCAACATTTATTCTTCAGGATTGTGTATATAATCCTGGGCAGGGAATAGGAATATTGTTAAACAAGAGTAAACATCAATGGGACAAAATACTGAAAAATTCTTTAGAAGACACCGTTTTTTTTAGACTGCTAAAAAATGAAGATTGTTCTCAGAATTTTTTTTCAGAAAACCAAAGTGATTTTGGAATAGCCAAAGAACACAAATGCGAATGTTTTTAGCCTAGCCAGATTCCTGATCCAATTTAGGTTGAGAATCTTTGGTACCAGTAACAAACATGATGCAAAAGCTTCATGTTTTGTAACCTGGAGTAATGTTATGCCGCGTACACATGATCGGAAATGCCACCAGCAAAACCCCTCACGGCACGCACTTCTGAAGAAACGGGCGGCCGTTCCTTCAGAGCGCATGTGCCGATGACATCATCGACACAGTATACAGTAAATATCTCCTAAACGATGCATGTTTAGGAGATATTTACAGTAACTATAGGTAAGCATTATTCTAGGCTTACCTATAGGTACAAAGTATAAAGTTAGGTTTACTATGGCCAGCCATAGATGGATCAAAATTTAGCCGGTTCAGCAGGAACTGGCCAAACTTTGATCCATCTATGGGCAGGCTGGTTGTACTGAACTTGATCCATTGATTGACTTCAGTACACCCAGCCTGTTGGGTTTGCTCATCCAATCGCTGCCTGCGGCTATAGCTGCCAGCAGTGATCACTGTATTGAACACAATAGCGTTTCAGGAGGGATTCCCCCATGAACACTAATGCCCTGTACACACGGTCAGATTTTCCGACGGAAAATGCGTGATAGGACCTTGTTGTTGGAAATTCCGACCGTGTGTAGGCTCCATCACACATTTTCCATCAGAATTTCCGACACAGAAAGTTTGAGAGCTTGCTATAAAATTTTCCGACAACAAAATCCGTTGTCGGAAATTCCGATCGTGTGTACACAAATCCGACGCACAAAGTGCCACGCATGCTCAGAAAAAATTAAGAGATGAAAGCTATTGGCTACTGCCCCATTTATAGTCCTGACGTACGTGTTTTACGTCACCGCGTTCAGAACGATCGGATTTTGCGACAACTTTGTGTGACCGTGTGTATGCAAGACAAGTTTGAGCCAACATCCGTTGGAAAAAATCCTAGGATTTTGTTGTCGGAATGTCCAATCAATGTCCGACCGTGTGTACAGGGCATTACTGTGTTGATTGGGGAACCAAGTAATTTTCTTTCCTTCAACTAGTGGTTAAAGGAAAGAAAATTGGTTAATGTGTGGCCAGGTTTAATTGCTGCAAAAGCTGACTCTATAAAATATTAAAGTAAACGTGATAAACCTAAGCATTTAAACTGACCATATAAGAGAAAAATGTATAAACAGAAGGTAACTTCAGTAAAACATTGCATGCTCAAGCACCTAGTAAATGCATAGATATAGGTATCTGAGGTTACATGTAATGCTGGGTACACACAGTAATGGCCTGTACACACGATCCGAAAATCGGACGAAAAATACCACTTTTGAAGTGATCATACGATAATTTGATCGTTAGTTCAGAGCCTTTGAGAGCCAATCACGACAGTCCATCCGATATTATCCGATCGGACAAACACGAAAATGTTTCTCGTATCATACCAGATTGTACGATTTTTGTTTAATCAGTACAGTTGTCGTCCGAAAATACAATAGAAATACACTACAACACATGACATCACTTACGATTTTTTATTCTTTTTTATTTTTTACTAAAACTAAATGTTTAACTGGTTGAAGCCCATTTGGAAGGCACTGTATTATAAACTTGGCGATAATATATTATTAGGGGCCTGGTTTTAGGGTCAGATTGCAAAAATAAGCAACAGGAAACTAAGTTTTTATAACTGAACACAACACAAATTTCACTTTATGAAATTATCTCATCGATGTTCACATTACTGCGTTGTGCTACCTAAATTAATCAGGGAAAATGTAGCTATAAGAAAACCCTTGAGTAACTTTTGTTCAGCTAATTAGTTCAAGAGACTCTCCAATCATCCAAAATCTAATTAATTTGGAACATGTTTAAATCACTACTTGTGATCACAACTTCACTGTGGCCAAGAAAGAAGTACATTTATTCAGTCACCTACAACTGATTTTCATATTATTATAATTATGTTTATTACCTGTAATTGATTGGTTGGCATCTCCCCTTTTGGCTATTAAAGATACCAAATATTCTGTAATTTAATTTTGTGTTTCATTTACAGTTTACCTAGAGATGATTGTTGGTAACATTTGCATTTTTTTGTCATAATATATTATTACATACACATTTCTAGCCTTTACCAACCACATTTACTGTTGATATAGAGGGGTTGATTTACTAAAGGCAAATACACTGTTTTCTTTGAAAGTGAAGTTGCACTCTGCAAGAGAACTTTCCCCAGAGCTTAGTTTATGTGTTGAAACTTCGCAAAGAATATGCATCATGTCCAAGGGAAATAAAAACAACATTTTTACTTGCACATGATTAGTTGAAGGACGTCAGCAGAGCTTCACTTCATTTATTATGCTCTGGGGAGAATTCCCTTGGAGTGCAAATGCATATGCAAAGTGAACGGGCTATTTGTATTTAGGAAATCAACCCCATAATCTCTAGTCAATAACTGCTGCAAAGACATCAAGAACAGCACAAGGCATAAAAGAGTGTATAACTAGAGCTAGGTTATCTTTTCTCTATGATGCCCCATGAAATGCCAACAGCTTTTAATGCAAACTTAAAATACTGAGTCATCCATATGACAGGAGCGTTACACCGTGGAATGTGTTACACTTTTGGATAGATCTAAAAGTTGTGACTATGAAGTCACAAATAATAGAAGCAAACCCTGCAATAAAAAAACACTGTAAACTATGCAACTAGATCAATCTATCCAAAAGTGTAACACACAAATTGGACCTTCAATATCACAGGACCATACAGCTGTACCTCCAGTAATGTTGTATACCTCATCCAATGCAGAAGATGTAGCAAAGAATCTTATACTGGTGAAACAGGACCGAAGTTTGCACAGACATACCATCAAGGAACATAAAGAACACAGTTTCTCCACACCTGTGGGACATCATTCCTCACCTGGACCACACTATAGAAGACCTCAATGTTTTAGTTCTGAAAGGGAATTTCAGAACTATCCAGGAAAGGAAAACTTTTGAACTAAGAATGAAACTTTTATTTGACACAAAAAATTACGGCCTAAATTTAGATATTGGTTTCCTTGCCCTATATTCAACAGTTTTACGACCCCCTCTTTGATTATCATTCCCCCAGTCTAGAGCTCCCCCTCTGCCTTATCTCAACTAACTATGCTAGTTTTATTACCATTGCTATGTACATTTGTTTGTGTGTGTGTGTGTGTGTTTTTTTCCTTTCCCTCAGAGATTGTATTTTTTTAACATTCTGCAAAAAGTTTTATGAATCAGTACTGCTTGGACCTTGAACAAGGGGACATACCCCAAAAGCTTGTCCTGAAAAATTGTTAGTGCAAATAAAAAAAGTATCACGGACAGTACTCAATTGTCTCTGTCAAAAAAATGTTAAAAGAGAAGTATAGGAATTGAGGTCTTTGTAGAATCATACTTCCCTAGCTGGATGCAGCATCGATCCAATGCTGCATCTGTCCCCCCGTCGGCTCTAACACGAAGAATCAATTGATCAAACACCGCCAATCGCTTAGTTCTCAGAGCTCCCTGAGCAGAGATCTGGTGACTGTCAGTCACAGCTCTCTGCTCTGCCCCCACCTCATTCACTGGAGTGCTGGGCCGTGGAGGAGGCTCAGGCTTTCAGCAGGTCCCTGAGAGGCTAAGCCGTGTACCGGTCCAGGCATGTGGACAGATCCCGACCATATGGTCGCGATCTTGCCCAAGCCTGGACCCACTCTGTGATGTCAGCCGACAGTGGGCTGAAGCCCGCTGTCTGCTGAAAATGGGTCACAGGTGTGCAGAACAAACTGCACTCCTGAGATCCACAGGAGAAGTACAGCCAAATGAGCTTTGGCTTTACTTCTCCTTTAAGGCTCCTTTCATACTAGGTGTGCTGGCATATGTCAATCAATACATATCAGTGCATATAGACTGTAAAAGAAATATATTTCAATAGGAGCCGTTCATATTGGTGCATTGTGCTGATGTGCGCTACCCTGCAATGATAAAAAGTAGAATCGGTGCTCCTTCCTTAGCACAATGTGACACAACACATATTAAATGCATGTCAGTGCACAGCAATGCGCATAAACACAAGAGTCAAAATAGTCAGTTGAAGTTTCCTTTACAAAAAAAGCTTATTAAAGTTAAAAAAAGGTTTACAGTGCAACACAGTCCATGTTAAAATGCAACACAGCATGCCTACACACATGTATTTACGTGCACTCAACATACGCATCAAGGGCAAATACACCAAGCAAAATTATAAACGCAAAACTTTTGTTTTTGCTCCTATTTATCATGAGCTGAACTCTACCACTTTTTCTATGTACACAAAAGGCCTATTTCTCTCAAATATTGTTCACAAATCTGTCTAACTCTGTGAGTATTTCTCCTTTGCCGAGATAATCCATCCACCTCACAGGTGTGGCATATCAAGATGCTGATTAGACAGCATGATTATTATTGCACAGGTGTGCCTTAGGCTGGCCACAATAAAAGGCCACTCTAAAATGTGCAGTTTTACTGTATTGGGGGGGTCCGAAAACCAGTAAGTATCTGGTGTGACCACTATTTGCCTCCAGCAGTGAAGCACATCTCCTTCACATAGAGTTGATCAGGTTGTTGATTGTGGCCTGTGGAATGTTGGTCCATTTCTTTCAATGGCTGTGCGAAGTTGCTGGATATTGGCAGGAACTGGAAAACGCTGTCGTATACGTCGCATCCCAAACATGCTCAATAGGTGACATGTCCGGTGAGTATGCTGGCCATGGAAGAACTGGGATGTTTTCAGCTTCCAGGAATTGTGTACAGATCCTTGCAACATGGGGCAGTACATTATCATGCTGCAACATGAGGTGATAGTCATGGATGTATGGCACAACAATGGGCCTCAGGATCTCGTCACGGTATCTCTGTGCATTCAAAATGCCATAAATAAAATGCAGCTGTATTCTTTGTCCATAGCACACGCCTGCCCATACCATAACCCCACCGCCACCATGGGCCACTCAATCCACAACGTTGACATCAGCAAACTGCTCACCCACACAACGCCATCCATGCTGTCTGCCATCTGCCCTGTACAGTGAAAACCGGGATTCATCCATGAAGGGAACACCTCTCCAAAGTGCCAGACACCATCGAATGTGAGCATTTGCCCACTCAAGTCGGTTATGACGATGAGACGGTTTCTGACAGTTTGTTCAGAAGTTCTTTGGTTTTGCAAACCAATTGTTGCAGAAGCTGTCCGGGTGGCTGGTCTCAAACGATCTTGGAGGTGAAGGTCCTGAGCTGGTGTGGTTACACGTGTTCTGCGGTTCTGAAGCCGGTTAGATGTACTGCCAAATTTTCTGAAACACCTTTGGAGATGGCTTATGGTGGAGAAATGAACATTCAATTCAAGGGCAACAGCTCTGGTGGACATTCCTGCAGTCAGCATGCCAATTGCACGCTCCCCCAAAACTTGCGACATCTGTGGCATTGTGCTGTGTGATAAAATTGCACATTTTAGAACGGCCTTTTATTGTGGCCAGCCTAATGTCGCGTACACACGAGCGTACTTTTCGACCGGACTGGTCCGATGGTCTATCCGACGGACTTCCGACGGACTCTCCTAACGAATGGACTTGTCTACACACGATCGCACCAAAGTGCAACGGATTCGTACGTGATGATGTACGACCAGACTAAAATAAGGAAGTCCATTGAAAGTCCGTCGGATAGACCATCGAACCAGTCCGGTTGAAAGGTCCGCTCATGTGTACACGGCATAACACGCACCCCAATTTAAGAGGGATGTTTCAGGAGAAACTTTTTTTAAAATAAACCACTTTGAATCAAAATAATGGTCAGTGAGCATCAATGCAGCCTGATTAGTGCCCATCTGCAGACTCAATGCAGCCTAATCTGTGCCCATTTGCAGCTTCAGTGCAGCCTGATCTGTGCCCATCTGCAGCCTGATCTGCGCCCATCTGCAGCTTCAGTGCAGCCTGATCTGTGCCCATCTGCAGCCTGATTTGCGCCCATCTGCAGCTTCAGTGCAGCCTGATCTGCGCCCATCTGCAGCCTGATCTGTGCACATCTGCAGCCTGTTCTGCGCCCATCTGCAGCTTAAGTGCAGCATGATCTGCGCCCATCTGCAGCCTGATCTGCGCCCATCTCCCCCATCAATGCAGTTCACCATCTCTCCTTGCAGGAAATCACCAAGCCATCATCTGTTTACTCGGCTCTCAGTCGCCAGTCGAAAACACAGTCCCGTCTCCACCATCGGCATTGGACCAGCTCCTGTGATAGAAAGAACACTGGTCCAATGCTGGTGGCGGAGGCGGGACTGTGTGTGTGACGTGCGAGCTGAGTGAGAGCCGAGTTAGTGCCGAGCAGAGAGCCGAGAGGAGAGGAGATGACGGCTCGGTGATTTCCAGCGGCACTCGTCCCCCTCCTTCCCCTCTGAGGTAGGCTATTGGCGTATAACACACACTCACGATTTTCTCCCTATTTTCAGGGGAAAAAAGTGCGTGTTATACACCGATAAATACGGTAATTTTGCTCAGTGTAGATCCAAAATAATAATTTTCCCATTATGCTAATAAAATTTGCACTGTTGAAATAATTAATTTTCCAGTCCACATACTAGATTTAGTGGTGTCCTAAATAAAAAAGTTAGTGCACTTTGCATAGATGTATAATTATATAATTATAATTGCTTTGTCTTTATTTATTGGTTGTGACCTTATATGAATAAAACTTACGAGTGAACTACCAATGCTGAAGGATAAGCTGTAGGACAGATTTAATACTCCCAATGCAAATCCTTTAAAAGAAACCTGAAACCAATTTAGAAAGTGTTCTGTGGTTGTGATGTTTCCTTTTAAAAGAAGACAGTTCTACAAAATACAAACCTTTGAGCAACAAAAATCACTTATCTCCAGCATGAGCAAAATTCACAGTGTGTAAATGTTAGATAACACACAATTAAAGTTCTTTTGCAAGTTAATGTTTCACTTCCCGCTTTTAGCATTGGCATACGTTGTTTAATAGTCTGGAACAAATGGGCTACCTGTGAGGATAAAGTGGGTGAATAATTGAGGTATAGGGTGTCGGACTGGTAACATTATACATTTGCGTGGTTTAACAGAGAGCCTTTTCTGGATCCTGGGTAAAACATAACATTAAATTGTACAAATGGTTTCACTGCTTTAATGTGCTATATAGAAAAATAAAGGTGACCTAAGAAGCAAATTAATAAACTATTAGTCTTGTCAAATGATCTTTGATATCATCATAATTATTGTGTGTCTATGGTAAAATAACTATTGTGTGTCTATGGTAAAATAACTATTGTGTGTCTATGGTAAAATAACTACTGTGTGTCTATGGTAAAATAACTATTGTGTGTCTATGATAAAATAATTATTGTGTGTCTATGGTAAAATAACTATTGTGTGTCTATGGTAAAATAACTATTGTGTGTCTATGGTAAAATAACTATTTGTGTGTCTATGGTAAAATAACTATTGTGTGTCTATGGTAAAATAACTATTTGTGTGTCTATGGTAAAATAACTGTTGTGTGTCTATGATAAAATAACTATTGTGTGTCTGTGGTAAAAATCACTATTGTGTGTCTATGGTAAAAAACTATTGTGTGTCTATGATAAAATAATTATTGTGTGTCTATGGTAAAATAATTATTGTGTGTCTATGGTAAAATAACTATTGTGTGTCTATAATAAAATAATTATTGTGTGTCTATGGTAAAATAATTATTGCGTGCCTATGGTAAAATAACTATTATGTGTCTATGATAAAATAATTGTTGTGTGTGAATGGTAAAAATGGAAATATTATTACATTTACCTATAGTGAACAACCAGTGTTACACAACTGGAAGTACAACGTTTTACACTAATTGTAAATTAGGAGATCTTAACATGGAGTGATTTCAAATAGTCCCCTCTAGTAACCTCTAGGTGAAATGTTCTCAGCATATCCTTGACTTGATGAATATATAAATCCATCAAACTGACTGATCCAGGACTCAACCTGCCCTTAGGTTAATGATTATTCATTAGCTGCTGCTGTATCTTTACACACAAGGGATGGCAATATGCTGCTTGTAAGAAATACAACAGTGGAACACCCACCCATGGAAAATGCTAAAACAACATATTCCTTAGGCACCACATATGGTGCTTTATCAGGACTTTGCCAGTTGAAATAATTATTATACCCTGTTATGGTGCAAAACACTGGTGTGATTAGACTTTGGTGGAAGCAACCATGGGACAGCAGGCAGGAATCCTTAATAACTAAATAACTATAATAACTTATAATAATAAACTCAGACAAGTGTTGGATAAATAAGGCCGCGGCTGCTTTATTATTGGTTTAAAGACAATAATATATTTATTATAATAACACCAACTCAATCAACTTAAAACAACCTAGCCCTACGGCTCAGGCTGCATAAATATTATCAGAAACCAAATTAACCATATCATAAATTAATAACAGACAACTTCAAAACAGATTTGTCCCCCTTTGTATTAAATTTTTTTTTTTTTTAATAACAAAGGTGACACCACCACATAATTACAGCCGCGACAAAAAACAAAAAAAAATTTATTTGGGGGAGGGGGGGAGGGGAACACCACAGATCCTGTCTTCTGAGGCGAATGAGCCTGACTGAATGGAACCCCCTTTATATAGCCCTATACTGCACTGGATCAACCAGATTTAACCAGTTCTCAGCCTTAGCACCCCTAAAGCCCGGGAAAGTCACATGTACTATCCCCCAAGGCCATGTGAGTACCAGGTGTCCACCTGGGAGCCTTATCTGGCTCCCAAAAGGGGGAACTTGAAACTGCCCATCCTGCCGCTCTCCCATGAGGAAAAAGGGGTTATTGAAACTGTTTACCCCTTTTTCCTATCATTTCAGACTTATGTGTGGTATACGAGTATCAGGGATGTGACCCAATCAATATATTCAACTTGCCCACCTGAAAACTAGCATATGGTTCTCCTGACCTAAGTTGAAGTTGTGACCTGCTATGGTCTATAATAAATGAGACATTTTCACATTTTTCAACATTGGAACACTTTTAATCCTTACTGACTATCCTTTTTTATGACCCTTAAAATGTAAAGTTGTTCTGTGCTGTGTGTGAATAAAATAATGAATGCGGCAGCTTGAAATAATTCCCATGAAGTTCAATGCATAGTGCGTTTATGTTTAAACCCTGCACTGCCTCACTACTATTGCTGAAAACGACCAAGACCTCTGTGGTACTTTATTTTCCTTATTTATATTTTATCCTTTTTGTAACTAAAGTAAGTTTGGTTAAATAATTATGCACCAATAAATTTGAATATTTGGTATTCTCCTTTTTAGTTAGCAGGTGGTGCTTTAAGCACCTTTTTTACATGTTCCACAAAATCCTTATATACTTTGCTGAGAAAAGGCCTGTTTCTTTTACAGCTCAATATCCCAAGCTGACGGTTACAAACCCAACTAACTTCATCCACTTGTTTTCCCCCTGGACTGACTATTGGGCTCGGTTTCCACTAGTGCGACTTGTCATGCGACTTGGGACTGCAAAGTCGCATGACAAGTCATTCCCCATGATTTCCAATGAGTACCGTTCATATCTGTGCGACTTCAAAATAGTCCCTGCACTACTTTGGTCCCACTTTGATGCGACCTCAAGAATACACAGGCATTGTTTCCAGTCACATCAAAATCGCGGCTAAAAATTGCGGCAAAAAAACGCGTGACTTTCAGGTCGCAATAGTGGAGACCTAGCCTTAAGATGGCTCAATCCAAAGTTTCAATCACAGAGTAAAGTAACGTTCTTTTGTCTTAGAAACTTCATAGCGCTTCTGTGTCAAGGGTCAACTCTGTACTAAACTTTTATTTGCAAAGATTTTATACAAATATCAACAGCTGAAAAGCGATATTTTTTCTTTAAATATTAACCACTTCAGCCCCGGAAGGATTTGCCCCCTTCCTGATCAGGGCATTTTTTGCGACCCGGCACTGCGTCGCTTTAACTGACAATTGCGCGATCATGCAATGTTGTACCCAAACAAAATGTATGTCCTTTTTTTTCCCCACAAATAGAGCTTTCTTTTGGTGGTTGATCACCTCTGCGGTTTTTATTTTTTGCTCTATAAACAAAAAAATAGCGACAGTTTTGAAAAAACATAATATTTTGAAGTTTTTGCTATAATAAATATCAGAATTTAAAAAAAATTTAGGCCAATATGTATGTACATATGCATGTACATATTTTTGGAGAAAAAAATCGCAATAAGCATATATTGATTGGTTTGCGCAAAAGTTATAGTGTCTACAAAATAGGGGATAGATTTATGTCATTTTTATAATTAGTTTTTTTTACTAGTAATGGCGGCGATCTGAGATTTTTATTAGGACTGCGATATTGCGGCAGACAGATCGGACACTTTTGACACTATTTTGGGACCAATGACATTTATACAGAGAGCTAAAAATAGCCATTGATTACTGTATAAATGTCACTGGCAGGGAAGGAGTTAACACTAGGGGGGATCAAGGGGTTAACTGTGTTCCCTAGGTGTGTTATAACTGTAGGGGGGATGGGACTGACTAGGGGAGGAGAGAGACCGGTGTTCATACTTAATATGAACACGCGATCTCTCTCCTCTCCCCTCTCTCACGAGCAATCGCGGGTGCCCGCAGTCATCGCGCCCGCCAGGCACACGCATCGGCTCCGGGGACAGGCGGCTGTGACGTCTTAAAGAAGCAACATACACCTACGGTGATTTGCGCAGCCGTGCCAACCTGCCGCAGTAAAATTGAGGTGGCTGTTTGGCTAGCAGTTAAGAGCATCTTTACCTTATCACTGTCAGTGATGTAACTATTACATCGGCGGCAGCATTGTCATGTATTGTGTATGCGCATGTATATTTTATGTGACATAAAAAAATTGCACCTACTACTATTTTTAGATGCTAAAAATGGAGCTAGATGTGGGGACAATGTCATTCATAGGTAGACACCAGACCCAGGAGAAGTGGTGGTAAAGATGGTGGCAGTGATGGATGGATCGACAAAGGAAATTACAGACTTCTCAGCACTGAAGCATACTTCCCAACTTTCTGAGATGGGAATGAGGGACACCTATTAGCAGAAGTATGTAGGCACAGGACATGTCCCCGCCATGCCCCATCAAAGGAGAATTATACAAAACAAATGATTAGTTAAACCCACAAGTGCTTTTTGCTACCACTACTAGGGATGAGCCGAACACCCCCCGGTTCGGTTCGCACCAGAACCTGCGAACGGACCGAAAGTTCGCACGAACGTTAGAACCCCATTGACGTCTATGGGACTTGAACGTTCGAAATCAAAAGTGCTCATTTTAAAGGCTAATTTGCATGGTATTGTCCTAAAAAGGGTTTGGGGACCCGGGTCCTACCCCAGGGGACATGTATCAATGCAAAAAACACTTTTAAAAACGGCCGTTTTTTCGGGAGCAGTGATTTTAATGATGCTTAAAGTAAAAAAAAAAAAAAGTGAAATATTCCTTTAAATATCGTACCTGGGGGGTGTCTATAGTATGCCTGTAAAGCAGGGGTCTCAAACTCAAATTGCCTGAGGGCCACATGACAAGTTTTTATATCCCATGGGGGCCGCATGCAAACGTTTAAAACTTCAAATGCAATAAACTATACCAGCAATAATATACTATACCCAGCACTGGTGTCAGCAAACGCATTATTAACCCCCAGCACTGGTGTCAGCAAACGCATTATACCCAGCACTGGTGTCAGCAAACGCATTATACCCAGCACTGGTGTCAGCAAACGCATTATACCCAGCACTGGTGTCAGCAAACGCATTATACCCAGCACTGGTGTCAGCAAACGCATTATACCCAGCACTGGTGTCAGCAAACGCATTATACCCAGCACTGGTGTCAGCAAACGCATTATTAACCCCCAGCATTACCCCCCCCCCCCACACTGCACAAATAGCCACACACTCCATAAACTACCCCCCACACTCCATAAAATACCCCCCACACTGCACAATTACCCCCCACACTGCACAATTACCCCCCACACTGCACAATCACCCTCCACACTGCACAATCACCCTCCACACTGCATAAAATACCCCCCCACACTGCACAAATTTCTACCCCAGTCACCCCCCTAAGGACTTTGCCTCAGTGTGATGGCTCACTCACCTCTCCTGGCAGTCAGGATCATCTGCCTCCCGAGTCCTCTCCTCCTGGCTTCCATACAGGCCTAGTGACAGGGTACCCAGAGAACACAATCTCCCGCCCTGAGGTGGCAGCAGGACCCTGGTTTGGGGCTCTGGTCGATCGTCAATGCCTAGGTGGGCAGATCAATGAGCGGATCCTTCCTCTGCTCCTTCCTCTGCTCTGTTCTCTCTCAGGGCTGCAGCAGCGTGCAGCGGAGAGGACAGAAGAGATGGAGAGGTGAAGCTCTTTGGCACCTCCCCCTCTGCGGTGCCTGGGTGCAGTTCAAAAAGACATCCTGGATAGAGGTCGACCGATATGGGTTTTTCTCTGGCCGATGCCGATATTTAGAAATCGGGGCGGCCGATATATGATGACGATTTTTATGGCCGATTTAAAAAAAAAAAAACCTCACCCACTCCACTCCTCCCTGCTTGCTCCTGTAACTCTACCACACACTTGATGTCCTCAGTACAGATGGCACTGGTTGGCTGTGGCAGGTGGCAATGGTTGGCTTAGGCAGGTGGCACTGGCAGGTGGCACTGATTGGCAGGTGGCACTGATTGGCAATGGCACTGGCAGGTGGCACTGGCACTGGTTGGCACTGGCAGGCATTGGCAAGTGGCACTGGTTTGGAACTAGCAGGTGGCACTGGTTTGAAACTGGCAGGTGGCACTATTGGCACTGGATGGTGGCACTGATTGGCGTGGCACTGGCAGGTGGCACTGATTGGCGTGGCACTGGCAGGTGGCGGCAGGTGGGACTGGCAGGCACTGGTTGGCACTGGCAGGTGGCACTGATAGGTGGCGGAAGGTGGCACTGGCAGGTGGCATTGATTGGCAGGGGCACTGGTTGGTGGCACTGGCAGGCACTGGTTGGCGGTGGCAGGTGGCACTGGCAGGTGGTACTGGTTGGAGGTGGCAGGTGGCACTGGCAGACTGGTTGGCACTGGCAGGTGGCACAGATTGGCGGTGGCACTGGCAGCTGGCACTGGCAGGTGGCACTGGCAGGTTTCACACTGAGCGGAGTGTAACCATGTGTGAAACTGACAAGGAGCTGTCCACACTCAGGTGGCACTTATTGGCACTGGCACTGGTTGGCACTAGAAGGTGGCACTGGCAGGCATTGGCAAGTGGCACTGGTTTGGAACTGGCAGGTGGCACTGGTTTGAAACTGGCAGGTGGCACTATTGGCACTGGCAGGTGGCACTGATTGGCGTGGCACTGGCAGGTGGCACTGATTGGCGTGGCACGTGGCACTGGCAGGCACTGGTTGGCACTGGAAGGTGGCACTGATTGGCGTGGCACTGGCATGTGGCGGAAGGTGGCACTGGTTGGCACTGGCAGGTGGCATTGATTGGCAGGGGCACTGGTTGGCGGTGGCACTGGCAGGCACTGGTTGGCGGTGGCAGGTGGCACTGGCAGATGGTACTGGTTGGAGGTGGCAGGTGGCACTGGCAGACTGATTTGCACTGGCAGGTGGCACTGATTGGCAGTGGCACTGGCAGCTGGCACTGACAGATGGCACTGATTGGCACTGGCAGGTGGTACTGGTTGGCGGTGGCAGGTGGCACTGGCAGACTGGTTGGCACTGGCAGGTGGCACTGATTGGCAGTGGCACTGGCAGCTGGCACTGGCAGGTTTCACACTGAGCGGAGTGTAACCGTGTGTAAAACTGTCAAGGAGCTGTCCACACTCAGCGCTTGATGTTTGTGTGAAGCTGACACATAGCACAGAGGAGAGAGACAGAGGGATCTGTCAGAATTGAGGTTGATGTCGGGGTGGGCGGGACCCGGCCGGGGTGGGCGGGACAAGCAGCTATCAAACACCAGCCAATGATTGGGCTGCTTAAGAAAAGGGGCGGGCCGCATACACGTAGCGGCCCGCCCAGATCCCATTGGCTGGTGTTTGATATTGGCCGGGTCCCGCCCACCCCGGCCGGGTCCCGCCCACCCCCGACATCAACCCTTAAATCTGACAGATCCCTCTGTCTCTCTCCTCCTGTTAGGTGTCAGTTTCACACAAGCATCAAGCGCTGAGTGTGGAGAAGGGAGGAGGAACGGCGGCCAGTGCTATATATCGGCCTAATGGCCAAATATCGGTCGACCTCTAGTCCTGGATTGGCCCTGCCTGCGGGCCATTTTTAACCGGTCCGCGGGCCGCAAATGGCCCGCGGGCCGGTACTTTGAGACCCCTGCTGTAAAGTGACGCGTGTTTCCCGTGTTTAGAACAGTCCCTGCACCAAATGTCATTTTCAAAGGAAAAAATCTCATTTAAAACTGCTTGCGGGTTTAATGTAATGTCGGGTCATGGCAATATGGATGAAAATCAGTGAGACAAACGGCATGGGTACCCCCCAGTCCATTACCAGGCCCTTTGGGTCTTGTATGGATATTAAGGGGAACCCCGCACCCAAATTAAAATAAGGAAAGGTGTGGGGCCACCAGGCCCTATATACTCTGAACAGCAGTATACAGGCGGTGCAAACAAGACAGGGACTGTAGGTTTGTTGTTAAGTAGAATCTCTTTGTAATTTTGAACGGGTACATTTTTAACGTGTTTAGCTCCAGCCAAAAAATCTTTTTTAAGCTTTTTGGAAAACATAGGGAAGGGTTATCACCCCTGTGACATTTGTTTTGCTGTCTTTCCTCCTCTTCAGACGATTTCACCTCACTTTTTGTCCCAATGAAAAATGTTTTTTGAAAATTTGGATTTTTTTGTGGAACAAGGATTGGAAAGCATCAGTGGAAAGGAGAAATGTTTTTCCCATATTAACTCTTACAGGAGAGAATTTCCCTTCCTAGGGGTGAGATTTCATCTCACTTCCTGTTGTCTCCTTCCGTTTGCAAGTAGGAGTCGTTTGTAAGTTAGATGTTTGAAAGTAGGGTCCTGCCCTATATATTCAGCAGAAATTTGGGCCTTAGGTGTTGCTGTGGCCACAACACTGTAAGCCCTCACAGGGCCCTGCTGTGAAATATTAGATCAAGAATTGTAATTACATGCCCCTGTTGAACAGGAGCTGAAAAATTAGGCCTTAGGCACTGGTGCTGGTGCCACAACACTGCAACCCCTCACAGACACTCTAGTTGGAACGCAGGAACGAGCCCTGCTGCAAAGTATTGCATCAAAAATTGTAATTACACGCCCCTGTTAAACAAGGGCTGAAAAATTGGGCCTTAGGCACTGGTGCTGGTGCCACAACACTGCAACCCCTCACAGACACTCTAGTTGGAATGCAGGAACGAGCCCTGCTGCAAAGTATTGCATCAAAAATTGTAATTACACGCCCCTGTTAGACAGGGGCAGAAAAATTGGGCCTTAGGCACTGGTGCTGGTGCCACAACACTGCAACCCCTCACAGACACTCTAGTTGGAATGCAGGAACGAGCCCTGCTGCAAAGTATTGCATCAAAAATTGTAATTACACGCCCCTGTTAAACAGGGGCTGAAAAATTGTGCCTTAGGCACTGGTGGTGGCGCCCAGAACCAAAAATGTTCTTACAAGCTATCAGCATGATGATTGAGGAGGAAGAGGATAATTACTCAGGGATAGTCACTCAGCATCAGCATAGGCAGTCTTTGAAGGGATCTGAGATTTCAAAAAAAATTATTCGGTTACATCAGCATCAGGTGCTTGGTAGCTGGTGGTGATCCAAGACTGATTCATTTTTATGAAGGTCAGTCGATCGACCGAGTCGGTGGACAGACGCACCCTGTGATCGGTTACCACGCCTCCAGCAGCACTGAATGTGCGTTCCGAAAGAACGCTGGATGCAGGACAGGCCAGTAGCTCAATTGCATACTGTGCAAGCTCTGGCCAGTGATCCATCCTCAAGACCAAGTAACACAGAGGATTTTCGGTGGGAAAGGTGTCCAAGTCTGATCTTGCCCCTAGGTATTCCTGCACCATGTAAAACAGACGCTGGCGATGGTTGCTGGAACCGATCATACCTTGGGGCTGCGGACCAAAAAATTGTCTGAACGCATTGGTCAGACGGCCACCTTCTCCACCGCTCCTTCTTTGACTGACCGAAGCCTCAGCAACACGTTGTCCAGAAACAGGAGTTTGTAACCTCCCAGTCTCTGGGAATGCGTTGCACAGACCTTTCTGCAAGGCCTCCCGAAGATGTTTCATCCTCTGCTCCCTCTGCGATGGCAAGATAAGGTCCGCAACCTTACACTTGTAACATGGATCAAGGAGGGTTGCCAGCCAGTATTGGTCCTTCTCCTTGATACCACGAATACGAGGATCCTTACGCAGGCTTTGCAGGATCAGGGAGGCCATGCAGCGTAGGTTTGCTGAGGCATTCGGTCCGGAGTCCTCTGGGTCACTAAGGACGACAACGTCCGCAGCCACCTCCTCCCAGCCACGTACAAGTCCATGTGTTTCTTGGGACTGATCCCTTAAAGACTGCTGCTGATGCTGAGTGCCAGGCTCCACCTCCATACTGACACAATCTTCCTCCTCCTCCTCCTCGTCCTCTTCCTGTGTGATCGGCGGGCACGCAGGAACACTGTCTGGATAAAGGGGGCCTTGAGAGCTAAGGAAGTCCTCCTCTTCCTGCCTCTGTTCTGCCTCAAGTGCCCTGTCCATTATTCCACGCAGCGTGTGCTCCAACAGGTGGACAAGGGGGACAGTGTCACTGATGCATGCACTGTCACTGCTCACCATCCTCGTGGCCTCCTCGAATGGTGACAGGACAGTGCATGCATCCCTGATCATGGCCCACTGGCGTGGGGAAAAAAAAACAAGCTCCCCTGACCCTGTCCTGGTGCCATAGTCGCACAGGTACTCATTGATGGCCCTCTGCTGCGTGTGCAGCCGCTGCAGCATGGCCAACGTTGAGTTCCACCTGGTGGGCATGTCACAGATTAGGCGGTTCTTGGGCAGGTTAAACTCCTTTTGGAGGTCTGTCAGCCGAGCACTGGCATTATATGACCGGCGGAAATGCACACAGACTTTCCTGGCCTTCCTCAGGACATCCTGTAAGCCCGGGTACCTGCCCAAGAACCGCTGCAGCACCAAGTTAAGGACGTGAGCCAAACAGGGCACATGGGTCATTTGTCCCTGTCGGAGGGCAGAGAGGAGGTTGGTGCCATTGTCGCAAACCACCATTCCTGCCTTAAGTTGGCGTGGCGTCAACCACCTCTGAACCTGCCCCTGCAGAGCTGACAGAACCTCTGCCCCAGTGTGGCTCCTGTCCCCCAAGCACACCAGCTCAAGCACCGCATGGCATCTTTTGGCCTGCGTACTTGCGTAGCCCCTTGAACGACTACGGAGCACCGCTGGTTCAGAGGAAGAGGCCATGGAGGAAGAAGAAGAGGAGGGGGTGGAGGAGAGAGGTGTGTCACAATCATTAGCATTTTGGAGGCGTGGTGGCGGAACAACCTCCAACACTACTGCACCTTGTCCTGCATCCTTCCCAGCTGCCAGCAGAGTCACCCAATGCGCCGTGAAACTTAGGTAACGTCCCTGTCCATGCCTGCTGGACCATGAGTCAGCGGTAACATGCACCTTACCGCTGACCGCCCTGTCCAGCGAGGCATGGACATTGCCTTCCACATGCCGGTAGAGAGCCGGAATCGCCTTCCGTGAGAAAAAGTGGCGTTTGGGTACCTGCCACTGAGGAACCGCACATTCCACAAACTCACGGAAGGGGGCAGAGTCTACCAACTGAAAAGGCAGCAGTTGAAGTGCTAGCAATTTTGCCAAGCTAGCATTCAACCGCTGGGCATGTGGATGGCTGGGAACAAACTTTTTTCGGTGGTGCAGCAGCTGGGGCAGGGAAATTTGCCTGGTATAATCTGACGTCGGTGTACCAAAAGCAGATTGCCCACAAGTACTTGGCTGTGACACACCTAATTCTACACCTTCATTACTCTCAGTGCAGGTCTCAGAGAGGACTGGAGGTCTAGTGGGGTTGGAAATCTCAGCTGATGAGGAGCAAGGAGAGGTCCTCTTTGTTCTTTGGTGTGGGTCTTTTAGATACGCTTGCCAACGAACTGCATGGCAGGTCAACATATGTCTGGTCAAGCATGTGGTACCCAAGCGGGAGATGTTTTGGCCACGTGAGATACGCTTGAGACATATGTTGCAAATAGCAGCGGTGCGATCTGATGCACTCGTCTCAAAAAAGGCCCACACCAAAGAACTTTTTGAATAACGCGCAGAGACTGCAGCGCCCTGCACATGTGGAGCTTTGGGGTGTGATGCAGTCAATGTGCTGCCTATAGGCTGGCCCCTGGAGGGCATCCTGCCTCGTTGGTGATGTGCCGCCTCCTCCTCCTCCTCCTCTCTCCTATCAGGCACCCACGTTGAGTCAGTGACCTCATCATCCCCTCCCTCCTCATCACTGGAGCAAACCTGGCAGTATGCTGCAGCAGGGGGAGCATGACTGCCAGATTGCTGTCCTTCTTGGGCACCCCCTCTGTCCGTGCTCATGTTACTGCCTTCATCAATCTCAGTATCATCATCAGAGCCTTCCAAACACTGGGCATCCTCCTGGAGCATGTACCCAACACTGTGGTCAAACAGTTCGAGGGACTCCTCAGGAGGACATGGTGGAGCTAGGGAAGGAGTCACTGATGACATTGAGCCGAGGGAAGAGGCCGCTGCTTTGCCAGACAAAGCACCCTGGGCATGGGTGAGAGAGGATGAGGAGGATGAGGAGGGCTTGGTCATCCACTCGACCAAGTCTTCTGCATGTTGCGGCTCAACACGGCCAGCTGCCGAAAAAAAGGCCAAGCGTGTCCCATGGCCACGTGCTGATGAAGATGCACCGTCTCCACGACCAGCCCTAGACACAGAGCCTGCTTGCCCTCTCTTATTGGCTTGTGACTGTCTGCCTCTCCTTCTTGGCCTTCCAGACATACTAATGGCCTGTAGCTGCACTAAGCTTGGATATATATATATATATATATATATATATATATATATATATATATATATGTACTGATACTGCAGCTAGCAAAATCAACTGCCTGCCTGTAGTATGAGAACACCACCAACCTTCTACAGGTAGCTTTAGCTGAACACTGTGAGGTGGACGCACCCCACTAACTTGTAGGTTTAGCTGAACACTGTGAGCAGGACGCACTGCACTAAATGTAAATAGTCTAGCTGCCTGACCGTGGTACTAATAGGATCAAAAGAACACCAGTAATTTTCTTCAGGTAGCTTTATATACTGTAACAAGACAAGCCTGCCTGTCAGTAGGAAGATAACAGGAACGGATCTAGCTGAACACTGTGAGCAGGACGCACTGCACTAAATGTAAATAGTCTAGCTGCCTGACCGTGGTACTAATATGATCAAAAGAACACCAGTAATTTTCTTCAGGTAGCTTTATATACTGTAACAAGACAAGCCTGCCTGTCAGTAGGAAGATAACAGGAACGGATCTAGCTGAACACTGTGAGCAGGACGCACTGTACTAAATGTAAATAGTCTAGCTGCCTGACCGTGGTACTAATATGATCAAAAGAACACCAGTAATTTTCTTCAGGTAGCTTTATATACTGTAACAAGACAAGCCTGCCTGTCAGTAGGAAGATAACAGGAACGGATCTAGCTGAACACTGTGAGCAGGACGCACTGCACTAAATGTAAATAGTCTAGCTGCCTGACCGTGGTACTAATAGGATCAAAAGAACACCAGTAATTTTCTTCAGGTAGCTTTATATACTGTAACAAGACAAGCCTGCCTGTCAGTAGGAAGATAACAGGAACGGATCTAGCTGAACACTGTGAGCAGGACGCACTGCACTAAATGTAAATAGTCTAGCTGCCTGACCGTGGTACTAATAGGATCAAAAGAACACCAGTAATTTTCTTTAGGTAGCTGTAAATACTGTAACAAGACAAGCCTGCCTGTCAGTAGGAAGATAACAGGAACGGATCTAGCTGAACACTGTGAGCAGGACGCACTGCACTAAATGTAAATAGTCTAGCTGCCTGACCGTGGTACTAATAGGATCAAAAGAACACCAGTAATTTTCTTCAGGTAGCTTTATATACTGTAACAAGACAAGCCTGCCTGTCAGTAGGAAGATAACAGGAACGGATCTAGCTGAACACTGTGAGCAGGACGCACTGCACTAAATGTAAATAGTCTAGCTGCCTGACCGTGGTACTAATAGGATCAAAAGAACACCAGTAATTTTCTTCAGGTAGCTTTATATACTGTAACAAGACAAGCCTGCCTGTCAGTAGGAAGATAACAGGAACGGATCTAGCTGAACACTGTGAGCAGGACGCACTGCACTAAATGTAAATAGTCTAGAAGATAACAGGAACGGATCTAGCTAAACTGAATACAGTGTATATATATATATGCAACACCTGGGATGCATATATATACACAATACACTGTAAGTGCAGCTAACTGACTGACTGTCCTGCCTAATCTAGCTAACTCAAATGAAATGACACTGTCTCTCTCTCTCTCTAAGCACACCGGAACACACTGCACAGGGCCGCCGTGCAGGCGGCCTTATATAGTGTGGGGCGTGTACTAAATCCCCTGAGCCATAATTGGCCAAAGCCTCCTTGGCTTTGGCCAATTACGGCTCTCTGTTCAGGCGGCGCTGTGATTGGCCAAGCATGCGGGTCATAGTGCATGCTTGGCCAATCATCAGCAAGCAATGCACTGCGATGCCGCAGTGAATTATGGGCCGTGACGCGCCACACGAATTTGACGCGAACGGCCCATATCGTTCGCAATTCGACGAACGATCGAACAGCCAATGTTCGAGTCGAACATGGGTTCGACTCGAACACGAAGCTCATCCCTAACCACTACTATTCCCTTATATCGGCTTTTGAAATGTATAAATGCAGCAATTTAGAAATTGGATGAAAGGTTTAGCACCATTAAACACTTTTTGATAGATAAATGGTGCATTTTATATACCACTATATAGATTACACCAAAATGAGTGACAAATGAGGAGGAAAGAGGGACAGAGGGACTTTTTTTTCCAAATGAGGGTCAAAATCAGGGACAATTGGGAGCTATGCTGGAGGAAGCAAAACTTATTACCAAGTCTGCCATAATATTTTATAGCTATTGTTCTAGGAACCTGCGGCGGACTTAATTCTGCTTTATATGTGCTATTTGAAATATTTCACAACCTCTACTCTGCACTGAAATTATTTTCATAATTTATGATTTCAAGTGTGGTTAATCTGTTAGTTTGCACTGCCTGGTCTGCCCAGGACTGTCACTGCCTTTTAGGCTCCAGCACATCCAGGGGTGACTATGTCGCAAGTAGGAGCCACAAATGTACAAACATCAGCACAATCATTTATAAAAATGAAACTCTTCCATTACATACAGTCTACTTTCCTGCACACAACCTACCTTCAGGAAAAACTTCAATAAGATAGTGACTAGCAACAAGCAACAGTTGTACAATATAACGTAGAGACTGCAGTGGTCAGGATAATGTCACATACAGCCCAGTGTATAGAGTGCAGTGGTCAGGAATTTCTCACATACAGCCTAGTGTATAGAGTGCAGTGGTCAGGAATTTGTCACATACAGCCCAGTGTATAGAGTGCAGTGGTCAGGAATTAGTCACATACAGCTCAGTGTATAGAGTGCAGTGGTCAGGAATTTGTCACATACAGCCCAGTGTATAGAGTGCAGTGGTCAGGAATTTGTCACATACAGCCCAGTGTACAGAGTGCAGTGGTCAGGATGTTGTGATATACAGCCCCGCATACAGAGTGCAGTGGTCAGGAACATGTCATTTACATTCCATTGTACAGAGTGCAGCGGTCAGGAATTTGTCACATACAGCTCAGTGTACAGAGTGCAGTGGTCAGGATGTTGTGATATACAGCCCCGCATACAGAGTACAGTGGTCAGGAACATGTCGTATACAGTCCATTGTACAGATTGCAGTGGTCAGGAACATGTCATATACAGTCCATTGTACAGAGTGCAGCGGTCAGGAATTTGTCACATACAGCTCAGTGTACAGAGTGCAGTGGTCAGGATGTTGTGATATACAGCCCCGCATACAGAGTACAGTGGTCAGGAACATGTCATATACAGTCCATTGTACAGAGTGCAGTGGTCAGGAACATGTCATATACAGCCCCACATACAGAGTGCAGTGGTCAGGAACATGTCATATACAGTCCATTGTACAGAGTGCAGTGGTCATTAACATGTCATATACAGTCCATTGTACAGAGTGCAGTGGTCAGGAACATGTCATATACAGTCCATTGTACAGAGTGCAGTGGTTAGGAACATGTCATGTATAGTCCATTGTACAGAGTTCAGTGGTCAGGAACATGTCATATACAGCCCAGCATACACAGAGCAATGGTCAGGAACATGTCATATACAGCCCAGCGTACACAGAGCAATGGTCAGGAACATGTCATATACAGCCCAGCGTACACAGAGCAATGGTCAGGAACATGTCATATACAGCCCAGCGTACACAGAGCAATGGTCAGGAACATGTCATATACAGCCCAGCGTACACAGAGCAATGGTCAGGAACATGCCACATACAGCCCAGTGTACACAGTGCAGTGGCCAGTAACATGTCATATACAGCCCAGTGTACATAATGCAATGGTCAGTAACATGTCATGTACAGCTCAGTGTACACAGTGCAGTGGTCAGGCACTTGTCATTTATAGCGCAGTGCACAGAGCGCAGTAGTTGGTTATAGTAGCTTATTGGAACCATAGGCTAGCTGCATTCTCCCTCTGTACCCCCATCTGACACTGCAGGGTACAGAGTTCCATAGCAGTGCTTGAAGCTTTGTCTGTTTATAATAAACATGTTTAAAGTGGAGTTCCACCCAAAAGTGGAACTTCTGTTTACCTGATCCCCCCCTTCTGTGCCACATTTGGCACCTTTCGGGGGTGGGCCGAGTGGGGAGCGAGTACCTCTTTTTTTACAGGTACCCTGTCCCCACTTCTGGGAGACTGGGACACGGCGAATTACGTGAGCAGCTCGGCCCCCTCCTCCTCCCTTCTCCTTCCCCTTCTGCCAGGCCAGTGAGAGAATGCAGCGCGCTTCACACATGCGCAGTAGGGACCTGGCCGTGAAGCCGAATGGCTACACTGCCGGGTTCCCTTACCAGCAATGGCGGCGGCAGCACCTGACCACATGATGTAAACATTGGCTGCGATGCCAACATCGCTGGACTCCAGGACAGGTAAGCATCCTAATGTTAAAAGTCAGCAGCTAAAGTATGTGTAGCTGCTGACTTTCAATTTTTAAAGGGGCGGGCGGTACACCACTTTAATCTCATATTCAATCAGATCTTCTATCTCATTCCTGCATTGAGGCAGCCTTCTTCAACATCTGTAAGTAGATCTGCTGGCTGGGCTTTATGGCCTAGATACTGCTCAGGTTCCACCAATGGGTTCCTTAGGGGTGTTTAAACATCCCTTCCCCCCCTGCATTCTACAATGTATGCTCGCTTAGCTTAGTAAATAAAGTGAAGCCATATTTACTTCAATCTATCAAGACCGTGCATACAAAAATACAGTTTTTTTCTAAATTTCTCTCAACATTAATGTTTTCCTTTATTCTTTTGAGCTAAGGGAACATTCGCTTTGTTAAAGCATATCTAAACTTACAAACAAAATATGAATATATTGCAGGTTACAAATACTGTGTAGTTTACCTGCTGATTACCCCAGCTAGTTTGTTATTTTCCAACATTTTTCCATTTAACAGACCAAGCAGTCCAGCAAAAGTAGCAGTGGGAGGGTTGAGACAAACCATTTACCTGTAACAGGGGTGTTTACACTTATCATATTTTGTTTATTTAGTTAAAACAATTATATCAAAAGGAAAAACTGTTTCTGTTTAACCAGTTCATGACCGCCCCACACAGATTTACTGTGGCAGGGCGGCCGCTCTGTGCAGGATCATGTACTAGGTACACGATCCGGCACTTCCAGGTCTGGAGCGCACACGCACGCCAGTGGTGACCCGCTCCCGCTCTAATTGGAAACAGCGGGAGCCAATTAATGGGTCCGGCAGGCTGATGTTCACCGGGACCCGCCGATCGTTGACAAGAGAGGCAGAGCGGTGATCTGCCTATGTAAACAAGGCACATCGCCATTCTGCTGGTAGGGGAGATAGAGATCTTGTGTTTCTGCTAAGCAGGAACACAGATCTCTGTCTTCTCACAGACAAGCCACCTCCCACACAGTTAGAAAGCACTCCCTAGGAGCACATTTAACCCTTTGATCGCAGCTGATGTTAACCACTTCCCTGCCAATTTCATTAGTACAGCAACAGTGCATTTTTTTTAGCACTGATCGCTGTATTGGTGTCACTGGTCTCCAAAAAGTGTCACTTAGTGTCCGATTTGTCTGCCGCAATGTCGCAATCCCACTAAAAATCATTGATCGCTGGCATTACTAGTAAAAAAAAAAAAAAAATCTATCTCATAGTTTGTAGACGCTATAGCTTTTGCGCAAACCAATCAATATACGCTTATTGGATTTTTTTTTTCTACCAAAAATATGTAGCAGAGTACATATTGGCCTAAATTTATGAAGAAATTTAATTTTTTAAATTTTTTTATTGGGTGTGTTTTATAGCAAAAAGTAAAAAATATTGTTTTTTCTATCAAAATTGACGGTCTTTTTTTGTTTATAGCGCAAAAAATAAAAAAAACGCACAGGTGTTCAAATACCACCAAAAAAAGCTCTATTAGTGGGAAAAAAAGACATCAATTTTGTCTGGGTACAAGGTCACACAATTGTCAGTTAAAGTAACGCACTGCTGTATCTCAAAAATTGGCCTTGTGATGAAGTGTAGTAAGCTGAGCTGAAGTGGTTAAGAAGTGCTAGTTACCAGTCCATCTAACACTACCTTCCGCATAGGTTCAGAGTGGAGGAGTGATTGAAGCCATCCCATGATAGGAAATGTGTTACTGGCTGGATCACTAGGTGAAAAAATTAAACAAAAAACGTAAAAAGTATACTAGTGGTAAGCTGCAATATAATACATTTTTGGGGTTTAGGTACACTTTGCTTTTGTATGCAATGACTAGATCAACTATTTTTAGAATTTGTTTTGCTACAGGTATTCACAGATCTAAACTAAAAATAGAAAATTGTAGTCCCTTTACCCAGTGAACATATTGAGGGGGATTTATTAAAACTGCAAAGTGCCAAAGCAGCTCTGCACAGAAACCAATCAGCTTTAAGTTTTATTGTCAAAGCTAAATTGAACAAGCTGATTGGTTACTATGCACAGCTGCACTAGACTAGAAGTGCACCAGTTTTACTAAATCTCCCTCTATGTGTGCCTAATGGCTTATCATTAGTTCTGCACTTAGCAGTCTATAAAGATGGCAGACGGCAGTGGCAGAATATTTATTAGGAGAGTCACAGCTCCTCTATACTCAGTGAGGATGTGATGGACACAGAAAGAAGCCATAGATGACTTTTCCTGTTTTCTTCCCCAAGCACCCATCAGATCATCCTTTCTGTCTGTACTGGGTGCACTTTTGGGTGCAGTGATACTGAGTGCACAAAGTGCACAAATGGCAGCAGACAGTTTACTTAGATAGGAACCTTTAAAATGTTTGCAGGCACAGATAACATGCACTTTCATTTAAGAAGACAAAACACTGGTGTTGTATGTAGTGTAACACTAACACTGAAATACTCTGATTTTTTAATGACTTTATCATGTTGAATAAATGATGAAAAACACACTAATGGTATTCTAATGTGAAGAGTGTATGGTCACCTCTATGACACTTTAATCCTCAACCTACAATCTCACCCAGGCAGGATCACCTACATCTTTTCTTATGAGTATACAGCTACATGATTGGATTCTTATTGACCATATGTATTTTATGGTGCCTGCATACAATTGATTTTAATTCCCCCGTCAGTGTCTTGTGTGAGCTCAAGTCTAAGAACAGAAAGATACTTTGACAAAAAAAAAGCTGCTTGGTATACTTAAAAATAATAAATGACCTTTTCCGCTTTGTTACTTGTAAAAATGAAGACGTTATTATGCGGTTCAGGACTTAAACATGGAAACGTGTGTATCTCTGCTTTGGTATGGGATTTCCTCAATGACTCCTTTACCCTTGCTTAGGGCTATCTATATACATAGCAGTCTTAAGATATACACATTCCTGAAACAATTATTATTTTGTCCTAGAACAATTATGTTAATTTTTAAGAAAAGCGATATTTGCAATAGACTAGAATATTAATATGTGGAACTGGAACTTTTTCACAATTGTTTGACATTAGCATGTGATAAGATAATAGTATTAAAAGGTACATGGGCCTCTGGCAAGCTCTATGTGTAGTATCAAACATATTACAGTTACAAGTGGTTTAGCTTACACCCCTTTAGATTTCTTCCTTTACATTGTTGGCCTATGTTGTATCGCCTTTATGCCCTGTACACACGGTCGGACATTGATCGGACATTCCGACAACAAAATTCTAGGATTTTTTCCGACAGATGTTGGCTCAAACTTGTCTTGCATACACATGGTCACACAAATTTGTCGGAAAATCCGATCGTCCTAAACGCGGTGACGTAAAACACGTACGTCGGGACTATAAACGGGGCAGTAGCCAATAGCTTTCATCTCTTTATTTATTCTGAGCATGCGTGGCACTTTGTGCGTCGGATTTGTGTACACACGATCGGAATTTCCGACAACGGATTTTGTTGTCGGAAAATTTTATAGCCTGCTCTCAAACTTTGTGTGTCGGAAATTCCGATGGAAAATGTGTGATGGAGCCTACACACGGTCGGAATTTCCGACAACAAGGTCCTATCACACATTTTCCATCGGAAAATCCGACCGGGCATTACACTGTAGCTGTAGCCAGCATTGGCAATAAAACTTGTTCCCCCTCCTAGGTCTCATGCTGTGTAACTATACAGTAAAACTAACATAGCCTCAGTTAACTAACATAGCCTCAGCCTTTGTCGACCCTTACCCTCACCATTCTCAAGCCCGATACCAGCTAAGAATGCTATGATGTTACTTACACCCTTGTAGGTTTTTATACATCTATTTTTCAATTCTAAGATATCAAAAAATGTATGCTCAGTATGCACATAGTTGTGATATGCCATTTCCTGTACCTTGGGGCATCGTATCGGTATTACCCAGCACTGTAGTCTGTGTAATTTGCAAATAATTTGTTTTCTCAGTGTAATGTAGTTCTTTTATCCAAAACGCTATATGACTAAGGAAACTGCCCAAGGTTTTGTAATGTGTTGATTTGAAACCTTGTAGTCATCCATTTGCCAACCAGTCTCAGGAGAAGGACTAATTATCTGAAATGAAGTTTTCTGAAAAATCCTTATTGTTCCTTCAAGACCAGGCTGGTGCCAGGAGTCAATAAGGAGAGAATAAGATTGCCTGCCAGCATGTGGGGATCCTCTCAACACCAGGTGTGCAATCATAGTACTCACAAAGTGACACAATTAGAGAAAATAATAAGCATTTCAGTGGAAACTTCCTATAAATTGCCAACTTTAGTGAAACAACCAGTTATATAACAGGGAAACCACCTATGTGTTTCACAATATGGGGTTTATTTACTAAAGGCAAATGCACTTTGCACTACAATTGCACTGCAAGTGCACTTGGTAGTGCACTTGGAAGTGCAGTTGCTGTAGATCTGAGGGGGACATAAAGGAAAATAAAAAACATAATTTTTGCTTGTACATGATTGGATGATAAAATCAGCAGAGCTTCCCTTCATTTCAGATCTTCCCCTCAGATCTAAAGCGATTGCGCTTCCAAGTGCACTTCCAACTGCATTTGCAGTGCACTTGTAGTGCAAAGTGGATGTGCCTTTAGTAAATTAACTTCTATGTGTCCTCAGTCATGTATGGAAAAATTGCTACTACTTTCTAGAGCCAAGGTTCTTGTCTCAGTCTACAAACAAGCACAACGATGTTTGTATATACTATGTCAAAAAGCATCCACAGATTGATCAGTAGGTAATTATTCTAGTTGTCAGTCCATGCAACCTAAATTATGCATTAAGTTTAGGCTGTGGTGTTTTTAAACAATTATATTATGGGGGGAGTGAGAGCAAAAATTCTAGGGCCATAATTCATGGTTAACTCTAAAATGATAACATGTAAAGGCTTTTAAACCATCACTTATGAAAAAAATGTTGGTATTGTAATTTTTCCCTTTGCCATGTTTGGTATCTATTTACGTGACGAAAGTGCATATTTTATATTTTACCAAAAAGATGGGCATTGTATTCTGTTTGTGTGCGCTAAAATGTACTTTATTCTCCAAGGCTCTGGCTTTAAAAAAAATAAAAAAAGAAGTATGGGGATTTTAAAGCTCAACTCT
Organism: Lithobates septentrionalis; assembly: GCA_037952835.1. Taxonomy (NCBI): domain Eukaryota; kingdom Metazoa; phylum Chordata; class Amphibia; order Anura; family Ranidae; genus Lithobates; species Lithobates septentrionalis. Next base: position 2,085,539 of record JBBDGP010000504.1, read on the forward strand.
AGGCCACTAAGAAATTATGCCTTACAGTGGGGCTGTGCCTGCAGTGCAACAGTCAATAGCTTACTTTGTAAAGGGGAGATGAGAAACAGTTTTACTGACCAGATCCTCTGCACTCCTGGCAGATGACGATCCCCCACACTACGGCAGTGGACTGTCCCTCTGCGTCATCATGTCCAATGCACGACTATGGACCTTTCTTTGGTCTTGAAGATGTCAGGACCCTAGACTGCTGGAATATGGGGGAGAAGAAGCTGCAGGGACTAGTCTAGCTGTGGGGAGGAGTAGAGGTTCAGGTAAGTACAGTTGATCTTCTTTTCCATGTCCTAGACCTAAATGAGCAAATACCGGTATCTCTTGCAGTGGGGCTTGTCAGGAGTTGGCTTTTAAAGTGATATTAAACAGAGAAGTGTTAATTGCCATAATTTATTCACATGAATCATATATATCATGCCACTGTATTTGTTTTTTTTTAATCCTTTACGTTCCTTATTTCTGCAGTGCCGTTGCGTGGTCAAATGATCTTTCCCTGTTCTTTGGTATCTGCAGGGAAAGATCATTGGAAAGGGCTTCTAATGCTCTGCTGATGTATGCTCTCTACAGTGTGAGTCTGTGTCTGGCCAGCCCTGATTATTGCTGTGTCAGTTACGTGACAGTTTCGGAAGAGGAATTCAAATTAGATTATAAATATCAAATAACTGTTTAACAGAACCCAATAATTCTTTATTGAACATCAATTGTGTATTTTTTGTACATTAATATGGTGTAGGTGGAGTAAAAGGTGACTGACTCTAACTTTCACTATGTTCGGATGGCATCTGCAGCTAATGCTCTTTTTTCTTACTTTTCAGGTATTAGCAATTTCAATTTGATATATACAGTTGTGCTCATAGGTTTACATTCCCTGGCAGAATTTATGATTTCTTTCTTTGTTTATTTTTCAGAGAATATGAATGATAACACAAAAACGTTTCTTTCACTCATGGTTAGTATTTGGCTGAAGCCATTTATTATCAATCAACTGTGTTTACTCTTTTTAAATCATAATAGCAACAGAAATTACCCAAATGACCCTAATATAAAGTTTATATACCCCAGTTCTTAATACCATGAATTGCCCCCTTTAACATCAATAACAGCTTGAAGTCTTTTGTGGTATTTGTGGATGAGGCTCTTTATCTTCTCAGATGGTAAAGCTGCCCATTCCTCCTGGCAAAAAACCCCAATTCCTGTAAATTATTGAGCTGTCTTGCATGAACTGCACGTTTGAGATCTCCCCAGAGTGGCTCAATGATATTGAGGTCAGGAGACTGAGATAGCCACTGCAGAACCTTCACTTTATTCTGCTGAAGCCAATGACAGGTCGACTTGACCTTGTGTTTTGCATCATTGTTATTGGAATGTCCAAGTACGTCCCAGGCGCAGCTTCCTGGTTGATGAATGCAAATGTTCCTCCTGTATTTTTTTGATAACATACTGCATTCATCTTGTCATCAATTTTGACCAAAATTTCCTGTGCCTTTGTAGCTCACACATCCCCAAAACATCAGCGATCCACCTCCGTGTTTTACGGTAGGAATGGTATTACTTTCATCATAGGCCTTGTTGACTCCTCTCCAAATGTAGCATTTATGGCTGTGGCCAAAAAGCTCAATTTTGGTCTCATCACTCCAAATTACTTTGTGCCAGAAGGTTTGAGGCGTGTCTCTGTGCCGTTTGGCATATTATAAGTGGGATACTCAGTGGCATTTGTGTAGTAATGTTTTTTTTCTGGCGACTCGACCATGCAGCCCATCTTTCTTTAAGTGCCTCCTTATTGTGCATCTTGAAATAGCCACACCACATGTTTTCACAGAGTCCTGTATTTCACCTGAAGTTATTTGTAGGTTTTTCTTTGCATCCAGAACAATTTTCCTGGCAGTTGTGGATGAAATTTTAGTTTACCCGACTTTTGGTCTACCCGACTGTGATTCGGTTTCAACAGAACCCCTTATTTTACACTTCTTGATTAGAGTTTGAACACTGCTGATTGGCATTCTCAATTCTTTGGATATCTTTTTATATCCCCTTCCTGTTTTATACAGTTCAGCTACCTTTTCCCGCAGATCCTTTGACAATTCTTTTGCTTTCCCCATGACTCAGAATCCAGAATCGTCAGTGTGGCACTGGATGAAAGATGCAAGGGTCTGTAAGGAGTTCAGAAACTCATTGACCTTTTATACAAACACACACACTAATTACAAGCAAACAGATCACTGGTGAGGATGGTTACCTTTAATAGCCATTCAAATCCCTTTGTGTCAACTTGTGTGCATGTTATCAGGCGAAAATCACCAGGGTATGTAAACTTTTGATCAGGGTCATTTGGGTAGTTTCTGTTGCCATTATGATTTAAAAAGAGTAAACACAGTTGATTGATAATAAATGGCTTCAGCCAAACACCAACCATGAGTGAAAGACATGCTTTTATGTTACCATTCATATTCTCTAAAAATGGCTAAGAAATCATAAATTCTGTCAGGGTATGTAAACTTATGAGCACAACTGTATATACAGTATATATACCGTATATACTCGAGTATAAGTCATTCCGAGTATAAGTCGAGGCCCTAATTTACCACAAAAAAATGGGAAAAACATAGTGACCCGAGTATAAGACGAGGGTGAGAAATGCACAGCTACTGTAAGTGGAAAAGAGGGTCAACAATGCCCATTTGCAGCCTCACTGTGCCCATTTGCATGCCTCACTGTGCCCATTTGCAGCCATAGGTCCCCCGAACTTCAAACTCGGTAGTTAAGGGTTCCTAGATGCCCCCTAGCTGCAGCCAAAATTTGGGGTCTCTGAACCCAAATAGTCCCGAAATGACATTGCTGCAGATGGACACAGTTGACCGAATTTGGGGCCCCATATCTTGGGGCCACTTAGTGCTAAGAACCCCAAATTTGGTATGCAAACTCAGCACCATAAAATATCCAAAGCTGGGGTTTCTAGCACCAAGTGTCTCTGAGACACAGGGCCCCAAAATTCGGTTCAGAAAATGTCAAGCACTTTTCTGCAGCAGAGAATGACATTTTCCAAACCAGCTTTGGGGCCCCGTATCTCGGGGCCACTTGGTTCTATGAACCCCAGCTTTGGATATGTTGTGGTACCAGTTCCACTGGGGTTGCACACCAAATTTGAGGTTCCTAGCACAAAGTGGCCCTGAGATACGGTGCCCCAAATCGGTTCGGAAAATGACATTTTTTGCTGCAGAAAAGTGCTTGACTCGAGTATAAGTCGAGGAGGGCACTTTCAGCACAAAAAAATGTGCTGAAAAACACTCGACTTATACTCGAGTATATACGGTAATACAGATTTATATTACATATACGATTTTTTGTGAATGTAATCAATCAGCATACTATATCCCACCCCCATAGTGTTTAGCAATAGGAAGACATGGAGGAGAAGGGAGGGAAAGGAGTGTCATTTACCACTGTATACATGTCCGCACAGTTTATAGTCATGTGGGCTACATGGATAAGTAAAGGGGCAAATGAAGAGCTTAGAAGGGAACTGAAATTTAAACATGCTCTGTAGAGGACACCAGCTAGTCTACACAATCTCAACCTGCAGTGGGGACACATAGAAAATGGGAAGGACAGCTGAAGACAGGATCAATCAAGTATATTTTACTCTACACTCAATGACTGCTTTAGTGGATTTGTGATTAGAAACACTCTGTTATATACCATGTAATGAGAGTTTTTCATAGTCTTGGTTTATTGACACTTTAACTAATTTTCTAGTAAAAAATACTGTTAACATGTGAAACAATTCCCCCAAACATGAAATGGTTAAATGTTTTACTATTTGAGCCCCAAACCCAAACTTTTATCCCCCTGGTATCCAGCCGGTTTGAGGACCACTGCTCTTTGTGTAAAATCTGCGGTCTCTCTGTATCATTTAACAGATTATTTTGTAGGTGGTTTGTCTGTGAATCCTTTTGTCAGTGCTAGGGCAAAGATAATAACGTCAACGGGAAGTTCAAGAAAGCCACAATTTTTTTTGAAAGGGATACTTTCATGAAAGGCTCTTTAAATGTCAACTCTCTCACTATCAGGCTTTATATTTCCATGTAATTGTTCCAGGGCAACCTATGGAGTCATACAGCATGAGCATTCCATATGTGATTGGTTTTATATCTTTACAAATATTGTGCTGACAGCATCCATGCATCAGTTCAACACTTCTAGCGCATGGAAATAAAACCTGCTTAATGGAAATGCAAATGTGACAATACGTTCTCCTCTTACTTTATTTACCAGTCAATTTCAAGCAAACATCTGGAGGAACTGATCTTAAATCTCATCATTAGGAACAAAGTAGCCGTGTTTCCAATAAATAAGACATTTATAGAGGGATGAGCTGGATGTGAGTTAGTAGCAGATGCTTATGCGCTCATTAAAATCAGATGATTGTTTCCTGCACTTTACATTACTCAGGAGAAAGTCTGTTCTAAGGCAAAGCAATGTTACTGGAAATGAGAGATAAAAAGGAAACAATAGACAATAACAAAAAAAAGCTATAAAATGAAAATGACAACAGGTAAAGAAACTTACACGATACTGCATCATCCTCCACACACTCCTCTGCAAAGCCATTGGGTGCGTTGAAAAGAGGAAAAGGAAAAGTGAATGTCACATATTTTCATACAAGGCTTGTAAAAACGAATATCACACACTTCTTAAAAGGCTTTTTAAAACAGCTAACCCAATATTATAAATGAGTAGAAAAGTTTAACACTTGGCCTTCAACTAGTACAATTATTAGTTAATTAGATAGCTAATTAGAAAAATATGTTTACTATTATACAGGCATACCCCACTTTTAAGTACCCAATGGTGTGTATTTACTAAAGCTGGAAAGTGCAAAATCAGGCTCACTTCTGCATAGAAACCAATCAGCTTCCAGGTTTTATTACCAAAACTTAATTGAACAAGCCAAGGTTAGAAGATCATTGGTTTCTATGCAGAAGTGAGCCTGATTTTGCACTTTTTAGCTTTAGTAAATAAACCCCATTGTGTACTTAAAAGTGGGGTATGCCTGTAATTATGTTTTTTTTAAATAATGCTGAAAAAAAAAACAACAAATACATTATAATAATGCTAACAATCCATGTCAATTACAAATATCAATAGGTAACTCCAGTTCGATTTTGTTTTCTTTAGTTTTGCATGGGGTGTGGAAGGGTGAAGATTTCCGTCAGGTTTTTATTTCTGTCTGTGGTCCCTTTGGCAAGATTTTTCCTCTTTCCTTCCCTATGACATCTGTATGGCAAATGGGGGAACAGTTGTCACAGGGACAGGAAGCCACAAACTGAAATAAATAATGTCAAAAGTTCTAAGCCTTCCTCGCTGAAAATATGTTTTTGTTTTGCCTGCATGCCCATTATAGTGATTTCCCACCAAATCCTGCCCTAGCATATAAGCATATACTGTATATATATTTGTAACTATTTAGAAAACTGGTTGTATGTTGTAATTTTGGGTGGAGATGTTGGGGAGAAAAAATACATGAAATGGTTGCCTTTACTGTCCTGCTTTTGATTTGTCAGTCTTACTGAAGGTAGAGGACATAGTGGGGATGATTTACTAAAACTGTAGAGTGCTAAATCTGGTGCATGATAGCCAATCAGCTTAAAACTTCAGCTTGTCCAATTAGGCTTTGCAAAAAAATTTTTTAAAATTTAAAAATTATAATTAAAACCTGGAAGCTGATTCGTTTCTATGCAGAGCTGCATCAGATTTTGCACTTTCCAGTTTTAGTAAATCAACCCTGTTGTTTAATCTGTACTGAGAAAATTATGCAGGTTGTCATTGCTGAGCTCTCTTACTGATCTGAAATGGATCTGGTACCAATAACGTCCTAAAAAAGGTTTGTTCATAAAAAAAGGGGTATGCAGCAGCATGCTATCTGGGAAAGTAGGTATTATTAAATTAGTAAATATTAGTAAATTTTTAGTATTAGTAAATTATCAGTATTAGTAAATCACCCTCAGTTTGCAGTACATATTCCACCAATTGTAGTTACTTCACATAAAACTAAGATTGAAAGATCAGCTTGACGTTCCTAGAACTTTTTCCTCTGTCCTGATGAAGATATGTCATCCCACTACAGATTGTTTTTACATCAAATCACCAAAATATGAATTTGTTTTTTTTATAGGTTATTCTTCTTTACACAATTCTTATTCTATCTTTTGATGATGAGAAGCCTTTGAGCATTTACGTTTGTTGCTGCAGGCAACAATAATTTATGGGATAGTCAAAAAAATAAAAAGCATTTTAAATGCTTTTGGAGGTTTAGTAATTTTAATTATACAGATCTATGCATTAGACCTAGAGAGGAATAAAAGTGGCAGAACTGAGCTTGAATGAATATTCCTTCTGAAGAATGGTGGTTACGAACTATGCTTTATAGTTCAAATCAGTCACTCAGTTTAACACACGCCAGGGCAAGAACTGAACAGCTCAGCCAGTCATCAGTGAAAGTTCACTGCATTGCAGCTGAAAAATTGTGACAGTTGAGAAAAGTGTCATTTGTTGCATAGAGCTGTCTTTTTCCACTTGTACAGACAGAAATATGTAGGCTGCTATAGCTGACCTTATTCTAAAATGCTAGCTGCCTGTTTCAATCATGTCTGAATCACTGACCTGGAACAACCATGCAGCAAGTGACACCAGAACTCCTGATCAAAACAGTTATTGAGGGTCAGTAAATTATGTTTTTTTGCTTAGGTAATTTTAACCAGTAAATCAGCCAGGCTTCTGACATATTTACAAGTAGAAGGCACGTCAGCAAACTGATCACACATTACTTAAATGTTGCCTTCTGCAATAGCAATATCTCTCTGGGCACCTGGGGAAAAGATAAATCCACAAAGTGAGTAAACGTCTTATTAAAACAGGAATGTCTTTAATTAGACTTCTTCATAAAAGGGGATGGACATGGCAGTAGTGGTAGCAGAGGGGTGCGAGTGAATCTGGTGACCAGGGGATGGGTCATTTGGGACTGCAGCCTAAAGCAAGTGTAAACTCCAATAAAGTCTAAACATGAAACTGATATCAAACAAGTATTGTAAGAGAAACATAAAAAGGAGTTTGGAGGTTTAGTGTAGGTGTAAAGCCATTAAGGATCAATGGGTGGGGTTTGTAAGGCCCATCCAGATGACTGAAAATGGTGGCCAGGTCCAGGTGCTCTAGGTGTCCCTACTTGGTCTCTACTTGGTCAAGCTACTGCTTGGTCTCCCTACTTTCCCAGATAGCATGCTGCTGCATACCTCTTTTTTTATGAACAAACCTTTTTTAGGACGTTATTGGTACCAGATCCATTTCAGATCAGTAAGAGAGCTCAGCAATGACAACCTGCATAATTTTCTCAGTACAGATTAAACAACAGGGTTGATTTACTAAAACTGGAAAGTGGAAAATTTGCTGTAGCTGTGCATGGTATCCAATAAGCTTCTAACTTCAGCTTGTTCAATTAAGCTTTGACAAAAAACCTGGAAGCTGATGCAGAGCTATACCATATTTTGCACTCTCCAGCTTTAGTAAATCCACCCCATTGTCTTCTGCAATAGCAATATCCTCCTGGCACCCGTGGAAAAGATAAATCCATAAAGTCTATAAAAAAACAGGATAATCTTTACTATAAAAGCAGATATAGCAACAGTGGTAAAACAGTAGGTGGATCGGTGAGTGAGTCTGGCTGCAAGAGATGGGTCATATGGCAAAGTGAGTGTTGACTTCTTATAAGGCTAAACACAGTCATGCGACTGATAACAGCCTACTACTATAGGGGAAACTTAAAGAGGAATTCAAAGGCGATAAAAACTCAATTGGTGGGGTTTGTGAGATCCATCTAGGCGTTTAAACATGGTGGGCTAGAGTCAGCTGCTCTGGGCCACCCTACTACCCGTTTTCCCTACTTTCCCAGATACCCTGCTCTTGCACCCTTCTGGCTTTATTAAGAAGCTTATTCTAGGCAGTCCTTGGTGCCAGAACCTTTCCAGACTAGAGAGAGAGAGAGCACATCAATGACAGAGTACATATTTTTCTCAGTACTGATTTCCTTTTTCTGTTACTCAAACAATTCGTTTTAGAGTATATTAAAAGGTAAAACAATACAGTATGCAGTATGGCAACAAACCACCAAGTAGCCATGATCATTTTATTTTTAGGTAAAATCGTCCTAAAGTAAATGTCTAAATGTCTATAGAAGTAAATAACCCAAATGCGAATCTAACACCATGGTTCTTTTTAGCATAACTTATTCAAAAGTTCAATCATGTGGTTAAAGATGATTTTCCTACAGCTGCTCATTTTTACTTTTAATATCCACCCTGGAGTCAATAAACCCAATACACAGCTGTTCATATTATTAATCTGCAGGTATTTGCCAGAGATTTATGTTGCACCTTGCTGAATTTCTGTCCTTGTTTGCAAAGATTTATTTACAACAAACTTTGGCTAAATAAACAGTGTTTTTTTTTTTTTAATGATATAGGACCATGGTGATAATTACACTCAGTTAACTGCAGGCAGGTTCTCTGTGTTTTAAAGAAAGAGCACGGAATACACATCTGTTTACTGTTGTCAAAAGCCAAAACATTTGCATATGCAAAGTGTGCATTATTATTCAAAATGTCCAGAACTTGTGATGTAGATAATACTGCTGATTATGCACATGTGCATGCACACACACTAATGCAACCTAGTTGTTCTTCTGTTGTTAGTAGTGATATTGTGTATTATATTTTTCATTGAGCTCAGCTCCCTAAAGTAGTTCTAAAGATATTACTTTTTTTACCTTAATGCATTAAGGTAAAAAATATCCAAGTATTTGTATGCCCTCTGAGTCCTCACTCGATCCAACACCTTGCCCATCTGTAGTGGCTCTTTCCCTGCATTCACAGGATAGGGAGGCAGGGTGGTGGTTGGGGGGGGGGGGGGGTTATTGGCTCCTGCTACTGTCAATAAAATCCTGTGAGAAGGCAGGCGAGGTGGGGACAAGCTGTGTATGTCTATTGAGACACATAGCCTAGCTCAGGAGCGAGCGAGCACATGCGCCCCCCTTGGAAGTGGCTTCCTATGTTGGTGCACGGAGAAAAAGAGAAGACAAGAGCACCCACAGAAGAGGAGGTTCATGGCCACTCTGTGCTTTACCATTGCAAAGAGCAGGTAAGTATAACATGTTTGTTATTTACCATCAACAACCATAACAATCACTTTAAGCAGTTTATTCAAAATGGTTGTTATACACTGTACACTGGGGTCTTGTAGTCCTGTGTTTAGAGGAACAGGAGCCTGCTGCAGAGTGGAAGGTGAGATAAAAACATGACAGCACATGATATTGAATTAGAAGACATGATGCATAGCCATTTAAACAATGTGATGATTCAGTTTTAAAGAGTGAGTCCCCTTACCAAACATTGGTTTCAAGGTGTTAGTACCCACTTTTATGTAGCCAGCAAAAAATCAGAACAAAATCATATTTTCTCATTTCATAATCTCCTCTGCCAGGGCTAAAAGATTCTGCTTCCAGCAACTCTGTTTTAATATGTGAATTACACATTGCCAGGAAGGAACCACACAAGCTGTCCCACATGCTGATCCTGGTTAAATCTGTTCAGAACAAATGCCACTGCCTTTAGCTTTAGCTTCCTTGAGTTGGAGGATGTTCTCCCTGCCCTTCAACTAGAAACCATGTGCCATCTTCTTGTGCATGTAGTTAATTTCAGAGTTACTGGACCAGAGAATCCCCTTAGATGAGTTTGCACTGTCCTTCTATCACTAGTGCCAGTCCTTTTATTTGGGTTGCTTGACACCCAGCATAGGACAACCCACTTCCTGTGAGACGAAGGCTTCAAGAACCCACACCTGGGGGCATGTCATCAAGTTGCCCTGGATTCACAGGAGAATGTTACACAGAGCAGTGCCATGTCATTAAAAATAAAGCATTTCACCTCTCCACACGCACATCCGCATAGTTTCCAGTGATACACAGTGATATTCTAGCTTGGAGAGGAAGCTAAGGAGCCCCTCCTTGGTTTCGATCCGGATTTGGTGCACACTGTACGTTTTTCAGTTGACATTGAGTAAGTGTGGGCTTATGGTATGTCCCTGTACCTTTAAAGCTTATCTGAACCCAAGCACAAAAATCTACTATATTGCAACTTACAAGTCCTTAGAAGTGGTGGCTGAATTTGTTTTCTTTTTTTATTTTCACCTGGTCACTTCCTGTCCTAGGTTGACAATGCTCACTCCCTCCACACTTCTTATTAAGTACCATCAATGTCACTTTATGTAACCCTCTATTTTTGACTAGACACCTCTTCCTCGCATTCTTTCCATTACTAGAGAAAAGTGGTTGTGTAATTTACAGACAATATTTGACAAAGCTAATAAAAATGTTTGAGATGTTTATCAGGAAGTTACAAGAATACTGGATTACTGGGAGGATCAACAGGTATTTTCTGTGCTTACAGAAAATATTCTTAGCCTGAAAAAAACGAATATAAGCACCATCTTTAAAGACTTGTAAATTGCAATATAATACATTTTTGTTCTTCTTTAGATGTACTTTAACCACTTGAAGACCTTGATCAAGGCTGATATACCTTAAAACAGTAACAACATTTCTAGGGCATATTTCCTACATTCAGCTCATCTCCCCTCCCATTGCTCCCTCTCCACAAATATTGGCAATTGCCAGCTGCCAAAATGACAGCCAGGAATACCTATGTATTACTTGGGAGGGATGGCTGTCAAAATGCAGCCACCCTTGTGTAAAATGACACTTGCAGATTGTCTGCAAGTGTCATCTAGTAAAACTACAGTGCGCATTGCAGCCAAGTTCCCAGGTTTTTTATGAATGGTGAACTTGTTAATAAAAAGACTGTCTCCTTGAAAAGGTTTATGCCCCCTTCAAAACATCAGGTTCTATTTGGACATTCTATGCCTTTTATAAAGTGCATATGGAGCGGAGTGAATAGACCACACAGACACTAAATGTGAGGATTGGTGAGCATATTGCTAATATTAGAAAGAGCGTTAGGGAGCATAGCCTCTCTAAACATTTTCGGCAACGTCATAAGAAGAATCCCTTCTCTCTGCAAGTTATTGGGATTGAGAAGTATACTCCACACTGGCAAGGTAGTAATTTAAAAAGGCAAATTTCTCGCCGGGAGACCCATTGTATCTTTGAGCTAAAAACATTTAATCCAGGGGTCTAAATGTGGAACGAGCCATCATTGCTATATAAAAATGGCAGTTAATTGTCATAGGTTCTCTCTATTTTCTGGTCACAATTTTTTATTTTTTGTTTTTTTATTTATTTTCTTGATTTTTCAGATTTAAAATAAAGTTATTTTATGAACTGTTTAGCATTAGGTAATAATTTACAGTAGATGTGTTAGGTAATGTTTGACCTAGGATTAGTTGCAGTTCATATATGTGACCACTGGGGGGGGGGGGGTGGGAGTTGCCAGTATTTGGATCAATTTGCAGAAGTTTATTATTACACTTACCATTAAATGTACTTACTCAAATATATTTACCATTCTCATAGACTCATGTTGAGCAATGTTTTTTTTCCAGTGTCATTTCTGCTATAAATGTTTGCCCATGGATGTCCCAGATCATATTTTATTAAATATTTTAGTGATTTACTGCACCATGACGCTTCTCTTACTCTCTGCCATTATTTGACACTTGTGCTGGATGGAGCTTGGAGGATGGTCAGATCTGCTTTTATGATCTCTTTGTGGGGACACCCATGCTGCAATTTACTGGCAGGGTCACAAATCCTTCTGAAGGCTTGATGGTGAGAGCATCGACTCTCCTCATTATAAAAGTGTGTTTGATCCCTTTGATTTGAAATCAACCCTGTCCGGTAAGAGGCTTAATTTTTGGGCACTCTGGTCATGGCAGCACCAAATATTTGTGTCCAGCACTGAGCATGTTAAGTCACGGGGAAATGATTTATGTGGATTTGGACTATTCACAATATATTCATGAACTCTTTTTGGATTATTGTTTATTTGTTTTGACACTTTAGTAATTTATTGGATGTTATATATTATTTCAAATTCTTAAAAAAGGTATTTACATATATGGTTTATTTAAAGGAACATGCACACTTTCATTTGTACATTGTAGTTGAATTATTTGTGTACCTTTATGTGGTTGGTTTGCATATCACTTTTATATTTAGCTAAATTAACACATAATAGTGGCAGGGACATGCGCACTTTTGTTTTTTATTATTATAAGTCCGGTATTCAGGCTTTTCTTTGGTGCAGCAGTCGGTTGTCTTGCTAAATCAAGTGCTTTCTAATATTTAGGAATATTTTGAGTGAATAGGATACCTAGGATCTGATGCCCAGTATGCCAAAATTAATCTGTACAGACCAAGAATTAATGTGCACAAGCTGCGTTACTGATTGAGTTTACTACAGGTTATACCATGGCACTATTTGAGTGCTCGCACAATTTTCTGGAAGAGCATAAAAGAGGGTGGACACATGGTGCACTAACCAACCCTGGAAGGGAGGTAGGTGATGCATGAAGTGGACTCCTATATCTGACTACCAGTCTCACACAAGGGAACGCAGGATAGTAAATACTGGTATTATTTCTGTGGAATGTTTAAACCGAAAACACCAGAGGCTGTAAAAGTAACTATGAAAAACCTTAGGACAAAGATATATACAGTATGCTGTCTGTGGATACAATACTTATATGTAACATTAAGAGGATATATGCTTAATGCATCAGGTATGAACACTAGCATGTTATAAATAATGATGAAAATATCCACATGCAGGCTAACTACTATAGACTAAGAACCGATTACTTGTATTGTCATGTTGCACAGTTAAAAATAGATTTGCTATGACACTAAGACCTCATGCACACTGCTGCTTTTAAACTATCGTTTTTGTGAGTTTAGGTGTTTTTTTTTTTTCTGCCCTTGAACTCCCCAAATGTTATAGTATGTGTCCATGCACACATGGACGTTTTTAGCAGTTTAGTAGTAGGAGCGTTTCGATTATGTTTTCTAAACGCCCTGAAATCACGTTCAGGAGAGGGGATTTTGACCACTAAAAACTCTGAACGCTGCTAATAGTGCCTAAACTCTAGGCGCATTTAGCACTTCAGAGTTTATTTATTTCAATGTAAAAACATATATAAAACTGCGCAAAAGTGAAAACAAATAATAAACAGTAACAGCAGCTGTTCACAATGTCCAGACACAGAACAAATAAAAATGTAAAAAAAAAGTGCAAAAGTGCTAAACTGCAGTGCTAATTAATAAATAAAAAATATTATTAGAACCCAGTAAAGTCCATATAAACACAATTCCATATATGTACTTCAGAGCAATCAAGATGAGAAGTCCCACATGCCGTAAAAGTTGTGAAAACCAGCCATTGATTTCACACCGTGCTTAGCATAGGAAGTGTGACCCGCTAATAGGAGTGGTCTCACTTTGTTTACAATACATGAAGCCAGAGATCCGGATCACTGGAATACCCTCCCCTGTGTCAGGGTAAGTGGCACCATAGAAATGGATGGATGGATGAAGCCCTCCCTGCGTGATTACCCCACTAGGATGAACTCAAATCACCGGGCATGAAAATGAAAAGGTAACCAACATAGCGTAATAACGGTTAGGAGGATGTAAGCCGGTAACAAGCTCATCAAAGCAGGGAGGGGGGAGAATACCATCCATGGGACTGTAAGGGTCAGATGCAGGTCCTCTGATTATCCTGTGGCAACCAGGAAGCAAACCAGCATGGAACGCAGGCAGAAATGACATCACCGGATGGACGAGACGGTCGGACAGGCAAGCAGGCTACGCGCTCGGAGCTCCAGCTCCTTCTACAGGCCTGGCTTTGTGTATTGTAAACAAAGCGTATTGGCCTGCTCTTATTAGGGGGACACACTTCCTATAGTAAGCGCGGTGTGAAATCACTGACTGGTGACACCTCTGCTATTTATTTCAATGGCCTGAATACATTTAAATTCTAGCCACTGAAATAAATAAACGTCAAACTCCAAACACTGCTAAACTCACCTAAACTGGTTTAAAAAAATGCAGCTTAGGTGAGTTTATAATGCTGATTTTCTCTTGTCAGTATAAACAGTGTTTACAAGAAACCAATGTGCGTTAGGCTTAATATAATAATACAGATGAATCCACTTGATTGGGAATGTGCTTTTAGATACGGTATTTTATATTATGTTTCAGTAAATGTTATTTTGTTTTTAATGCTGAGAACTTGGCTTTGTTGAATATGATCTATGATGCAATGCAAACTTCATGCTTACTTTATAACAAAATTAATAGTTTGAAATATGAAGTGGCACAAAGTGATTATTTTTGTATTGGACTTGTTGTTTCAATAATGCAAAACCACATTCTGCAATATGAAAAAATTCCTTATTAGATATATAGATTTTCCTGATTCAGAGGAAAATATCTAAATTGTAATACTGTAAAACAATCTACTGTTATATTGTATTTACTATCTCATTCATATGTAGATCAAAGGGAAAACTTTTGATCTGCATATGACATCAGATAAAGAAACTGTTCAAGTAAAAACATATATTCCTATTTACTGCATTATTAACACTTAGTTAACCCTAATTAACATTTATCAACTCCTTTCATCCCTTAGATATTATTTTTATGCTGATTTTTTTTATTTCTGTTTTTTACTTTTAAACTTTAAGCCTTTTTTTTCATTATATTTGCTATTTTTTTTTTAGTGTTGCATAAAAAATGTGCAAACTTGCATAATGGGCCTTAAGTTCCAACCTGCCGATGGACCCTGTAATTGTACCTTTACGAGTGTGGAACTCTGTGGCCCTGTCGAAAACATACTGCAACAAGCTATTGGTCAGTACTTCCCTCTATCCTCCCTTGCTCTACTCCTTGTAGATATAAATGTTAAGAATGGGGAAATGGCTGGTATAGCAATGGTTTGATCTCCCAAAATGGCTGGAATCTCTCAAATGCATTCAAACAATTCTTCAAACGGAATTCTACCCCTGTAATCCCCTACAGGGGCTATTATAAATACCTGCAGCTATCCAATATTATTCACTGTGTTGGAAGGGATGCGGATACATTGGCTCATTGCAACATATATGGTGCAGCTGTGGAAAACTTACAATTTATATCTACAATCAACACATCTCTTCTACACCTGATCCAGTGCTTGCACTCCCAGATGTGGGGATTGAACGTTGGCCTTGCAACTACCACACCTTTTTCACTAATATATTACTAGTGGTCAGATATCTATTGCAAGATTTTGGGAAAAAAATATGGTAACCACTTGAGGCTCTGTGGTAGAATCCATAATACCCATGCCCAAGTTGAGTTCTTATTTTCGGGAGCCTATTGTAAACGATCAGTTTTCCAGAAAACCTGTCCCTGCTTGCTACACACAACAAATGTACAGTTGTGACCTAATGACCCAGTCTTGCTTCCATTATGACCACCATATTTTTCCCCAATTGTTCTTAGTGTTCTTAATAATTGCTTTGACCTAACTAAACCCTGAAGCATGACACTATTCAACTCTACTTATTAGTATCCCTTAGCTAGCTCAATCACATATCATATTACATGATCCTGATCTCAGATATATCTTTTTGCAATAGGTAGTAAATCACATTACCAATATCGTCTTTGTAGTGACTGTTTTTTCACCTTTCTCTTCTTGGTTCCCTCCAGCCTTTCTCTTTACTCCCCTACCTTCCTCCCTTCCGTTCTCTACCCTACCCCTTGTGTTTTACAAATGCCACATCTCACACCAATCAGTGCTCACCATGCTTGAGTGTAACTATAGAACTCAGGTGCATATTATGAATATTGAATCTATCTTATGCTACTGTAAAGATAATTTTCTCTTTTGTACCATGGCACACGTCGTAACCACAGTGCCTTATGATTTTGGAATTTAAAAAAATAAAAAATAAAATTATAGTTAAAAAATTAGCAAAATTGGAAAAAAGGTTCTCCTTTCATTTGTAAATAACTTTATCATGCTTTGTACCAGAAACAATTTTATTGTTATTTTAAATTAATTATAGAAAAAAAGTGTATACTTTTTATTTACAGGAAAACTACTACTAAAAAAAAATCTAAGACTGGTCAAAATTGAAAAAAACTAAAACTTTTGTACTTGCTGCCATAAAATTATTTTCTTGGAGTTCATTAAGGGACATACCCTGTTTCCCCGAAAATAAGACCTAGCGTGATTGTCGGTGATGGCTGCAATATAAGCCCTACCCCTCAGATAATCCCTAGTTAAAGTCCTTGTAGGTCTTCTTTTCAGGGTAGGGCTTATTTTCGGGGAAACAGGGTAGGGCTTATTTGGGGGGTAGGGCTTATATTGCAGCCATTGCCAACAATCACGCTAGGTCTTATTTTCGGGGAAACAGGGTAGAATCAGTATTAATTCTAACACATACTGTTTTACTGATGCCTACAGGAGATCTGTCACTAACAAACATAGCTGTTAGTCAGATAGAACCTTTCCCACACTGCTTATGCTCCAGTTTTATGTAAGCAGTGGGTGGGAGTGGATCATAAAGACAGAGGGGTGGGACTGTGGTAGCTTACAGCTCAACAGCTGCCTGAAGAACCTTTTGTGTGAAGCTGGTATCAGAAAAGGTCTGAACAACCATCTGGTAAAACTTTGTGAACATGTGAACAGAAGAACAGGTGGCAGGCTTTCAAATATGAAGAACAGATTCCGGATGTTGAAGCCCAGCAACACTAGCTGATCTAGTGGTGTGCATCAGACAAATAAAGGAGGATCCTTATCCTGAGCCCATAGGTTTGAATGTTCGGTGGCCTAAACCACCCAACAACCGAGGGACAAGAGACATCTCTTATGGGTGAAAATTCTGTCATAGAGAAGCAACAGCCTAGAGATAAACTCGAACAGCTCACAGCACATCCAAACAATGGAGTAATATCTCCTTGGAATGTAACAGCACAAGTCAGAGAGATAAAAGCACAATGTCCTGGTTAAGGTAAGAGAGAGAACTACTATAGGAAGAAATGGGGCCTTAGGGCTCAAGACACTCTTTTCTCTGTGTAGCACCAGAAAAGCTTCTGTACAAGATAAAGCTGCTAATTCAGAAGCTACACTGTGAGTGAGAGTAGGTAGAGGAATCTCTGCTAAGTTTGAAAGGGCAGCTTTTCAATAGCTGACAGAGCCAGGTTGAGATACCACAGAGATATGTGTGGATGTACAGGTGGAGCTATGTGAATGACACCCTGGTGTTGATTAAGGCCAGACTGGAGAAAAGCAAGGGTACATGCCACAAAGTACCCATTTGAATGGAAATTCCTTGCCTTGCACCATGTAAAGTAGACTTTCCAGATGCAGTGATTTCCTAGCTTTTAGGGGTATCTGGACTTGAACAGCCATGCCATAGACGCCAAAGACAGTGAAGAACGGTGGTAAACTGTAGGGCTGCAACTAAAGATTATTTTCATAATTTATTAGTTGGCCGAATATTGTTTCGATTAATCAATTAATCTCATAAAATCCTAAAAAAAAAAAAATGAGTATGCCATTTTTTTGTTTATTTCAAATAATAATGAAAAAACTGAGTGTTACACTCAACATAACTACTGAAGTAAATTCCTCATTTATTACTGACAATGCAGTGAGGGGGCTGGCCCTGAATGGGAGAGGGTACCGTACTGGAAGGTGGTAGGGAGTTAGCTAGTTTGGAGACCAGGCAATAGAGGAAGTAGGTTGGGAGGGAGGGAGTTTGGAAGAGAGGCATGTAGGACAGGAACTGGACCAGAGGGGGTTGCGATTGAAAGGGAGTTTTTTTGGACAGGGGACCAGACCCAAAAGGGGGAGAGCGGGCTGGAGAAACTGGACCGGAGTGTGGGAAAGAGGTGGCATCTCTGGACCAGAGTGTGGGAGTGAGAGGCTGTGTATTCCTCAAACTGACACCAATGATGGGGCACTATCCCCCCCAGGAACACCAATGATGGAGCACTATCCCCCCCATGAACACCAATGATGGAGCACTATTCCCCCCAGGAACACCAATGATGGGGCACTCTTTACCACCAGGAACACCAATGATGGGGCACTATTCCCCCCCAGGAACACTAATGATGGGGAAATATTTCCCCCAGGAAAACACTAATGATGGAGCTCTATTCCCCCCAGGAACACCAATGATGGAGCAATATTCCCCCCAGGAACACCAATGATGGGGCTCTATTCCCTCCAGGAACACCAATGATGGGGCACTATTCCCCCAGGAACACCAATGATGGGGAAATATTCCCCCCAGGAACACCAATGATGGGGCACTATTCCCCCCCAGGAACACCAATGACAGGGCACTATTCCCAGGAACACCGATGATGGGGAAATATTACCCCCAGGAACACCAATGATGGGGCACTATTCCCCCCCAGGAACACCAATGATGGGGCACTTGTCCTCCCAGAAATACCAATGATGTGCACAATCCCCCCCCCCAGGGACACCAATGATGGGGCACTTGTCCTCCCAGAAATATCATTCATGTCACTGTTTTACTTTGAAAAGTAAGCCTCTGTATGTATACCTTATTGATATCGCAGCTTGGCGCCCACGTGACCGGCTGCTTCTCTCTTCTCTCTATCTCCTCTCACAAGGCAGAAGAGCGGGTGGGGGTGAGAATCTCCCTGCTGACGTCAGAAAAGAGGAGGAGAGAGGCGGCCGGGCCCGGTCACATGAGTGCTGTTTTGTGAAAGGTATACAGCGGCGCCGCCAGCTTGTACAGAGGGGAATATAGAAAGAACACTCGGACGAAGGCGGAGCTGACAGGCAGGGACGAAGGTGCGCTCTGTGACTAACTAATCGGAGCAACTAATCGATAAAGAAAATAGTTGAAAACGAATTTCATTATCGATTATTAACGATTTTATCGATTAGTTGTTTTAGCCCTAGTAAACTGACCTGTTGAACAGAAGATTTGGGCAATATGGGGAAGCCCGCAGAGAGTCTGCCACAAGTCTGTTGAGGTCCAAGATTACCACATCAATCTGAGCAAGTTTTTTGCAGCAAGTAGCACTCACATGTCTTCATTTTTGATTCTGAGAAGCAGATGAGGAAGGAGTTTCACTGATGGTAAGGCATGGATCAAGTTGAACTGATTCCATGGAGTTATCAGGGAATCTGATCCTATGGCTAAAGGATCCCTGAACTCAGGGACAAACCTGACTAGTTTGTTGTTGGATCTGGAAACCAGGAGATCCATGTCTGGTGTTCTCCACCTGTAACAGAGGTCTAGATATATCTATAGGTGAAGGGGCCATTCTCCACAATCCAGACATTGACCAATTTTCCTCGCACAGAATGTGCACAGTAGATAGGGCTGGAAGATGAAGTGAGGCTGTTGGTTCCTCCCTAATGGTTGATTTACACCACTGCTGTGGCCTTGTCCAGCTAAATCCAGGTTGGATGATTCTAAAGTTTATAGGCCCAGTGTTGAAAGGATAACCAAATTACTCTAAATTCCAATATGTGGATTTTAGGACAAAATGCTTACATTGAAAGGATGCCCAGGACTCCTACCCAGCCTGTTAGGCTGGTGTCTGTCATGAAAATCTTCCAAACCGAGGACAGGAAAGATTTCCCTGAATTCAGAGCTGCATTCATGAGCCACCAGGCCAAGAGTAGCCTGGTCCTGGGAGTTGGATACTTTATCTGGAGAATGTTTCTTCTTGTTCCACAGAGCTTGAATGTTGAGTTGTAATAGTCTTAAATGAAATCTGGCACACATAATAGCCTCAAAGGAGGCCATCAAGCCCAAAACCCTCATGCAAAAAGCAAAGGGATGATTGGTTCCAGAACTGCAGAACCTAAAAACTGAGATGTTGTCTTTGTGGGAGAAAAAAACATGGATTGGGTCTTATCTAGAAGAAGGAAAGGGTCTGCTTCTCTTAGCAGAGAAATAACATCCAGTCTCCTAAGACGCAAGCAAAAACTGGAGAATGATGGAATGGGAAGGGGTTAAGCTGGACATAGATAGATCAAAATCTGTCTGGTTTAGCAGGGACTGGCAGAATTTTGATCTATTTATGGGCTGTTCTCGCTAGAGAGAAGTCAATCTAATGTTTGGCTTCTCTCGATCAGGATTGTTGTAAATGTTTCATTCAGTCAGCACATGCAGCCAATCAGCTGCAGAATTGATCAGTATATTCAGACAGTAGAGGAGTCCCACTGTCAGAATAAAATAACACAGTGAGATGGATTTCTTCATCCACCTTGAATGCGTGAATTTGTTTTTTTTGATCAGATGCCTGGCTGATGAAAAAAAAAAGGTCCATCAATGGCCAGTTTTAGATCTGGCTAACTAAGAGCTTTGTTTGCTTTTGTCCAATCTCCTGTAGACAGCAGTATAACCAACTTGTCTCAAAGTTAATACCGATTCTTAAGGGCTGAAGAAAAAAAAAAAACACAAAACAAGATAGTTGGAGGAATTCCTCCACCTGGACATTGTATTCTGACAGTGGGTCCCCCTGCTGTCAGAATACACTGATCATCAGCAACTGATCAGCAAAAAATTTCCAGTGATGAGCAGGAAAGGGTCACACACAGATTGAAATTTGATCTGTCTATGCCCAGCCTTAGGTATCACACTTTGCAGAAAGGCCTTGGTGCGGCAATGTGGCTTCACATATATTTGTAAAAGCATGCAACCAAAAAATGCATGTCTACTCCAAATAACAGTTTTAACTTGTCTAGTTGGCTAGCAGGTAAATATGTTGGGGAATTTGTTGTACTGTATTGTTCTGTAAAATGCCCTGCCCAACTTCTGGAGCCTACAGTATAAGAATTTACACAGCCTGGGAAGCAGATATACTCTATCCTGGGCCATTTGAGACCATTTGTGCCCTGCTCTTATGTAATGTTCCCTGCTTTCATTTAATGTGCTCACCAACCCCCTGTAATCTGTCCACCTAATCCCCTGTAATCTGCCCTGCTGACCCCCTGTACTCTGCCCTGCTGAATCACTCTACTCTGCCCTGCTGACCCTTACATTTTGCCATGCTGACCCCTATTTTTTGCCATGATGAGCTCATGTGCTCTGCCCTGCTAAACCCCATGTTCTGCCCTGCTGACCCTCTGTATGCCATCTTCCTGGCCCCCTGTACATTGCTTATCTCAAGTTTGACCCAGAATTAAGCATTTTTGCAGAACAAAACCCACAAGTTTCACATTGAATAGTATGTTTTAATATTTATTCTATTTGTAAATGCTTTTTCTAAAAATATTTGTTGTTATATCAACAGCTTGCTGATCACACCAATGTTCCATAAGATGTTGATGTGAACATTATTTCATGGGTTCCTCAGAATCTCAAACTTTTTGTCAAGGGTTCCTCCTATGTAGAACAGTTGAGAAACCCTGATCCAGTGCTTCTCTACCCAATGCCTTGAGTAAAGTACCTCTTCATGCAATTATAAGTTGTTATTTTGTTTGATGATCCTTTGTTGTAATTTGCTTTGTATTTGTGTTTTGTTTCATTTGAGCAGAACTTTTCTATTTGTTAAATCAATGGTGAGAAAATGCCAAACTGGGAACGTGAAGGAATTTGTTTTTTATCTCACAATTTTTGAAACTCCTAAATACAGAGTAATCAGTCTTTTCTTAGCCAAAGACAATTTATGTAGCACAATATTAATTTAAGGATCACTTTTTGTGTCATTATGCACAGCTTGGGCCTGGAGGTCTAATTATTCGTTTGATATGCTCTTTTCCAACACCTAGTACCTACAGTAGCTTAAAGTATAAATAAAGGCAAAAAATTTTTTATTTTTGTTCGAGTAGAGATAGCTTAGAACACCTGTCAGGTTTAATTGCTGTCTGTTCCCTGTTAAGGAGATTTACTTTCTCTATTTGACCTGTTTACGATTATCATTGAATGTGAAAGTAAAAGAAAGTTCCAAATTTTGGTTTGTCCCCAGAAAAGTAATAGGGGTGAAAATCTTCCAATGGGGCACTAGTTCTGATGACCTGAGGGTCCTCAAGGAATTCCCTTAATTTGCAGGGATTTTCTATGACTTCCTGTTTGACTATAGGACAGGAAGTAAAAATCCCTGCAATGGGACATAGATGGCGAAAAAAAAACCTGACAGGGGTGATACCCTCTCTTACTCTATCCAAATGTTTTGCCTATAGTTTTACTTTAAAGCCAACTTGGTAAAAATTGAACAATAAAAAAGGTTACAGTGTTAATAAAAATCAAAATCAAAACATAACAAAAGTAAAACGATGTACCATATCCAACACCAACACTGTACAGGATTGTTTTGGTATAGCACTCCAATCTTTATGGTAGACTATAATCCTGTATTAATTGTTGCTGTAAGAGAGGAAATATGAATATTGCGTTATAACGTTTTTTTGTGGTAATAAAACAGCCATACATATACAATTAAAGTACCAAATCTCATTCTTGCCATTTTGATATATAGAATGTATAACGTATAGTAAGGGCATACCAATCTATCCATACTGGTACCAACAGCAGTTGTTGGTTTTTCATGTAAACTGTAGGGTTTAAAGTGTATGTTATATCTTCCCGAAAGTGATCTCAGTGTCCTCGAAGAACGAAGAGATTTAGGTTGACCACATCCAAGAAAGACCTGATGAAGACAAAATATATGTATGATAAAGTGTAACATACATTATTTAAAAATAGAAGTAAATATTATTGGCATATATATGAAGTAATGAGCATTGTAGCATTCTTAGACTGACAAAAATGACAAGACCTGACAAGACCAAGGCTGATCTTGCTTTTCTAACCAATCACTGAGGGATAAAATGAATATCCTACTTAGCATCTTTTTAAAAAATTTTTACAATTAGCATTTGTATATGATTCACTGTAGCTTAAGACATTCCTTTGGCTGTAAAAAACTAGGACAATATTGTGGCCTTTTGAGAGTTCAGGGTGATTGCTGATTGCAGCATAGTTATGCATGTATATATGAGATTATTAGGTACCTTTACAGAGTGAGGTGCAACAACTGAGTGGTCCTTGAAGCAGCTGAGTGTGCTTAGTGCTTCTTTGTGTATTTGCTTATATCTACGTACATTTGTTTATGTCCATATGGGCTAAGATGTATACAGGGCCATCTTTGCCATCAGTGCAATTTTGTTTTCCACCCAACATCCCAAAAAACAAATAAACACACACAGACTTATGTATTGTATTGTATTGCAACTGTACTCTCTGCCCTCATGTTGTAGAGTGCTGCACAAACTTTTGGCGCTATATAGATCTTGTATAATAATCTCAAAAAACGTTAAAAACGTAAACATGAAGAACTGGTCCACGCTCACTGATTGGTTGCTAGGGACAGGGAGACAGCGGGGCTGGCTTGTAGCCAGAGCTTTTTTTTTTCTTGGAGAATAGGTGCAGGAACTTCCTTGCAGAGAGACATAGAACAGCTCCAAATAATCAGCGCATTGCAAAAGGAGAAAGAGGCACAGAGTATCGCACTCAGTCTTGCATAACACAGAGGGCTTAGGAGTGCATACTGTGCAGTGCTGAGGTGTTTGTATCACACAGGTCACAGCTCAGCACAAGGGGCAGTACTTACATATCCACTGCCAAAGTAACTATCTATTGCTCACTTCTGCACACCTCTTTGCTTACCTCTGCACCCCATCTACATTTTATCTCTGTATCCCCCCGTCCACAGCTTACCTCTGTATTCCCCCATACACAGCTTACCTCTGTATCCCCCCATCCACAGCTCACCTGTGTATCCCCTGTCCACAGCTCACCTCTGTATCCCCCTTCCACAGCTCACCTCTGTATCCCTCCCATCCACAGCTCACCTCCAGACCCCCAGCCACAGCTCACCTCTGTATCCCTCCGTCCACAGCTCACCCCTGTATCTCTCCATCTACAGTTTACCTCTGTATCACCTCTATTCACAGCTCACCTCTGGACCCCCGGCCACAGCTCACCTCTGTATCCCTCCATCCACAGCTCCCCTCTGTATCCCCCTTTCACAGCTCACCTCTGTATCCCCCTTCCACATCTCACCTCTGGACCCCCGGTCAAAACTCATCTCTGTATCCTTCCGTCCACAGCTAACCTCTGTACCCCCCCATCCACAGCTCACCTCTAGACCCCCAGCCACAGCTCACATCTGTATCCCTCTGACCACAGCTCACCTCTGTATTCCTCCATCCACAGCTCACCTCTGTATCCCCTTGTCCACAGCTCACCTCTGTATCCCCCCGTCCACTGCTCACCTCTGTATCCCCCATTCACAGCTCACCTCTGTATCCCCCCATCCACAGCTCACCTCTGTATCCCCCTTCCACAGCTCACCTCTGTATCCCCCTTCCACAGCTCACATCTGTATCCCCCTTCCACAGCTCACCTCTGTATCCCCCCATCCACAGCTCACCTCTGTATCCCCCTTCCACAGCTCACATCTGTATCCCCCTTCCACAGCTCACCTCTGTATCCCCCCATCCACAGCTCACCTCTGTATCCCCCATCCACAGCTCACCTCTGTATCCCCCCATCCACAGCTCACTGCTGTATCCCCCGTCCACAGCTCACCTCTGTATCCCCCATCCACAGCTCATCTCTGTATCCCCCCGTCCACAGCTCACCTCTGTATCCCCCTGTCCACAGATCACCTCTGTATCGCCCCCGTCCATAGCTCACCTCTGTATCCCCGGTCCACAGCTGACCTCTGTATCCCCCGTCCACAGCTCACCTCTGTATCCCCCCATCCACAGCTCACCTCTATATCCCCCAATCAACAGCTCACCTCTGTATCCCCCCATCCACAGCTCACCTCTGTATCCCCCCGTCCACAGCTCACCCCTGTATCCCCCCCATATAGCTCACCTCTGTATCTCCTCCCCCCATATAGCTCACCTCTGTATCCTCACCCCACATAGCTCACCTCTGTATCCCCCCCCACATAGCTCACCTCTGTACCCCCTCCCATAGCTCACCTATATACCAGCTTACACCCCAATGAATGAATGAATGAATGAATGATTTGTAAAGCGCAGCAAATGCGAATTGAATCGCCTCAAGGCGCTGAGATACATTCTCTGTTGTCAGCTTGTTAGAAGAGGAAGGTCTTTAGTTTTTTTCTGAAGGCCTGGTGGTTTTCTTCCATGCGGATATTGGTTGGAAGAGCATTCCATAGTCGGGGTCCTTGGACTGCGAATCTTCGTTCTCCCTTTGCTTTGTAGCGGTATTTGGGAATGATAAGGAGGTTTTGGTTGGCTGATCGAAGACTGCGATTCGGTGTGTAGTGTTTTATTTTCTCCCGGAGATATAGCGGAGCATTTCCTTGTATACATTTGTGGGTGAGGCAGAGGGTGTTGAATGTGATCCGATTCTTCGCGGTTAGCCGTGGATGTGAAGCAGCTTACACAACCTGCTCCCTCCCTACACCACTCTCACCTCTTTTCACAAAATTCACCCCTCCTCCCCACCTTGCACTATACCTCCAAGGCTCCAACCTCACTACAGCTGATTCTCAGCAGAAGTCCCCTCCCCCTCTCTCTACAGTTCTTCACAGCGGTGCAACACAGTGCAGTGTCTGCCTAACAGACCTGTAGCAGTAGCACACAGCCAGAACACTTCACTTGGCTCTGTGCTACACAGGTCTGATAGGCGGGGGTGGGGGCGGGAGGAACACAGAGTGCCACTCTCAGAGTGGCACTCTCACAGAGTGCCACTCACAGACACAGCCGCTCCGGTCCTGCAGCTCCTGACAGGGGAGAAGCGGGGCTAGAAGACTATCTAGCACATGCAGCCCACAGCTGTGCTTCTCCCCTGTCATAGCGTGGCCGCTTGGGAGAGCAAGGGGGAGGGGGATGGGGACAGTCGGCTGCACCCTCTACTCTGGGAAAACTGCGGGCAGCATGGGGCTCAAAGGGCAGCTGCTTTGGGCCCTCCAACAATGACTGGGACCTGGGCAGCTGGCTCGTTTGCCCCACATAAAGACAGCCCTGGATGTATACATTATGCGCCTCCGCCAATGTCACTGGTTACACATGTTACACAATGTAGCAGCTATTTTTTTTTTTTATACATTTGGGTATTTGAGTTATGATATCCAGGTTTCTGCTTTACAGATGTATTTTCTGAGAAGAGCTGTAGCTATAACCAGGTTAATACTAATACTTATACTAGTCATATCCAGGCTAGTATTTTGTTTTTCTAATATAATATTTTTTGAAAAAAAAAAAGAAAAGAAAAGGCAAAGACAGGGAAAAGGGGAAAGAAAAGGAGAACAAGGAAATGAAAAGAAAAGACAAAATAGAAGAAAAGAAAAGGAAGGAAAAGAAAGGAAAAAAGGGAAAAGAAAAAGAAAAGACAAAAGAGAAGAAAAAAGAAAAAGGAAAAGAAAGGAAAAGAGAAAAGAAAAAGGAAAAAAAAATGCGAAAGGGAAGAAAGGGAAGGACAAGAAAAAAAGAGAAAAGGATAAAAGGGAAAAGGAAAAGAAAAGACAAAAGAGAAGAAAAGGAAGGAAAAGAAAAAAGAAAAGAAAAAAAAAGAAAAAGAAAAGAATTGACTGTCTGTCATGGAACATCAGTGGCTCCAGTACTTTAGAGACAACTCTTTTTTAGAAGGATGTTAGCAAGCACATCCCCTGTATATATATCTCTCAGTGAAAGTTTTTTCAAGGCATATATAAAGAGTCCTAAGACTCTCCTTCCCCATTTTTGCAGCTTAATGTTCCCAACATGCCCAGAGCTCCTAAGATAAAGCAAGCATAAAATAAAGAATCCTGTGCCTATGTTCCTTCTTACCCTGTTGCTGTTTGGTAATTACTGTATGTCCTCGTCATGTGACAATCTACTGTAATTCATCAGGCACCTATACTGTTTAGCTCCAATATTTATGAATAGCCAACCAGTATCATTGTATGTGAAAGATGAACATTGGCCATTGAATTTGCATTATTTAATTAGAGCAAATCTTGCTTATCATTTATTATGGACCAATCGGAACTGCAATAGTCCCAAATGCACAGTCATCTGATGATTTTAAACTATTTGCAAAGGCACATCTGTAATTAATGTAATAAATATTTTACAATTACTTGGGTATTCATTTTCAGAATTTGTTACAACTAATATTCAATATTAAAATTTATATTATCCGTAGGCTTTACACACTATTGTTTTAATAACCAGACACAGCAACAGCTGTTTTAAACTGTAAAATATGTTTATAAATTAATGTAGTAAGAGGAAACAAATATGTTTTAATAATGGGTACATAAATGTTTATGAATCACACCTATTTGCCAGAAATGATAAATAATAATGAGCATAGCAAACACAACATTGCATCATTATACCATACATAACGATATGTAATACTGGTGAGTTGAAGCGTTTACTGAATTTTATGTATTCTTTTATGTACCAGTAATCATCTACTCTTTAGGATTATAATTAGAGCATCCTGAATGTACCAAGTATAAAACAAGATAAAATCATTAGGATTGACTTATAAAAATGTATACAGCAAAATTGATTTTGCCCAACACACGCAAACAGATTAGCGCTGTCTTGTGTATAGTAAATTGAAAAAAAAAGTCAACATTGATCTGGATGCTATTTACAATCTATATTTTTTCTTTGTCCAAGCTTATATTGCACTTAGTTAAAACTGCATGTCAAAATGTTCAGTACATGCAGGCATATAGAAATGGGAAATGATACGCATTTTGGAAAGGCTGATCTTTCCCTAACCCCATAGTCAATTAATATACCCATCTCAATAAAAGACCATTAAGAAGGTTCAGGAGGTAAAATGTGATAAGGCTAACTCAAACATTACAAGAAAATTTAAAGATGAATATTGAGGAAAGTAAAAATTCTTCCTTATAGTGAGGTTGCCCCCACACCGAGAGGGTTCAATGCTCGTTTAAAGTGGTTGTAAACCAAGTTACACCACTTGTACCTACAGGTAAGCCAATAATAAGGTTTACTGTAAACATTTCCTAAACCTGCATGGTTTAGGAGATATTTACCATATAACCTTGCACCAACATCATCGGCGCATGCGCACTGAAGAAACGGCCTATTCGTGCCTTTTCTTCAGGGCTGGCGCTGTGACCGGCAGCTCCCATGCGCATTCGTGGAAGTAACGTCATCGTGGCTGCGGCCAATCACAGCGCCGGAGCCCACAAACCCGGAAAAAACTCCAGGAGAGATGTCGCCGGTCACAGTGTTGTGCGGGGTAATCTTCCTTACCAAATCCTCAGCTCCTGCAGGCTCCCTCTGTGCTGCTAGACCAGTCCCTGCAGCCTCCTCTCCCCTGTGATCCAGCAGTTCCAGGTCCTCTGATGTAATCAAGTACAATGCAGAGCTCATAGCCCTACACTGGATGTGAGGACCTTGAGGAGCAGCCCACTCATGAAGTGCAGGGGAGTAAAGGAGAGCAATGGCTGCTGGGAATTGGTGGATTAGAGAAGTAAAACCATTTTTCCAAACCCTACTTGAATATATTATTTGCTGCCTATATATTTGGATCTTCTCATTTTTTTTGACCAAAGGTAACCTCTGTTTATGTACTTTTTTTGCTGAATGCAAGATCTGAATTATTGCTGTGATAGGTTTTCAAGTGCGCTTGTCACAATATTAACAGATCTACAATATTATCTAATAAGGAATGGTAAATTACTGTCCTAAACAGACTAATTAAACTACAGGTATGAGTGGTGGTATGCTGAACCTCAAATGGGTCAGTGAGGCTTTTTATAAGTTTTGGGTAGGATTAGAAAACAAGCACACATGTGCTTGTGCCTATTAATTTCAAATTATGCCTGCTTTTGTTTTGCCAGATGAATTTAAGGTGGACCTGATTGAAACATTAGGAGTTGCTATGTTATAGGGAACATTTTGAAATGTTAAAGTAGAAGTCCAGTCATATCCTATCTAAACTTAAACCTGCTCCTACCCCCATTCTAAGCCCTATACTAACTACCCTGTAGAGGAAAGATGGAGAGGAAAAGACCTAATCTAAAGGCCGTCTGCCAGGTTTCACTGATAGTGAGCCCTTGTAGATTTCCAACTCAGGGTTCCCCAGGGTGGGGAGTCTAAGCCCCAGCCTGCTTCTTTACCAGGGCCCCTAATGGTGGGGATGGACTTGCAGCAAGCTGTAATCAGGCCATGGCACCCAGGTATGCCCAGCTTAGGATGTGGAGACCACTAACATGTGCGGAGTACAGAAGCAAATCCAGGAAACAAGCCAAGGTTAGGTTGGGCGGCAGTCAAATACAAACAGTAGACAAAGCAGGTGATTGGTACACGGGAAGTCAGACACTGAATATACATAATAGTGGGCAAACTGGAGCCCAGAGTAGAAGTTGCTCAGGCAACTGTGTCAGATAGGGAAGCAAACTGGGAGGCAGACCAAGAAGTAATAGAATGGAAAGGAAATATAAACCCACAAAATAGCAGGCTTTGCCCATAAGTAAGTATAGAAGCCAAACAACAAATGTAAAAGGAATCACGGGTCTAGGAGAACCACTGCAGCAAGGAGGTAAAAACTACTGCAGGTTAAATCGTGACAGCGCCTGTCTGATTACGTGATCTCCAAATCTGCCAGTTTCAGTGAAGAGGAGAAATCGCAGACAATAGCTGTAAAGCCTATGTGGTGACATTACCCATAGACTTACTATGAGGCATTCATTGTTGGCTGTCCATTCTCTACCCAGAAGCCAGCCTTGGGAGCAGATCATGTCACATGTTTCCTCTACAGGGTAGTTAGTGTAGGACCTAGAATGGGGATGGGAGCAGGTTTAAGTTTAAATAGGATTTGAATGGACTTCTACTGTAATTGTACCCAAGCAGTATCCTGAAGGATTTAACTTTTGTCTGAAATTTCTCTAGAAACACGACAGTGCAATTCATTTGCCTTGGCATTCTTGAGCTGCTGCCTCATGTTTTAATATCTGCAGCTTAAGATCATTTATGGCACTATGCTTCTGTCTTCTAGACTCATGAGATTTGATGATGTCGTTATCATATTATTTATCTTACACGAAAGAAAGTATAGGTCTGCAGTGCAAACATCTCCCTGCTTCTGCTTTATTTATTCTGTGGATATGTGCTTCCTGCACCTCCACTGTTGCTTCTCATATATAACACCAATAATTATCAGATTACCAGTCATCAGGGGGCAGCTCTGATATGAGGAAGCAAAGCCCTGTCTCTATCAAGATGGCCACCTCTGCAAGTTTGAAAAAAGGCAATGTAAGTCAATAACAATGAAAAGATCAGCAGAAGGCAAATCACAGGCAGTATTAATGACCCTTGAGGGCCATTTGCCCTCTGCTTGCCTTTTTTGGGGACCCCTCCCATAGTACAGGCCCTCTTTAGGGTATTGTGTGCAGTGGTTCACACACAGAGCCATGGCTCGACTTCACTCCCTCCGTCTTCTGATTGGCTCACTGGCTGTGATTGACAGCAGTGTGAGCCAATGGCTCCCCCTGCTGCCACAAGCCAATCATAAGTGTGAGTCCCCAGACAGCCAAGGCTCTCGTGGACATTGCTGGATCGAGAGGGGGCTCAGGTAAGAATTAGGGGGGCTGCTGCACACAGAAGGTTTTTTACCTTCATGCATATAATTCTTTACGATTAAAAATCTTGTGCCTTTACAACCACTTTAACAAAGAACGTGCTGTACTTAGAATGCAGTAGTCAGGAGTAAGAAATGTAAAACACAGTGAGGGGAATTTATCAAAACTGGTGCAGTCAGAATTTGGAACAATGCATGGCAACCAATCAGCTTCTATCCTCAGCTTGTTCAGCTTTAAAAATGAAAGCTATGAGCTGATTGGTTGCCATGCACACCTGCTCCAGATCCTGTCTGCTTTAGTTTTGATAAATTCCCCTAAGGGCTCATTCAGACAGGCGCTGAGACAGGTCCTGTATGCTGAGCCAATTTTTGCTGCATCTGCATCCACCTATAGAACTGGGTGCACAGGTCCGAATGCAGACACTATGCATTTGGATACATGCATTTCTTCCTGTCTGCATGTCAAATTTTGACATTTGACTATGTTCATGCAGCTGCTGCGTTCCAATTGACTTTGACTGAACTGCCTGCACAGGGATGCACAGAACACCATGAAACCCCCACGAGGTACACGGCCATCACACTGGGCATGGACTCATATGCTCCATGTGAATGAGGCCTAATTGTCAAGTGGGTCAGATAGCAGGAAAGAGGAGATGTCAGGTAATTAAAAGAGAAGTATGGGAATTTTATTTATGAATCATACTTACCTAGGTAGATGCTGCATCTGTCCACTGCCAGTTCTAAGGCTGAGAAATGAATAATCAAACAGCTGATCACCTGAGCAGAGAGCTGGTGGCTGTCAGTCTCTGGCTTTGCTCTGCCCCTCTACCCACCCCGGTGCTCACTGAAACGCTGGGCTGTGGAGGGGGCAGAAGTGACCGGCTCAGGCTCTCAGCAGCTTGCTGAGAGGCTTAGCTGGGTGACGGTCCAGGCATGTGAGCAGATCCCAACCATATGGGTGCGATGTTTGCCCAGAGCTGGGTGCCGGTCCAGGCATGTGAGCAGATCCCAAACATATGGGTGTGATATTTTCCCAGCCTGGACTGACTCTGTGACATCAGCATTTCCTAGTCAAAGGCCTCCTCTGCACCCACCCCCCCTAGTCCAAGGCCTCCTCTGCACTCCTCTCTCCTAGTCCAAGGCTTCTTTACAGCCCACCCCAAGTTAAGAGCTTCCTCTGCAACCTGCTCTCTGAATCTAGGTCCTTTATCAACCCCATTTTTCAAGTCCAGGGCCTCCTCTACACTCCCCAGTCCAGGGCCTCTGGTGTACTCTCCTCCCAGTCCAGGGCCACCTCTGTATGCCCCAGTCCAGGGCCTCCTCTGCACCCCCAGTCCAGGGCCTCCTGTGTACTCCCCTCCTAGTCCAGGGCCTCCTCTGCACTCCACAGTCCAGGGCCTCCTCTGCTCCCCCAGCCCCCAAGCTCAGGACCTCCTCTGCATCCCCCAATTTCAGGGTGTCCTCTGCATACCCCAAGTCCAGGGTCTCCTCTGCCCCCCCCCCAGCTTAGTGCCTCCTCTGCACTCCACAGCCCAGGGCCTCCTTTGCACCCGCCTCAGCCCTGGGCCTCCTCCACACCCCCCAGTCCAGGGCCTCCTCTGCACCCCCTCAGTCCAGGTCCTTCTTTGAAACCTCTCCTTCTCTGGGATGCCTCATGTAGAAAAGATATAGGCTGTTTGGGCACTGGGCAGGACTAGGAGGGAAACCTGCCTATACATTACACTTGATCAGGTGGCAGTCACACACTTAAAGCAGCAGTTCCCAGTGCAGGTGGGGGCGGCAACACTGGCGGCGCCCCCCTAGATGCATCACCCGGAGCAGGCGCCCCCCCCCCCCTGCCCCCACTAGTTTCGGCCCTGATTGTGTGTCCTATTTGAGCTCTACCCACACCTGTTAAGCTCCATTTTTCATAGCTTTTGCCTCTCCATCCAATTTTCTTGTGCAGCTTCTTCTTTCTTCACAACGACTTCTGAGACCACCAATGGCAGCTAATCTGTTACCGTTGCCATGGAAACATGCTTACCTCTTTTTTTGGGCCAATTTTAAAAGGTAACTCCACTTTCGTGTGGAAAAAAAAATAGCAAATAAAGAAAAAATAAGATAGCGTATACAATTGTAGTTGTAATATTATTAAAAATGACCTTTCCTTTTCAATCTACAGCTCTGTAATTTTCAGAAAATGCATTACAATTCGGTTACCTGGAGTTGTTCTGTACACAGAATGTGTACAGAATGCCCCCCAGAAACAGAATTTCCTGCTTGTGTGATTGGCTCACCAATTTTCCCAGAAGTCTGCACTAAGATCGAAGTCAGATTTCAGGCATCTCCTGCAACTAAAATGGCATTTTTGATGAGATACTCCCAATAGGAAAACATCTAAAGGGATGGATGCAGGCCCAGTGGTTTTCCTCATTAGAGCCCTGCAGGTGCACAGGTAATTGATAATTATGAAACCACTCCCATTAGATTCACTTCCCCACATGGATACAGACAAACACACATGGATTTCTTCAGAATAACAAAAGGAATCTGCAACAAAGTATGTTAAAATCCTTGCAATGTACATAGATCACCCAGAGGGGAATGTTTTTTTCACAACAAAAGTGGAGTTACAAATTGAGGAAAAGGATAGTGTTTAACAATTTTTTAAAAAGATACACTTACATTATTATTTTTGCTATGCTGCAAAAACTCCATTATAAAGAGTAATATAGTAAAGCCTGTCAAATCTACACAATTCACTAAATATGTATTCAGCTCGATGACCTCCTTATTCATTTATTAGCAATATTTCTGGGTGATTGTAATGATTTAACAAGCAAGTGCAGCCCTTTTGTTCTGCGATGCTTGGCCTCAGCTACACTCTAAAATGGCTGACAGGAAACAGAATAGAAAATCTCTGATCAATAGCAATAGAGTGCCATGGCTTTATAACTACCTCACATTCTTAGTAGAAGTAAATTCCTTGCTCTGGCAAGCAGTAAAACAGGGGCGGACTGACCATTGAGCCACTCGGGCACTGCCCGAGGGCTCTGGGCCACTAGGGGGCCCCATCAGGGTTGCCAGCCTCAGTAAAACCAGGGACAGTATGTATAAATCTGTGTTTTTTTACATCTGTCTGTGTATACTGTGTGTACATGTATGTGTATACTGTGTGATTGTATACTGTGTGTGTATACTGTGTGGCCCCTTAATCTCTGATTGCCTGGGGGCCCCATAATCTCCTATTGCCCGGGGGCCCCATGAGTTATCAGTCCGCTCCTGCAGTAAAATCATATGAGTACCTGTCTGTGGGTGCTAATTGTTGTAGTTAAAATGCACAGAAAGACTTTTTTAAGCCTACCTCAACTTTAATGGTTATTTTCCATGGAAAATAATAAAAATGATTCTTGCATCATGGCATGCTACCTTAGATTGACAATTTGATCTAACTGTTACATTTTTCAAGAACAATCCAAGTCGATTAAGAGTTTAATATTACCTAGCAAACAGCTGTTGGCATACTGCAGAATACCAATAAATTGCATCCCTCTAATCAAATAAAGAGCTTAAATTGGAAGGCGAGAAATAACTATCATTTCAGAAGTTTATTATTATGTCAGAGTCTTCCTAAAATAGAGCAAATTGAACAAGTAAAAGAGCAGATCATTTAATGGTGTATCTCCTAAGTAAAAGCAAAGTATGCTGTTTAAAATGTGAAATATAAGTGCCGCTGTATGCTCTGCACTAAGCTGATCAATAAACAACTCTGACCATCTTTTTCATTTAGGAATAATAACAAAACAAACACCAAGGGCTTTCTGTGCAGCTTATAGCAACAGCCATTAAAAGATTTACAAAAACCATGTAAGCGTGAGATATAGCCGTAAAAGATTAACTTGAAAATTCTGTTTTAAATTCATATATATTTTTAATTCTTTAGGATATTATCAACAAAATCCCCATTTACAACTACTCACTCCTTCACCCATCTTCTCCACCCCACAGCTTATATATATCACCCTCACTCCTGTCTTCACCTTATTACTGCACGTATCAGCTCCTGCTAATTCTGAACCCAAATACCAATAAAACCTGTAGGCCACTGGGACGTGTCCC
Organism: Lithobates septentrionalis; assembly: GCA_037952835.1. NCBI lineage: Eukaryota > Metazoa > Chordata > Amphibia > Anura > Ranidae > Lithobates > Lithobates septentrionalis. Next base: position 2,120,321 of record JBBDGP010000504.1, read on the forward strand.
CCCACATAAGTCACACAACCATATCACCTCTCTCACCCCTCTGCTTCTCCTAACTTCTGGAGATATTTCCCCAAATCCTGGACCGCTATCATTTACCTTCGGCCAACATACCCCAGCACCCCCCATCCTCAGCCGCAATCCACACAATCTCATTTCTATTCCTCTTCAGCCTAGAACCATCCTCCCCTTCGCCTGTGCCCTTTTTAATGCCCACTCTGTTTGTAACAAACTCACCACCGTCCTCGACCTATTTATCACAAGCTCCCTGAACCTACTTGCAACTACTGAGACCTGGATTCAAGAATATGACCTTCCTTCTCCTGCTTCTCTCTCCTATGGTGAGCTCCTGTGGACTCACTCTCCCAGGCCTAGTGGACGGAAAGGAGGTGGTGTTGGAATCCTCCTATCCCCTCAAAGCACTTTTCAGGTTCTTCATCCACCCCCTTCTCTGTCCCTCTCTTCATTTGAAGCTCACTGTATTCGTCTATTTTCTACAGTTTCATTGAGAATTGCTGTGATCTATTGGCCCCCTGGACCGGTATCAAACTTCCTTGACGACTTCTCTGCCTGGCTACCCTACTTTCTCTCCTCTGAAATTCCAACTATCATTCTTGGTGACTTCAACATCCCTGTTAATCTGAACACTCCCGCTACTTCTAAGCTGCTGAGCCTAACCTCCTCTTTTTACCTAAAACAATGGACAAGCACTTCTACTCACTCTGTTGGCAACTGCCTTGACCTCATATTCTCCTACCTATGCACTCCGCACACCCACTCCAGTATTCCTTTTCCTCTCTCTGATCACCACCTTATTAGTTTCACGCTCTCCTTGTCTGCCTCCTCCTTTCCTTCCAACTACCAAACTATTACCTGTAGAAACCTTCGCCATCTTAACCCTTCTCTTATTTTTTCTGCTACAGATTGTCTCTATGACAAAATCTCATCCCTGTCCTGCCCCAACTTGGCCACTTCTACAACAGTTCACTATCATCCACCCTGGATACCCTCGCCCCCCTCACTACGCAGAGAATCAGGCCCCAACCACTACAACCCTGGCAGACAGACAATACCAGAAGCCTCAAAAAACGTATAATTCAGCCAATATGAATCTGCCTTTCAAAAATACCATTCCTGCCTGCACACTGCCAAACAGAGCTACTTTATCACTCTCATTAACACCCTCTCACGCAGTCCCCGTCAACTCTTTTCTACCTTTACCACTCTACTTCGTCCTCCATTACCCCCACCCACTAATTTACTCACTGTCCAGGAGATTGCTAATCACTTCAAAAATAAGATTGAGACAATTCGTCTCGAGATCTCCGCTCTACAGACATCTCCCTCACTTTACACTCCTTTTCCTCCTGCACAATCAATACTTCCCTCTTTTAACCCAGCTACTATAGAGGAAGTCACTAAACTTTTTTCTAATGCCCACCTAACCTCCTGCCCCCTGGACCCTGTTCTTTCTCAAATACTACGGTCACCATCTGACTCAATCCTACACTCTTTAACTCATATCTTCAACCTCTCACTCTCCACTGGCATCTTCCCCAACCCTCTAAAACATGCGCTAGTCACTCCCATACCAAAAAAGGCCTCAGACCCCACCAATCTTAACAACCTAAGACCCATCTCTTTACTCCCTTTTGCCTCCAGACTCCTTGAACGTTTAGTCTACAACCAACTGAGCGACCACCTCATTGAGAATAACCTTCTTGATCCCCTTCAGTCTGGATTTCGCCCACAGCACTCCACAGAAACTGTATGCAAGTGAAGGCGCAAAGAACTGGTGATAACAACAATAACAACAATAGTAAGAACAGAGGGATAGGGAACAAACTGAAATATTTCCAGTCTCACATTACATTAAATGGATAGATAATGTCCACATGTATATGTCCAAAGTGGAGAAATTGAATATCTCATTAACATATATAGGGTAAGGTCTCACTGTCATGTGAACATAAGGAGTTCAAGGGTCCAGTTAATCATGATAGGTCCACGAGCAGGGCTGCCTTCATCAAGAAGTGAAACCACATTCCAGTCCTAAGGAAAAGCAAAAAAGAGAGGCGCCTCTGGGTGCAGACTAAAAACAAGGTTTATTTCATAAAAAAGTAATGATCATCAAACTCACATTTAGAAGGTCGTCAGTAGGCATAAATTAGTGATCAATACTGAGGAGGACATCATCCATCAAAGGTACAAGACAGTCCAAGACAACTCCTAGCAGGGGGCTCTGCCTGTGTGTGAGGAGAGGTACCGCTGAGATGTGAGGCCGGCCGCAGCGGTGACAGGTCACAGTACTAGGCCGAGAGCATGGAAGACTGTAAACATCCGACGAGGAGTGATGACGTCATGTGTCGAGCGACGCGTTGCAGGGCGTACGGGCTGTGATGACGTGACAGCCGCGCCCCTTCATCAGGCTGAGGATGGATGGGATAGGGCGGTTTAAGACAACCAGAGATTGTGGTGATTGGTGTGGGTGAGGAAGGGGAGGGACCTAGAGGAACGATCGAGAAGTGTCAGCAGTGGAGTGTAAAGTGTAAGTGTCAGCAGTTAAGTGTAAAAGCATGACAATGATGGGGAAGCAGTTATGTGAAAAGAAAAAGGAAAATGATGTAAAAAAGAATTGGAATGGAGGAGATATATTAAAAAATAAGATGAAAATGGTAATAATGGTAAGAGTATGTAAAGAATTTATGAATGAAAAAAATAATAATGAAAAAAATAAAAAATAAATAATAAAAAATAAAAAATAATAATAAATAAAATACAAAAAACAAAAAATACAAAAATAAAATAAAATAAAATAAAAAATGATAATTAAAAATGAAAAATAATGAAATTAAAATAGGTTAATTGATAAATAAATAATAATAAATAATGAATGTATGAATAGTGATAATGTAAGAATATAAATATAAATCATGAATTTAAATGAATCCATAATTTATGCAATGGAAAATGATAAATGTATGTAAAAAATGGATGTCTGTTGATATATACATGAATATCAATCTAGAGGGGGGGGGAGGGGGGGGGATAAGCATATACGTATATCTATACATATACGTATACATAAACATATACAGTCCCATATGAAAAATAGAACTGGAAGGAAAGGGGGGGAGGGGGGGGGGAAGGGGGGAGGGGAGGGGGAGGGGAAAAGAATATATACAGGCACATATGATTATAATAAGGAAAGAATCTAATAGAACTGGAAGGACGGGTGGGGGGGGGGGGTTGTGGGGGGAAAAGGGGGGGGGGAGGGGAGGGAAAGGCGGAGAGAAAAGAATGGGCATGTATCTCTCCATCACACACAAATCAGACCTTATGTGGAAAAAACACACACAGTTAATAAACAATTGATTAAAAAAGAGGCAAAAAATTCTAATTATCACTAAATTAGTGATAATTGATAAAGGTTCTTATTTAAAATTATTGTAGCACATGTGTGCGCATGTGTGCGTACGCAAAAATGCGCACGCACACAGCGCACACAGATACGGAACAAGACTTCAAATTTATTCACACAAAACCTAGACAGCTAATGATCTGGTAAAAAAGCAGAGAACTAAAATATGTGTATGAAAGATTTTAAAGGATGGTAGAAATCTCTATACTTTCGTTAATTCCTCCTGGCGATAGGGCATCTAAGATATATATCCAAAAAGTTTCCTGGGAACAGAGCTTCTTGAATCTTTCAGCGGGAGACGGGGATCTGGGAATTTGTTCAATTACCCATACCCTGAGTCCCACTGTCGAGCTCTGGTGGGCCGCCGCAAAGTGTCTAGGGACACTATGTGGATCGGTGCCACCTTCAATTAGCCTTCGGTGCTCACCGAACCTCTGTCTGAGAGCCCTGATGGTACGGCCTACATAGATCAGATCAATCCGCATGGGCAGCTCAGGCCATAGACTACAAAGTCTGATGAACAGTTGAAGAAGTCTTTTAACATATAGGTTTTACCTTTTGTGACAAAAGACTTCTGACCATGATGGACGAAGTGGCAAGTTTTGCACAAGGCCTTGCGGCACTGATACATACCCACCAGGGGTATGAGTGTGGGTGCAGCAGGAGAAGGTACGGTGGATTTGAGTTTTCTGGGGCAATTTTGCTCTTTAGGTTGGGGGCCCTACGGTAAGTGACTTTGGGATGTGAAGGTGATACGGCTGAGAGGTGGGGATCCTGTTGTAAGATATCCAAATGTTTGGATAGAATTTTTTCCACAAATTCCCAGATCCCTGTCTCCCGCTGAAAGATTCAAGAAGCTCTGTTCCAGGAAACTTTTTGGATATATACCTTAGATGCCCTATCGCCAGGAGGAATTAACGAAAGTATAGAGATTTCTACCATCCTTTAAAATCTTTTATACACATATTTTAGTTCTCTGCTTTTTTACCAGATCATTAGCTGTCTAGGTTTTGTGTGAATAAATTTGAAGTCTTGTTCCGTATCTGTGTGCGCTGTGTGCGTGCGCATTTTTGCGTACGCACACATGCGCACACATGTGCTACAATAATTTTAAATAAGAACCTTTATCAATTATCACTAATTTAGTGATAATTAGAATTTTTTGCCTCTTTTTTAATCAATTGTTTATTAACTGTGTGTGTTTTTTCACATAAGGTCTGATTTGTGTGTGATGGAGAGATACATGCCCATTCTTTTCTCTCCGCCTTTCCCTCCCCCTCCCCCCCCCTTTTCCCCCCACAACCCCCCCCCCCCCACCCGTCCTTCCAGTTCTATTAGATTTTTTCCTTATTATAATCATATGTGCCTGTATATATTCTTTTCCCCTCCCCCTCCCCTCCCCCCTTCCCCCCCCCCCCTCCCCCCCTTTCCTTCCAGTTCTATTTTTCATATGGGACTGTATATGTTTATGTATACGTATATGTATAGATATACGTATATGCTTATCCCCCCCCCCCCCCCCCCTAGATTGATATTCATGTATATATCAACAGACATCCATTTTTTACATACATTCATCATTTTCCATTGCATAAATTATGGATTCATTTAAATTCATGATTTATATTTATATTCTTACATTATCACTATTCATACATTCATTATTTATTATTATTTATTTATCAATTAACCTATTTTAATTTCATTATTTTTCATTTTTAATTATCATTTTTTATTTTATTTTATTTTATTTTTGTATTTTTTGTTTTTTGTATTTTATTTATTATTTTTTATTATTTATTTTTATTTTTTTCATTATTATTTTTTTCATTCATAAATTCTTTACATACTCTTACCATTATTACCATTTTCATCTTATTTTTTAATATATCTCCTCCATTCCAATTCTTTTTTACATCATTTTCCTTTTTCTTTTCACATAACTGCTTCCCCATCATTGTCATGCTTTTACACTTAACTGCTGACACTTACACTTTACACTCCACTGCTGACACTTCTCGATCGTTCCTCTAGGTCCCTCCCCTTTCCTCACCCACACCAATCACCACAATCTCTGGTTGTCTTAAACCGCCCTATCCCATCCATCCTCAGCCTGATGAAGGGGCGCGGCTGTCACGTCATCACAGCCCGTACGCCCTGCAACGCGTCGCTCGACACATGACGTCATCACTCTCGTCGGATGTTTACAGTCTTCCATGCTCTCGGCCTAGTACTGTGACCTGTCACCGCTGCGGCCGGCCTCACATCTCAGCGGTACCTCTCCTCACACACAGGCAGAGCCCCCTGCTAGGAGTTGTCTTTGACTGTCTTGTACCTTTGATGGATGATGTCCTCCTCAGTATTGATCACTAATTTATGCCTACTGACGACCTTCTAAATGTGAGTTTGATGATCATTACTTTTTTATGAAATAAACCTTGTTTTTAGTCTGCACCCAGAGGCGCCTCTCTTTTTTGCTTCTCCACAGAAACTGCCCTGCTAAAACTCACAAACGACTTACTAACAGCCAAAACCAACGGTCATTATTCCATACTCTTACTCTTGGACCTTTCTGCTGCCTTTGATACAGTTGAACACCCCCTCCTCCTCAAAAAACTCAATTTGCTTGGTCTCCATGGCTGCACTCTCCGTTGGTTCGAATCTTACCTATCTCATCGCACCTTCAGTGTCACTTACAACTCCACTTCCTCTTCTCCAACCCCTCATACCGTTGGGATCCCCCAAAGTTCTGTCCTTGGACCTCTACTATTCTCGATCTACACGTCCTTCCTGGGTCAGCTGATAGCCTCCCATGGCTTTCACTACCATTTATATGCTGATGACACCCAAATCTATCTCTCTCTGCCCCTTAGCTCACCCCATCAATCTCCTCACGCATCACTGATCTACTAACAGACATATTAGCCTGAATGTCAAACCACTTCCTCAAACTTAATCTAAAGCCGAGCTCTTAATATTTACTCCCCCACGTGCCCCCTCCCCTGACTTCTCTGTCAAGATCAATGGCACATCTATCAGTCTGTCCCCACATGCCAGGGTGCTAGGGGTGACCTTAGACTCTGAACTGTCCTTTCAGGCCCACATACAATCCCTGTCCAAATCATGCCACCATAGCCTCCTCAACATTTCCAGAATACGCCCCTTTTTAACTAATGACACCACCAAGCTTCTAATTCACTCCCTGGTCATCTCTCGCCTTGACTACTGCAACTCCCTCCTCATTGGATTACCTTTACATAGACTATCCCCCCTTCAGTCCATAATGAATGCCGCTGCAAGACTCATCCACCTTACCAACCATTCAGTGTCCTCCACTCCTCTCTGCCAATCCACTGGCTTCCACTCACCCAAAGAATAAAATTCAAAATACTAACAATAATTTACAAAGCCATCCATAAATCTGCCCCGAGCTACATCACTAACCTAGTCCCAAAATACCAACCAAGCCGCTCTCTTCGGTCATCCCAAGACCTCCTGCTCTCTAGCTCCCTTGTCACCTCCTCCCATGCTCCCCTCCAGGATTTCTCCAGAGCTTCTCCCATCCTTTGGAACTCCCTACCCCAATCTGTCCAACTGTCCCTTAATCTATCCATCTTTAGGCAATCCCTGAAAACTCTTCTCTTCAAAGAAGCCTAACCTGCTCCTAACTAACACTGTTATTTCCTCCATCAGCTCATCCCCCCACAGCTATTACCTTTTGTATCAATTGACCCTTCCTTTTTAGATTGTAAGCTCTAACGAGCAGGGCCCTCTGATTCCTTTTATACCAAATTGTAATGTAACTGTAATGTCTGCCCTCATGTTGTAAAGCGCTGCGCAAACTGTTGGCACTATATAAATCCTGTATAATAATAATATTAATAATAATAATAATAATAGTGTTTACGTATATCCTACAACACTATGCATGATGAGGTCAATCATTCAAAGCTTTTGGGCATGTGTTGGGTCAGGCCATAGAGAGTATTGGCCATAACTGGACTTGATGTGGAGCTCCACCCAAAAGGGAAAGCTCTGCTTGTCTGCCTCCTCCCCCCCTCTGCTGACACATTTGGCATCTTTTAGGTGGGGGAGCTGGTATCTGGTTTTGACAGTGAGCAAGAAGTTTGGCCCACCTCCTTCCCCGCAGCCTTCTGGGACACTTCACAAGTCCCAAGACTGCGGCCCATTTACAAAATGCAGCGCGCTTCACACAGTAGAAGACCGGCTGTGAAGCCGCAAGGCTTCACTGCTTGTCTCCCTTAGTCAAGATGGCAGCGCCAACACCCGATAGCTGATTAATCACTTAAATACTGGCCACTTTTATCCCCTTCCTGCCCAGGCCAATTTTCAGCTTTCAGCGTTGTCACACTTTGAATGACAATTGCGTGGTCATGCAACGTTGTACCCATATGACATTTTTAATCTTTTTTTTTTCCCACAGATGGAGCTTTCTTTTAGTGATATTTGATCACTACTGTTTTTTTTTGTGCTACAAATAAAAAAAACCAGAACATTAAAAAAAATAATTTTTCTTTGTTTCTATTATAAAATTTTGTAAATAAGTAAGTTTTCTCCTTCACAGATGGCCACTAATGAGGCTGCACTGATGGGCACTGATGAGGCGGCACTGATGGGCATGCACTAATATGCAACACTGATATTCAGCACTGATGGGCACTGATAGGTGGCACTTATATATAGCACCAATGGGCACTGATAGGCAGCACTGATGAGGAGGCACTGACAGGCATTACTGATGGGAACTGATTGGCATCCCTGATGGACACAGATGGACACTGATTGGCATCACAGACGGGCACTGCTGGGCATCACTGGTGGGGCACTGATGGGCGTTGCTGATAATCAATGCACTGATTACCAATGCAGACCCCCCTGTCAGGAGAGCCGCTTATCGGCTCTCCTCTACTCACGCCCTGTCAAGGGCAAATAGAGGAAAGTCGATAACTTACACTTTCTGGTTGCGATGTGATCAGCTGTGGATACAGCTGATCACATGGTAAAGTGCCTACATCATAGGCTTTTTACCGAGATCAGATATGGGGTGTGTCAGAGCGGCACACCATACCACCGATCGCCCCGGGGGCATGCACAAGCAGCCTATTCCTGCTGGACGTCACATGACGTCCATTCAGGATAATGGAATCCATGCCTGGCTATCATTGTGCTATAGATAATGGAATCCATGCCCGGCTGGAAGGAGTTAAAGAATGTCCTAATATTAAAAATGATAAGCTACAGTATTTGTAGCTGCTGACTTTTAATTTTCTTGGGGAGAGTCTGGAGCTCCTCTTTACCCTGGCCATACATTAGTAGATTTTTGAACATTTATATGAAAAGTTTCAGTACATTTGATGACATTTAAAAGTACTTTAAAATGTATTTTGCTTTTAAAGTGGTATGTAGCGCTGGTAGATTTGCGATCTACCATCTGATAGGTAAATTTAGTAACTTGTTCGTTAGGAAGGTTAGATTTGCCTTTGTTCCAGCTTGGCTGACGTTGCGTGTGTTTCCATACTGAGCCGTGGGTGTCGCTGTTACCGCTGGCTAGTGTTGGAAAGGCAGCGTGTCTAAGTGTATGGATGCTCTTCTGTCCCGGGCGAGGGTATTTATGGGACAGACGCCATATATTGGGGTTCGTTTTACAGCCACCTGCTGGCTGTTGTAATATGTTGTAATATGTTCACCGATTTATATGGGACATTATATCATTATATGTATGTACACATACAGTCAATATTGACCAGGCCAGAATTCAATTGTCAATGGTTGATTTGTCCAAACCAACTCAATTTTAATATAACAGCTGAAGACCTTTGATGTGTTGGCTTATGCAAGTCTACCTAGGGGTGTGAGGTATGGGCTGTTAACCTAATTGAACATTTCAAAGGGTACATTGTTTAAAGGACCATAGAAGAAGTATTTATTGATGGTAATTAGACTTGAGGGGGTAACAATGGGATCAAGGAGTGTTTTGGGTTGGCCTAGCGGAGGCTCCCTCCTGGGGGGCTAATATATCAGGGGGACTTGTTGATATTAATATGCAAGAATACAGATTAGGAATGTAGGTATTCCAAGGGCTCAAAAGGGTGTTCAGGTGGTATCTGTTAATCTAATTACACATATCTAAGGGGACTTGTTGATATTAATATGCAAGAATACAGATTAGGAATGTAGGTATTCCAAGGGCTCAAAGGGGTGTTCAGGTGGTATCTGTTAATCTAATTACACATATCTAAGGGGACTTGTTGATATTAATATGCAAGAATACAGATTAGGAATGTAGGTATTCCAAGGGCTCAAAAGGGTGTTCAGGTGGTATCTGTTAATCTAATCTAATTACACATATCTAAGGGGACTTGTTGATGTTGATATGCGGGATTGCAAATTGGGGTGGTTTATGACTACAGCTGTTCACGGCTGGGGGTTGTTGTCTGTCTGATAGACTAAAGCTTATCAAAGTCCTAGATTGAAACGGCCAATCAAATTGCTCAGCCATTCAGTGTCTAGTGAATATAACACGGCATTCAGTCTATAGTTTAAGATAGGCTTGTCTGTGTATGATTTTTTGTCATCTGTGGACTTTGGACTTTGTTCTGTGTTGGAAGTCAATAAAGTGCATCTCTCTGGAAGAATTGGGTTGCTGCGTAAGAGTACTTACTAATTAATTATCATACCCACGATACCAACCACTATACCACTATCCACCCAATATTATTATATCACTACACTGGCCCTCCTGGCCGACAGGTATTCGTTAGAGAGCTATCTCGTGGTCCTCCGTTCCGGAGGCCCACGTCGCTGCGGCGGGCCCAGAAGCTTGTCTGGGGCCTACCACAGCGGCCGAGGAATGGTCCTGAGCTGTCTATCCAGAGTGAAGAAGCTGGACAACCGAGGAGATCCCAGGGGAGGACCCGTCATGGAAGGATCATGCAACGTGCTGGTCTGGAGAGGGGCCTGGTGACTCGTTTGGAGGATGTATCCTAAAGTAATTATACAGCATAGTGTTGCTGGGTTTAGCTTAAAGGTTCAAGCACTGTGACTGACATTCATCGCAGAAAAAAAAATACATCCTGTGGCAGAGGATCGTACGGGTTCATCCCAAACAAGTCTGTGGCAAAGACTTTTGTTCGTGCTACGTACTGGCTGCTAGGCTAGTGAGAGAGGCCTATCCAGGCATGCAAGGAGTGTGTCCCACCAAGGGAGTGCAATCTACTGAAATATCCAACCCCAAAGGACATTTGTCAAGAATCTTGCTAAAAAGGTATTTGAGTTTTCCTCTGCAGTTTTCCTTCTGCCTCTTTCTTGCTACTTCCTTCGTTGATGGTTTAATAAAGCATTAAAAACGCACTCAAGTGTTAGTGCGTGTGTCATCCAGAGGTAAACTCAATGGAACCCTAGACCCGGTGCCGGTGAAACAGAGGGAAGGAGAGTGAAGGTAACAAGCCCGCTTAAACCAGCAGCTCCACTGAGAGTTATTGCTACAGGTAGAAAAGCCTAACTATATTTACATTTAATAATATCCTCTCCATCCTCCTCCTACCTATCCTACCTAACCTGCATAAAAAAATAAAAAACACATAGGGCTATAGGATCATGTGACCGAACTGGAGCAGACTGTAAATAGTTAAGAACACAGATCTTTTTCATACAGGTGAGACAGGATAGGTAGGAGGGGTTGGGAAAATGTTTAAGAATAGATATAGTTAGGGTTTTCTTTCACCTAACATTTGATTTTGGAATGAATAAACTTTCATATACTGAAAACTAAGTACACTGTTTCCATCCTGCTTCTTCAATTTTTTTCATCATTGTGGCTCAAAATGAACGTTGATTTCAAGTTGACTCCACCAAACATTAGAAAATTGAAGAAACATTCTTCAGATTAAACATATTTAATTAAAATTTTATCGGTTAGCTAGCTTTAGTTTTACACATGCCCTATGAATTTTTAAGTATGGACATAGGAGTATGGAGTGTGGCAGGCTGTAAGTGCTAGCAAGTTTTGAGCATCTAACCACATGATGGAAGGTTTTACTCCTTTCATGATCAGGGCATTTTTTGCTATTCAGCACTGTGCTACCTTAAATGGCAATTGCGTGGTCATGTGACACTATACGCAATAAAATATATATAATTATTATTTCACACAAATAGAACTTTCTTTTGGTGGTATTTGATCACCACTGGGTTTTTTGATTTTTTATTGTATAAATGAAAAAGAACAAAAATTTTGAAAAAAAAAAACATTTTCTACTTTCTGTTATAAAACATATCCAATAAAAATTGAAAGATTTCTTCATAAAATTGGGCCAAAATGTATTCTGCTACATATCTTTGGTAAAGAAATAAATCCCAATAAGCGTATATTAATTGTTGTGTGTGAAACTTTTAGTGTGTACAAACTATGGTATACAGGTGTTTCTCATAAAACTAGAATATCATCAAAAAGTTAATTTATTTCAGTAATTTAATTTAAAAAGTGAAACTTATATATTTTATATAGATGTGTTACACACAGAGTAATATATTTCAAGCATTTCTTTCTTTTAATTTTGATGATTATGGCTTACAGCTAGTGAAAACCCCAAATTCTGTATTTTAGAAAATTATAATATTACACCAGACCAATAAAAAAAGGATTTTTAATACAGAAATGTTGGCTTACTGAAAAGTATATCTATGTACAGTATAGTATGCAGTCAATACTTGGTTCCTTTTGCATGGATTACTGCATCAATGCGGCATGGCGATCAGCCTGTGGCACAACTGAGGTGTTATGGAAGCCCAGGTTGCTTTGATAGTGGCTTTCAGGTCATCTACATTGTTGGGTCTGGTGTCTCTCATCTTCCTCTGGATAATACCCCACAGATTCTCTATGGGGTTTAGGTCAGCTGAGTTTGCTGGCCAATCAAGCACAGTGATACCATGATCATTAAACCAGGTATTGAAACTTTTGGCAGTGTGGGCAGGTGCCAAGTCCTGCTGCAAAATGAAATCAGCATCTCCATAAAGCTGGTCAGCAGAGGGAAGCATGAAGTGCTCTAAAATTTCCTGGTACAGGGCAGCGCTGACTTTGGACTTGATAAAACATAGTGGACCAACACCAGCAGATGACATGGCTCCCCAAATCATCACTGACTGTGGACACTTCACACTGGACCTCATGCAATTTGGATTCTGTGCCTCCCCACTCCAGACTTCCTCCAGACTCTGGGACCTTGATTTCCACATGAAATGCAAAATTTTGCACAATCCGTGATGATTTGAGGAGCCATGTCATCTGCTGGTGTTGGTCCACTGTGTTTTATCAAGTCCAAAGTCAGCGCAGCTCTCTTACAGAAAATTCTAGAGCACTTCATACTTCCCTCCACTCTCCATTCTGTCACTAGACTGTCACGTATTGTTGTGGTCACAGTAGACAATGTGGCAGCCAAATCCTTTATGATTATGATGACTGCTTTCAGACAGTCAAATACAGCTAATCAGCCCACATATATCTAATCAAACCAGCCAAGCCTTGTGGAGCAATATCATTTTTGTACTCAAATCACTTCCAGCTAAGTAACACTGTGTAGCTCAAATGCCAAAGTGTTTTTTTGTTAAGTAAAACTAGTCCATGGTCCATGGCCCATAGGGACACACAAACACTAATAAACAGAGCAGCCCTTCTGGCAAATGTCAGAATAGCCAGTCTGCACTCAACACTATTACCTAACAAAGCAATGTTGCCTTTTGTGTCAAGAAGCAGAGAAAGAGAAAAAAACTATTTTTTGTCTGAGCACTTTGTGGCTTACTTGCTGTAATCAATTAGTATATCAATAAATAAATCAATAAATAACTAAATATAAGAAAAACACAGTTAAAATCTATTAGCTAGAAATACACTGACTCCAAAAGCAATTTATATAGACAGTCAATAAGAGAATAAAATACTTGTTACACTGGTTATTTGGAATATCCTTTGTTTTTGTTTCTTTCTTTCCAGTGTCATTGTGGAATATAATCTAATCAAGTTTTAAAGCAGCATTAAAGTATACTTTTTAGGTAAGACTAATGCATGCATGCACACTTGCAAATCTGTTAGCGTTGCTGTATCCGTATTTTATATGATCTATTTGCATCTTGCAAGGTTTCTTCCATTTACTTCCTTTCCAGTAGTGGAAGGTGATGAAGGGGGTGCTACATATAAGGGAAATCATGTAATCATTTCCTCACTGGAAGTTCTCTGAAGGAACCATTTCTCTGTAGGAACGCATTCTTTTTCAGGAACTGGCCATGTCATAGGGAGGTTCTGTCCCCACTGTAATCCTTTCTCACGCCTTCATCAGACACTTGTTATTAGTTTTACTAAATGCAGTTGTCTATCAAATGAGAAGGTAGGTGAGAATAGAAGGAGCCACATTGTTATTTGCAGTGTGATCCCTGCACCTTATGAAAAAGTAAAAACTTAAGGAAATATTTAGAAAGTGGTGTGGAAAGCCCATGACTCTTGAGCTGTGCAGCCAGCAGAGAATAAACCAAGAGGTGAAAGTTTAAAAAATTCACCAGCACACTGATGCAGCAAAGCAAATAATTAAACATTTATTCCCCCACACACACACACACACAAAGTGTTTCCAATATGTGGTAGTAAATAAATGTTTAATTTTCTGCTTTGATACATCATAGAAACATAGATGTGATGGCAAAAAAAAGTGGTCCATCGAGCCTTTATTCACATCAGTGAGCTGGTGACATTTTTCAAGTTTTGTACTATGGTTCTGAAGGTGCCATCTGTCAGTTCACATGAGCACCCAGGTACACTGATGTCTATGATTGAAGGGAGTGCACTTTTTTTTTCTGCATGTATGCCCCATTGAGAAAACCACAATACAGAGTTTTGCAAGTATTCATTCATGCAATATGTTTAAAGGATAAGTTCACTTTTGGAACATGTTACATGTTCCACCCATTTTCTTCCCACGCCCGCTGTCATTATTTGAAAACAGCCCGCACGGCTGCATTATTCATTCACAGTTTTCTTTGAATTAATGCCTACAAGTACTGTCTGCCAGTGCAGTTTAACAGCTTGTAGCTTTCAAAGAACTGCGAGAGAGCTGGTGAGCATCCTTGTAGTCCACTGATCTTTCTGTTCCAGGTAACTGTGTGCCCATATGAGGGTACGAGGTACTCGCAGACAGCTATGCTGAGAGTCGGCAGCAGCTGGACATTAATTTTTTTTTTAAGTGACAATTTCAGAGTGTTTGCATAAAAAAGAAAACTTAGTTCTATTTTAAAGCTCAAAAATACAAGCTCAAGCTTTTCCTTTGTATATTGTATATTGCTTTTCCTGTATAATTGTATATTTTGTCTTGCACAGTCATTTCTTGTATAAGGAAAGGTCCCCATTATCTTTGGCACTGCCTGATTGAAATATTAGAGGTGAGGTTTTCAGTTGTTGTTATGGCCACTTGCAGGAAGGCACATGAATTACCTGTACCCCATTTGACTTGTAGAGAATGAGAGCCCTAGTGGCTAGGTGTATTTATATTAATCATATCATAGCTCCTATGCTGTTTACTAAAAAATAAACAATGAATTTGCAATCAGCATTCTACACATGCCAAGGTCAAATTTCCAACAACACTTAACAGGTGCACACACATGCATACTGTGATAAATGAACCCAGCTATTACTTTCATCTGTATATTATATCTGCAGTATCCTTCATATATTCACATCTAGTCTATGGCCTGTATTATTTCATTGGGCCACCAAACATGGGTTGTTCATTTGGCAAATAACCACCAGGGCATGTACAATACCTATGTAATGAGCTTCATTTTTACTTTCAACCATCTGGTAGCAGTATGCTATTTTAAAGGTAGGTACTGTATATATTTGCTTTTGGCTGCAAGTAGAGTTCGAGGAGCTGCCAATGTTTTTACAATAGGAAGTGGGCAGTATACAATTTAGCTGGCAGGGGGTGGACTACTTATTTTAAGCTTGAAATTCAGATTTTTTT
This sequence comes from Lithobates septentrionalis, assembly GCA_037952835.1. Lineage (NCBI taxonomy): Eukaryota > Metazoa > Chordata > Amphibia > Anura > Ranidae > Lithobates > Lithobates septentrionalis. Next base: position 2,135,768 of record JBBDGP010000504.1, read on the forward strand.
TTTTTTGTTGTTAAAACTATCCCATTCTATTTATTCATTAAATGACAAATAACATAGAATTGAATTGTTATATTTTGAGAACTGAGATATTGCCACTGCTAGGTCTTGGCATAGCACTGTTTGATTTGTGATCTGATACTTTTGGTGCCGATAAAGTAAGTTCAGGTTTCAGGATTGCTGAGTGGTGAGAGACCGGTACATGCAGACAAATAGCATACATTACGGTGTGTTTTATTGGGGGCAAATATTTGCTTTATCCTTGTTGGTGTCTTTAATTAATGAACACAGTGAGCACTATAATTTCCCTTTCTTACTTATACAGTATATGTGATTTTAAACTCGAGCTGCATATGAGATCAAGCAAGGAGGGTTCGAGAGATTGATTCCATGTATGATCATCAGCCCTTTTGGGGGTAAAAAAGGGCTGTTTGACTTCATCCCATGATAGGTGGTCAGATGTGAGAAAATTGGAAATATAACATGGTGAACTATTTTCATCTGGTGTTATATGTGCAAAGAAGATTTGGCAGTGATCACAGTTGTTTCCACTGGTGTTTGCAGTCACTACAGAGTGTTAGATTTTTATTATTTATTTTTGTGACACTTATTTTGTATTATTAGATGTGTTAAGCATACTATTGATTGTTTACGTATATTGAGGGTTGCACTACACTATATTTGCTTTTGGGTTAGTTTAAGTCCCATACACACGGGCCGAATGTCAGCCGACATTTGGCCCGTGTGTACTGCAGCCAGCCCAACAGAAGCATGACCGAAAAAGGTCTGCCGACCAGCTTATGGTCAGTGCTCTCAGCCAATGGCTGAGAGCGCTGACTGGAGTGTTCTGACAGGGGGGCCGTCCCCCTGTCAGAACACAATAGAACAGCAGGGGAAATCGCTGTACTAACATCAGACCTGAGCTGTCACTTTTTTTTCCATTTAGCCCACTGGGTTGAATGAAAAAAAAACTAGCAGTGTGTACTAGGCTTTAGCCTCTATGAAGGTTTTGTACTCACTACAATGTTTGCCAAGTGCTGAGAACAAATATACAGTACAAAAATGTTGTAGTTAACAAAGTAATAATCAAACAAATGCTAAAGATTGCAATAACATATCATCATTGTTGCATTAAAGCTTTGGTATGCTGTAAAACGAAAAGCTAAAGAAACAAACAAAAAAAAACAACGTTGTTTTCTAAATGCGTTGTGACATTATTTGGCTAATGATTAAATCAAGAAGCTCAGAAGCTCTCTGGTGAAAAATGTCTTCTTGTCAAACATTCCTGGAAAATTGATAACCTGCTCTATCATAATGGGCACTGATTTATCACATTAATTATTATGGAAGATGCTGATTACCTTTCCTGACACCTGCACACTGTTTTCTTGCAGGATCGTGATGGCTTCAGATATCTTTGCATCGATGGGATCCATAACTGACTCAATATTGAATGGCCCCTCCAATCTGTCAGCAACGAGAAGCATAGCATCTGTCAAAACAAAAAACAATCACAACAAGTTAAAGAAAGGTCAGCTTCACCATCCAAATGCCTGCATCAAAAGGTCACATTACACATACGGCTTATTTTCTGTGTCCTGAATTAATTGTTTCCTGACAATAAATAGATGTGTACACAATATTACAAACACACCTGACACATGATCGTGTACAAAACAGCTGCAGTTCAAGGAGACAGACTTTTTTTCATTAAAATTATAAATCCATTAAATCTGAATTCTATGTAGATATTAGTGCAGTAATGTATTCATTAAAAAGTATGAAAAATTTTATTTTTAAAGACAATTAGTGTAGGCACATGAATTTCATTTGATTTAAGCCTCCTGTAATTGCCTTGACAGCAGCACTTAGGAATAGAGAGGGAAGCAATCTGGTATGCTACATACAGACGTAGTAAAACAAAACATGCTGTAAGAAGGAGAGAGCAGAGGGATAGCCTTCTGTGGCTCAGTCACTGTCCAAGCACAGGCCAAGGACAAGAAGGCCAGCTACCTTTGACTGACTATAACAGGTAAAAGTTGGATCTTTTGCTTAGTTTAGATTGGAAAATTAAGTTTCAGTGAATTCATCAAGACCTACTTTTTCTGTAGAAATTAAGGGAACTTAGCTAAACCTGATCCATACACATACTACTTTGCAGCACATATCACGCATCTAATCAAATGGCCCAACCCATTATAACAAACAAATGGCTGATCATAGAAAAAAAATTGAGTCCAAATCAGACCTACATTGTTATATCTAGTTACCCATCTCTACCTGAAATAAAGCAAGTTAAAATTGAAAAATTAAAATGAAACCGCGCTTGTGCATAAACAAAATATGTAAGAATGTATGAAACAGCAACTCTACCGTAAGATATTCAACACAGTAATTCCAAAATCACAACATATTGAGCTGCGCTAACAAAATTAGTGAACAAAATAAGGTGTCCTTTTATGAAACTGAGATCAGCGGAGATCCCGAGTCTCACCGCTGATCTCAGCTCATTACCAGTTTATGAAACTGAGATAATCAGTGGAGAACATGTTCTCCGCTCATTATCTCAGCACAGTGAGAATCTGTAACTGACTGTCACAGAAACGGCCAGTTTATGAAGGTGCGATCTCGGCACCTCACTGGCGATCTGTGACCGAATTCTCACTTTCTGATTCACTATTTCAGAAGTGGAGAATCAGAGTGAGAAGCGTGAAGCTGGATGAGTATTCTGGAGAAAGCAAGAAGTCTTTTGACTTCTTTCTTTCACCAAACAGTCATAGTACATCTTCCTCACCATTACACACCCCAAAACCAGCAGGATATGAATTTATAGTGTGTGTATATATATATATATATATATATAAATGTATATATATATATATATGTATGTGTATATATATATATATATATATATATATATATATATATATATATGTATATATATATATATATATATATATATATATATATATATATATATAAATCTGCATATACAGATATATCTATCTATCTATCTATCTATCTATCTATCTATCTATCTATCTATCTATCTATCTATCTATCTATCTATCTATATATAGATAGATAGATAGATATCTATCTATATATAGATAGATATCTATCTATCTATATATAGATAGATAGATATTTATTGATATATATAGACTATATCTATATATAGATATATCTATATATATATATCTATATATAGATACATCTATATATATATAAAATCTAGATATAGATATAGATAGATATATAGCTATATATAGAATATATATATCTATATATATATATAGATATATATATAGATATATATATATATATTTTTTTAGATGTTCACGTCTCTGGCTGGGTTCACACTTGTGCGATGCGTGAACCAGTGTGATTCCTGTGTGGGTTTTCACATCGCACCTACATTGACATCTGCGCACCACTGCGCATGACAATGTAAAGTTAATGACACCCCCAGATCATTTCACAGATCGCAGTGCGAACTATGTAATGGTGCAGGAATCGGATTGCATGGGTGTTCACACCCATGCGATCCTATTCCAGTGCGGACCAAATAAAGGGTCCTGTACCATTTTGGTGCAAATGCAATATGATTTAGGGCCAGTTCCCACTGCTGCGGTGTCCAAAATCGGATGTGATTCACACCGCACTGCAGTGCAAAATCACATCCGATCTCTGTGCGATGCGATTTCAGGCATACAGATAGTATTGCTGAATTTGCATTGCACTCGGACCAAACTCATACAGGACCCTTTTTTTGGTCCACAGCAGAATGGGATCGCATAGGTGTGCACACCCATGCGATTCGATTACTGTACTGTCCGAGTTTGCAGATCGCACTGCGATATGCGAACTGATTTGGGGGTGTTGTTAACTTTTAGGCCCAGTTCACACTTGTGCGATGCCGGACATCGCACAGGCATCGCATGTAATTCGCAGCACACTGCCATTCACATTACATGCGATGTCTGTGCGGTGCGATATCAGCCGTACAGATAGTATGGCTGATATCGCACCGCATTCGGTACAAACACGCACAGGACCCTTTTTTCTGTTCGGACCAGAATCGGATCGCATGTGTGTTCACACATATGCGATCCGATTCATGTCCAGACTGTCAGTTCGCAGTGCGATATGCAAGCTGAACTGGGGGTGTCGTTAACAATGTATTGACACTCCCCAGCGATTTGCATATGGCAGTGTGAACTGACATGCGAGTCGGTGCGATGCGGGAAACCGCAGTGGATTCACAGTGTTCTCGCATTGCACCAGTTTATCAATTTTTATGTTTATAAATTATGAAATATATTTTATTTTAATTTATTAATAAATATTTATACTTGTATACTTTATTAAAATTATTTTTTAATGATTAAAAATGTATTTTGCATTTATATGAATGGTGTATAGCTGCATTACATATGTGCATTACATTCATTTACTATACACCATTCACATTTAAATAGGGACTTGTATGATCTTTAAATATTGATAAAAACAATGTTTTTTTTATAATTAGGTTAATGTATATTGTGTAGGGGGAATTTAACTTTATTATTTTATTAATATGTTGGGGAATAATGTGTGCTGATTCGTGTTACACTTTTGTATTTTATGGTTCCTCATACTGTAATCCCGATACTTCACACGAGATTACAGTGAGAGGAGCCGTTCTCAGGAGTTCCCGGCGTTTGTAGATCGCTCCTCAACTCAACATGAGAAGCAATCCACACACTTTCATAAGCAGGCACTCAGAGGAGAGCGATCTCCTCTGAGAATGCCTGAGAACTGAATCGCGGTATTTTACCGCAGTTTCATAAAAGGACACCTAAATGCCACATAATCAAATGAGTGAAATAATGTTCAGCATATATGAATCAAAAATCCTTCAAATAAATAAATAAATAAACAAAAGCATAAATGCATATAAGTAAGCGTGAGTGAAGAATCTTCTTCTTGAAGTGGTTGTAAAGCCACTGTGTCTATTCCTACAATCCCCTGTGTTACATTAAATGATGTGCCCCAGTGTAGGTGCTGTTTGTACCTATGTATATGCCACTTTATACCTTATTTCATAGCGCTGCTCCGCGCTCGCATGACTGCCTGCCACTCTCCTCTCCCAATCTGATAACTACAGTGGGAAGGGCTGAGAATCTCCCGCTGACGTCAGCTGGGAGGAGGGGAGGAGAGGAGGAGATTGGCGGGTGGTCATGTGATGCTGAGCACCTCTATAAAATAAGGTATAAAGCGGAATATCTTTTAAAAAGCACATACAATGGGGCACATAATTGAATGTAACACAGTGGATTATAGGAATAAGACACAGTTATTTTACCAGCAGGAGGAGAGAGGAGGGGTGAGGAGCAGATCATCACTGTCACTAGCTGACAGGCAGGGTGGGGGTGGAGGGAGAGGGGAAGAGAGGAGAGACAGCGGCATGATGGAGGCATGTAAACTGACCACGGTATCAGGGGATCAGCAGCCATTATAAACGTGGTCAGTTTACAGGGGAGGGCAGCACCAGGCAGGATTAACCAGGTATTTTAGATTATACAAAGAGACAAATTACACAGCACAAGTACTGTGCTGTTATTCATGCTTTAAAGGAACAGGATTTTTTTTTAAGGTTACAACCGCTTTAAGTGCTTACAAAATTATATCAGCATAGTGAATGTCCATCACCAATAGCTAAAAACATCCGTGTGTAAAACCGCCACCTCTTATGAAAGAAAGGCATGCTTACCAGCTGCAAATGAGCCTCTACTTAAAGAAAGCTCATAAAGGTTCAAAAGGGAACAACCAGGTTATAGGTCATCTGGAGCTACTCTAGATGTTCTCCCCAAGGGACAAGAAGTTTTATGGTGGTCCTCCGCAAAACATCATCCCACAGGAATATGCATAAATCCTCTCACTTGATTTATTCAAAATTTTAAATTGCAATTACATCAAAAGAATAAATGTAGCGCCATACATGAAAAATCCCCTCTGGCAGTATACAAACAGAACACCCACACTTCTGGGAATGCGGGAACGTGATGCCATCAGCACGCAGCTCCGCCCTACAAGTTTTGTCACACATGACGTTCTCCGGGGCACAGGCACCATGCTGCACCATCACTTTTTATTGCTGTGTTTACCTATCTCTACCTGTCAAGAAGACACAATATTCCTTCCACCAATTTTATGATCTAAGCATCTGTTTGTGATGTGAAACACGTTAGTGTTCTTCCCTGTTTTCTATGCTTCAGAAATGACTGTTTTTGGATTTTAATCTTTCAATAAAGATGCCTTCAGCAGTGTGTGAGAGACAGATCTTGCCAAGGAAAATCTTCTGACATGTATCCCATCACCAAATGAATGAATTACACACTCATTAGGGATGTAATTGCCTTATGAAATCATTATTTATATCTCAACCTGAACCGCTAGAAGACTGGAATCATGCATCAGGAACTCCACAGGGAAGCAGCTGCCCCAATCCAATGACAAATTTGCCTGACCATACCCAGGGACTCAATCCTGCACATACCATGGTTGTGCTCTTCACCAGTCAAATGTAAGACAAGGGCAAGGGGAGCAGACGCACAGTGCAGTAGAATTTAGTAAAAAAAACACATTTACATCAAATAAAACCAATTGGAAAATCTAGCTTAAAAACACTCACTTGAGCTCCAATCCAGAGGCAGCAGTGTGTGATGTCAGTGCATTAAGCTCCACCCTACAAGTTTCATCCAGTTAGATGTCCTCAGGGGCTACATGCATTAATAGATCACTTTCTTAAAAAAGGAGTCTAACCCAGATAACAGGGATAGCTTGCCACAAATTTGTGGCAATGTTGAACTGTAAGTCTGTTAACTTGCTGCACATTTTCACTGGCAAGTTGTACACTTACAGAGCTAGTTGACACTTTTCCAATTTGTAGCAAATTTGCATGGCAAGTCTCTCGTAAGAGCGAAGTTGCAGTGATAAGTCAACATCAAAAGCTCTGCAAGTCTACAGAATGAAAATTCAGCCACAGTGACCCCTGTGGTGGGATGACTATTGCACAACATAAGTGAACCAGACTTGCAGCGGACTTGCAGAATGTTTGCAAAGAAAGTTGATCTGGAGTCATGTAATGTGGATTTGCTATATCTGTGCAACAAAATTGTGAAGCCTGGCAAGTCTAGCAATAGCTCAGCAAGTTAAACTTGCAGCACAATTGCCTGCTATCTGGGAAATCATTTGGTGTAATGATTATTTAAAAGTTTATATTGACCCTAGAGTCATATTTATTATCTGTGTGAGACCTACATGTATCACTCTTAATTGCTGCCTGTACACACATTCTTCATACAACTGAGCACATTTTCGTTTTACCTTAAAGCAGAGTCCATCCCCCCAGCAAAAAATTTAAAGTCAGCAGCTACACATACTGTAGCTGCTGACTTTTAATATAAGGACACTTACCTGTCCTGGAATCCAGCAATGTTTGCACTGGCTCTCTGGTGCTGCCGCTGTCATTGTCTGTAGGGAAACCGGCAGTGAAGCTATGCGGCTCCACAGCCGGTCCCCTACTGTGCATGCGCGAAGCGCGCTGCGCTTTTTGAATGGCCCGGCAGTGGGGGGGGGGGGCTGAACCTTTGAGTGATCTCGCCGAGGCGAGATCTCTCGGAAGTGGGGACAGGTACCTGTCAAAAACAGGTACCCGCTCCCCCCGGAAAGGTGCCAAATGCGGCCCCGGAGGGGGGAGGAGTCAGATAAGTGGAGCTTCAACTTTTGGGTGGAAATCCGCTTTAACTATGACAATATTATTGCTGAACAAACAGGCCCATGGCAAAAATGTAAAAATTGCTCTAGTCCATAAGGGGTATGAGAGCAGAAGTGGTTGATAACAATAAAGAAGAAAGAAAAAAGAACCCGGTACACATATACGAACATATCAAATTCTACTATTTATTGACACATTTGAGAAAGCAAGTAACAAAGAAGCCAAGGTCACCAACCTGGCTGTACAGGCTGCATTCATTTCAAGACTGGTTGGATAGAAATGCTATTCCTTTGGCATGTAAAATAGCCCTCCATATATGTATTTCATCTTTGCGGTCAGCTTTAACTACTTGCCGTCCAGCGCACGACGATATACGTCGGCAGAATGGCACGGCTGCGCAAATGGGCGTACCTGTATGTCCCCTTTAAAACCCGGGCTGCATGCCAGTGGGTCCTGCGGACTTGATATCTGCCGGTGGCCCGCGATCGTGACATGGAGAGGCAAAATGGGGGGATGCCTATGTAAACAAGACATTTCCCTGTTCTGCCTAGCAACATGACAGAGATCTACTGCTCCCAGTGATCAGGAGCAGTGATCTCTGGCATGTTCTAGTGAGCCCATCCCCCTACAGTTAGAACACACTGAGGGAACACATTTAACCCCTTGATCGCCCCCTAGTGTTTAACCTCTTCTCTGCCAGTGACATTTACACTGTAATCAGTGCATTTTTATAGCACTGATCGCTGTTTAAATGTCACTGGTCCCAAAATAGTGTCAAAAGTGTCTGATCTGTCCGCCGCAATGTCGCAGTCACGCAGATCGCCGCCATTACAAATAAAATTATAATAAAAATGCCATAAATCTATCTCCTATTTTGTAGACGCTATAACTTTTGCGCAAACCAATCAATATACACTTATTGTGATTTTTTTTAGAATACATATTGTCCTAAACTAATGAAGAAATTATTTTTTTTATAATTTTTTTTGATATTTATTATAGCAAAAAGTTATAAATATTGCTTTTTTTTAAAAAAATTGACGCTCTTTTTTTTGTTTATAGCGCAAAAACTAAAAACCGCAGAGGTGATAAAATACCATCAAAAGAAAGCTTTATTTGTGGGGAAAAAAAGGATGTCAATTTTGTTTGGGTGCAACGTTTTTTGCAAAAAATGCTCTGGTCAGGAAGGGGGTAAATCCTTCTGGGGCTGAAGTGGTTAAAATAAAAAAGCAATCAGCCTTCACAGTCCCTCTGCAATTGCTTTTTCATCAAGAAATCAATTAAAATGAAGCAAATTATGTTTACTAAACTGGAAACATAAACTTAAATAAATAATAGTTCTCATCTGTTGCTAACTTCAATGCTTCAACAATAATCTGTCTCATGTAAATCATAACATTGAAATCATATTTTAGCCCTAACATTATTTAACCGGTTTTATGTTTAATTATGTTATACTGATAAATAAGGACTAACAGTACTAATAATACTATTTTTTTAACTGCTTAGACAAAAAATTGTGTAAGCCATTACTTTGACCTCACTAGCTAACTAGAATAGTTTTCTCATTCACAATTCACAATTACCTGCTACAGGGTCTGGTTCTGTTCTGCTCACTGAAAATCCTCTAACTTGGATGTACAGTAATGTTGTTTGTTGATATGCAGCACTTTCTAAAAATGTGGATTTTAGCTTCAAGATGTATCTGGAAATATACCTAAAATGATATTTCATCTTATCCATCTCCTCAGTGTGCTTTAGGCTTATCTAAGTACAACTTGCTATGCCCTAAAGGAAGTTTTCCTGAGACATGCTTTATCTTATATTTAGGCTTTTCACCCCTCCTAGGCTGCAACCTGCTGCTGTGCACACTACTTTATTTGACACAGAAATTGCAGAAATTGAGAGCAGTGTTTTCCCTTGCCACTGGAAAGTACTTACTTTTAAAACTGTTAAACATACTGTATAATCCATTATTTTTGAGTTTAGATGTACTTTGAGACTAAAACAGACTATACAATCTTTCAGTGTTATTGGTGTCATTCAAGGAACACATAAAGACTAAAGCTGGCCATAGATTGAGTGATTTTATAAATTGCTCAATTCCACCATCAATACAGACAGTGTTGATGGAGGAATCCATCCCATTGTGTTCTCCCAGCAGGGGGGCGGGGGAAGTCGTCCCAGCCGGAAGAACACAGTGATTATTGCTAGCAGCTAAAATAGGTGTCATAATGGCATGTAAAATCAGACAACTTGGGTACATCCAACCTGCCTGTACATGGTTTGAATCTCAACCGGTTCCTGCTGAACTGGCCTAGATTTGAACTGTATTTGGCCAGGTTTAGGCAAAGGTTAATTGTCTTCTAAAACTGGCCCTAGTATGATGTTCTACTGAGTATGCCCAAGATGACTGCCTGGCCATCTTCCCCAACAGAAGATAAAGACCCTGATAATGAGGAAAGGTTTTTGCCTTTCTTTCTAATATGTCAGACTTTAGCTCAGTTGGGACATGAGTACTCATTTTCTCAAAATAGACATTGACATACAGTGCCTTGCAAAAGTATTCGGCCCCCTTGAACTTTTCAACCTTTTGCCACATTTCAGGCTTCAAACATAAAGATATAAAAATTTTATTTTTTGTGAAGAATCACCAACAAGTGGGACACAATTGTGAAGTGGAACGAAATCTATTGGATTGTTGAAACTTTTTTAACTAATAAAAAAATGAAAAGTGGGGCGTGCAAAATTATTCGGCCCCCTTGCGTTAATACTTTGTAGAGCCACCTTTTGCTGTGATTACAGCTGCAAGTCGCTTGGGGTATGTCTCTATCAGTTTTGCACATCGAGAGACTGAAATTCTTGCCCATTCTTCCTTGCAAAACAGCTCGAGCTCAGTGAGGTTGGATGGAGAGCGTTTGTGAACAGCAGTTTTCAGCTCTTTCCACAGATTCTCGATTGGATTCAGGTCTGGACTTTGACTTGGCCATTCTAACACCTGGATACGTTTATTTGTGAACCATTCCTTTGTAGATTTTGCTGTATGTTTGGGATCATTGTCTTGTTGGAAGATAAATCTCCGTCCCAGTTTCAGGTCTTTTGCAGACTCCAACAGGTTTTCATTCAGAATGGTCCTGTATTTGGCTGCATCCATCTTCCCCTCAATTTTAACCATCTTCCCTGTCCCTGCTGAAGAAAAGCAGGCCCAAACCATGATGCTGCCACCACCATGTTTGACAGTGGGGATGGTGTGTTGAGTGTGATGAGCTGTGTTGCTTTTATGCCAAACATATCGTTTTGCATTGTGGCCAAAAAGTTCGATTTTGGTTTCATCGGACCAGAGCACCTTCTTCCACATGTTTGGTGTGTCTCCCAGGTGGCTTGTGGCAAACTTTAGACGAGACTTTTTATGGATATTTTGAGAAATGGCTTTCTTCTTGCCACTCTTCCATAAAGGCCAGATTTGTGCAGTGTACGACTGATTGTTGTCCTATGGACAGACTCTCCCACCTCAGCTGTAGTTCTCTGCAGTTCATCCAGAGTGATCATGGGCCTCTTGGCTGCATCTCTGATCAGTCTTCTCCTTGTCTGAGCTGAAAGTTTAGAGGGACAGCCAGGTCTTGGTAGATTTGCAGTGGTCTGATACTCCTTCCATTTTAAAATGATCGCTTGCACAGTGCTCCTTGGGATGTTTAAAGCTTGTGAAATCTTTTTGTATCCAAATCCGGCTTTAAACTTCTCCACAACAGTATTACGGACCTGCCTGGTGTGTTCCTTGGTCTTCATGATGCTCTCTGCGCTTTCAACAGAACCCTGAGACTATCACAGAGCAGGTGCATTTATACAGAGACTTGATTACACACAGGTGGATTCTATTTATCACCATCAGTCATTTAGGACAACATTGGATCATTCAGAGATCCTCGCTGAACTTCTGGAGTGAGTTTGCTGCACTGAAAGTAAAGGGGCCGAATAATTTTGCACGCACCACTTTTCAGTTTTTTATTTGCTAAAAAAGTTTAAAATATCCAATAGATTTCGTTCCACTTCACAATTGTGTCCCACTTGTTGGTGATTCTTCACAAAAAATTACAATTTTATATCTTTATGTTTGAAGCCTGAAATGTGGCAAAAGGTTAAAAAGTTCAAGGGGGCCGAATACTTTTGCAAGGCACTGTATACAGTACAAGACCTTTCTCTCACACTTGCTGAATCCTTTAAATAATATAAATGTTTAATTATTGGGCAAAGCTGACATGTTAAACAAGGACAAAGTGGATTTCATGGGAGAGTAACTTATTTGAGAGATGACCAGTTGAGCCATATAGGTGTGTTGATTTGTAGGTGGGGGTGTGGCGCTCCCTTGTGCAATGTGGAATATTAATTAAATGTGCGTTGACAATGACTATACCAGATAGGTTAAATAGTACTCCAAACACAAACGGTGAAGACTGTGAAACTCTTACTGGGTGAACCCATATTATGTAAATCAAAAAACCTTATAGAAATATATGTATATGTATATGCAACCCCTATCTTATTGCATATACCTCTATATCACAAATAGTGTCAGAGAATTCCACTAGGTGCTGCTGCTGAGCAGCTAATGTGATAAATCCAGCTTATATGTATGCAAAATTAGTGGCATATGCATATACCAGTGCAGAAACAAATATATGACAGTGCAATCCAACATATACGTATATATATGACCGTGCAATCCAACATATAAATGTGCAATAAAGTGCAATATAGTGCAATCAAGTCCAAAGAGAGCCGAACAAAACTCGAAATGACATCAAAATTGCAAAAAAAGGGAGAGTCTATTCTCAAGTAGTGCGTCCCAATTTTAAATGGCAGCAGAAAAGTTCCAACAGCTTAGTGACTTTTGGTGCCCACAGAGGTAAATCCGTGACTTCTGTGCTCCCCTTTGGCTCCCCACTCACCAGCTTCCACTACCCCTGCAGGGGTGACAGGCAATCTAGGATCCCAAAGCCGTCCTCTTATCCGGTATCCCCTGGTTGCTAAGATGGAATGGCCTCTCTCCCAGGAGTTCCGGATTACCACCTCATACCATATCCAGGAAGGGGATCGCCAGCAAAGCCCTTTGTCACCAGCTTGCTCATGAAATAATAAACAATGGGGTTGATTTACTAAAACTGGAGAGTGCTAAATCTGGTGCAGCGTGGACCACAGCCCATCTGTACTATGTGAGTAGCTGTGGCCAATCACAGCTAATCACAACAACACACACACTTAGTGAATCTATTTCATTCCGTAAAAATACTTGCTTATAACAGTGACATTCAGTGCTATAAGAAATCATAGTGTGTTAAAAAAATCATGATTATCTCCCAGAGTAGTACAGTGTTACTATGGCAACACTATATTGCTCTGGTCACAGTATGTAAAAAAATGTAAACAAAGAAAAGAAATTTAAAGAAAAAGATATATATTACATTTTTTTTCTTTTTATTACACCAGTTATACAATGACCCTGTACTGCACTGTTGACAGTATGTAAAATATTTTTTTTACATTTCTTAAGGATATTGTTGGAGGTATATATATATATATATATATATATATATATATATATATATATATATATATATATACCATAGTTTGGGGCCTCTTAACTTTCCTTCAGGCTAAATAATATACACTGACTTGGGTTATTTTCACCATAGCAGAATACATTTTGGCCTATAGTTTATAAAGAAAAAATATTTATTTGCAAACTTTTATACCAGACATACATTTTTTGTTTATTTAGTAAAAATATAAAAATAAAAAAGCTTTTTTTCATGTATTTAGTAAAAAAGTTAAAAACCCAGTGATGATTAACTACCACCAAAAGAAAACTCTATTTGTGTTAAAAAAAAAAAAATAAACATTTCATATGGGTACAGTGTTGCATAACAAGTCAGTTGTAATTCAAAGTGGGACAGCGCTGAAATCTGAAAACTGGCCTGGGCAGTAAAGTGTCCAGTAATAAAGTGGTTAAATGGATGACATGGCCACTGAGGTATTTTGGTCTATTATTTTGTTTTGTTTATTCATTTACAACTTATTATCCATTGTAGTCTGTACAGTGGTGTTTAATTTTTTTGGTTGCCTAGTATAATTATCTACTAAGTGCACCCGAGACAGCTTCTTCACCATCTGCCCTAACAGCAGATAAAGTGCTTTGAGTCCCCAGAAAAAATAGCGCTATAGCAATATTAAAAAAAATAAAAAAATAAAATAAAATAAAAAACAGCCCTTAGCTAAGATGAAGCCAATTTGCTCCTTCCTTATCTAGTTTTAATACTGGCCATGTTTCTGTAGTTTAACATATAGTGCTGCTAATATAATGATGAACATGTAAAAAGAAAAAAAAAAAAAAACATTTTAGTTTCATAGTAAACATACACCCTCTACAAAACGTAACGTTGCTGCTTTATTTTCTTTCTCCACATTGTGGACAGTCAAGAGCCACCAAAGATCATTGCCAACCTAGCCTGAGTTATTTTCATTTAATACATATTTTATACATCTTTATACTGTAGGACTTTTTATGCTCTGCAATAATAGGGACCATGTGATCAGACACATGTATAGGTCCATGAATGAGGATTGTTAACTGCTCTAATGGCGAATGAAAAGAAAGGTTAGCAGGGCTTATTCATCCTTTAATTCTCATGGTTAGTGGTGGAGCAGTGTGCATGTACATTATTTGGGAGGTACATAACAATTCACGCTGTGATCAATGATACTGCAGAAGTCCGGGCATATTTGAAAACTTGATAAAAACAGTCACAAGATTTTACCTTCCTCATTGTAAAACATTAGAATCCCTATAAACCAAAATACCCATATTAAAAAGGGTCTGAAAATAAAGTATCCATTTAATCCGCTTATACGCAATCAGTAAAATAAAAGGAGCAGACTTTTCTTCATGATTCACCAAAGTAATTTATTTTTATTGTAGTTCATGTAAAATGAGACCATAATCTCAAACGAACATCTGGAATAGACTGGCAAAACTGATGCTATACAGCAAAGGGCACATTATTATCAAAGAAAAATGCATTCATAAATTATAGAGTCAATCTCTTCTGTAAAGGAAGGAAGAATGAAAAAGGTGATGTGTGAATATTGTCGTAGAAAATGATTTCATAAATTTAAGTCTGGTGTTCTAAATGCTTCAGTTTTTTCACCAATTGCATAATATTTTAACTGGGTCTTTTAGAGTAATAGGCATTATACATGGACATCACATAACTGGAGCATACTGTATATTAGAGAATGTTGTTCTAGCTGGAATAAACATATTTTATATCAGTTTGAAACAACTCTTGTCCACAAAAATAGGTTACCAGTTAACATAGACACTAGTTATTGTGTGCCTCGGTAAAAGGGACATTCTTGTGCCTAGATCAACCATTCTCAAACAGAGTGGAACCCTAAGATTCCTACAGAGATTTGCTTGGGGTTCCTTGAGCTATGGCTGATTGGCTTGAAAGAGTCAGTGGCACAACACCTATGATCTTTTTAGCTGTTTCTAAGGGCTCGTTCACACTTGACTAAATTTCTAACGCTTAGCAAATGCTCCTATAGCTTTAGTATGGGCATTAGACTTGCCTTAATGAGCTTAAAGGTCCGTACACACAATCAGACTTTCTGACAGGAAATGTTCGATGACAGGCTGTTGGCGGTAAATCCGACCGTGTGTACGCTTCATTGGACAATTGTTGTCGGACTTTCCGCCAACAAATGTTGGCTAGCAGGTTCTCAAATTTTCGTGTGTACACAAGTCCGTCGGACAAAAGTCCAAAGTGCAAACACACATGCTTGGAAGCAAGGACGAGCCAGAAGCAGTCAGTCTTGTAAACTAGCATTCGTAATTGAGAATTAACATTTGTGACGTAGCAAATTATTAAATCTCGAAATGCAGCGCACAATTCTCTTCTTCTTCAATGGGAAAATAATGAAGCTGCTTTGCTGGTGATACTGATGGAGTTATTGAAAACTAATTTTCAAAGGCTTTTTTTTCTAGTGATATCAAGCATGTTATTATGCTTTTTTTTCAGGCAAGTTACCACAGCACCATTATCTCGTAGTCTTTAAGATCAAAGATACAACTATGTTGGTGTCCCTTGTCAATTTTACATTGTATTTTTTAAAATGTAACTGCCTACTCCCAAACTGTCATTTGAAGTAAAACACATAGCCAAGTATTATTCTCCACAATTTTTTTATTGTGCATTAAAAAAAAAAAAGAAATTAGACATGCTATCTGCCAATAGAACTTAACCAAAAAGTGCATTCTATGCATCCAAAAATATAGAAAATATACCAAATCAAATCCTTATTCAACCAAAAAAGTAATGTCAAAGCAATAACTCCAAGGCCAATAATAAATAACACGTTATCTCCTCCGATTCCGCAACATGGCTGGTTGACAAACGGCCATTCAGAAACTACCGTATATACTCGAGTATAAGTCGAATTTTTCAGCACATTTTTTTGTGCTGAAAGTGCCCCCCTCGACTTATACTTGAGTCAAGCACTTTTCTGCAGCAAAAAATTTCATTTTCCGAACCGACTTTGGGGCCCTGTATCTCAGGGCCACTTGGTTCTAGGAACCCCAAATTTGGTGTGCAAACTCAGTGGAACTGGTACCACAACATATCCAAAGATGAAGTTCCTAGCTCTAAGTGACCCCGAGATACGGGGCCCCAAAATCGGTTCGGAAAATGTCATTCTCTGCTGAAGAAAAGTGCTTGACATTTTCTGAACCGATTTTGGGGCCCCATATCTCAGGCCCACTTGGTGCTAGGAACCCCAAATTTGGTGTGCAAACCCAGTGGAAGTGGTACCATAACATATCCAAAGCTGGGGTTCATAGCACCAAGTGGCCCTGAGATACGGGGCCCCAAAAATGGTTCGGAAAATGTCATTCTCTGCTGCAGAAAAGTGCTTGACATTTTCTGAACTGATTTTTGGGGCCCTGTATCTCGGGGCCACTTGGTGCTAGAAACCCCAGCTTTGGAAATTTTATGATGCTAGTTCCACTGGGTTTGCACACCAAATTTGGGGTTCCTAGCACTAAATTGCCCCGAGATACGGGGCCCCAAATTCGGTCAACTGTGCCCATCTGCAGCAATGTCATTTCAGGACCCTTTGGGTTCAGAGACCCCAAATTTTGGCTGCAGCTAGGGGGCATCTAGGAACCCTTAACTGCCGAGTTTGAAGTTCAGGGGACCTATGGCTGCAAATGGGCACAGTGAGGCATGCAAATGGGCACAGTGATGCTGCAAATGGGCATTGTTGACCCTCTTTTCCACTTACAGTAGCTGTGCATTTCTCACCCTCGTCTTATACTCGGGTCAATAAGTTTTTCCCATTTTTTTGTAGTAAATTAGGTCCTCGACTTATACTCGGAACGACTTATACTCGAGTATATACGGTAACTAAAAAACACGAAATAAAAAAAACGCGAAAAGAAAAGTGCGAATCAACACTCACCAAACTTCTACTAACACGAAATTAGCAAAAGGAGCCCAAAGGATGGCGCTAAAGAGCTGAAAAAGCACGTAGTACGTCTAGTACATCACTACGTTCGTAATTGTTGTGTGTATGCAAGACAAGTTTGAGGCAACAACCTTTGAACAAAATTCCACGGTTTTGTTGTCGGAAAGTCCGATTGTGTGTACGGGGCTTAAGGGCTTGTTCACACTTGACTAAATTTCTAACGCTTAACAAATGCTCCTATAGCTTTAGTATGGGCATTTGACTTGCCTTAATGAGCTTTAGTATAGGCATTAGACTCGCCTTAATGAGTGAATATTGAGCTGGCCCACCCTTTGCAGCTGTAACAGCTTCAACTCTTCTGGGAAGGCTGTCCACAAGGTTTAGGAGTGTGTCTATGAGAATGTTTGACCATTCTTTCAGAAGCACATTTGTGAGGTCAGGCACTGATGTTGACGAGAGGGCCTGGCTCACAGCCTCTGCTCTAATTCATCCCAAAGGTCAAGTTCCTCCACCCCAAACTCACTCATCCATGTCTTTATGGACCTTGCTTTGTGCACTGGTGCGCAGTCATGTTGGAATGGGAATGGGCCATACCCAAACTGTTCTCACAAAGTTAGGAGCATGAAATTGTTCAAAATGTCTTGGTATGCTGACGCCTTAAGAGTTCCCTTCAATGAAACTAAGGGGCCAAGCCCAACCCCTGAAAAACAACCCCACACCATAATCCCCCCTCCACCAAATGATTTGGACCAGTGCACAAAGCAAGGTCCATAAAGACATGGATGAGCGAGTTTGGGGTCGAGGAACTTGACTGGCCTGCACTGAGTCCTGACCTCAACCTGATAGAATACCTTTGGGATGAATTAGAGTGGAGACTGCGAGCCAGGCTTTCACGTCCAACATCAGTGCCTCACCTCACAAATGCGCTTCTGAAAGAATGGTCAAACTTTCCCATAGGAACACTATGGGAGCATAGCAACTGACAGGATCATCAGAGATGTCACACAAAAGAAGCATTGCAAGAGAACAGGAATTTTATTACGAGTACATGGTACAACAGACACATATCAGTGATATGAACTGTTGGGGGTAACATACACTTTAAAGTTATTTTATTAGAATTACAGATCCCAGCATGCTAGAATTTGGAATTTCCTTAGTACTTGAGAGTACTTATCTTGTCATTATGTTAATTAGTATTATAATTATGCTGCACAATTTAAGCAACATATGTATTCCCCTTTGGGAAATGTATTAATAGTAATGCGTTTTTTTCTAATCAGAACCAGCAATTCGCACACTAAACAGAAAAACATAAAAAGCATTTTATTTTAATACTAAAAAGAGTATCAGAATTGCCGTGAATACATAGATTTGTTGCTCCCAATGGTCTCACATTCCTGTGTAGTTATAGATACAGAAAAAAGGGGAAATCGCTCCACCCAGGACATAAATAGAAACACAAACCTTACAGAGGTTCTAATTCAGGGTGTCCAACCTTTTAACCTTCCTGGGCCACATTGAAAGAAGGGTAATTGTCTCGGGCCACACATATAATACACTAACAATAGGGATAGCTAATGAGCAGAAAAAGTCAGACAGATCACAAGTTAATGGTCACCGAGTAATAAAAATTTTTTTTGTAATTTTTTTTTATTATAAAAAGTAAAAGTATTTTAAAAGTAAAGAAGGTAACATAAAACTAATGCGATATTTGACAATGTTCTTGATAATCTAACGCATCAATATCTGGTTCAATGGATGTAGTTGCAATACTCAATGAATTCTCAAGGTTCTCATCAGACATTTTGTCTTGGGCCACATGTGGCCTGTGGGCTTCAGGTTGGAAACATACCCACATTTCAAAATTAAATTAAATTTGGGCTAGAGCGCTGGAAACTATTTTTATGCCATAACATGGGCTTACATAATGATTTTGCACTTTACATACAGAAAGCCTTGTCTGTGATAGGTTACAATGTAAAAACAATGAGATTACAAACTAGAGGGAGTGTAAAAGTCAAAAATAAGCAGACTAAACAAACAGGGAAAAATTATAAAGAAAGCGGTAAAGTAGTCAAGAGCATGTGTGTAGTAATAAGCACGTCACATAAATGAACTGAAATGCCGCAGTATGGAATGTAATAAAACAATACATTACATTAAATCAACTCATTAATAATTATGTTAACCCACCAGATGTTTGAGTTAGCTGCTGATTAGTGTGCATATTTCACCAAAGAGATTACAATTGACAACTCTGACAAAGATTGGAATGCTCAGCTGATTATTTCCCAGTTGCAGAATTTTTCTACATCATATAAATACCATCTGAGGACATAAGTATTTTAAATAATAAACCAAAGTCATGAATATGTAAATGGTTTATTGTAGTTTGTGGCTTTTCTGATATATTTTTGAGTAATATGCTGCTAGGACAGATCAAAATGGCATAAACTATCCAATAAGCCATATGACATTTTCAGAACCATTAAAAAAAACTAATGTGGAAATAACAAAGGCCACATCTTCCTTTCATAAATGTTATTATTTCCATAGCATCAAAATGCCCATAATATTCAAAATGATTTTTCTATTACATTTTGGAAGTTTACTGAGAGCCAAAATAAAATATTTCTGCCCTGCTAACTAGCCACAAAAAATATACAAGATCATCATAGCCATGGCAGCCATATAGTAGATATGGAAGATACCTACTTAGACTTTGTATGGACAGAAGTCTATTCTGCTGTTGTGCATTTTAATTAATAGAAAGCCTTACCTTAACAATTGAATTCATTAGAATACAGTGGATTATACAATGATATTGTGACCCAAAGACAATCCCTGTTTTTTCAAGATACAAATTCTATAGCAGACTGCAATAACTGAATATGTGAAGTGAATAATTATACTAAGACTTGTCACTCCAACAAAAAAAAAAAACCAAGACACTGATACAGCATCTCAAAGGGACTTATCAATTGAAACCTTTATTACCACTGTAATTTATAAGCCACTCACATGCCACATCCAAATGTATATCAAAACCCCTGTGCCACATCCAATGTATATCAAACCCCCATCCAAAAATAGAAATTGAATACATTTTGGTGTCACCTTTATTACCACTGGTAAGCAGTCTGCCTGGTGTAAACACAACCAAAAGGCATTAGCCTAATTAGATCCTCACATAAACAGCAGTAGTAAAATATAATTCACAGAAACGTTCAAACTGAACAATGGTAAATTAGATACCTTTAAATATATTTTGACCAAAAAGCTTCTAGAGACACTTTTTTTTTATTTCTATTAAACACAAACTTCATGGATATTCAACATAATTTGAAAGATTTTCTAAGACTACTGACTTCGGGCATAAAACTTCTGGCCCTATTGGTCTGTAATCTAATGTACAAATTGTCAAAATTGTGAAACAAAAAACAAAGTAGAGAAGATCCCTACATTGCCAAGTTCCAATACCGGAATATACCTATTGACAGCATATAATCACCAGCTCGTTGCTTAAGTGACTGCCTTTTCTGCCTGTGAATAATCAGTTAAGGGGAACTATGGGTCATTCAACCTGTCCTAATAAAAAAAATACAGGGAAACCAGCAACACATGCAAGCTAAATAATACAGTATTACAAAAGCGTAATTGACTGCTTAACCACTAAGCCACCGCCCACCGTCATATGACGGCTGGACGAGGCTTCTGTTGTTCTGGGCGGGCGCCATATGACGTCCTCGCCCTCCCGAGCCACTAGGGGGCGCGCGCGCCCGCTGCGTCGTTCGGGACCCGGTACGCGTGCCCGGCGGCCGCGATGTCCGCCGGGCACCCGCGAGCAGGACTGTGGATCTGTGCATGTAAACACAGATCCACGTCCTGTCAGAGAGGAGAGGAGACCGATGGTGTGTCCCTTGTACATAGGGACACCGATCGGTCACCTCCCCCAGTCAGTCCCCTCCCCCCACAGTTAGAATCACCTCCTTAGGTCATACATTAACCCCTCGATCGCCCCCTAGTGTTAACCCCTTCCCTGCCAGTCACATTTACACAGTAATCAATGCAATTTTATAGCATTGATCGCTGTATAAATGTGAATGGTCCCAAAAATGTGTCAAAAGTGTCCGATGTGTCCGCCGCAATATCGCAGTCACAATAAAAATCGCAGATCGCCGCCATTACTAGTAAAAAATAAATAAATAATAAAAATGCTATAAATCTATCCCCTATTTTGTAGACGCTATAACTTTTGCGCAAACCAATTAATATACGCTTATCGCGATTTTTTTTTACCAAAAATATGTAGAAGAATACATAATGGCCTAAACTGAGTAAAAAAATTGTTAAAAAAAAAAAAAAAATGGATATTTATTATAGCAAAAAGTAAAAAATATTGTGTTTTTTCAAAATTGTCCCTCTTCTTTTGTTTATAGCGCAAAAAGTAAAAACCGCAGAGGTGATCAAATACCACCAAAAGAAAGCTCTATTTGTGGGGAAAAAATGATAAAAATTTCATTAGGGTGCAGTGTAACATGACCGCGCAATTGTCATTCAAAGTGCGGCAGCGCTGAAAACTGAAAAATGGCTTGGGCAGGAAGGGGGTGAAAGTGCCCTGTATTGAGGTGGTTAACATGAAAGTATACAAATATGATACAAAGTCCTAGAAGAACATAGCAGTTACGTTATGTATCTACTAAATAAAAGCCCCTACGAACTTACTGTCCATAGGCCAAGATAAGGATGGTTCCTTAACCACTTGAGCCCCGGACCATTATGCTGCCTAAGGACCAGAGGTCTTTTTCCAATTTGACACTGCGTCGCTTTAACTGCTAATTGCGCGGTCATGCAATGCTGTACCCAAACGAAATTTGCGTCCTTTTCTTCCCACAAATAGAGCTTTCTTTTGATGGTATTTGATCACCTCTGCGGTTTTTATTTTTTGCGCTATAAATGGAAAAAGACCGAAAATTTTGAAAAAAAATGATATTTTCTACTTTTTGTTATAAAAAAAATCCAATAAACTCAATTTTAGTCATACATTTAGGCCAAAATGTATTCGGCCACATGTCTTTGGTAAAAAAAATGTCAATAAGCGTATATTTATTGGTTTGCGCAAAAGTTATAGCGTCTACAAACTAGGGTACATTTTCTGTAATTTACACAGCTTTTAGTTTATGACTGCCTATGTCATTTCTTGAGGTGCTAAAATGGCAGGGCAGTACAAAACCCCCCCAAATGACCCCATTTTGGAAAGTAGACACCCCAAGGAAATTGCTGAGAGGCATGTTGAACCCATTGAATATTTATTTTTTTTGTCCCAAGTGATTGAATAATGACAAAAAAAAAAAAAAAAAATATTTACAAAAAGTTGTCACTTAATGATATATTGCTCACACAGGCCATGGGCCTATGTGGAATTGCACCCCAAAATACATTCTGCTGCTTCTCCTGAATATGGGGATACCACATGTGTGGGACTTTTTGGGAGCCTAGCCGCATACGGGGCCCCGAAATCCAATCACCGCCTTCAGGATTTCTAAGGGTGTAAATTTATGATTTCACTCTTTACTGCCTATCACAGTTTCGGAGGCCATGGAATGCCCAGGTGGCACAAAACCCCCCCAAATGACCCCATTTTGGAAAGTAGACACCCCAAGCTATTTCCAGAGAGGCATATTGAGTCCATGGAATATTTTATATTTTGACACAAGTTGCGGGAAAGTGACACATTTTTATTTTTTTATTTTTTTTTTGCACAAAGTTGTCACTAAATGATATATTGCTCACACAGGCCATGGGCATATGTGGAATTGCACCCCAAAATACATTTAGCTACTTCTCCTGAGTATGGGGATACCACATGTGTGGGACTTTTTGGGAGCCTATCCGTGCACGGGACCCCGAAAACCAATCACCGCCTTCAGGATTTCTAAGGGTGAAAATTTTTGATTTCACTCTTCACTGCCTATCACAGTTTCGGAGGCCATGGAATGCCCAGGTGGCACAAAACCCCCCCAAATGACCCCATTTTGGAAAGTAGACACCCCAAGCTATTTGCTGAGAGGCATGGTGAGTATTTTGCAGCTCTCATTTGTTTTTGAAAATGAAGAAAGACAAGAAAAAACTTTTTTTTTTTCTTTTTTCAATTTTCAAAACTTTGTGACAAAAAGTGAGGTCTGCAAAATACTCACTATACCTCTCATCAAATAGCTTGGGGTGTCTACTTTCCAAAATGGGGTCATTTGGGGGGGTTTTGTGCCACCTGGGCATTCCATGGTCTCCGAAACTGTGATAAGCAGTCAAGAGAGAAATCAAAAATTCACGCCCTTAGAAAGCCTGAAGGCGGTGCTTGGTTTTCGAGGTTCCGTACGCGGCTTTGCTCCCAAAAAGTCTCACACATGTGGTATCCCCGTACTCAGGAGAAGCAGCAGAATGTATTTTGGGGTGTAATTTCACATATTCCCATGGCATGTTTGAGCAATATATCATTTAGTGACAATTTTGTGCAAAAAAAAAAAATTTGTCTCTTTCCCGCAACTTGTGTCGCAATATAAAATATTCCATGGACTCGACATGCCTCTCAGCAAATAGCTTGGGGTGTCTACTTTCCAAAATGGGGTCATTTGGGGGGGTTTTGTGCCACCTGGGCATTCCATGGTCTCCGAAACTCTGATAAGCAGTCAAGAGAGAAATCAAAAATTCACGCCCTTAGAAAGCCTGAAGGCGGTGCTTGGTTTTCGGGGTTCCGTACGCGGCTAGGCTCCCAAAAAGTCTCACACATGTGGTATCCCCGTACTCAGGAGAAGCAGCAGAATGTATTTTGGGGTGTAATTTCACATATTCCCATGGCATGTTTGAGCAATATATCATTTAGTGACAATTTTGTGCAAAAAAAAAAAAATTTGTCTCTTTCCCGCAACTTGTGTCGCAATATAAAATATTCCATGGACTCGACATGCCTCTCAGCAAATAGCTTGGGGTGTCTACTTTCCAAAATGGGGTCATTTGGGGGGGTTTTGAACTGTCCTGGCATTTTATGCACAACATTTAGAAGCTTATGTCACACATCACCCACTCTTCTAACCACTTGAAGACAAAGCCCTTTCTGACACTTATTGTTTACATGAAAAAGTTTTTTTTTTTTTTTGCAAGAAAATTACTTTGAACCCCCAAACATTATATATTTTTTTAAAGCAAATGCCCTACAGATTAAAATGGTGGGTGTTTCATTTTTTTTTTTCACACAGTATTTGCGCAGCGATTTTTCAAACGCATTTTTTGGGGAAAAAACACACTTTTTTAAATTTTAATACACTAAAACACACTATATTGCCCAAATGTTTGATGAAATAAAAAAGATGATCTTAGGCCGAGTACATGGATACCAAACATGACATGCTTTACAATTGCGCACAAACGTGCAGTGGCAACAAAATAAATACATTTTTAAAAGCCTTTAAAAGCCTTTACAGGTTACCACTTTAGATTTACAGAGGAGGTCTACTGCAAAAATTACTGCCCTCGATCTAACCTTCGCGGTGATACCTCACATGCATGGTGCAATTGCTGTTTACATTTGACGACAGACCGCCGCTTGCGTTCGCCTTAGCGCGAGAGCAGGGGGCGACAGGGGTGCTTTTTTTTTTTTTTTTTTTCTTTATTATTTTTTTGCTTTTTTATCTTATTTTTAAACTGTTCCTTTCATTTTTTTTTTTTTAATCATTTTTATTGTTATCTCGGGGAATGTAAATATCCCCTATGATAGCAATAGGTAGTGACAGGTACTCTTTTTTGAAAAAATTGGGGTCTATTAGACCCTAGATCTCTCCTCTGCCCTCAAAGCATCTGACCACACCAAGATCGGTGTGATAAAATGCTTCCCCAATTTCCCAATGGTGCTATTTACATCCGGCGAAATCTAAGTCATAAAATGCTCGTAGCTTCCAGTTTCTTAGGCCATAGAGATGTTTGGAGCCACTCTGGTCTCTGATCAGCTCTATGGTCAGCTGGCTGAATCACCGGCTGCATTTTCAGGTTCCCTGTTGAGACAGGAGAGCCAGAGAAAAACACGGAAGACGGTGGGGGGGGGGGGCATTCCCTCCCACGGCTTGTAAAAGCAGTCTAGAGGCTAATTAGCCACTAGGATTGCTTTTACATGAAAGCCGACCGCTGGCTGAAAAGAATGATACCAAGATGATACCTAAACCTGCAGGCATCATTCTGGTATAACCACTCAAAGTTGTGAATGGCGTACCTGAAGACAAAAAAATGGTTAACAATAAAGCACAGTAAACGGTAAAGTACAAAAAATTGCATACCTGAAAAGCAAACATGATAAAACATAATAACAATAAAACATTGCAGAATAGAATACAGTAAAAAAAGAGCAGAACAATAGAGAGAATAGAGAGAGAGAGAACAATAAAACGACAACTATTTTTTTTTATTTTATATATATATATATTTTTTTTTTTTTACACTTTTTTTGTAACTAACTTTTATAACTGTAACCGGTTCCAGGTTCGGGTCTCTCAAAATGCGATGGCATCTTGGGAGACGCTGTGAAAGTGTGCCTAGTCTGTGCAATGCTGTATCCTACGCTAATACTCAACTAGTGCATGGTAGCGTTCAAAACATTCACCAATGCAAAGACCAGGATTGTCAGGACAGGAGGGACAATAATAGCGGGTGTCACGCCTATATCCGTGCTTGCTGCAGACACAATATCTTTTTGGGGGGGGTTCGCTGGGTAGGGGTACTCGGGAGGACATAAAGAAAATGCCTCTCATGCAGCCGACTGCATTTGGTTGGGGATGTGAATGGGGGAAGTACGGGCGCTGCAGAAGCGGTGGGTTCCCAATTGGGATTGGCGAATGCAGCAGGAAGGGCACTATGGGCACGACGGGCCTGTGTTTGTCTTTTTGGTGGCAGCGGGACACTACTTGTGCTTGCCACCTCACCAGCTTGAACTGCACTTATGGGACTCGCCACGTCACCAAGTGTTACTGCAGTGCTGGTTTGACTACGACCGGGGTGTACTAGGCCGCTGGCGCTTGCCAGTTCACCAAAACGCTACCAAAAAATCTGTTGGCGATCGCAGGGATCAGGCCTGACTCTGCGAACGCTGCAGTTATGCGTTTTAGTCTTTTGTAAGTGACAGTGATCGATCGATACTGCACTTGGGTGGGCTGGGCCGGGCGGAGGGGCAAAACGCAGGTGCTAGTAGGTATCTGGGCTGATCCCACTAACACTGCGTTTGTGGGAACCCTAAACTGCTGGGGATGCTAGTATAGATCTGATCGGATCAGATATTGATCCGTTCAGATACTATACCACTAAGGGAGGTGTACGGTGCGTGCGTGGGTGTTAGCGCTACTGGCGCTAACCTGACGCTGCCTGGAGCTGGTGCTTGCCAGTTCACCAAAACGCTACCAAGAAAACTGTTAGCGATCGCAGGGATCAGGCGTGACTCTGCGAACGCTGCAGTTATGCATTTAGTGTTTTGTAAGTGTCAGTGATCGATCGATACTGCACTTGGGTGGGCTGGGCTGGGCGGAGGGGCAAAACGCAGGTGCTAGCAGGTATCTGGGCTGATTCCACTAACACTGCGTTTTTGGGAACCCTAAACTGCTGGGGACACTAGTATAGATCTGATCGGATCAGATATTGATCCGTTCAGATACTATACCACTAAGGGAGGCGTATGCTGCGTGCGTGGGTGTTAGCGGTACTGGCGCTAACCTGACCCTGCCTGGGGCTGGTGCTTGCCAGTTCACCAAAATACTACCAAAAAAACTGTTAGCGATCGCAGGGATCAGGCCTGACTCTGCGAACGCTGCAGTTATACGTTTAGTGTTTTGTAAGTGATAGTGATCGATCGATACTGCACTTGGGTGGGCTGGGCGGAGGGGCAAAACACAGGTGCTAGCAGGTATCTGGGCTGATTCCGCTAACACTGCGTTTTTGGGAACCCTAAACTGCTGGGGACGCTAGTATAGATCTGATCGGATCAGATATTGATGCGTTCAGATACTATACCACTAAGGGAGGTGTATGCTGCGTGCGTGGGTGTTAGCGGTACTGGCGCTAATCTGACGCTGCCTGGGGCGACGCATATCACCGCCGGGCGATCAGGGGGCTAAACCTTTATTCGGTAATAAACGGCGGGTGCCCTGACACTATAAAAAATAAACGAACTAACCAGCGTCACCCGTAACACTTATACGGTGATCAGTGGTGAAAGGGTTAACTAGGGGGCAATCAAGGGGTTAAAACATTTATTAGGTAGTATATGGGGGTCCCTGTCGCTATAAAACGCTGACGGCGAACCTAAATATTTACGTCCCTAACTAGCGTCACCAGCGACACTAATACAGCGATCAGAAAAATGATCGCTTAGTGACACTGGTGACAGGGGGTGATCAAGGGGTTAAAACTTTATTAGGGGGGTTAGGGGGGTACCCTAGACCTAAAGGGGGGTAACAGTAACTGTCCCAACACTGTAACTGTCACAAACTGACACTATGCAGTAATCAGAAAAAAAAAAAAAAAAACTGCTGGTGTCAGTTTGTGACAGGGGGGGGTGGGGGTGATTGGGGGGGGATCGGGGGGCGATGGGGGGGGGATCGGGGTGTTTAGTGTGCCTGGCATGTTCTACTGTGTGTGTGTAGTGTTGTGCACTCACTCACATGTCTTCTCTCCTCGGGCCGGAACGGAAATTACCGAGCCGAGGAGAGATGACATCATTTCCTTTGCTGATGTTTAGCATACAGCAGCAAAGGAATGATTCGATTGGCCGGCGGCGATCACGAGGGGGGGCCACGAACGGATGGTCTCCCCCTCACCTCTGATCGTCGCTGGACAAACGACGACCACCTCGGGCACCGGGGGGGGTCCGATCGGACCCCCCACCCGCGGAAGGCAAATCACGTACCATGTACGTGATTTTGCCTGTCCGTGCCGCTTTGCCGACGTACATCGGGCGTGAGGCGGTCGTCAAGTGGTTAAGAGAATGAAGAGAAGATGGCTAATCAAAACACAAGTGTAACTGCTTTCAGATGCAGTAGATGAGGACTAGCAACTGATCCTGCTGACACCATTTTAAAAGCATCATAAAACAGCAACACATTTTAATTAGGTGCTGGAGCCACCACAACATTTTGATTTTAAAACCGTTATCATATTTTGGTTCATAATTATCCAAATAACTTTCTCTGTAGATTTGTTTAAGACCCCTTTCACACTGAGACAGTTTTCAGGCGTTTTGGCACTAGAAATAGCCCCTGTAAAGTGCCTGAAAACTTCCTCCCATTCACTTCAATGTGTGTTTTCACACTGGGGTGGTGCGCTTGCGGGCCAATAAAAAAAGTTCTGCAAGCAGCATCTTTGAGGCGGGTTTGGGGCGCTATAAAAAGCACTACAAAAATGCCCCTGCCCATTGAAATGAATGGGCAGTGCTTCCAAAGCGCCGTAAACGCGATATGAAAGCACCACAAAACAGGTCACGTACATGACCTTAAAAAAAATGGCTAGTGCCCAAAAAAGTGCTGCTAAAACGCAGCTAAAGCACCGAAAAAACGACTGGCGCTTTAGCAGCGCTTCGGTGTGAAAGGGGTCTTAATGTGCTTTTGAAAGCAGATTGATGAAACTTACTGTACTTAACACTAGGTGGCACTGCAGCAAGCCAGAGAAATGTTTTTCAATGAGGGTTCTGTGAAACCCTAAGATTTCTCCAGAGCAGAGGTAGGCAACCTTTTGAGATGTGAAGATCTACAGCGAGAGAATCAGAATTCCCTTTTGGTCACAATTTTTTTTGTCGGGGGAGTACTAGATCACTTGATTTCCATAAACCTGATGTTGGAGTCTATCATGAAGGCAGAATAACTGGAATTGCAGGTTGACTTGATTAACTATTTTCAGCCTAGCTGACCTCAATGCTAGCCTGGCTGTATGCTCCAAGTTCTGGCCAGAGTAAATTGTACGTAGGGCAGTGTCTAGGGGTCGGTAATAGATAGGGCAGCATAGACAGGTTAGTAGTATGTAGGGCAGTGTAGAGTGGTCAGTAATATGTAGGGCAGTGTACAGAGGTCAGTAGTAGGTAGGACAGTGTATAGTAGACATGTGCAATTCGTTTCATTACAAATTAATATTCAGACAAATTTTTAGTTATTCGGAGATTCGGATATATCCGAATACTCGAATTACAATATAAACAAATTTTACCGAATGCTCCGAATAATGTAACGAAATTTGTCCGAATTTCAGAAATTCAGACTGAAATTCAAATCAAATTTCACATTGAACTCCAGTCAAATTCTCACTACACATATTGCTGAAATCAAAGACTGTGTGTGTTATTAGTGTACCATTTCAAAATAATGCTGTTTTTGTTAAGTCAAAGGTAATTTAAAGAGTCATTTGATGAAGATTTTTCTTTTCTTTGTTCACTTTGCTACATTTGAATCGAAAACAATATAACATTTTCATTTCGACTGAAGCGAAAATTTATCGATTTGATCGTTTAGAATCAAAAAAATCAGTAAATTTGAAGAAAATTTGAAAATTCCAAATACGAATTCTGAAAACGAATTCCGAAAACGAATTCCGAAAACGAATTGAACGAATCAACCAAATTAAACTAAACGAAATAACAAGATTAATGAATCAAAACGAAACAAAACTAATTTTTTCGACATGTACATGTCTAGTGTATAGAAGCTAGTAATAGGTACCGACAGTCCAAGGTTTTGAAGGTACTGGAGTATAAAAACCCAGACTGTCAGACTGCTCGACAGTTTTTTCCCCCAGGCTGTGAGAGCCTTCAACTCCAATCCTCTTTGAAACCTCTTCTACAGCCTATATATTGTGACCAGGAACGTCTCACTTCCTCTCCTTTTTACTCTTGAATATGCACTAGACACTTTTATAAACACTTGCTGTTACAAAGACTCTTATAACTATACAGTATATGTACAGTTACGTAGTTCCCAGATGTGTATAGGTTTATAATTGTTTTTATTTTTTATTTTAACCACTTGCCGCCTGCCATATAGCAAAATGACGTCAGCAAAATGGTTGCGATATCCTGACCGGAGGTCATATGACGTGGTCAGGATAATAAGCCGCTGCGCGCCCCCGGGGCATGCATTGCGGTGATCATTGTTGAGGCATGTCAGTCTAAAACACTGCAACTCTGATCTAGGTAAAGAGTCTCTGACGGAGACTCTTTACCACGTGATCAGCCGTGTCCAATCACGGCTGATCTCAATGCAAACAGCGAGAGCCGTTTATCGGTTTTTCCTCACTCGTGCCTGACAGATGCGAGTAGAGGAGAGCCGATTGACAGCTCTCCTGACAGGAGGGTATGTGCTGATTGTTTATCAGCGCAGCCCCCCTTTGGATGCTCACCCAGAACCACCAGGGATGCCACCAGGACCACCAGGGATGACCACCACTGATGGCCACCATCCCTGGTGGCCATGGGTGACAATGTGTGCCCACAAATGATGCCAATGTGTGCCCCCACATGATGCCAATCAGTGCCCACCAGCAATACCTGCCAGTGCCTCCTAATCAGTGATGCCAATCAGTGCCATCTATCAGTGTCAATCAGTGCCACTCATCAGTGTCCATCAGTGCCACCTATCAGTGCCCATCCATGCCCATCAGTGCCCACCTATCAGTGCCCATCAGTGACATCCATAAGTACCCATCAGTGCCGCCTTTTAGTGCCCATCTTTGCTGCCTATGAGTGCCCATCTGTGCCACCTATCAGTGCCCATCTGTGCCACCTATGAGTGCCCATCAGTGCTGCATAATAGTGCCACCTATCAGTGCCCATCAGTGCCGCCTATCAGTGCCCATCAGTGTCGCATATTAGTGCCCATCATCAGTGTCACCTCATCAGTGCCACTTTATTGGTGCCACCTCATCCGTGCTCATCAGTGCCACCTTATCAGTGCCCATCAGTGAAGGAGAAAACTCTTACTTATTTACAAAATTTTATGACAGAAACGAAGAAAAAATATTTTTTTTTTCAAAATTTTCGGTCTTTTTTTTATTTGTTTAGCAAATAAAAACCGAAGAGGTGATCAAATACCACCAAAAGAAAGCTCTATTTGTGGGAAGAAAATTATAAAAATTTTGTTTGGGTACAGCGTAGCATGACTGCACAATTGTCATTTAAATAGCAACAGAGCTGAAAGCTGAAAATTGGCTTGGGCAGGAAGGGGGGAAAGTGGCCTGTATTGAAGTGGTTAAGTTCTTCACCGTGTTTTATTCTTTGTATATTTATAATTATGTTTAATTTGTATATAGCACCGTGGCCCTGTGATATACGACGTTTCATTCTACCGTATGTCCTCACGTGTAGTAGAATGACAATAAAGCTTGACTTGACTTGGTAGTTCAATGAACAGCGGTCAGTAGTAAGCAGGGCAGTGTACAGAGGTCAGTAGGATACAGTGCAATGTACAGAGGTCAGTAGTATGTAGGGCAGTGTATAGAGGTCAGTAGTATGGAGGGCAGTGTACAGAGGTCAGTAGTATGTAGGGCAGTGTACAGAGGTCAGTAGTATGTAGGGCAGTGTACAGAGGTCAGTAGTACTCAGAACAGTGTACAGAGGTCAGTAGGATGTAGGACGGTGTACAGAGGTCAGTAGAATGTAGGACAGTGTACAGAGGTCAGTAGGATGTAGGGCAGTGTACAAAGGTCAGTCGTATTAAGGGCAGTGTGCAGAGGTCAATAGTATGTTGGGCAGTATACAGAG
The DNA here is from genome assembly GCA_037952835.1 of Lithobates septentrionalis. NCBI lineage: Eukaryota > Metazoa > Chordata > Amphibia > Anura > Ranidae > Lithobates > Lithobates septentrionalis. Next base: position 2,167,825 of record JBBDGP010000504.1, read on the forward strand.
GTCAGTAAGATGTAGTGCAGTGTACGGAGGTCAGTAGTATGTAGGACAGTGTACAGAAGTCAGTAGTATGTTGGGCAGTGTACGGAGGTCAGTAAGATGTAGTGCCGTGTACAGCAGTCAGTAGAATATAGTGCATTGTACAGGGGTCAGAAGTATGTAGAGCAGTGTACAGAGGTCAGTAGTTTGTAGGACCGTGTACAAAGTTCAGTAGGATGTATTACAGTGTACACAGGTCAGTAGGATGTAGGGCAGAGTAGAGACGCCAGTGGGATGAAGGACAGTGTGCAGAGGTCAGTCGGATATAGGACAGTGTACAGAGGTAAGTAGTATGAAGAGAAGTGTACAAAGGTCAGTAGTATGAAGAGCAGTGTATAGGGATCAGTAGGGCATAGGACAAGGGTGAGCAGGACAAGAGTTAGTAGGGCACAGGAAAGGGGTCAGCAAGGCAGAGAACAGGGGGTAAGTAGGGCAGAGGATTGGCGGTCAGCAGGGTGGAGGAAAAGGGTCAGCAGGGCAGAGAACAGGGCTTCAGGGGTCATCAAGACAGTGTACAGAGGGGTCAAGAGAGCACACTACAGTTGGATCAAGAGGGTAAGGTACAGGGGGGTCAGGAAGGCACAGTACTGGAGGGTCAGGAGGGCACAGTACTAAGAAGCCAGAAGGGTACAGTGTTGGGGTCAGGAGGGCTTAATACAGTCAGGTCAGAAAGGAACAAGGGGGTCAGGAGGGCATGGTACAGGGGGATCAGGAAGGCATAGAACTGGGGATCAGGAGGGCACACTGTAGTTGGGTCAGGAGGGAACAGAATTGCTTTCCTCATGCAGAGGGGCACAGAGAAGCTCCTGTGACAGATTCCTGTTCTGTTGCGCTGATCTCCACCATCCTTTCTCTCTTGCCCACCCCACATGATGTCACCCACAAGCACCTTGGATGAAATGTAGAGGAGGGCGAGTGGGGATCAGTGTACTATACTCAAGGAATGAGCTCAGACATATTCAGACAATAGCCTGAACCCACCCGATATATCCCGCTAGAAATCTGCCAAAACCAACATCAAATCATAGGTGGATTTTTGTCTACACAGGCGAAGGTGCATTTTGTAGGGAGGTCCCAGGCGGCTCTACAGTACTACTTCTGATGCAGTACGCTACACTGAAATGCCTGTGCTGCAAGCCTGTGTGGGGGTCCTGGGCTACATAGTGTGCCGCCTGTCATGTAGGGCAATGTGTGTGGTGGCGCGCATTCCCAGGACACGGCTCAGTACACTGTTGAGGCGGGATGCCTAGCGGGACAATTGGCTAGTATGGAATCACCAGCAAGTGGTTGGGGATTCAGACTTCCCCTCCATGCTGGCGACCTAAGGCTGCTGCCTAAGTCGTCTTATGCTGGCGCTGGCCCTGGGTGTAGGCATTCCCCACAGCCAAACACATACAAAGGATGTGTTGGGCGTGGGGCATGCCTCCGCTGCCTAGGATTGGTTTTTAACAGCTTCCCAACTTGAGAGCTCAGGAAACAAACAAGCCTGAGCTCATTGCTTCTCTGTACCACTCTGCTGCCTGGGAGAAGCTCTTGAAGGTCTGTAAGGCAGGGACCAGAATGCACTCTACAAGTTACCTGACAACACTCAATGGGTGGATAGTGAGTGATGGGTTGTCAACCCCAGTTCCAGAGGCTGCTAGGGTTTCCTTTAGCTGTGAGCGGTTTCTGCCTTTCAGATAATTAACCACTGAAACCAATGATCCTCTTAGCTATCTGTAAGGGGGTATGTGTCCTACTGACCACAAATGTTAGGAGCAATCTTCCCACTGACCATGAGCTGTAGATATAAAAATTAGTAAAAGGGGTTCCCTGAGACTCTAAGAGCACTGACAGCATGGGGGCATTGGCTGTAAAGCTAAAGTTTTAGTGGCGCTTTACTGACGTTTTAGAGGTGCTTTTCGGCTAAAAAAGCACCCCGCTAGCGGCTGAATAAAGGGTTAAAAGCGTCCGCAAAGTGCCCTTAAAGAAGCTGCTTGCAGGACTTTTTTTGATGTCCTGCCAGCGCAGAGCCCCAGTGTGAAAGCACTCGGGCTTTCACACTGGGATTGCAGATGAGGCATTTTTCAGGCACTTTACAGGCGCTAACTTTAGCGCTAAAGCGCCTAAAAAATGCCTCCAGTGTGAAAGGGGTTTAAGTATTTCAAGAATTTCTCTGTGCTAAAAAGGTTGAGAAAGGCTGTGTCAAAAGGTAATGTTAAAGGGACCCCGTAAATCAGCGAGCCACTTGTACAAAATGCTAACCTTGTATAAGAAAGGCCAATATACATACTTTACCTCCACCTCATGTTCTGAAACAGTGCGCTTTGCTTCTCCACAGCCCCCACAGGTCCTTGATACTAAGTGTGGGTCAGATACCTGCTACTCTTGCTACATGGCATGCAGTGGGGGAGTGGGTATTCACACTTGAAAAGTTTGAAAGTGTTGACTACCTACTCTAAACACTTGAAAGTGTTGACTACCTACAGAGACCGAGGAAAAGCAAAGAAACAGCGCTTCATCATACTGACCTCCAGAAAGACAAGTATATTACCTCTTCTTTCACAGGGTGATGCTGTGGGAACATGTTCACTTCACATTAAGTAAAGGTGTGACTTAAAGCCACCATGTCGCTAAAAATAAAAGTACAAACAGTAGCTAAATTTCCTGCTACCCTCACCGCCAGAATGAGGCTTCATTCAATAAAAATATACTTTTGAAGTATGCTGGGAAACCAACGCTTGATCTCCTGGGCCCTTTGCAGCACTTACTGGTTCCTCCTGCCAACCCCCACATCATTACAGGGTAAAAGGCCCAAGAGAATAATGCTCACTTTCCCAGCAGACTTCAGAAGAATACTTCAGAAGAAGAATTCTGGCAACGCAGGCAGTGGGAAAGATAAGTATTCTAGATCTTTTTTTCATTAGAGCTGTTTGCAAGTTTTCACTTTAAATGTATCTTACTGATACAGTGCAAAAACAGAACACTAAAATATTACACTGAACTGTGTTTCCAATTCTTCTTGTTACAAACAAGGGCTTATAGATATCAGCTGTAGATGTCAGTTTAGTAGTGCTGGAACCTGCTAGATAAGCTGGGATTGATGAGGAAATAATGTCTGCGTTACAGAGCAGCAATAACAGGGAAAGCTATGATGGAAGTAATAAACAGAATGCCAATACTGTCCTCCCTCTGAAAATGCTACATACCTGGCTGTTTCTGGACTTAGTGCTTTAGGTCACTGTGCTGGAGTAAAATCAGGGCTCTGATCTACATAATTATTCTAAATCAGTGACCCAAAAAAGTACTGAAGTGGTTGGATCACAAGCACTAACAATTTTAAGAAAAAAAAAGTCAGCAATGGCAGCATAAATATTCTCCCCACTAAAGGAGAACTTTAGTAAGGATACCATTTGCACATGCATTTTTAACTCTTGACTTCCTAAAGTCCCCACCATCCAGCACATTGTATGAAGGAAAGTCTATAGCCCCAAACACACGATCGGATTTTCCGACGGGAAATGTTCGATGATAGGCTATTTCGGTAAATCCGACCGTGTGTATGCTCCATCGGACAATTGTTTTCGGACTTTCTGCCAACAAATGTTGGCTAGCAGGTTCTCAAATTTTTACGCGGACATATGTATGTTGTCGGATTTTCCGAGCGTGTGTACACGAGTCCGTCGTGTACAAAAGTCCAAAGTACAAACACATGCTCGGAAGCAGAAGCAGTCGGTGTTGTAAACTAGCATTTGTAATGGAGAATTAACATTCGTGACGTGGCAAATTATGAAGTCTCCAAATGCAGCGCACATTCTCTTCTTCTTTAATAGGATAATAATGAAACTGCTTTGTTGGTGATACTGATGGAGTTCTGCCAAACGTATTTTCATAGGCTTTTTTTCCCTAGTGATATCGAGAATAATATTATTATGCTTGTTTTTTTGTTTTTTTTGGGCAAATTTACCACAATACCATTATCCTGTAGTTTTTAAGATCAAAGATGTTGGTGTCCCTTGTTAATTTTACATTGTATTTTTTAAAATGTAACTGCCTACTCCCAAACTGTCATTTGAAGTAAAACACATAGCCAAGTATTATTCTCCACAACCAAAAAGTTCATTCTATGCATCCAAAAATATAGAAAATATACCAAATCAAATCATTATTCAACCAAAAAAATAACGTCAACGCAATAACTCCAAGACCAATAATAAATATTGAATTTCAGTTTGTTTCTGAACGACCATTCGTCAACCAGACTGTTGCGGAATCGGAGGAGATAACGTTTTATTTATTATTGGCCTTCGAGTTATTGCTTTGACATTATTTTTTTGGTTGAATAATGATTTGATTAGGTATATTTTCTATATTTTTGGATGCATAGAATGCACTTTTTGGTTAAGTTCTATTGGCAGACAGGATGTCTAATTTTATTTTTTTTATTCTTTTAATGCACAATAAAAAAATTGTGGAGAATAATACTTGGCTATGTGTTTTACTTCAAATGACAGTTTGGCAATAGGCAGTTACATTTTAAAAAATACAATGTAAAATGAACAAGGGACACCAACATAGTTGTATCTTTGATCTTAAAAACTAGGGGATAATGGTGTTGTGGTAACTTGCACAAATAAAAAAAAAAAAACATAATGATATTATTCTTGATATCACTAGAAAAAAAAGCCTTTGAAAATTAAATTTGTTTGCAATAACTGCATTAGTATCACCAGCAAAGCAGCTTCATTATTATCCCATTAAAGAAGAAGAGAATGTGCGCTGTATTTGGAGATTTAAAAATTTGCCACGTCACAAATGTTAATTCTCCATTACAAACGCTAGTTTACAAGACCGACCGCTTCTGCTTCCGAGCATGCGTGTTTGTACTTTGGACTTTTGTCCGATGGACTTGTGTACACACGCTCGGAAAATCTGACAACACACATTTGTCCGCGGAATATTTGAGAACCTGCTAGCCAACAACTGTTGGCGGAAAGTCCGACAACAATTGTCCGATGAAGCATACACACGGTCGGATTTACCGACAACAGCCTGTCATCGAACATTTCACGTCGGCATGTCCGATCGTGTATACAGGGCTTTACTGTCAGTCTCCATAATTACTGTTTTTTTTTTTTTTTGGTGGAATAAAATCTTTTATATTTCAATGTTTTTATTAAAATATTTGTCATTACAACTTAATAGCAATCATTTGCATAGGTTACAGGTATAATAATAATAATAATAATAACAATGTGTAATTGGTACTTGCTAAAAGCATAAATAAGTTGTACATCAGCCATGAAACATTCACAAATTTCAACAGAAGAACTTAAAGAAACAGAAACAAGACAATAACACAACATTAAGCCTCCAAGTTGAAATGTATGATAATATACAATTCACTTAGTTACATAGTTACATAGTAGGTGAGTAGGGATGAGCCGAACACCCCCCGGTTCGGTTCGCACCAGAACCCGCGAACGGACCGCAAGTTCGCACGAACGTTAGAACCCCATTGACGTCTATGGGACTCGAACGTTCGAAATCAAAAGTGCTCATTTTAAAGGCTAATTTGCATGGTATTGTCCTAAAAAGGGTTTGGGGACCCGGGTCCTACCCCAGGGGACATGTATCAATGCAAAAAAAACTTTTAAAAACGGCCGTTTTTTCGGGAGCAGTGATTTTAATGATGCTTAAAGTAAAAAAAAAAAAGTGAAATATTCCTTTAAATATCGTACCTGGGGGGTGTCTATAGTATGCCTGTAAAGTGACGCGTGTTTCCCATGTTTAGAACAGTCCCTGCACCAAATGTCATTTTTAAAGGAAAAAATCTCATTTAAAACTGCTTGCGGGTTTAATGTCATGTCGGGTCATGGCAATATGGATGAAAATCAGTGAGACAAACGGCATGGGTACCCCCCAGTCCATTACCAGGCCCTTTGGGTCTTGTATGGATATTAAGGGGAACCCCGCACCCAAATTAAAATAAGGAAAGGTCCCTATATACTCTGAACAGCAGTATTCAGGCGGTGCAAACAAGACAGGGACTGTAGGTTTGTTGTTAAGTAGAATCTGTTTGTAATTTTGAACATTTTTAATGTGTTTAGCTCCAGCCAAAAAATCTTTTCTAAGCTTTTTGGAAAACATAGGGAAGGGTTATCACCCCTGTGACATTTGTTTTGCGTCTTTCCTCCTCTTCAGAAGATTTCACCTCACTTTTTTGTCCCAATGAAAAATGTTTTTTGAAAATTTGGGTTTTTTTGTGGAACAAGGATTGGAAAGCATCAGTGGAAAGGAGAAATTGTTTTCCCATATTAACTCTTACAGGAGAGAATTTCCCTTCCTTAGGGGTAGATTTCATCTCACTTCCTGTTGTCTCCTTCCGTTTGCAAGTAGGAGTCGTTTGTAAGTTAGATGTTTGAAAGTAGGGTCCTGCCCTATATACTCAGCAGAAATTTGGGCCTTAGGTGTTGCTGTGGCCAAAACACTGTAAGCCCTCACAGGGCCCTGCTGTGAAATATTAGATCAAGAATTGTAATTACATGCCCCTGTTGAACAGGAGCTGAAAAATTAGGCCTTAGGCACTGGTGCTGGTGCCACAACACTGCAACCCCTCACAGACACTCTAGTTGGAACGCAGGAACGAGCCCTGCTGCAAAGTATTGCATCAAAAATTGTAATTACACGCCCCTGTTAGACAGGGGCAGAAAAATTGGGCCTTAGGCACTGGTGCTGGTGCCACAACACTGCAACCCCTCACAGACACTCTAGTTGGAACGCAGGAACGAGCCCTGCTGCAAAGTATTGCATCAAAAATTGTAATTACACGCCCCTGTTAGACAGGGGCAGAAAAATTGGGTCTTAGGCACTGGTGCTGGTGCCACAACACTGCAACCCCTCACAGACACTCTAGTTGAAACGCAGGAACAAGCCCTGCTGCAAAGTATTGCATCAAAAATTGTAATTACACGCCCCTGTTAAACAGGGGCTGAAAAATTGTGCCTTAGGCACTGGTGGTGGCGCCCAGAACCAAAAATGTTCTTACAAGCTATCAGCGTGATGATTGAGGAGGAAGAGGATAATTACTCAGGGATAGTCACTCAGCATCAGCATAGGCAGTCTTTGAAGGGATCTGAGATTTCAAAAAAAATTATTCGGTTACATCTGCATCAGGTGCTTGGTAGCTGGTGGTGATCCAAGACTGATTCATTTTTATGAAGGTCAGCCGATCGACCGAGTCGGTGGACAGACGCACCCTGTGATCGGTTACCACGCCTCCAGCAGCACTGAATGTGCGTTCCGAAAGAACGCTGGATGCAGGACAGGCCAGTAGCTCAATTGCATACTGTGCAAGCTCTGGCCAGTGATCCATCCTCAAGACCCAGTAACCCAGAGGATTTTCGGTGGGAAAGGTGTCCAAGTCTGATCTTGCCCCTAGGTATTCCTGCACCATGTAAAACAGACGCTGGCGATGGTTGCTGGAACCGATCATACCTTGGGGCTGCGGACCAAAAAATTGTCTGAACGCATCGGTCAGACGGCCACCTTCTCCACCGCTCCTTCTTTGACTGACCGAAGCCTCAGCAACACGTTGTCCAGAAACAGGAGTTTGTAACCTCCCAGTCTCTGGGAACGCGTTGCACAGACCTTTCTGCAAGGCCTCCCGAAGATGTTTCATCCTCTGCTCCCTCTGCGATGGCAAGATAAGGTCCGCAACCTTACCCTTGTAACGTGGATCAAGGAGGGTTGCCAGCCAGTATTGGTCCTTCTCCTTGATACCACGAATACGAGGATCCTTACGCAGGCTTTGCAGGATCAGGGAGGCCATGCAGCGTAGGTTTGCTGAGGCATTCGGTCCGGAGTCCTCTGGGTCACTAAGGACAACAACGTCCGCAGCCACCTCCTCCCAGCCACGTACAAGTCCATGTGTTCCTTGGGACTGATCCCTTAAAGACTGCTGATGCTGAGTGCCAGGCTCCACCTCCATACTGACACAATCTTCCTCCTCCTCCTCCTCCTCCTCCTCGTCCTCTTCCTGTGTGATCGGCGGGCACGCAGGAACACTGTCTGGATAAAGGGGGCCTTGAGAGCTAAGGAAGTCCTCCTCTTCCTGCCTCTGTTCTGCCTCAAGTGCCCTGTCCATTATTCCACGCAGCGTGTGCTCCAACAGGTGGACAAGGGGGACAGTGTCACTGATGCATGCACTGTCAGTGCTCACCATCCTCGTGGCCTCCTCGAATGGTGACAGGACAGTGCATGCATCCCTGATCATGGCCCACTGGCGTGGGGAAAAAAAACCAAGGTCCCCTGACCCTGTCCTGGTGCCATAGTCGCACAGGTACTCATTGATGGCCCTCTGCTGCGTGTGCAGCCGCTGCAGCATGGCCAACGTCGAGTTCCACCTGGTGGGCATGTCACAGATTAGGCGGTTCTTGGGCAGGTTAAACTCCTTTTGGAGGTCCGTCAGCCGAGCACTGGCATTATATGACCGGCGGAAATGCACAGAGACTTTCCTGGCCTGCCTCAGGACATCCTGTAAGCCCGGGTACCTGCCCAAGAACCGCTGCACCACCAAGTTAAGGACGTGAGCCAAACAGGGCACATGGGTCAGTTGTCCCTGTCGGAGGGCAGAGAGGAGGTTGGTGCCATTGTCGCAAACCACCATTCCTGCCTTAAGTTGGCGTGGCGTCAACCACCTCTGAACCTGGCCCTGCAGAGCTGACAGAACCTCTGCCCCAGTGTGGCTCCTGTACCCCAAGCACACCAGCTCAAGCACCGCATGGCATCTTTTGGCCTGCGTACTTGCGTAGCCCCTTGAACGCCTACGGAGCACCGCTGGTTCCGAGGAAGAGGCCATGGAGGAAGAAGAAGAGGAGGGGGTGGAGGAGAGAGGTGTGTCACAATCAGCATTTTGGAGGCGTGGTGGCGGAACAACCTCCAACACTACTGCACCTTGTCCTGCATCCTTCCCAGCTGCCAGCAGAGTCACCCAATGCGCCGTGAAACTTAAGTAACGTCCCTGTCCATGCCTGCTGGACCATGAGTCAGCGGTAATATGCACCTTACCGCTGACCGCCCTGTCCAGCGAGGCATGGACATTGCCTTCCACATGCCGGTAGAGAGCCGGAATCGCCTTCCGTGAGAAAAAGTGGCGTTTGGGTACCTGCCACTGAGGAACCGCACATTCCACAAACTCACGGAAGGGGCCAGAGTCTACCAACTGAAAAGGCAGCAGTTGAAGTGCTAGCAATTTTGCCAAGCTAGCATTCAACCGCTGGGCATGTGGATGGCTGGGAGCAAACTTCTTTCGGCGGTGCAGCAGCTGGGGCAGGGAAATTTGCCTGGTACAATCTGACGTCGGTGTACCAAAAGCAGATTGCCCACAAGTACTTGGCTGTGACACACCTAATTCTACACCTTCATTCCTCTCACTGCAGGTCTCAGAGAGGACTGAAGGTCTAGTGGGGTTGGAAATCTCAGCTGATGAGGAGCAAGGAGAGATCCTCTTTGTTCTTTGGTGTGGGTCTTTTAGATACGCTTGCCAACGAACTGCATGGCAGGTCAACATATGTCTGGTCAAGCATGTGGTACCCAAGCGGGAGATGTTTTGGCCACGCGAGATACGCTTGAGACATATGTTGCAAATAGCAGCGGTGCGATCTGATGCACTCGTCTCGCCCACACCAAAGAACTTTTTGAATAACGCGCAGAGACTGCAGCGCCCTGCACATGTGGAGCTTTGGGGTGTGATGCAGTCAATGTGCTGCCCTTAGGCTGGCCCCTGGAGGGCATCCTGCCTAGTTGGTGATGTGCCACCTCCTCCTCCTCCTCCTCCTCCTCCTCTCTCCTATCAGGCACCCACGTTGAGTCAGTGACCTCATCATCCCCTCCCTCCTCATCACTGGAGCAAACCTGGCAGTATGCTGCAGCAGGGGGAGCATGACTGCCAGATTGCTGTCCTTCTTGGGCACCCCCTCTGTCCGTGCTCATGTTACTGCCTTCATTGAGCTCAGTATCATCATCAGAGCCTTCCAAACGCTGGGCATCCTCCTGGAGCATGTACCCAACACTGTGGTCAAACAGTTCGAGGGAATCCTCATGAGGACATGGTGGAGCTAGGGAAGGAGTCACTGATGACATTGAGCTGAGGGAAGAGGCCGCTGCTTTGCCAGACAAAGCACCCTGGGCATGGGTGAGAGAGGATGAGGAGGATGAGGACGGCTTGGTCATCCACTCGACCAAGTCTTCCGCATGTTGCGGCTCAACACGGCCAGCTGCCGAAAAAAAGGCCAAGCGTGTCCCATGGCCACGTGCTGATGAGGATGCACCGTCTCCACGACCAGCACTAGACACAGAGCCTGCTTGCCCTCTCTTATTGGCTTGTGACTGTCTGCCTCTCCTTCTTGGCCTTCCAGACATACTAATGGCCTGTAGCTGCACTAAGCTGGGATAGAACACCTGTAATTTTCTTCAGGTAGCTTTATATACTGTAACCAGACAAGCCTGCCTGTCAGTAGGAAGATAACAGGAACGGATCTAGCTGAACACTGTGAGCAGGACGTACTGCACTAAATGTATATAGCAGGAACGGATCTAGCTGAACACTGTGAGCAGGACGCACTGCACTGAATGTAAATAGCAGGAACGGATCTAGCTGAACACTGTGAGCAGGACGCACTGCACTAAATGTAAATACCAGGAACGGATCTAGCTGAACACTGTGAGCAGGACGCACTGCACTGAATGTAAATAGCAAGAACGGATCTAGCTGAACACTGTGAGCAGGACGCACTGTACTAAATGTAAATATTCTAGCTGCCTGACCGTGGTACTAATAGGATCAAAAAGAACACCTGTAATTTTCTTAAGGTAGCTTTATATACTGTAACCAGACAAGCCTGCCTGTCAGTAGGAAGATAACAGGAACGGATCTAGCTGAACACTGTGAGCAGGACACACTGTACTAAATGTAAATAGTCTAGCTGCCTGACCGTGGTACTAATAGGATCAAAAAGAACACCTGTAATTTTCTTCAGGTAGCTTTATATACTGTAACCAGACAAGCCTGCCTGTCAGTAGGAAGATAACAGGAACGGATCTAGCTGAACACTGTGAGCAGGACGTACTGCACTAAATGTATATAGCAGGAACGGATCTAGCTGAACACTGTGAGCAGGACGCACTGCACTGAATGTAAATAGCAGGAACGGATCTAGCTGAACACTGTGAGCAGGACGCACTGCACTGAATGTAAATAGCAGGAACGGATCTAGCTGAACACTGTGAGCAGGACGCACTGCACTAAATGTAAATACCAGGAACGGATCTAGCTGAACACTGTGAGCAGGACGCACTGCACTGAATGTAAATAGCAGGAACGGATCTAGCTGAACACTGTGAGCAGGACGCACTGCACTGAATGTAAATAGCAGGAACGGATCTAGCTGAACACTGTGAGCAGGACGCACTGCACTGAATGTAAATAGCAGGAACGGATGTAGCTGAACACTGTGAGCAGGACGCACTGCACTAAATGTAAATACCAGGAACGGATCTAGCTGAACACTGTGAGCAGGACGCACTGCACTGAATGTAAATAGCAGGAACGGATCTAGCTGAACACTGTGAGCAGGACGCACTGCACTGAATGTAAATAGCAGGAACGGATCTAGCTGAACACTGTGAGCAGGACGCACTGCACTGAATGTAAATAGCAGGAACGGATGTAGCTGAACACTGTGAGCAGGACGCACTGCACTAAATGTAAATACCAGGAACGGATCTAGCTGAACACTGTGAGCAGGACGCACTGCACTGAATGTAAATAGCAGGAACGGATGTAGCTGAACACTGTGAGCAGGACGCACTGCACTAAATGTAAATACCAGGAACGGATCTAGCTGAACACTGTGAGCAGGACGCACTGCACTGAATGTAAATAGCAGGAACGGATCTAGCTGAACACTGTGAGCAGGACGCACTGCACTGAATGTAAATAGCAGGAACGGATCTAGCTGAACACTGTGAGCAGGACGCACTGCACTGAATGTAAATAGCAGGAACGGATGTAGCTGAACACTGTGAGCAGGACGCACTGCACTAAATGTAAATACCAGGAACGGATCTAGCTGAACACTGTGAGCAGGACGCACTGCACTGAATGTAAATAGCAGGAACGGATCTAGCTGAACACTGTGAGCAGGACGCACTGCACTGAATGTAAATAGCAGGAACGGATCTAGCTGAACACTGTGAGCAGGACGCACTGCACTGAATGTAAATAGCAGGAACGGATGTAGCTGAACACTGTGAGCAGGACGCACTGCACTAAATGTAAATACCAGGAACGGATCTAGCTGAACACTGTGAGCAGGACGCACTGCACTGAATGTAAATAGCAGGAACGGATCTAGCTGAACACTGTGAGCAGGACGCACTGCACTAAATGTAAATACCAGGAACGGATCTAGCTGAACACTGTGAGCAGGACGCACTGCACTGAATGTAAATAGCAGGAACGGATCTAGCTGAACACTGTGAGCAGGACGCACTGCACTGAATGTAAATAGCAGGAACGGATCTAGCTGAACACTGTGAGCAGGACGCACTGCACTGAATGTAAATAGCAGGAACGGATCTAGCTGAACACTGTGAGCAGGACGCACTGCACTAAATGTAAATAGCAGGAACGGATCTAGCTGAACACTGTGAGCAGGACACACTGCACTAAATGTAAATAGTCTAGATAGAAGATAACAGGAACGGATCTAGCTAAACTGAATACAGTGTATATATATATATGCAACACCTGGGATGCATATATATACACAATACACTGTAAGTGCAGCTAACTGACTGACTGTTCTGCCTAATCTATCTAACTCAAATCAAATGACACTGTCTCTCTCTCTCTCTATCTCTCAGCACACCGGAACACACACTACACAGGGCCGCCGTGCAGGCGGCCTTATATAGTGTGGGGTGTGTACTAAATCCCCTGAGCCATAATTGGCCAAAGCCACCCTGGCTTTGGCCAATTACAGCTCTCTCTACTGACGGCGCTGTGATTGGCCAAGCATGCGGGTCATAGTGCATGCTTGGCCAATCATCAGCCAGCAATGCACTGCGATGCCGCAGTGAATTATGGGCCGTGACGCGCCACACGAATTTGGCGCGAACGGCCCATATCGTTCGCAATTCGGCGAACGACCGAACAGCCGATGTTCGAGTCGAACATGGGTTCGACTCGAACACGAAGCTCATCCCTATAGGTGAGGTTGAAAAAAGACACAAGTCCATCAAGTCCAACCTATGTGTGTGATTATGTGTCAGTATTACATTACATATCCCTGTATATTGCGGTCATTCAGGTGATTATCTAATAGTTTCTTGAAGCTATCAATGCTCCCCGCTGAGACCACCGCCTGTGGAAGGGAATTCCACATCCTTGCTGCTCTTACAGTAAAGAACCCTCTACGTAGTTTAAGGTTAAACCTCTTTTCTTCTAATTGTAATGAGTGGCCACGAGTCTTATTAAACTCTCTTCTGCGAAAAAGTTTTATCCCTATTGTGGGGTCACCAGTACAGTATTTGTAAATTGAAATCATATCCCCTCTCAAGCGTCTCTTCTCCAGAGAGAATAAGTTCAGTGCTCGCAACCTTTCCTCATAACTAAGATCCTCCAGACCCTTTATTAGCTTTGTTGCCCTTCTTTGTACTCGCTCCATTTCCAGTACGTCCCTCCTGAGGACTGGTGCCCAGAACTGGACAGCATACTCCAGGTGCGGGCGGACCAGAGTCTTGTAGAGCGGGAGAATTATCGTTTTATCTCTGCAGTTGATCCCCCTTTTAATGCATGCCAATATTCTGTTTGCTTTATTAGCAGCAGCTTGGCATTGCATGCCGTTGCTGAGCCTATCATCCACTAGGACCCCCAAGTCCTTTTCCATCCTAGATTCCCCCAGAGGTTCTCCCCCCAGTGTATAGATTGCATTCATATTTTTGACACCCAAATGCATTATTTTACATTTTTCTACATTGAACCTCATTTGCCATGTAGTCGCCCACCCCATTAATTTGTTCAGGTCTTTTTGCAAGATTTCCACATCCTGCGGAGAAGTTATTGCCCTGCTTAGCTTAGTATCGTCTGCAAATACAGAGATGGAACTGTTTATCCCATCCTCCAGGTCATTTATGAACAAATTAAATAGGATTGGTCCCAGCACAGAACCCTGGGGGACCCCACTACCCACCCCTGACCATTCTGAGTACTCCCCATTTATCACCACCCTCTGAACACGCCCTTGTAGCCAGTTTTCAATCCATGTACTCACCCTATGGTCCATGCCAACGCACCTTATTTTGTACAGTAAACGTTTATGGGGAACTGTGTCAAATGCTTTTGCAAAATCCAGATACACCACGTCTACGGGCCTTCCTTTATCTAGATGGCAACTCACCTCCTCATAGAAGGTTAATAGATTGGTTTGGCAAGAACGATTCTTCATGAATCCATGCTGATTACTGCTAATGATATCATTCTTATTACTAAAATCTTGTATATAGTCCCTTATCATCCCCTCCAAGAGTTTACATACTATTGATGTTAGGCTAACTGGTCTGTAATTCCCAGGGATGTTTTTTGGGCCTTTTTTAAATATTGGTGCTACATTGGCTTTTCTCCAATCAGCTGGTACCATTCCAGTCAATAGACTGTCTGTAAAAATTAGGAACAACGGTCTGGCAATCACCTGACTGAGTTCCCTAAGTACCCTCGGATGCAAGCCATCTGGTCCCAGTGATTTATTAATGTTAAGTTTCTCAAGTCTAATTTTTAATTCCGTCCTCTGTTAACCATGTAGGTGCTTCCTGTGTTGTGTCATGAGGATAAACACTGCAGTTTTTACTTGCTTGAAGTAAGGAAATATCCTGAATGACTTCTGCTTTTGGGGGAAACTTTTTCTCCCACAGATACATATAGTACTTGCCTTTTTAAAAGGACCTGTTTCATTTATCATAGAGAAATAGCATCATTAAATTACATGTTATGAGGAAGTCTTAAACTTTAGAATTCTTTCTTTAGTTAATCAGAATCGCAGGTTTTCTTACTCTTACCAAGTAGTTTCTAACTTATACAGAAGTAGCCAGGTGTTCCACTTTGCATAGAACTTTAACAGGTGATTGAGACCAGCTAGGTGTTTCTCATAAGTGCATTGTACGTGGACTCTTTGGATTACTTCAGACAAATTAGGTGCCAGCGATTGTTTCCATTTACTAGTTATGGTTAGGCGTGCTGCAATCAATATATGAGTTACAATAGTAGAGTGTTGTGTAGGGAATCTATCCATATTTAGCCCAAAAAGAGCCAAAGATGGTGAGGTTTCTGTCATTCTTCCTGTCACTTGGGAGATCAGTGTAAAGGCAGATTTCCAGAATCCTGTCAGGCACCTGCAGTTCCAGAAAAGCAAAATAAGTGTAGCGCTAATATAAGAATAAAAACAATGGCCTAAGGAGACCATTGCATCATCAAAAAAAAACACAGAAAAAGGTGCATCCAACAAAAAAAGGTGCATCCAACAAAAACGAAAGTCCTCAGTGGATGTGTGACTCCTATGAGTTAGTGACAGTCCCCAATACAGATATGACTTCATAGGTGTATTATGTGCACGTGACATCTGTGATGAAAAGGAACACCACCACCAATAATGGAGAGGCTTACCGGAACGTTTGAACCCAAAAGAACGTACGCTCGATTGGGTCAAACAGCTTGAATGATAAACAGCTGATGGATTTCTGTAGAGGCTGTAGGAAAATCCTAGGATGGTCTGTGCACCGGTATGTCCCTCAGGGATGATGTCCACAGTGGAAGGAAATTGTAGCAAATGGGAAAAAAGCAAAGGAAGGCCACATAGTGTAACTCCATATAAAATGTGTACCAATTTATTTTAAAAAAAGGGAATTCACTAACATGAAACATGGATAAAACAGCGCTGTGTAGATAAAATGGCAGCAGTGGGGGTCCTATCCGACGCGTTTCATCTCCTTGGACATCGTCTGGGGGGTCCCACTACAGCCAGCAAGGTTTATATAGATAATGTGGTCCCCTAATGCAGGGTCAACTTCTAATGCAAGCAGCATGTAAACAATGCCACTTCCGGTATTGCCGGCAGATGGCTGCTCGGCGTGCGTTCCACGCCTCGTTTTGGGGCCCTTATGGTCAAAAACTGGAAACATACCAAATGAAACGCACTTTGCAGCCAAATACATCGCTAATGCCACTTCCGGCATTGATGTAATATGGCCGTTCAGCGTGCATTCCACGCCTCGTTATGGGGCCCTTATGGTCAAATCCCAGAAATGAAAAAAACACCTTACAGCCACATACATCCCTATATTAGTGTCCAAAATGTGCACAGCAAAATAGGTGCTTATGGTTTACCTACCCCCTAGTGAAAAGGAAAAGAACGTGAATAGGGGAAATGGCGTAATGGCTCAGGCTTGCGTATCAAGAAGCCATGATACATCAGTGTATTCATCCTGGTGGAGTAACGTATGACCTCCAACCCCATGGGAGGCGTCTCAGAAAGCTGTACTGCGCAAATGCAAGATGGCGCCGTACATCTAGTCACAAAGGACCGTACTGTGCCGATGTGAGATGGCATCATGCATCCAATCCGCAGACAGCATCTTTAGAATCTATATGTCATATTGATGTGTATACAGGGCGCATAGATCAGTGGATAAAAAGTGAATGAAAAATATGAAATATAAATACAGTGAGCCCGAAATGGACAGCACAATGGGGGAAAAATGTACCATCAATGTGTGGTAAAAAAAAACACTATGTGGATGTTGTGAATTATGTCCACATGTTGGTAAAAAAATGGCACAAAAAACTGTGCCTGAAAAAAACATGTCTGCAAAAAAAGGGGAATCAAAAATGGTCATGGAAAACATTTAAAAAATATTTAGGAATGATCACATGTGAAATGGACTCCCCCAAAATAATAATGTGCAGATGACTAATATATAAGAAAAAATCCACCGTATAGTGGATATATGTGGCTGAACAAATGTGTGACATAAGTAAAGAAATAAAATCCCTAGAATTTATATGTAGAGAAACTTGAACAGAAATAAGAAACTGCATCTACATGTGGAGAGAAAATGGGTAGGCACAAAATAAAAATAAAAAATAAAAAATCACAATGCAGTTCTAGAGCAAGTGGTATAGATCTCCCGATTGGCCACACATTCTCCAGCATTGTGCAAAAGTATTAGGAAACATTTTGTGTATTTTATCTGGATAAATATACCTCCTATGCACAATTTTCATTTTATTTTCCAAATAAGATACACAGTGGGATGATTGCATAATTGTTTTTAATGCTCTATTCCATGTATGGATTGAGAATTCTTCTCGTAGATCTCTTTCCCATTTTTGAATTGAGGAGGGTTTCGGTAAGGGTTTACTGCAGATCATATATTTTTAAAACCATGTGATACCCTTCTTAACAACCGGTGAAGTAGAATAGAATGCCCATATGTCTTTTGCTAACCTCTGTCGTGGTAGTCATTAATCTACAGTGTAGGCTCTTAATCTGGAGTAAGTGATAAGTAAGTGCCGCATCACGCGTGGATTGGATATCGGATACAATGGTATAGCCTAAGCTTATCCATTTTCTTGCAGAGAACGCAAGGATTAAATATTCATATGCTAATAATGGGATGTCTAGAGATTGTAAGCCTTCGTTTGGAGGGACCATATTAAGGGTTGAGGACCAGGCCTCCACTGAGGCCCTTATTGTCATTGCCTCTGGAAGTAATATATTTTGCATAGTTGTTGAAGCTATTAAGAGAGAAGGTAAGTCTCCACCTTCTTTTTAGGGTTACCCATCTTTTGCTGGAAGTGGTATCAAACCATGCCACCATCTGGTCTAATAGTACTGCTTTATGATATAGTGTAATGTCTGGAAGTCCCACCCCACCTTTTGTCTTATGCTTAGTAGGTATGTTTCTTGCAATCCTGGGTTTTTTACCTTGGCAGATGCATAATTACTGTTTTAGCAGTCATAGCATTTAACTAATTAACAACAGTCTTACTCACGGCAGTAGCAAGTGTTGTCACTGTCTTTCGAGTTCACTGGCTGCGTAAGCACTCTGTCATTTCTTTTTTTCACTGTAATCTGCATTCACCCATGCAACTACAGAGCGAAAAAATAGCACCCATGGTAGGCTTGACAGAAAATTAACTGTTTGTGGGGATGACAGCAAAAATGTTAGCAGCTGAAACTAGGCTTGTGGATTCTGCCTCGTGCCCAACATTTTCATCTCCAGTGGTATTCTAGAGCACAGGGAAACCACTCCATGCCCCTATTGGTCACATTGCAAACAAGGTACTGGTCAATCTTGTTAAACTCACAACATCATGTTGGGATTGCTGAGCCAAACCATTGCTGAAGTTTTTTTCTCCTAGTGATGCACTTTCTTTGGGTGCTATGGGAGAGGGTACTCTCTCAGCTGATGCTCACTGTCTCTCCCAGACATTCAGAAACCTCTTTCCCTGCATCTTTGCTTTCTTTGTCACACAGCAGACGCACATCTTTGTCAGCAGACTCGGCCTTATTTTCCAACATGACTGCGCACCAGTGCACGACGCAAGGTCCATAAAGATATGGATGAGCAAGTTTGGGGTGGAGTAACTTGACTGGCCTGCACAGAGTCCTGACTTCAAACCCATAGAACACCTTTGGGGTGAATTATTAGAGTGGAGACTGCGAGCCAGTCCTTCTCATCCAACATCAGTGCCAGACCTCACAAATGCGCTTCTGGAAGGATGGTCAAACATTCCCTGTGAACAGCCTTCCCAGAAGAGTTAAAGCTGTGATAGCTGCAAAGGGTGGGCCAACTCAATATTAAACACTACAGACTAATGCCCCGTACACACGGTCGGATTTTCCGACAGAAAATGTGTGATAGGACCTTGTTGTCGGAAATTCCGACCGTGTGTAGGCTCCATCACACATTTTCCATCGGATTTTCTGGCACACAAAGTTTAAGAGCAGGATATAAAATTTTCCAACAACAAAATCCGTTGTCGGAAATTCCGATCGTGTGTACACAAATCCGACGGACAAAGTGCCACGCATGCTCAGAATAAATAAAGAGATGAAAGCTATTGGCCACTGCCCCATTTATAGTCCCGACGTACGTGTTTTACGTCACCGTGTTTAGAACGATCGGATTTTCCGACAACTTTGTGTGACCGTGTGTATGCAAGACAAGAAAAACAGGTCCAACAAAATGTGTATTTATAAAATATGCCGCACTAAATGAAAATAAATCAATCCTATCTAGAGTTTCAAATCATATACTGTATCCATGCACCTACTGTATATTACCAATTGCAACCATACATACTGAAGTAATACATAAACATGTACAACTCATTTTAATAAATCAACTAACTGTGTATCACATTAGTATTAAAATCAAAAACACAAAACAAATCACGAAATGTGAACATAGAAAATCAAAAGCTTGAAAGCAATATATTGAAAACTAATGACAGCATCCATAAATTAAATCTTCAAATATCTTGTGCAATATGTGAAATCATAAACATACAATGGTGCCAAAACATTGTGACCTCCACCTTCCTCAGTGGGTACAAAATCACCTTCAGTGGGTACAAAAGCACACTCAAAAGTTTATGTAGAACATGTCCCCTTTTAAGCCAGGACAGGGCTAATTGCATAGACAAATTGAGCTCACTCGATGAAGAGATCTCCAAGTATGATGATGAACTCAAAACAGATAAAAGGACACCATAGTACTCTCTATAAAATCCAACAGCTTTATTAAAAACATAAAAGTTACACTCATGTGTTTTAAAACAACATGTAATTACAAGAAAACATCTTTCAAGGGCTGGTGCAATGCAAACCCTTAACACTCACAGAGACACACTGTGCCATACTCTCCAGACAGTTCTAAGCTGTACCTCCCACATGCACCTCCTTTTTCGGCCCCACTAGTTTCGTCAATCCTGATGTCATTAGGGGCACAGGTTAAGGAGACCCTGCTATATGAATTTATACATTCCAATACCTGACCATGTTTCCTCATAGGCCAAGTACACTGATACATTTGTGCAGCATTATAAATTAAATGGGCAGGTGAATCGAGATAGATTATGGCCATATTAAAACATATGTAATTAATAAATAAAAAAATATGTAGCAATATATGTGAATATGTCTAAAACCATAAAAATATATACATGGAAATATCAAAACTAGACATGTGCATGATGAAAAAAATAGTTTAGTTTAGTTTCGATTTGTTAATCTAGTTATTTAGTTTTGTTAAATTCAGTTGGTTAATTCAATTCATATTTGGAATTTATATTTGGAATTAGTTTTATGTTTTTTTCAAATTTTCTATGAATTGATACATTTTGAATCAGTCAAATCGAAAACTTTCTTTTTTTTTAGATTCGAATGTGGCAAAGTGAACAAAAAAAAAGAAAAATCATCATCAAATGATTACAATGACTCTTTAAATCACCTTTGGCTTAACAAAAACAGCATTGTTTCGAAATGGTGCTCTAATAACACACACAGTCTTTGATTTCAGAAATATGTTTACAGTTAGAATTCGACCAGAGTTCGATGTAAAATTCAATTCGAATTTCAAATAGAATTTTGGAAATTCGGACGAATATCCTTTCGTTATTTGGAGAATTCGTTAAATTTCGTATATACTGTGATTCGGGTATTTGGAGATCCGAATTTCCAAATAACGAAAAATTTGTCTGAATATTTATTTGGAACAAAACCAACCGCACATGTCTAATCAAATCAAATATTTGAAAAGACTATAAGGAAACAATATAAAAATATTTACCAGATGATAGTACCCTTCTAGCTTCAGAAAGTGGTTCATATAAAACTACCTCTTCCACTGGGAGTCACTTGCCTGAAACTACTACACCACACAAAATCTAATATCATAAAATACAATAAATAAATAAAATGTATGTATAAAAATTCATCTTTGATTCTCCTTTGAACTTTGCAGCTATTTGCCACATATAACAGTCTTTTCTCCATCAGAGAAAAGAAGTGCCAATCTTAACTGCTTTCAGACCGCCTCACGCAGATATACTGCGGCAGAAGAGCACGTACAGGCAGATTAACTTACCCGTACATTGTCCTTTGGGAGGCGGCGGAGCTCCATGACTGTGATAGCGGGTCCCACGGACCTGATGTCCGTGGGGATACCCGCGATCGTTTCATGGTGAGGAAGAACGGGGAGATGCTAATGTAAACAAGCATCTCCCCGTTCTGCCTAGAGACAGGACACTGATCACAGCTCCCTGTAATTGGGAGCGCTGATCAGTGACGTGTCACACACAGCCCCCCCACAGTTAGAATCACTCCCTAGGACACACTTAACCCCTACAGCGCCACCTAGTGGTTAACCCCTTCACTGCCAGTGACTTTTTAACAGTAATCAATGCAATTTTTTAGCATTGATCGCTGTATTAATGCCAATGGTACCAAAAATGTGTCAAAATTGTCCGATGTGTCTGCCATAATGTCGCAGTCAGGATAAAAATCACTGATCGCCGCCATTTCTAGTAAAGAAAAATTTATCAATAAAAATGCCATAAAACTATCCCCTATTTTGTAGACGCTATAACTTTTGCACAAACCAATCAATAAAGGCTTATTGAGATTTTTTTTACCAAAAATATGTAGAAGAATACGTATCGGCCTAAACGGAGCAAAAAAAAATGTTTTTTTAAATATTTTTTGGGGATATTTATTATAGCAAAAAGTAAAAAATAATGCATTTTTTTGTTTATAGCGCAAAAAATAAAAACCACAGAGGTGATCAAATACCACCAAAAGAAAGCTCTATTTGTGGGCAAAAAAATTTACATCAGTTTTGTTTGGGAGCCACGTCGCACGACCGTGCAATTGTCAGTTAAAGCGACGCAGTGCCGAATCGCAAAAAGTGCTCTGGTCAGGAAGGGGGTTAATTCTTCCAGGGCTGAAGTGGTTAATAAACATGCTCTCCCCAAAAGATGTTTACTGCAATGTGTTAAGACGCACTCGATTGGGACTTAAGCCTCGTACACACGATCGGATTTTCCAACGGGAATTGTGTGATGGCAGGCTGTTGAAGGAAAATCCGACCGTTTGTACGGACAATTGTTGTCGGATTTTCCGCGGACAGCGGTCTGATGTCGGATTTTCCGAGCGTGTGTACACAAGTCCGTCGGACAAAAGTCCAAAGTACAAACACGCATGCTGGGAAGTAAGGACGAGCCAGAAGCGGTCAGTCTTGTAAACTAGCGTTCATAGTGGAGAATTAACATTCTTGATATGGCAAATTATGAAATCTAGAAATGCAGCGCACATTCTCTTCTTCTTTAAAGGGATAAGAATGAAGCTGCTTTGCTGGTGATACTGATGGAGTTCTGCCAAACGTATTTTCAAAGGCTTTTTTTTCCTAGTGATAGCAAGAATAATATTATTATGCTTGTTTGGTTTTTTTTGGGCAAGTTACCACGACACCATTATCCTGTAGTTTTTAAGATCAAGGATACAACTATGTTGGTGTCCCTTGTTAATTTTACATTGTATTTTAAAAAATGTAACTGCCTACCCCCAAACTGTCATTTGAAGTAAAACCAAGCCAAGTATTATTCTCCACAATTTTTTTGATTGTGCATTATAGAACTTAACCAGAAAGTGCATTCTATGCATCCAAAAATATAGAAAATATACCAAATCAAATCATTATTCAACCAAAAAATAAAATAAAAGCCTCATGCATGTGTCCTGCTTCTTAATATAGGGGGTCAACAATGCCAAGAGTTGGTGAAAGCAGGGTCTATCTGCGGGAGATAATTCCGAAAATCATCCAGATTATTCACGCAGCAAAGGCATATGACATAATTGGTCACGATTAATAAAGCAACCAATTTTTGGTCCAAGAAATCCACCTGTTCCTGGACTGGACTTGGGTCAAAGCAATAACTCCAAGGCCAATAATAAATAACACGTTATCGCCTCTGATTCTGCAACATGTCTGGTTGACAAACGGCCATTCAGAAACGAACTGAAAAGTGCAAAATGAAAAGGGTGAATCAACACTTACCAAAATTCTACTAACTTCGAAATTAGTAGAAGGAGCCCAAAGGGTGGCGCATGACAATTGAACTTCCTCTTTGTAGTCTCGTAGTACATCTAATACGTCACTACATTCGTGTTTGTTGGCCAACAATTGTGTGCTGTTTGTATGCAAGACAAGTTCCTGGCCAACGCCCTTCGGACAAAAGTCGAAAATCTGATTGTGTGTACGAGGCTTAAGGATCAGCTCACAGAGAAGGTGGTGCGGGAAAAGTGCGTTCTGTGCACACTGCCTTTGCAATATACTGCGAGTGCCAATACATTGTCAAGGCTCGGTTCACACTTGGGCAATGCGGGAACCCTGCAAATCCACTGCGAGTTTCCGCATCGCACCAAACTCGCAAAGCAGTTCACACTGCCATATGTAAACTGCTGGGAGTGTTAATACATTGTTAATGACAACCCCATTTCAGCTCACATATCGCACTGGTGCTGACAAAAAAAGGGGTCTTGTGCAAGTTTGGTCCGAATGCGATGCGATATCAGCCATACTATCTATATGGCTGAAATCGCATCGCACGGACATCGCATTTGATTTGCACTGCAGTGCGGTGCGAATCACATGCGATATCGCAAACCGCACAAGTGTGAACGGGCACTAACAGCATCCCAACCGCAGATCACAAACACAGTAGTACATGCACTACGTTTTGTGTGGTTTGGTACAATTTGCAGTTCATGGGCTGCCAAATTGCACTGCAGGGGAAAGCACAGGAATCAGACAAGAAAGTGGAGTGTGTTTTTATGCGATTCTGGTGTCAACCGTCCCTTAATAAATGTACACCTAATATTTATTATCGCTGCACAACCTACACTTGTTTAGACTTGTTTTTTTTTTTTTCTATGTGATGCTTATTTAGGATGTTTTTCTAATATTGTTATTTCCACCTGTAGTATAGCACAAAAATCCATATTCCTGAGATTTATGCTATTTAGTAATCTGATATTTTCACTTGCACAGAGGCAGAGATATTCAGCATGAGAAAAAGAATGTGAAATGGCATAAATCATAATAATAATACAAGTACTGCAGCAAATCAATGCAGTAAACAGCAAACACATAAAACATTTTGTTCTTTGATGCTTTATTATTTGTCATTTTGAAGACGGCAAGATACAAAGGTGTCAAACAATTCACAGATAGAATGCAGGCGCTTAGCATTAACATGCACTTCTTCTATTTAGCAGGGGACCATCAGAATGATTGATAGTAATTAAAATGCATTATCTGGATTTGCTAGAAACTTTAAAGCAATTAATAAATTGTGTTGCTTTTTCTGTAATACAATTAGAGATTCCAGACAGTTTACAGAAAAACTTCAAGTTGTTGCTGCATCATTTAAAAATCTCGTAAAGTTTATTGTCAAAATATGTGTGTGCCCAGTCAATGCCCTGACCCTTTTCTTGTTTTCCCTTTCTAATCCCAGGATGTTGTCTTTTGCATGAATTATTCATAGCAGGTAATCAGAATCCCCTCTCCCAGCTGAATGCTGAAAGCAAGCCTCATCACGGCAGAATTTGATTCCGCTACCTAATATACATTTATTGCATTGCAAATCATCCTTTATTCCCTGATGTCACTGCAAAACACATATTTATTAAGACAAATATTTTTACTTTATTAATAAAAGAAAAGCAAATATTTCATTGTTACAATTTTAGACACATTGGCAGCACTATTTAATCTTGCAAAACTGAGGTTAAAGGTCAACGAGACTGAACTCAGATTCTCCCCTTTAGCAGTAACATTGTCACTGTGCTGGACCTTTTACATGGCAAAGCCTGGACTACAATTTTCTCCAGGATAGGTAAGTGCTTTAGAATTTCTGTTAATCTTTTATTATCCTTCCCAGCAAGACTATTTCGATATTTCTATTTTAATGTTGAGGTAAAGGGCCAGTTAACAAAATGAATCAGCAAAGGAATATCATTGAACTTGATTTTAATACAAAAATTACCAGTGTTGGTCAATGTTAGAAAATATACTTACATTACTTGCAGCAAGTCTTTCTCACAGTGCCCAGGCAATACTCTATTAGGGTCCCTAATCTCCATGCACCCGGCCCCTAATCTCCATGCAGGGCACCGGAAGCATTGATTTCAATGTTTTTTTTTTTAGAAGCACATGATTAGAGCCCAAGGCTCTAATTGGCTTAAAAAAAGGTGAGCTCTGGGCGCAGAGCACTGCGCCCGGAGTCCACCCACTTGTGTGACATTAGCGAATTAACTATGACCGGAAAGAGAAGTGACTGTCCGGTCTCCAGAACATCCTTTGCTCCTCTGCTCCGGTGACTGGTCGGGCTTGGTATCCCTCCATCATTTGGCCCCAGCTGGCTTCTTCTATCTGGGCACTTCCTACCCGCCCCTACCTCCAGGGAACCGAGCAAAGCAGCATCCCCATCCCCCAGCAACCGGACAGACACTGAGCTGAGACTGCCTGGGGAGCAGGAGAACGACAACCCAACCGTCTACCACAAGCTACTGTACCTTCTACCTTTTATTCCGGTATGTACTGGGGTGGACTGGGATCATACACCAGCATAGGCCCTATCGAGGTTGAAAAACAGGGGAGGGGGGGTGGTTTGTTTGCCGCCCCCCCAAAAAAATGGAGCACCAGCCGCCACTGATTATGCTCCTTCGGCGAAAACCTGGGAGCACTTAAGATCCTATATCTCACAAGAGGATGATCCACTTCTGCAGTCCCAGGGGTAAGGCAAATACATAGTCTAACAATTTTTTCACAGATGCCTTTTTACAGATTTATTGTAGTGATTTGTAAAAGGAAGGCAACTGGTGTAAAAAGTGGACCTTGACTTTTATTGAAAGTCACTGGGTAATATGTGCTAAAAGCAGAACTTCATCTAAAAGGGGAAGTTCTGCTTTTCCGTCTTCTCCCCCCATCACATTTGTATACATTTTTTTGTGGGGGGGACTTGTTTTATTACCAGGTACCCACTCCCACTTCCACTCGGATCGCCTAGGCAATCCAAATGGACATTCGCCCCCCAATCTTTGCCTGCAGCTTTCTGGGACATATCACAGGTCCCAGAAAGCTGCGGGACCACTCACAAAGAGCAGCGAGGCTCACGCAAGCCGAATATCCTTAGTAAACATGCCAGCATCGGGGACTCAATGACAAGTGAAGAACTGGTCTGGGTGAGGATTGCGCTGGAATTTGACAGGTACAGTTGTGCATAAAAAAGGGGAATATGGGACTTTAAATGAGACAATTGACTTGTGGAGGTAGAGTATATAGTAATCATTTTTTATTTGTAACAATAGTAAAAAAGTATTTTCATATGTATACATGCACAATGCATAAACATAATGAATACATATACATTAGCTTGGCAGCACATAAAAGATAGTAAATGTTGATAAATATAATACAAGGTATTTCATATTAGCAGGCATTAGTACATCATATGCAAAAGAGCTGCTATAAGATAGGTACACATACACGTTGATAATTGCATAGTACTCAATGAATCTTAGATGTAAAAAAAGTATATATGGGCCAGTGAATAAGTAATGAGCAGGACTTGTCTGAGCACCCCATGGAAACTCAACGCATTTCATGGCTATATACCATTCATCAGGAGTTGGGTACAGAAGTAAAAGGTCAGCTATAGCACTGTGCTTGGCTAGCATCAAGTAGGATGGGACCCCAAATATTTGTCTGTTCCGGAGCTGAGGCAAGGAACCCCACCCCAGCCAAGAAAACCTCCACATAGCATGCCCGGTTGCTGCAACACATTCCACATGTGTGGGGATGATTAAAAGTATGGTGTTGTGTCTGTATCCAGTGAATAGGCTGTGTGTGTTACCTCCCTGATGTCAAACACACTGCACCTGTCCTTGGACAGGTACAGCTGTGCTCATAAATTTACATACCCTGGCAGAATTTATGATTTCTTGGTGATTTTGAATGATAAGACAAAAACTTTTCTTTCACTCATGGTTAGTGTTTGGCTGAAGCCATTTATTATCAATCAACTGTGTTTACTCTTTTTAAATCATAATAAACAACAGAAATTACCCAAGTAACCCTGATCAAAAGTTTACAATCCCCTAGTTCTTAATACCATGTATTGCCCCCTTTAACATCAAAGACAGCTTGAAGTCTTTTGTGGTATTTGTGGATGAGGCTCTTTATCTTCTCAGATGGTAAAGCTGCCCATTCCTCTTGGCAAAAAGCCTCTAGTTCCTGTAAATTCTTGGGCTGTCTTGCATGAACTGCACATTTCAGATCTCCCCAGAGTGGCTCAATGATATTGAGGTCAGGAGACTGAGATGGCCACTCCAGAACCTTCACTTTATTCTGCTGTAGATGTAGACAATCTGCTGTATTGTCCAAGTACGTCCTATGCACAGCTTCCTGGCTGATGAATGCAAATGTTCCTCCAGTATTTTTTGATAACATACTGCATTCATCTTGCCAACAATTTGACCAAATTTGCTGTGCCTTTGTAGCTCACACATCCCCAAAACATCAGTGATCCACCTCTGTACCTTTTATCATAGGCCTTGTTGACTCCTCTCCAAATGTTGCGTTTATGGTTGTGGCCAAAAAGCTAAATTTTGGTCTCATCACTCCAAATTACTTTGTGCCAGAAGGTTTGAGGCTTGTCTCTGTGCTGTTTGGCGTATTGTAAGCAGGATACTTTGTGGCATTTGCGTAGCAATGGCTTTCTTCTGGCGACTCGACCATGCAGCCCATCTTTCTTCAAGTGCCTCCTTATTGTGCATCTTGAAACAACCACACCACGTTTTCAGAGAGTCCTGTATTTCACCTGAAGTTTTTTTTAATCAGATTATTTTTATTTTTATATGCAAACATTAAAACACTACAAACAAATTATCCAAACAAAATGACATAAACCAAACAGACACTACATAATAAAAAAAATTTAAAAAAGAGATAAACCCTCCCCCACCCAATACCCTATTTCTTGGAGTATAAGAAAAATAAAAAAAACCTTTAATGCTTAGAAGCACTGAGGGTGGCCACAATATTCACAAAAAAAGGAAAATCCAACAACCTATATGTTGATGGGGACAAGGGCCTCATCCCCACAACCCTTAACCGGTGGTTGCGGGGGTCTGCGGGCAGGGGGCTTATCGGAATCTGGAAGCCCCCTTTAACAAGGGGACCCCCAGATCCCGGCCCTCCCCCCTGTGTGAAATGGTAAGGGGGTACAAAAGTACCCCTACCATTTCACAAAAAAACTGTCAAAAATGTTTTAAATGACAAGAGACAGTTTTTGACAATTCCTTTATTTAAATGCTTCTTCTTTCTTCTATCTTCTATCTTCCTTCGGTTTCTTCCTCCATCTTCTTCTTCTTCTGGTTCTTCCTCCGGTGTTCTCGTCCGGCATCTTCCTCCGCGGCGTCTTCTTCCCTTCTTCTCCTCTGGCCGCTCCGCATACATGATGGCATGATGGGAGGCTCCCGTTGTGTGATGCTTCTCCTCTTCTGACGGTTCTTAAATAACAGGGGGGCCACCCGGTGACCCTGCCCCCCTCTGACGCACGGGGACTTGACGGGGACTTCCCTGTGGCATTACCCGTGATGTCAGAGGGGGCGGGGTTACCCATTACATAACCCCACCCCCTTCTGACGTCACGGTGAATGCCACAGGGAAGTTCCCGTCAAGACCCCATGCGCCAGAGGGGGCGTGGCCCCGCCCCCCGTTATTTAAGAACCGTCAGAAGAGGAGAAGCGCCACACAGCGGGAACCTCCCATCATGCCATCATGTATGCGGAGCGGCCCAAGGAGAAGAAGGGAAGAAGATGCCGGACGAGAACACCGGAGGAAGAACCAGAAGAACCAGAGGAACCAGAAGAAGAAGAAGATGGAGGAAGAAACCGAAGGTAGATAGAAGATAGAAGATAGAAGATAGAAGAAGCATTTAAATAAAGGAATTGTCAAAAACTGTCTCTTGTCATTTTTAACATTTTTGACACTTTTTTTGTGAAATGGTAGGGGTACCATTTCCCCCTTACCATGTACCCCCTTACCATTTCACACAGGGGGGAGGGCCGGGATCTGGGGGTCCCTTTGTTAAAGGGGGCTTCCATATTCCGATAAACCCTCCACCCGCAGACCCCCACAACCACCGGTAAAGGGTTGTGGGGATTAGGCCCTTGTCCCCATCAACATGGGGACAAGGTGTTTTGGGGGGCTACCCCAAACCACCCTCCCAATGTTGAGGGCATGTTGCCTGGTACGGTTCAGGAGGGGGGGGGGCGCTCTCTCATCCCCCCTCTTTTCCTGCAGCCTGCCAGGTTGCGTGTTCGGATAAGGGTCTGGTATGGATTTTTGGGGGGACCCCACTCCATTTTTTTTTTAATTTTGGCGTGGGGTTCCCCTTAAAATCCATACCAGACCTGAAAGTTCTGGTATAGATTTTGAGGGGGACCCCACGCCATTTTTAAAAAAAAATTTGGCCAGGGTTCCCCTTAATATCCATAACAGACCTGAAGGGCCTGGTATGGAATTTAGGGGGACCCCCCCACGTCATTTTTTTTTTAAATTTTGGTTCGGGGTTCCTCTGTGGGGAATTCCCATGCCGTTTTTATCAATGAACTTTTATGTGTATTGTCGGACCGGCAATTCTTTAATAGCCGCGAGTAGTTTTAAATGACTTTTTTCCCTTTGAAATGTCATTTTGCTGTCAGACTGTTCTAAACATGGGAAACATGCGCCTCTTTACAGGCATACTATAGACACCCCCCAGGTACGAAATTTAAAGGAATATTACACTTTTATTGTTTCACTTTAAGCATTATTAAAATCACTGCTCCCGAAAAAACTGATGTTTTTAAAACTTTTTTTGCATTTATCCATGTCCCCTGGGGCAGGACCCAGGTTGCCAAACACTTTTTATGACAATAACTTGCATATAAGCCTTTAAATTAGCACTTTTGATTATTCATGTTCGTGTCCCATAGACTTTAACGGTGTTCGCGTGTCCGAACAAATTTTTTGCCTGTTCGCAAGTTCTGGGGGGTGTTCGGCTCATCCCTACAGTTCAACTACCTTTTCCCGCAGATCCTTTGATGATTCGCTTGCTTTCCCCATGACTCAGAATCCAGAAACGTCAGTTCAGCACTGGATGAAAGATGCAAGGGTCTGTCAGGAGTCCAGAATCTCATTGACCTTTTATACACACACACACACTAATTACAAGCAAACAGATCACAGGTGAAGATGGTTACCTTTAATAGCCATTAAAACCTCTTTGTGTCAACTTGTGTGCATGTTATTAGGCCAAAATCGCCAGGGTATGTAAACTTTTGATCAAGGTCATTTCTGTAGTTTATGTTGTGATTATGATTTAAAAAGAGTAAACACAGTTGATTGATAATAAATGGCTTCAGCCAAACACTAACCATGAGTGAAAGAAATGTTTTTGTGTTATCATTCATATTCTCTTAACAAATGGCCAAGAAATCATAAATTCTGCCAGGGTATGTAAACTTATAAGCCAACTGTAAGTGTCCTTTCACTAGAAGTTAGCAGCTATAGCATAGACTTGCCTACACACGATCACAACAAAGTCTGACGGATTCGTACGTGATGATGTAAGACCGGACTAAAATAAATCACACAAATAGGAAACATAAAGGGAATACAAAGACACTGAATTTCAAAAGAGCCAACTTCCCTAAACTACAAACCTTGCTAAAAGGCATAAATTGGGATAAAATATTAGGAAGAAAGAACAAAGAACACAGAGGAGAGATGGGTTTGCTTTAAGAGCATATTAAATAAGGGCATTAGCCAATGCATCCCATTGGGTAATGGGATGCATTAGAAAGTCCGTCGAAAGTTTGTCGTAACTCCATCGAAATTGTTGTTGAAAAGTCCGACCGTGTGTACATGGCATTACACATCCCTGGTACCTTGCTGCCTGCAAACAGTGATTCCTGCACTGACTCCGCCCCTGAACCTCCTCTTCTCAGCAGCTCTGTAGTTCAGAAGGCAGGCTCTGTGAATTCCGTGACACAGCAGTGCCTTTTCACAGGGCAAAGTGATTATGTATTATAGAGTTCAACAATACCAAAATGTAAAATCATACAGTATATTCATTCACACATTGTATTGTTTTTTAATTATTTCTAGCCTATGCCCACTAATCTGAACGAACTTGAAGTTTATAAACTTCAAGTTTGTTTAGATTAGTGGGTGTAGGCTAGAAATAATTAAAATACAATACAATGTGGGAATGAATATACTGTATGATTTTACATTTTGGTATTGTTACATAGTCTACTACATCATAAAGAAAAAAGAACACTCTTGTGCAACTTTTCCAGTTCAGGTCCTCTTTAACTGGATTCCCTTTTTTATTTTTTTTATTTTGGAGTATAGGAATTATTTTATAAAAGAAACATTTACAGGCATTTATTATCTCTGAAAATGCATAACACTTCATTCCCAGAAGGTACACTGTGGTCACTCTTATATGTTGACCTGCTTTCTGAAAATACATGAGTATGTAGCCATAGGAACAGTCATAGAAAATCAGTTTTTACTTCATGTTCTACCATTATGAGAATTTCATAGATGGCAGGTAGTAGTCAAGTATGTAACCTCTACTAACAAGAAAAGATAAAAAAAAAGCAAAACACACACACATATATATATATATATATATATATATATATATATATATATATATATATATATATATATATATATATATGGGCTCAAAAATTCAAGTCCTCAGCTAGCAGTCAGGCCGTAAGGATTACTTGCCATCAGTTTCCCCACCCAATCCTTACCCTGCCCCGCCTATAATTCCACCCCTAATCACGCCCTCAAAAATGATCTCATGAAATGACACTTAAATGTTTTATGCAGAATTAGCAATATAAACAATAAATATTAGCAACAACTTTATCAGTGCCCATCAGTGCAGCCTCACCAGTGCCCATCAATGCAGCCTGAACCAGTGCCCATCAATACAGCTTCACCAGTGCCCATCAATGCAACCTCACCAGTGCTCATCAGTGCTTACCTGTGCCCATAAATGCAGCATGACCAGTGCCCACCAATGCAGCCTCACCTGGGGTGTATATATACATATATATATATATATATACTGTATATATTATTATTATTATTTATTATTATACATGATTTATATAGCGCCAACAGTTTGCACAGCGCTTTACAACATACCGGAAGACAGTACAGTTACAATACAATTCAATACAGAAGGAATCAGAGAGCCCTGCTCATTAGAGCTTACAGTCTAGGAGGTCAAGTGATACAAAAGGTAATAGCTGTGGGGGGTAATCTGATGGAGAAAGTATATGTACAGTTGTACTGGATAGGCTTCTCAGAAGAGAAGTGTTTTCAGGGATCATCTAAAAGCAAGCAGAATAGGAGATAGCCGGACAGATTGAGGTAAGAAGTTCCATAGGATAGGAGAGGCTTGGGAAAAGTCCTGGAGGCAAGCATGGGAAGAGGGGCGAGAGAATTAGAGAGCAGGAGGTCTTGGGAGGAATGAAGGTAACAAGTAGGTTGGTATTCTGAGACTAGGTTAGTGATGTAGCTGGAGGCAAAGTTGTGGATGGCTTTGTAAGTTGTTGTTAGAATTTTTAATTTAATTCATTGATTGAGCGGTTGGTAAGGTGGATGAGCCTGGCAGCAGTATTCATGATGGACTGAAGGGGGGATAGCCTATGTGAAGGTAATCCCGTGAGGAAGGAGTTGCAGTAGTAGAGGCAGGAGATGACCAGGGAGTGAACTAGGAGCTTTGTGGTGTCATTGGTTAAGAAGGGGTGTATTTTGGAGATGTTGCGTAGGTTGAGATGGCAAGATTTGGAAAGTATTTGGATGTGGGGCCAAAAGCATAGTTCAGAGTCCAGGACTACACCTAGAACCTTGGCATGTGGGGATGGGCTGATAGTAGTGCTATTGATCTTGACAGAGAAATCAGGGGAAGAGGCATGTAGGGAGGAAAAATCATGAGCTCAGTTTTGGATAGAATGAGTTTTAGGAAGTGGTGTGACATCCAGGCAGATATGTCTGTTAGTAAATGAGTGATACTGAAGGAGTGAGCTGAGGAGTAGAGAGATAGATTTGGGTGTCAAAAGCATAGAGATGGTATTGGAAGCCATAGGAGGCTATTGCCTGACCCAGGGTCTAATCAAAAAAGCATGGAATATCTTATAAAAGAAAGGGTTAAATTCTTTATTTTAGAGTTATAGAAGAGAAAAATATAATATTCTATTTCACATGTAAAGAAAGAACAAAAAATTAGCTTTGGCATGGTCATTTTAATATTTGACCTTCTAGACTGTGGACACAGCTTATAGAAAACACAAAAGGTCTTTTGAATGTTATTAAGAGCTTTTACAAAAGGTCATATTTTTAAATAATGGGAAATGCAGGTTTCACAAGGTGTTGGATATATTCTCTAAAACAGGTACTTTAATCACCATTCAAAAAGTGCTGAGACACATATTTAATTACGGCATTGAAAAGTCCAGCACTGCTCTGTGGGTGTAGTAATATTTGTGAGGAAAGTACAAAAAGTATCTACTTTACTTTGAACTAAAATGATTTTCAGTCTGATTTTTTAGAAAAATTATATGTTGGTTCTCCTATAAGTTTTACCAACTTAACAGTTTTGTGTCAGGTATGATGCCCTCTAGGGCACTGCGTAGACAGTGAGCTAATCCAGATTTTTTTTGGTTCCAATACTGTTTGGGGCAGGTACCTCTAGGCAAGTGTGGGCCTGCAATATATCTAACGTGAAAGTGGTACTGTACTATTTCTTCAGGCTGGCAGGAGACCAATGAGGACTAAATGTTCCTTGCTATGGGCTCCTGGCAGCCAGCTTGGGGTGGCCTGAATTCATTTTGGATACCGAAATCTCATGAAATTTGGGAGACCATCTTGACTCAGAATTCCATAAAAAGGAGATGTTCTGTCATTAGATGTACCTGCAGTGTGGGAGTAAGATAGGGATAGAGTAGGTATAGTATTAGAAAGCGGTACCTGTTGAGGAGGAGTAGGTTTCCCCATTAAGGGGTGTCTCCTCTGTCAGCTTAATCGCATATTCCTTAGATGTGGTAGCTGCATTCCTTCTCTTTATTTGGGTTGAGAACATTGTCAGAAAGTACACAAATACCTGTTGATCGGGTCAGCCCACAGGAAGTGATACCTTATCACTTCCTGTGAGCTTCCTCAAAAGCACAAACAATGTTATCTGCCTTCTGTAAAAACTTCTCCTCACCCTCCCTGTAATGTAAATAAACTAAGGCATACACGTTTGAAGTCCAGCTCGGGTGGCTCCCTCCAGAGATACAGTGATGGAATGAGCATAAAGATAGGAAGTGCGTTACTTGCAGATTACCAAGTGAAAATAAGGGGAAATAGCCTAACAAATGAAACCACTGCAGTTGTCTCATCTATGAACGGGGAGACTGCAATATATTAGATTCAGTTTTTTGTTTAGATGTGCTTTAAACATCTTCCCTTGCAGTTGGGTCGCCCTGCACTGCAAGGGTTAACCACTTGTTCCTGTCTAGGGAATGGAAAAGGACTTTTACTTACCTGATTCTCTGCATCAGTCTTCATAATATCAGAAGACATTAGACCAGCAGACCGCAGGGAAAAAGAGGTTGCAGGGGTGGACTTATAGTGTGGAGGAGCCTGCAGGAGCAGAGGATCAGATAAGTAAAATTGATGTACCTGATCTCCAAGACATACATGAGTGATTAACCCCTGCAGTGAGGGCTCAGTCTCACTGCAAGAAAGGACTTAAGCTATAATTGCTTCCTCGGGCTGCACAAAGGTAGACTACCTGCTACCAAACCCACTTCCATAACAAAAAGTAGTAGAGATGAAGCTTGACCCAAAATGTTATGGGACTATATTTATACAGACAGATACATATATCATGTTGGTCAAATGGAGAACAGGCAAGGTCAGGGGTCCCCTGTCAGCGCTCCTGGCTCCATCTCTTTGGCAAGTGCCCCATAGGAGGCCATTTCCTATGGGGCACTCGTGCAGGCTTGATCCTGAGCTGCACTTCCTGTATTTATAGACACAGACAGTGTGGCTCGGCCCTGCCCTCTGCTCCTTCATCACAGGATTTGATTGACAGCAGAAGGAGCCAACGGCTTTCACTGCTGCCTTTCTGTCCTGTAAGGAGGGAGAGAGCAGAGAGAGCCACTGCTCTCAGGCACAGCACTGGATTGAGATCGAGCTTAGGTAAATATTTAGGGAGGGCTGGAGAGGGAGGAGAACACAGAAGGTTTTTTACCTTAATGCATAGAATGCATTAAGATGAATAAATAATAACCTTTTAAATTTACAACCACTTTAAGCTAAAGTGTGATTTCTGTTTTTTACATGCTGCTGCATTTTGCAGTTTATATTGCTCTTTACACTGATTTACTGAAAAAAAATTAGGGATTCATAGAGAGTGCCATAGACACTGAAACTACCAGGGTTTGCAACTGATTCATGTAAGTGTTGGGAACAGGTACATGAATTTGTCCTAGGAGGTGGTGGCACTGAGACCACAGTTTCAATACCGGACATTCCAATCTCAGTGCAGCTCAGCATTACTAAGATTCCTCCCTGGCCACTGTGCTTGTCAAAGCAGAAGTAGTGGGGGTGGATGTAGTGGGGTACAGAGAGACTAGTTCCTCATTAGGTCTACCTTGCTTTTGATTGACAGCAGATTCCATAGCCATGGTAGGAGTGAAGATGTCACCATGCCCCCACCACTGCAATGATGTCAGTCTGGTATATACAACATGTGAATTTCTGTATGAAGATTTTGCAGAGTCATTCATTTATTTATTCATTCATTTATTAACAATAGCTTTAGAAATTCCCATGACTGCTTTTGCCAATTATAAATACTTGCAACTAAATGAAGTGTTATGATGACTATTTAAGTTTTATCAAGGAACACCGCAAAATATCTTTCTCTTCAGCCGTAATTAAAGATTTTGGCTGTGCTTTCCTGCTATAAATAATACGTAGGTTTTAAATTTGCTTCAGGAGATTGAGAAATTCTTATCAAGTAAGTGTTCTGTCTGCAATTCGGTATGTTTGACTGAGCAAGTGCATTCACTCCCTTTATCATAATGCAGAGTCTGAAATATACTCAACCTCTATCATGTCTCCTAGAACTGACAACCTGTTTCTATTATTATTGCTAGATCTGTCCTTACCAGTTCAGTCTAAAAAGCAATATAATGATAATTGGTGAGAACACTTTCCAAAGCTTATTGAAGTGTACAGGACATAAGATACATTTTATGTCATCTCAGTATCTGTTGGGGTGTAGAGGGATGAATATCCCTGTGATATTCATCACCAGGAAAGGAAGGGAGGGAAAATGTCTCCACTGGGGCACAGACAGCTTTAAAAAGGCTAATAGAGCTTCAAACCCTCCCCCACATTGCACAACACAAGTGTCTTGCTTTCTGGATTTTAGGAACAAACAAAAAACAAGAACAATTCATTTAACTTAAAGTGTATGTTACCCTAAAAAAAAGGGGGGGATCCTGTTCTTAAAAAGCATGCATAACAGCACAGTGCTTGTGCTGTGTATTTTGACCTCTTGTATCACCTAAAAATCCTGTCTGATCCTGCCTGGTTCTGCCCTCCCCCTGTAAACTGACCACTGGTTTATCATGGCTGCTGAGCCCTGACACTGTCATCCACTGACTCTGTCATCCACAGCTCTCCTCTATCTTCCTCTGCCATCCAATCCCTGCCTGTCAACTAGTGACAGTGCCACTCTTCTACCCGCCATTACTTTTACATTTCCATACAGTCCTCTCTGTTTCCTAAAGATACAGTGGCTTGCGAAAGTATTCGGCCCCCTTGAACTTTTCAACCTTTTGCCACATTTCAGGCTTCAAACATAAAGATATAAAATTTTAATTTTTTGTGAAGAATCACCAACAAGTGGGACACAATTGTGAAGTGGAACGAAATCTATTGGATATTTTAAACTTTTTTAGCAATTAAAAAACTGAAAAGTGGTGCGTGCAAAATTATTCGGCCCCTTTACTTTCAGTGCAACAAACTCACTCCAGAAGTTCAGCGAGGATCTCTGAATGATCCAATGTTGTCCTAAATGACTGATGGTGATAAATAGAATCCACCTGTGTGTAATCAAGTCTCTGTATAAATGCACCTGCTCTGTGATAGTCTCAGGGTTCTGTTGAAAGCACAGAGAGCATCATGAAGACCAAGGAACACACCAGGCAGGTCCGTAATACTGTTGTGGAGAAGTTTAAAGCCGGATTTGGATACAAAAAGATTTCACAAGCTTTAAACATCCCAAGGAGCACTGTGCAAGCGATCATTTTAAAATGGAAGGAGTATCAGACCACTGCAAATCTACCAAGACCTGGCTGTCCCTCTAAACTTTCAGCTCAGACAAGGAGAAGACTGATCAGAGATGCAGCCAAGAGGCCCATGATCACTCTGGATGAACTGCAGAGAACTACAGCTGAGGTGGGAGAGTCTGTCCATAGGACAACAATCAGTCGTACAATGCACAAATCTGGCCTTTATGGAAAAGTGGCAAGAAGAAAGCCATTTCTCAAAGATATCCATAAAAAGTCTCGTCTAAAGTTTGCCACAAGCCACCTGGGGGACACACCAAACATGTGGAAGAAGGTGCTCTGGTCCGATGAAACCAAAATCAAACTTTTTGGCCACAATGCAAAACGATATGTTTGGCGTAAAAGCATCACAGCTCATCACACTCAACACACCATCCCCACTGTCAAACATGGTGGTGGCAGCATCATGGTTTGGGCCTGCTTTTCTTCAGCAGGGACAGGGAAGATGGTTAAAATTGAGGGGAAGATGGATGCAGCCAAATACAGGACCATTCTGGATGAAAACCTGTTGGAGTCTGCAAAAGACCTGAAACTGGGACGGAGATTTATCTTCCAACAAGACAATGATCCCAAACATACAGCAAAATCTACAAAGGAATGGTTCACAAATAAACGTATCCAGGTGTTAGAATGGCCAAGTCAAAGTCCAGACCTGAATCCAATCGAGAATCTGTGGAAAGAGCTGAAAACTGCTGTTCACAAACGCAGAATGGGCAAGGAAGAATGGGCAAGAATTTCAGTCTCTCGATGTGCAAAACTGATAGAGACATACCCCAAGCGACTTGCAGCTGTAATCGCAGCAAAAGGTGGCTCTACAAAGTATTAATGCAAGGGGGCCGAATAATTTTGCACGCCCCACTTTTCATTTTTTTTATTTTTTAAAAAAGTTTCAAAAATCCAAAAGATTTCGTTCCACTTCACAATTGTGTCCCACTTGTTGGTGATTCTTCACAAAAAATAAAAATTTTATATCTTTATGTTTGAAGCCTGAAATGTGGCAAAAGGTTGAAAAGTTCAAGGGGGCCGAATACTTTCGCAAGCCACTGTAGGTGCCCCTGTGGGTGTGCGCTTTATAAAAAAAAATGCAGTCTATACCTTATATTGGAGCACCCCTTGGCGCTCATGTGACCGGCCGCCTCTCTCTTCCTCTCCTCCTGACTAACGTCAGGGGGGATTCTCTGCCCCTCCTGCTGTAGCTGTCAAATCGAGAGTGGGGAGAGGTGGCCGATCACGTGAGCGCCGAGGGGTGCTCTGAAATAAGATATATAGCGGCATTTGTTTTATAAATAACATTCACTGGGGCACCTATCATTATAAAACAGAGAGGATTGTATGAATACAGCACTGTGTCTTAACAACTACTTTAATGACTTGATTCACTTAATGCATATATATATATATATATATATATATATATATATATATATATATATATGTAGCACTGGTAGATTTTCCAATCTACCGCTTATCTGTAAATTTAGTGGATTATCTGTGCGTGCTGTACATAGTTCAGATCTAATTTACAGTTAGATTAGCCTCTGTTCCAGTTTGGCTGTGTTGTGTGCAGTTCCACATTCTGCCTGTGGGTGTCTTTGTCACTCTGGGTCGGTGTTGGAAAGCAACAGACTGAAACATATGAGTGCTCTTCTGTCCCAGTGAAAACTCGGTGGAGGTGGTCCTCCGGGTTGCATTCTGGGAGAGGGTATTTATGGGGCAGACGCCATGTTTCTGGAAGCTTTACCTCGTGGCCCTCCTGGCCTAGAGGCATGTGTTAGTGAGTTCTGTCTCACGGCCCTCCGGCCTGCAGGGTTGCGTTGCGGCAGCCGAGCGGGTAGACCCAGAAGTCTGTCTGGGGCCTGCTGTTGCTGGGATGGTCCTGTGCTGTCTGTCCTGCGGGAAGAAGCCGGACAATCGGGAAGATCCAGGGGAGGACCCATCTTGGAAGGGACCATGCAAGGCTGGTCTTAAGAAGGGTCTGGTGACTCGATTGGAGGACGCATCCTAAATTACTCTATCGCACAAGTACTGCCGGGTCGGCTTAAAGGTTCTGGTACTGTGTTTGCTGTTCTTCGAAAACTACATCCTGTGGCAGAGGATCGTACAGTTTTGTTTCACCCAAGTCTGTGGCAGAGACTTTTTGTTCGTGCTGCGTTCCGGCTGCTAGGTTGGTGAGAGAGACCTATCCGGGTGGGCAAAGATTTAATCCTGAGCTGAGGATATATTCATCCCAAAGATTGCAATTCCTTAGTGCTACGCCAAGAAAAGGTATTTGAACTTTCCTGCAACTTTTCTTCTACCTCTTTCCTGCTACTTCTTCCAGTTATCTCCCATTAAAGCATTGGAAAAGTACTCAAGTGACTGATGTCTACATTGTCTGATAATAAGCTCAACGGGACCCTAGACCTAGTACTGGTGAAATTAAAGGGAAAAAAGGTGATGGTAACAGCCCACTAAAATTCAGCAGCTCCACCGTGAGTTAGTGCTACATGTGGGGTCGTCGTCCGGGATTATTTGCCGTTACCCCGAGCAGCCCTGAGAAGTATTTCACCGGGAGTTTATTTTAACAAAAGGTTTCTGGACTTTGTCACTTTTTCCAGGAGAAGAAGGGGTTAAATTGCAGGACTTTATTTCTGACTGCGTAGGCTGCGGGTAAGAAGTAAAAGCCCGGGAGCTACGTGATCAGAGGAACAAGTAAGAGGAGCCTAATCTACTTGTTGCCGCGTGGGATGTGGTTGTGTGAATGTTTGGCGCCAAGGGAGAGAGAAGCCTCGTGATCGTACTGAGAGGATCAGAGTGCAGCCATGTCTTCTTTTCCATTGGTACCGTCAACTATGGGGTCCAAGATGTTCCCTATGAGTACCGCTGCGGGTGCTATGCTGACCGAAAACCCTGCTGACAGATACCGGCATTCGTTTGAAGCTGCAGGGGCGGTTCGTACTATACACAGTTGGAGATATCGAAGGGCTGGGCATGCTTTGCCAAAAATGTGAAGGACTGGCCATACATCTCCGTCCATTTGTTCGCTGTTTGCAGTGCGGAGAATATTTGTTCACAGTGGAGCAACCTACAATGTCGACCCGTGCTTATCGTGTGGATTGGGCTACAGGTACTGCCACAGTGGAAACCGCTGCCATTGCTGCTGGAGAGCAACAGGCCGTGACCTCGTCTGCTGCCATGAGTGTTCCTGAGGGAGATGTCGCTGTTACTGCTTCATCAGGGGACATCGCTTTTTGTTCAACTTCTACTACACCTATCCCTGCTGCACCTGTCCAAAGGAAGGTGGGATATGTGAAGGCTTCCCGCAGCCGTGGTCGAGGTCTACCCCAGAGACTGCCCGAACCGGAGCCAGAGGAATATATGGATCCGGAGAAGTCCACGTCAGGAACGGGTGAGAGATGAAAGGGGAACATATCTGGGACTCTTTGTAAATATTTGCCAGCGGAAGAGTTGAGAGACTCGGAGATAGATTCTATGTCAAATCTCTCCGGTGATGATGATTTGTTTGAGACAATGTCACAGGAACTATTGTGGGCCCAGGGGGAAGATGTTGCTTCTGCCCTTACTTTCTCAGAATGGATAGCCATGGATTCTGGGAAGACATCACCTTGTGTGGAGCCGCACAGTACTACCACTGTCTAAAGTTGTTAGTTTGCTTGAGAGTGAGCAGACA
This sequence comes from Lithobates septentrionalis, assembly GCA_037952835.1. Classification (NCBI taxonomy): domain Eukaryota; kingdom Metazoa; phylum Chordata; class Amphibia; order Anura; family Ranidae; genus Lithobates; species Lithobates septentrionalis. The sequence goes on from JBBDGP010000504.1 coordinate 2,209,114, forward strand.
CCCATCAGATCTATGGTGCGCAAATCACCAAATTCTTGTGTACCTCCTGGTTTGGCGAAAAATAGAACTTTGCCTAGATTTGCCCATTTACAGAGAGTGCTCACCAAACGTGTTGCCACAGAATATGGTCTGGAATTTCCCTAAGTGACTCAGGAAATTATGCAGGAAATTCAGGCCAACCGGGAACAGTGGTACCGTGAAGCTGTTTGAGACTATTTGTCTGTACCAAAACCTTTTCGGAAAACTGCTGCTATGGATGAATGCTTCAACGGATGTTTGCTGCATTGGAACTATGGTCGGCACATCTATGCTGACAAGGTGGTCATTTGCAGACCAGGTAAAGATGACATTGTCTATTTTATCACCACCGTGGATAAACAAGGGAGGAAACTGACATTGCCAGATCCCCGGTTTTATTGATGATTTAAAAAAAAAAACTGTTGTCTTCTGTTTTTCTAAAAAAGGAAAAGAGAACTTTGGGGTGTATAGTCAGATAGTGTTAGTATTTAGAGATCTCCGTGGTCAAGAGATTTTATTCACCTCAGCGTTTATATATTCAAAGACTTCTGTGATAACCAAAGATTTCGTTTACTGGAAAGGATATAATTTGAAAAAAAATAGGGATGGACTTTCCAAGTTATTTCAGTTCATTTTCATTAGAATAAAATATGTGGGAAGAGAGTTTCATTCTTTTGTGGAATGAGGCTTTGCTCCTGTGTTTAACTTTGTTTCTTTCAGGAACAACAGGATCTCCTATCAAGCTGTTAGGCTTTTCAGCTAGGTAGTGAGGTTTTGTAACGTGACTAATGTGATTTCTGTTGCTGATATGAATATGTTATTGTACAGATGTTTGAAACTGTAATCTTTCTATACTGTCTTTTCTTCTTTCTCATCCAAGTTTTAAGTTCAAATGCCTACTCTCAGGCTTGAGAGTCATATTTTGCCAGACGTTGAGGACAATGTCTATTGTAGTGGGGGGAGTATGTAGCACTGGTAGATTTTCCAATCTACCGCTTATAGGTAAATTTAGTTGATTATCTGTGCTGTACATAGTTCAGATCTAATTTACAGTTAGATTAGCCTCTGTTCCAGTTTGGCTGTGTTGTGTGCAGTTCCACATTCTGCCTGTGCACATTCTGCCACTTCTGCACATTCTAAATTATTAGTATTTTAGTATATTAGTATTAGTATTTTTTATTCTTTCACATTTGATATATTTTGATTTATATCACATGTTTTTTCCTTCTATAGATTCTTGATGTGGTTTAACCCTTCACTTTTTTTACTATTTAGTGAACATCTGCACATTTATTCATTTTTATTTTATTTTTTATTCTTTATTTATATTTTGTGATGATCTTTAGCATTTACTGTATGTGAGACTATTTAGTCCCTATAGTGAATATTTATATATCACATTACGCACTTTATTGCTCACAGATATCTATTAGATTTCATATTTTTTACACTATTGATTATTGCGCGAAATCACTTTTTTTGATATCATGCTTTGGATCATGAGCAGTTCCTTTCCTTCTCCATACTCTTCTCTTCCCATTGTCAGGTCACCTGAGACCAGGTGACAGATGCACTCCGTGGGAGTCATGAGTGCACGCTAAGGTAATGGACCCTAGGACTGACTGCTGCGGATTGAACCCTGGGAGTTTCACGATGCAGGTCTACTGGATCGCTAACACAGATCCCACTGGGAGCTAGAGCATAGATTCCCCAGGGCGCGGAGTCTAAGAGCCAGCAGGTGTTCACCAGAGCCTCTAGTGGTGAGGATGGACTGCGCTGCAGTCTGGCTCCAGGTCGCGGCCCCCAGGGTCTCACAGCTCACGCTCACGGTAGACTACAGGAGAAGAGGAAGGAGGCAGCAGGCTGGAACAACAAGGATAGTAAAGGGATAAGCCAAATGTCGGGGCGACTAGCAGACAAGGATAAACATAACACGCCAAAGGTCAGGGTCACAAGCAGACAGGGATAGTCGAGAACAGGCCAAGATCGGTAACTGAAATCAGACGTAGGGAACACAGCAAGTACACATAACTTGGGCATAACTTGTGCAGAGGCCGACTGAACAACATCGCCACGTGCAGCGACCACCACAATCGCATCGCAGGGCGTAGCGACTGTGGAACTGGTGGACGAGTTAACCTGGCTGTGCGTCCAAGGGAGTCCAGGGACAGGCAAAGGTAAATGGCCATGCAAACTGGAGTGAATAATCAGCTCAGGTTCACAGGTGGGCTCCTCTTCCAGAGTTCCATATGACGCAGAGAGTGCCTCAGACCCTCTATTGCAGAAGACATCCCAAAAATTGCTATATGCAGCGGGAAGAGCAGAAGATACTGGGATGGTGGCAACAGGAAGTTTCTCTTTTGGGGTAACCTTGAGTAGGCAGGAGGAGGAACAGGAGGAACCCCGATTCAAGATCTGTCCAGCAGTCCAGTCAACATTTGGAGAATGGAGCCGTAACCAAGTGTAGCACTGACCTCCGAAGGAGCTGGTGATTTAAATTGGGTTGTTGCCGTCACCCCTTACCTGTAGTTTCACCACATCAGGAACTTAGAGTCTATATTAGGCCTTGTGCCCACCAATGTATGCACCAGTCACTTAGTTCTTTTTCCAATGCTTTATTACAAGACAACTTGAAAGAAGTAGCAGTAAAGAGGTTGAAGGGGAGTTGTAGATACCTTTTTGCAGCAGATCACTTAACCACTTACCGACCGGCTCCTGTACATATACGTCGGCACTTTGAAGATGGATATCTCGGTAACGGCAGCAGCTGCTGCCACAACAGAGGTATCCATCTTTACAGGAGCTGGTTCTGTGTACGATAATGGTGGTCTCTGCGGCAGGTTCACCGCGAGATCATTGTTATCGGCGGCGGGAGAGGTGCCACCCCCCCTCCCGCCTAGGAGGCGATCGGGACCTTTCTGTGCCTGGGTATGGAGACGAGTGAGGCTAAGATGGCCGCCACCCATCTCCATACCATTGGACGGCTGAAGCGACGTTATTACATCAGCTCCGCCCACTTTTCTTAAAGGCATATTTTTTTATGTCATTTTTTCAAACAACGAGCTCGCACGCAGAAGCGAACGCATACACGAGTAGCGCCCGCATATGAAAACGGTGGTCAAACCACACATGTACAGTATCCCCGCGACCGGTAGAGTGAGAGCAATCATTCTAGCCCTAGACCTCCTCTGTAGCGCAAAACATGCAACCTGTAGAATTTTTTAAACGTCGCCTATGGAGATTTTTAAGGGTAAAAGTTTGACGCCAATCCTGGAGTGGGCGCAATTTTGAAGCGTGACATGTTGGGTATGAATTTACTTGGCGTAACATTATATTTCACAATATAAAAAAAATTGGGCTAACTTTACTGTTGTCTTATTTTTATATTTAAAAAAGTGAATTTTTTCCATAAAAAGTGCGCTTATGAGACCACTGCGCAAATACGGTGCAAAAAACAATATTTCAATGACCGCCATTTTATTCCCTAGGGTGTCTGCTAAAAAAAAATATATATATATAATGTTTGGGGGTTCTAAGTAATTTTCTAGCAAAAAAACCTGTTTTAAACATGTAAACACCTAAAATCCAAAACGAGGCTAGTCCTTAAGAGGACAATACACAGTTTTCTCTCTGTAAATCTTGTATGGCTGCGTAGATCTCTGCCACAGACCTAGCAACCTGCAAGATGTCTGGACAAGCCTCTCTCACAGGCTTAGCAGCCAGCATACGCCTGGATAAGTCTCTCTCACAAACTTAGCAGCCAGACTGTTATTTACCTTGATTGAATTGTAGAACAGCTTCTTCACAGTACCAGAACCTTTAAGCCAATCCGGCGGTACTGTGAGGGTAGGTTAGAGATAGGTGTGTCCTCCAAGTAAGTTACCAGGCCCTTCTGAGAGACCAGCCTTTATCCTGGCTCTCTCCAGCAAGGGTCCTCTCCTGGATCTCCTCAGTTTGGCTCGACTTCTTCCTAGCAGGCAAGACAGCCTAAGAACCACCTATGCGGTAGTAGGCCCCAGACAGGCTTCTGGGCCTACTTGCACAGCTGCAGTGACGCAGCCCTCCAGCCTGGAGGGCCACGATGTGAGAACTCCTCCCTAGCACATGGCGTCTGTCCCATAAATACTCTCCCCCAGAATACAAAGCGGCAGGAACCTCCCACTGGGTTGTTTCTGAAAGAAGAATATTTATTAAAGTTTCTCTAAGTTCTTATTCGCACACTGTCCCATGGTACCAGTGACACCTCCTTGCAACAGTGGGAACTGCACAACCAAGTCAATTCCAGAACAGATCCAATAAACTATATACATTCAATCTAAGCTGATTACAGCTCAGCCAAAAACTAAATTTACCTGTGAGCGCCTGGTCAACAGGAGCAGGGCGCTACACAAGGAAGACCTAATATGATAGGAGATGAAGCCTTAGGTAATACAAGGAAGGATATCCACTCCTGGAGGAGTGTCCCTACCGACATCTTAACAGGGAGGGTCTGGAAGTGGATATGGCCCCCTGGGAGAACAGTGCCATCAATTGCCAAGACCACCAATGGCGAAGTGAGGGGCAAAAGGGTAAGTCTCATGGAAGATGCAGTTCCCCAGTCCATGAAACATGCCGAGACCGAACAAGAGGAAGCGCCGACATGAAGGAACACAGAAAGGTGGAAGACGAGAAGGTGAAGGTGATATTTCAGGGTCCAATACTCCGCCTTGCAGATGTATTAGCCCCGAGCATTTTTCCGGACAAAGAGAACAAGTATCACGAAAATGACCTTTGACCCCACAGTAGAGGCACAGGCCCAGAGTTCTGCGCCTAGCGAGTTCTTCGGGAGATAGCTTGGTTCGGCCCAGCTGCATAGTTTCCTCAGCAGGCAGGAGGTGCTCCTCGGAATGAAGAGAATTGACAGGGAGCTCAGGCTGCCTAAAGAACGGGGAGTGCTGGCGTCTTTTTTCCAGGGCCCTCTCCTGAAAGCGAATATCGATCTGGTTACACAAGGTGATGACACCACCCAGATCAGCAGGGAGGGATCTTCCTGCTAATTCATCCTTCACTCTGAAAGGCCATGTAAAAAGGTTGCAACTAGGGCCTTATTATTCCAGCTCAGCTCAGCAGTCAAAATACGAAAATACGTACTGTCCCACAGAAGCGGACTCTTGACGGAGACGTAAAAGAGCGCTGGCAGCTGAGGAGACACGACCCGGTTCCTTGAAGATATTCCGAAAAAGTTTAAAGAAATCAGACAGGCTAGAAACCACTGGATCATTCAGTTCCCACAAAGGAGCATCCCAGGCTAAGGCCTCGTCAGACAGAAGGGATATAATATAGGCTACCTTCGTCCAATCAGACAGGAAGTTTTGGGGCTGGAGTTCAAAATGAATTGTGCACTGGCTAAGGAACCCCCTGCAAGCCTTGGAGTCCCCAGAGAAACGGGCCGGATCTAGCAGTTGTAATGAATGTGTGGCTGCGACTGGTGCAGCAGCAGATAGCGGTTGAGGTTGTTGTTAGGGGTCCTAATGAGGCCTGAGCCTGTTCAAAGCGGGATGCCAAATCCTGAAGGAATTGCATCATCTGGGTCTGATGCGATTCCCGGGTCTCAAGTCTGCGAACTAAGCCCTGCAACGGATCATCTGCAGGTAGCGGCACATCAGCCGGGTCCATGGCTAATCAAACTGTCAGGTCACCTGAGACCAGGTGACAGATGCACTCCGTGGGACTGAGGAGTGCACAGCTAAGGTAGTGGACCCTAGGACTGACTGCTGCAGATTGAACCCTGGGAGGTTCAGGAAGCAGGTCTACTGGATCACTAACACAGATCCCACTGGGAGGTAGAGCATAGATTCCCTAGGGCACGGAGTCTAAGAGCCAGCAGGTGTTCACCAGAGCCTCTAGTGGTGAGGATGGACTGCGCTGCAGTCTGTCTCCAGGTCGTGGCCCCCAGGGTCTCACAGCTCACGCTCATGGTAGACTGCAGGAGAATTGGAAGGAGGCAGCAGGCTGGAACAACAAGGATAATAAAGGGATAAGCCAAATGTCGGGGCGACTAGCAGACAAGGATAAACATAACATGCCAAAGGTCAGGGTCACAAGCAGACAGGGATAGTCGAGAACAGGCCAAGGTCAGTAACTGGAATCAGACGTAGGAAAGTACACACGAAAACTAACACACAATGGTTGATCAGCAAGGTTGGCTTGCAATGCCCAGGTTAATATAGTGTTCCTAATTAGAAGGTGGAGCTATGCTGAGGGAAGATTATTTAAACAGTCAGGTTTAAATAATCTTAATATGTTTGGCTGGCCTCTAAAGGTGAACACAGGAGGAAGGGTGAGCTGACAGACACACATTACTGCATAACCATGACACCCATCACTCTGGTACAAGTTGATCTTGGTCTCATCTGTTCATAGGATGTTGTTCCAGAACTATGAAGGCTTTTTTTAGATGTTGTTTGGCAAACTCTAATCTGGTCTTCCTGTTTTTGAGGCTCACCAATGGTTTACATCTTGTGGTGAACCCACTGTATTCACTCCGGTGAAGTCTTCTCTTGATTGATGACTTTGACACACATACACCTACCTCCTGGAGAGTGTTCTTGATCTGGCAAACTGCTGTGAAGGGTGTTTTCTTCACCAGGGAAAGAATTCTTTGGTCATCCACCACAGTTGTTTTCCGTGGTCTTCCGGGTCTTTTGGTGTTGCTGAGCTCACCGGTGCGTTCTTTCTTTTTAAGGATGTTCCAAACAGTTGATTTGGCCACACCTAATGTTTTTGCTATCTCTCTGATGGGTTTATTTTTTTTTTTCAGCCTAATGATGGCTTGCTTCACTGATAGTGACAGCTCTTTGGATCTCATATTGAGAGCTGACAGCAACAGATGCCATATGCAAATAAGCACACTTGAAATGAACTCTGGACCTTTTATCTGCTCCTTGTAAATGGGATAATGAGGGAATAACACACACCTGCCCATGGAACAGCTGAGCAGCCAATTGTCCCATTACTATTGGTCCCTTAAAAAGTGGGAGGCACATATACAAACTGTTGTAATTCCTACACCGTTCACCTGAATTGGATGTAAATACCCTCAAATTAAAGCTGAGAGTCTGCAGTTAAGCACATTTTGTTCGTTTCATTTCAAATCCATTGTGGTGGTGTATAGAGCCAAAAAGATTAGAATTGTGTCGATGCCACAATATTTATGGACCTGACTCTATCTATCTATCTATCTATCTATCTATCTATCTATCTATCTATCTATCTATCTATCTATCTATCTATCTATCTATCTATCTATCTATCTATCTCAGTGTTTCTCAACTCCAGTCCTCAAGGCGCACCAACAGGTCATGTTTTCAAGATTTCCCTCAGATGAAACGGCTGTGGTAATTACTAAGGCAGTGAAACTGATCAAATCACCTGTGCAAAATAGTGGAAATCCTGAAAACATGACCTGTTGGTGTGCCTTGAGGACTGGAGTTGAGAAACACTTATCTATCTATCTATCTATCTATCTATCTATCTATCTATCTATCTATCTATCTATCTATCTATCTATCTATCTATATATATATGTTTTCCTTTTATAAATTTGGGGATTTGTGCATATAACGTAGTTACATTGAAAAGATACATAAGTCCACCTGGTTCAACAAATAGAAAAAATAAATAAACAGGATTCAATGATATGACATCTCCAGATACAGAGTCCTATGCCCACAGTTGATCCAGAGGAAGGTAACTAAAACCTTTATAAAGCATGATCCAATGTGCTCGGGGGGGGGGGTCAATTCCTTCCTGATCCCCCAGGAGGCAATCAGAAATTCTCTGGATCAACAATTGCTAGTGTTATCACATCTAAATGTTAATATCCAGCTATATTTTGTGCATTTAGGTGACTTGATAAAGAAGGCTACTCCTCCTAGGAGAGACACCAGAGGTTACCCTATGTGCCTGTTGGACAACTGTCTTAAATGTGTGTATTGGTTGGAGTGTTTTTCCTTATCTTGATAAAGCTGTGTTACACTAGGGCAGACGTGTGCTCTCTTCCCTTTTGTTTTTTATTTAGGAATGTATCCAGCTCATGGGAAAAAGAATTTATTTAAAGCACCAAAAAAAAAAAATGAGCAGTACATAAGATCCTGTACTGAAAAAGGATGTGAAATCATAGAGAAGCAAAACAGATTTGTGAGATGCAATAAATATAACAAAATAGCAATTTTCATGTCAGAAAACTAACACTCTGAAAGCCTTAACCATCTGTGCCCACTTCCACAACTGAGAGCATAGCTTAGATCAGAATGGGAGGTTAATATTGACCCATGGGAGCTTTTTTTTTTTTTATCAAATGGGATCAGAGCTTTACATGGTTTCTTTCAAACCTAGCCTCCTATGACACAATGAAGCGTGGCCACACTCTAGTTCTATTTTATTTTTCTTACTTAATCCTTACACTTGTTTCTGTTGGAGGCATCAAACCCATACACAGAAAGCTTTTATTTCTTGTGACTTGGGCTCATCCATAGCTGCACAGAGGGGTGCTGCTTCTAAGCCGTAGTGTATGCACACAAGAGAATGGCAATATGTTCCATTGAGGCAATGCAGCAAAACTTTTCCAACTTGTACAGCTATTGATTTATCTTCTATTTTTTTATTCTTAGGAAAACCCAACAGTAATTCATTGTTCCATGTGCAGAGCTCTGTTAGCTTGCTTAGAAAATAATATAAATTTAAATTCACATTCAACAATTCATATGCCTCCGAAAAATAAATGACAAAAACAAACTTTTCAGGTGAAAATTGTCTAAATGCATAAATGGTTTATATATGTACGGTTAGGGAATAATGTTCCCAAATCAATCAATAAATGTCACATTTTGCAATGTACTTTTCCAAATGGAAGAAAAATGACAGATACATCTCAAAAGGAATACAAATGTCTTCACCTGTTTTTTTTCTCATTGAGTTGTAGCACCCAGTGGAACAATAATGTTTGTCTGCTAGTCCCATTATCTTTACCTACAAATACTTCCATGCGTATTTCTCTTGAATCAGCTTTATACTACTCTTGATTTGCATTGTTCCTTTAAAACAACTATTTTTTAATTAACATTCAGAATGCATTCTGATCACTGTGGGTTTGGCTGACTGGCATTTAAAGACGAAAAATGAAGAATCAAAAAAGAACTCTAGTTAGGGTAAAACTGCCAGTAAACATACATCAGATCAGATGCACTTTATATGGTTGTAGACTGCTGCAGTGGACCCATGCTAAAACGTTAACTGAAAGAGACACTATCAACAGAGATGACAGCCTAGAGAGAAGCTTTGTAAGGTGATTTTAACTTTGCAAGGGAATTTCCCTTAGCTTAGTGAATAAGGTACAAATCTGCTCACTTCCATCATCCTATTATGAGTAGGCAAAAATACATTTTTTTTTCTTGAATGTGTAGCACCCTCCTAGATGGGTGCTAGAGAATGTATATCGTTTTTGGCTTCTCTGCTTAACAGAGAGCTGTGAATGATTGATAGAGTCTGTTCAGTGTGCTCTGGTGCTGCTCATGCTGTCTTGGAGATTTCACACTGGTCCAATAGTAATGAGACATATTGGACAGTGGAAGGAAACCCAGCAGGTGAGAGCATGGATGCAGATACAGCCCTGGCCAATTAGAAGGGGATGTGCCCCAAGGAATGCTGGGTGCCTGTATTTAAGTCTGAAGAGCACATGGGCTCATGGTCCAGTCTCCCTCTGAGAGTGGTGCAGGTGGGGAGGAGCCTGCTGCCTCTCCCCAGCACAGGCTGCCATGTGGTATCAGATGGTCGACCTGAGGGTCTGATACCTTAAAGCTACAACCCATGGGTCCTTTTCAAGTTGACTGAGGGAGGAAGTCCACAGATCTGGTCTGGTATCACTGGTATAGTGTCGCCTGGAGGTTGTTAGGAGGTTACCAGCTGTCCCTGGACATTTTGTGATTACTGACCCCTAAAGGGATCCCTGAGACTGCATGTGTGCTGCTGAAATCCCCCTCTTGGTCCTAGAAGTCAGCATACTGGGTGTGGGAGCTAAAGGGGACACTGGCTAGTGCCATGAAGATACAAAGTCCACTGAGTTCCTTCTGCTACAAATAGACTTGTTTATGCCATACAGGCGCTGTATGGTTCTGCAGATGATCTGCTACACAGTTCTACAGAGAGATTTGTTATCACTTGTGCATGGTTAATTTGGAGTATCCTACTAATTCCCTTCTCCTATCCAAGTTCTCCAAATAAAACATAACAACACATCCCCTAGACTGGTCATTTGAGACGAGTGGAAGAGTGTGTGCACCTGGCTGTGTGAAAACACTGTGTAACTGGCTGTGGATTAATTAGTGGGAGACCCAGGCATCAATATTCAAGTAGCTCCTGGGGACCAGTGCTACACATGTAATTGAGTACTCTTTATTAAGTGAATTTTCTCCACATTCTCAATAAGTCAACCTTATTGGGGCTGATTTACTAAAACTGGATAGTGCAAAATCTGGTTTAGTTGTGTATGGTAGCCAATCAGCTTCTAACTTTGGCTTGTTTAATTAAGGTTTGACAATAAAACTTGGAAGTGGATTGGTTACTATCCAGAGCTGTACCAGATTTTGCACCCTTCAGTTTTAGTAAATAAACTCCATTGTGTCTCAAAGCTCAATACACCCCACACCCGAGCATGCATTGATATAACTGTATTTTTTTACTATACACACACATTTCAAATAAGGCAAAGAACCGAGAATAATTCCATGTATGCTACTCAAGTTATCTTAACTTAGTTCTGGGTCCTCTGCTGAGCAGTCAGTCTGATGCATTGTGAAAACAGGGGGAGGGGTCGCTCAGCATCAGTGCCATTAAGAGAATGCTTTGCATTTTCTGAATGAATATAAAGTGTTCTCTGATCGGGCGATGTGGAGAGGCAGGTCACACTCTCCACCTTATCCAATTAGGGAAATCTTTGCACTCCCTTCAAGGTGGAGTTTTCAAGGTGGAGTTTTTTGAACAAGCTTTTGCAGGATTGAATTTCTCTGATACCTACACTTTGTGGATACATGAGTAATCAGCTCTTTGTAGCCATGGTATGTTACACCTGGCATTGTAATCAATTGAGACCTTCCATGTGGGTGCGTCTCTGGAGTTATATTTTTTTCTGCACTTAGATGAGATTGTCCTCCAGCCAAATAGCAAATTAAGGTTTATATACTGAAGCCTGTTTGCAACAGAACCATAAATCCTTACGATGGGAATGATTACTGTTTAAATTTGATTGCCAAATACACAGTATTGTGTTTTCCTGGCCAATTAAAGAAGTAAAAATTATACACTGATATATTATACACTGTGGTTTTGCTAATACTTTTTGGTTTCCTCTCAGATGGTATTTTTTTGTTGGAGTCATCTGGTGACTGTTCATGGAGTATTGGTTAAACCTAGTACACACTATTCATTTTTTTTTTATTCAACCCAGCAGGGCTGAATGTAAAAAAACTGACAGCTTCTCCGATGATACGCCCCCTCTCGACAGAGCACTGCGATTGGCAGACCTTTTCGGTCATGCCCCATCCACAGCAGCTGGCCGGCCAGCTTCTGTCCAACTGGCTGCAGTACACATGGGCAGAATGTCGGCCAGTTTCTATTGAACCAGTCGATGCCGCCTAGCATTCAGCCCGTGTGTACTAACTAGGCTTTATTCAGGAGTTTGTCTGCTTTGGACTCCTATGCTCCCCTTAGTTTCAGGGGCCTTTAACTGAACGTGACACCTCAGTTGATATAGATCAGGTTCAGGTTTTCAGTTGGAGCATTTGTAAACATGGGAGAGGAGGACCACTAGAATTTCATTTCCACAAATTGTGAAACCAATGGCTTTGTAACATTCTATGGGATAGGTCAGTGCTATACTCATGAAAAGTAATAACAATTGTGTGTAATGGGCAGTTTGTGTCCAGAGCAGAGGTGAATAGCATTGTTGTGCAGAGTGGTCTCATATTCTTGCACACATATCTGTGGAACTGTTCTTTTTCCTTCCAAACATGTAAATAGTGATTAACATTGCATATATACTACTGAATATTGTGTGTTGATTGATTTGCCGTCCTTATCTAAATCCGCCCTTCTGGTAAATGTGATAATGTAAATAAGGAGAGCAGCATAAAAAACTGTTATTTGCAGCTATGTGGGGATTCTATTAGCCTTTTTAAGGTCTAGTATTCATTGTGCTCAATAGAATATTTTATAACACAGACAATTAAAGCCATTTGTAAGAATATGCTGGGCTGAAAGTGAGTTACACACTTTCGATCTTTGATGTTTAAAAACTTTCTTTAAAATCTTCCGCTTGAATGGCATTTTGTTTACTGAAAACCTATCTAGGTTTGATTAGTATGTAACAGGATGTAACATGAGCAATGAACCTTTTTTGGACAATTAAGTACAGCTTTGCTTTCCTCACCTTGTGAAACATATCACCAATTATTTATTGATTTTCTTCCATGCCCTTTGATAGCGTATCCCTTACTTGATTTCTTTTCTGAAGCTTTTGTTGAAAGCTATTATTCTTCCCTATTTTTTCTCTTGATAACAATACTACCTACTGAATGGGCATAAAAAATGTTTAGTCTAAAGAACAAAAATATAAAAAGTACACAGACAAAATTACCATTTTCTGATCTATGTAATGATGAAATGCATGAATGGCAATCAGGCAGAGAACATATAAATTTACCCGTAGCTTCAGGACACCTTTGTGTGAAAAAAAACAGTGCTTACAGGTGGTGGCCATATTTGTTTTCTTTTTAAAGAATTATTTTCCTTTGTTGTTTGCTTTGGTCATCCTGCCAGTGACACACTTTCTGTACTGTAATGCTCATTCAATGTACTGTGAAGATATGAAATATATGAGCCATATCTTGCTATGTATCCAGAGTTCCTCTTCAACATGAATTTGTATTTCTTATTATTTTTGACTAAAATGTTTCTGAATTCTTTTGGTATTGCAACACATGTGGCTGTCTTAGTTGGCCTCCAGTTGACATTAAATGTTCTGCCAATGACATGACACAATTCTCAGAAAAGATGTGATATGGAAAGATGTTGATATGGAAAGTCCCTGTTTAAAAGTCAAATTAAATCCCTTGAAATAATTATTCTTCCCTTTTTGTCAAAAACCTATAAATCAGCCAGGTCAAGCTGACCCAAAAAGCTGACCAAAAGTTATGTTGAAATACTTAGTAAAATGCGTACTTGTGATGTGTAACTTTGGGCTTGTGCCCCCCATAGATTACTGTATAACCATTCTCTATAAAAGCTGTACTGCCTTGTACCCTGTATCGCATTCTCCTTAAAGATGTGATCTGCTGTATGTACAGTGCATATTCTGAAGTAAACATACATGAGACGAATGCAGCTCTACTGGCGTTGATGTCTTTTATTTCAAGACTCTACTTAACAGTACTGTTTTTGAAGGGGCAGCATTGTCACCCTAGGACAGGAACAGAGTTATGGCTACAAAACCCACCCCCCTCTCCTTATCTCCATAACATAAGGAGAAGTGTTCTGTAGTTGATGAACTGGGCAGGGATGATAACAATGCCTGAAATTTTTATCCAGTTTTTCAACTTGCGACTAGAAGTTTGGAGCACACTGCAGGGTTGCACGCTTACAGTAAATTTACCAAAAAATTATGGATTTTACAAACTGTTCGTAAATTTACTGAAAATTGGGAACCATGGCACACTGGATTTCTGAAATATCAACAGGCATTGGTTTATACTTAAATAACAAACAATTTCAGTGGTACATTTTACAGACTAAAATTAAGCAAATAAGAGAAGTTTGTTGTTTAGGTATACATACATTTTACTTGACATACCCTAACATCTGTTCTTCAATAGGAGAAGGTGTTTGTTGTAAAAACCCTTTATTGTTCAGCACTTGATGGTTGCTTCCCAAAAACAAACCCAAAAACAATTGAAAAGAAAAGTAAACAATCAACACAAGCCAAGGACTCCATGCTTGTGGGCTTATCCATGGCAAGAGTAGCAAATATGTGGCTTAAAGCCATGCGGATACTAATCAATGTTACCTTCGGTATTGAAAGAAGTTTTCCCTAAAGAGGAAGTAAAGTCTTCCTCTTTAATTGTTCCTACAGGTAAGCCTATAGTAAGGCTTACCTATAGGTACTGTAAATATCTCCTAAATTTGCACTGTTTAGGAGATATTTACTATATACGCTGCCGCCGACATCATCGGTGCATGTCCACTGAAGGAACGGCCCACTCGTGCTGTTTCTTCAGGACCCGTGCAGTGACCAGCGGCACCCACGTGCATAGCAATCACAGTGCCAAAGCCCACGAACCCGGAAGCAACTCAGTGAAAGAGTGCGGGCGGCACTGGATGGCATTGTTCTAAGTATTTCGTAATGAGCTAGTATGTGATGCATACTTGCTCATTATTCTTTTGTCTTGTGTGTTTTTTTGGGGGGAAATTTTCTTCGGAGGTTTACAACCTCTTTAAGTGGAAGCTACTCCCTCCCAGGTGATTCTCTGGACCTTTAAGCCATTCAACATGAATGTGTTTATAAGGAGGAATTAAGGTTTAAACATGAACATATTTTAATATTACAAGTTTAATTAATATATCCAATAGACTGAATCTGGTTGCCAAGGGTAGCAAAGAAGAGCTGATACAATCCTTCTCTAACACAATTATAAAGTGTGTCACACTTTTTTGCTAATAAAAGATTAAATGATTTGGATGTTTTGTTGAATTTAGAAATTAGTTTAACTAAAAAAAAATCAAGACCTGGCTGAAAATGTTAGCAGATGATTCAAAGTTAGAAATGCATCAAACTGTCATCTACAATGGACACTCATCAAATTAAATTTTGTTCTGTTTATGAAAGCTATATGCTTATTTCACCTATTATTTTCTTACAGTGTATATGTGGTATTGCTGCCTGACTATCACTATGTATATTCAACTACATGTTTGTGCCAGTAATCCATTGCTTACATATTAAACTCTGTATGGCCTAAATGTGAACCAGACACTACAATTATAAATTGATTTGTTGAAATAGACATATTAATATCTAGCTGTAAGTCAAGAATATCTGAAGTGACTTAAGCTATATTAAGTCACAGCAGTGACACCAATTGTTCCTTATCCATTTTCAATGACTTTGCTATAGGAAATACCCAAGGGCCAAGGCTAATTGTGAAGGTGGAAACTGAGGCAAAAAAAAATGACTTAATGAAAAGTAGAGGCAGCCTTGTTGTCTGTGTTATATCCATCACTAAGGCTACTCTTCTGATTCAAGGTGCTGATAGGATTGCTGTCTGCTGCCTGTGCTTTATCATCTGTCTGCCTTTTCATTGTATCTGCTGTATTTTAATTCTAGAGTGATTTCAACCACCTTGTGAAATGTCTCAAGGACTCACTCACACTCCACGATATATAACTTCATTAGGACCCAACAATGGAACTATTGCACATAGTATTAATTACTGTGTGTTGTTTTCCAGATTGTGGATGGAATACTGTTATGTTTAGGGCCTTTACATTTAACAAGAGTATATTGATTAATTTTTATGGATTGCTCAAAAGACTATCTTTCCTCTTTGCGTTAATGTGGAAGCATTTATTCTTCCATTAATTTTCATCTTTAAATTAGGAAGTTGAGGGAAAAAAAAAAATAAATAAATAAATATATATATATATATATATATATATATATATATATATATATATATATATATATATATATATATATACAGTGGGTCAAAAAAGTATTTAGTCAGCCACAAATTGTGCAAGTTCTCCCACTTAAAATGATGAGAGAGGCCTGTAATTGTCATCATAGGTATACCTCAACTATGAGAGTCAAAATGTGGAAACAAATCCAGACAATCACATTGTCTGATTTTTGAAAGAATTTATTTGCAAATTATGGTGGAAAATAAGTATTTGGTCAATATTAAAAGTTCATCTCAATACTTTGTTATATATCCTTTGTTGGCAATGACAGAGGTCAAACATTTTCTGTAAGTCTTCACAAGGGTGTCACACACTGTTGCTGATATGTTGGCCCATTCCTCCATGCAGATCTCCTCTAGAGCAGTGATGTTTTGGGGCTGTCGCTGGGCAACACGGACTTTCAACTCCCTCCAAAGGTTTTCTATGGGGTTGAGATCTGGAGACTGGCTAGGCCACTCCAGGACCTTGAAATGCTTCTTATGAAGCCACTCCTTCGTTGCCTGGGAAGTGTGTTTGGGATCATTGTCATGCTGAAAGACCCAGCCACGTTTCATCTTCAATGCCCTTGCTGATGGGAGGAGGTTTTCACTCAAAATCCCATGATACATGGCCCCATTCATTCTTTCATGTACACGGATCAGTCGTCCGTCCTGTTCTCTTTGCAGAGAAACAGCCCCAAAGCATGATGTTGTCACCCCAATGCTTCACAGTAGGTATGGTGTTCTTTGGTTGCAACTCAGCATTCTCTCTCCTCCAAACACGACGAGTTATGTTTCTACCAAACAGTTCTACTTTGGGTTCATCTGATCTTATGACATTCTCCCAATCCTCTTCTGGATCATCCAAATGCTCTCTAGCAAACCTCAGACGGGCCCAGACATCTACTGACTTAAACAGGGGGACACGTCTGGCACTGCAGGATCTGAGTCCTGGAGGGCGTAGTGTGTTACTGATGGTGGCCTTTGTTACGTTGGTCCCAGCTCTCTGCAGGTCATTCACTAGGTCCCCCCGTGTGATTCTGGTATTTTTGCTCACCGTTTTTTGTGATAATTTTCACCCCACGGGGTGAGATCTTGCGTGGAGCCCCAGATTGTGGGAGATTATCAGTGGTCTTGTATGTCTTCCATTTTCTAATTATTGCTCCCACAGTTGATTTCTTCACACCAAGCTGTTTGCCTATTGCAGATTCAGTCTTCTCAGCCTGGTGCAGGTCTACAATTTTGTTTCTGGTGTCCTTCAACAGCTCTTTGGTCTTCACCATAGTGGAGTTTGGAGTGTGACTGTTTGAGGTTGTGGACAGGTGTCTTTTATACAGATAACAAGTTCAAACAGGTGCCATTAATACAGGTAATGAGTGGAGGACAGAGGAGCCTCTTAAAGAAGAAGATACAGGTCTGTGAGAGCCAGAAATCTTGCTTGTTTGTAGGTGACTAAATATTTATTTTCCACCATAATTTTCAAATAAATTCTTTCAAAAATCAGACAATGTGATTGTCTGGACTTGTTTCCACATTTTGTCTCTCATAGTTGAGGTATACCTATGATGACAATTAAATCATTTTAAGTGGGAGAACTTGCACAATTGGTGGCTGGCTAAATACTTTTTTGCCCCACTGTATATATATATATATATATATATATATACATATATATATATATATATATATATATATATATATCATAATACTCAAATATACATGTGAGGCTATGGGCCAAAGAAGGAAAATAAAAGTGACACATTCAGCAATTAAAACATCCTTACCATTATCCTAAGTTATTTGTGATCCTTTTATGTGCAGCATAGGGTAACATACTTATAAAATCCCAGTTTGATTCTGCACAGCTCATGCTTCTTTTCTTAGAGTGACTACATTCACTTTCCATGTAGCCACTATGTATGGGGATGTAGTCATCCTCCTCAGTGTGCTTACAGCAACACATACTGATGTACCCGGCATACTGCAAGAAAGAGATGCCTCCTATTGATGAAACATTCAGTGCCACAGGCACAGTACAGATGACGGCCAAAAAGAGTGGTGGGATTTGTAGTTTATTTTGAGCAGTGCACATGACCGCAAGTTAGGTGCACTGTTACAAATATTTGATGAAAGTGAATAGAAAGAAGCCTCTGTTGGGAACATGCAAGGAGAACATTCAGAACTGATAAAAAAAAGGTAAGACAATATTTTTGGAATATCTGATACTAATATTCTATGATAGAGTATGGTATTTGAAATTCACACTGCAATTAAACAGCGTGCATTAAATGTATGCTTCTGAGAAGGGCTAAATTGCATTAAGGCCAAATACAAAAGGACATATTATTAGTTTTGCTAGAATTGACCTTTGATTAAAGAACCTCAATCCAATGCTATCTTCTAGGAAATGGAAGGCATGGCCACCACCAGATATTTCTAATATAACACAAAATGATTTATTGCCAGAATTTTTCAGAATTACTGAGTCCAGTACAAGCAGCAAAATGCTGTTTTCACTGTTAGGATTTACTGTTCCATCTCAATCAAACGGATCAGTTTAACTATGCCTCATATGTATAATTTTCCTGTGTCCAGCATCAACGATTAACAAGCTAGGAGGTTGGTAATGTAACAGGCTGAACTACAGCAATATAGCATAAACATAACAAATCCCTTTCCCACCCCCTCTATGTGTCCAAAGATATCTACAAAGTCTGCATTTATTTTAATTCACTGCAGATGGCCTAGGCAACATAAGATAATTACATCTGTAGAAGTGGATGAGTAATATCCTCAAAATCTACTGTCAAAAATCACATTAGAATGCCACTGGCCAATAAGCACTGAAAGACATATAGGCAAAAGTCAACCCAGCTCCTTGAGGTATCATGTACAAGGACAATGTAGTCAATATAGGAAGCTGCAGAATGGCTAATTGCCAGATATAAGTCAACCTCTTCAATTCCCCTTATTTCATTTTTACTCCAAATATTTAAGCTAAGTCTGAAAGCACCACACACTGCAACCAGTGGAAGAGCCAATGTATGCAGACCATCAAGAAGCAGCACAGATGCCCTCATACTTTGACACATACTTATCTAAACTTTTGTTATGGTTCATCTCCCCACTATAAACACTATATTTAAAGTCTTGTAACAGCTTCTGTAATTAAAACACTCACCACATGTTCAGCCTTCATGTAGTTTGAAATACAAAGGCTGTCATTGCTGACAGCTTGCTGAAAACGCTAGTTGTCTGCCAGCCATTCCAATCTTTAATACTGTCTAAATTATAGACTTGGAACATGCATACAGCAAGTGCAGTCAGAATGAAGTCAGAACAACTGATTTGCACACATACTCTATCTTGAGTTAAATAGTAAAAAATGATTGCAGCCATTATATCATCATGACGACCAAGCAGCTAACATTTTCAGAAGGAGGAGTTAGCAATGGCATATCCCAATACTGTCAGCACAGGTTTTCTTAACCACTTGCCTACTGGGGCAATATTTTTTTATTTATTTTTTTGCACACATGTTAAAATCTGCCTTTTTTTGCTAGAAATTACTGTAAACCCCCCAAAAAGTAGGAATTTTCTCTAAGCAAAAACTGTGAAGTTATGGTGTAGTTGGAGTAATGGTGCTAGATGCAATTTTTTATTTGCACAGTTATTTATCAAATGCATATTTTCAGGAAAAAATACACTAAATTAATTTTAGTGCAAACAAACATTTGTGGCAAATATAAAAAATTGGGTTGTGTCAAATAAATAGATACCAAACATGTCAAGTCTTCAACCTGCACACGGCTGTGGAATAGCAAAAAAACTATGATACCTGACATGCAATTTTATAGATAGGCAACTCCTATCCTCATATTGATTAGTGGTTTCAAATTAATAACAACTACTGCAGTAAGGAACAGACACAAAAAATACACTCTGCATCTTTCCAAATAACTGTTCTGCGTTATTATGACGCAATTGAAGGTTTTTATACACATGATTATGTAGGTATCACATTAATTTTACAATTGTACATTTATGGTAACAAGAGGCGTAACATAGGCAGACTAATTCTAATCAGGTCTCAAAAGAATGCAAACATGTACTGAAAACATTATTAGTGCCGTGTACACAGTGAGGGCAGTGTGCAATACATACAAAATAGAATACAATTATATACAGAACTTACAAATCTCCTTTACAATCTTCTATAATCAAATAGGCGGCCATTATGACTGGCCAGTCTTCTCTCTTCTCTATTTGTGCCTATACCCTCTTGCCTCTAAACTAATTTATCTAGCAGATGTACTACATATACCTGTGAACAGCAATAATCTTCCCCTTCTTATGTATCCCATCCATATTGGCTTTGTTATATATTATCGCAGCTGTATTCCAATTAACATCCTTATCTTAATCTTTTTTTTCTCTCAATGAGAGTTAAAACAATGTGATCACAATGATCTTGAATCTGTTTTCCAAACATGGTAAAATAAAGGTTACATTTAACCGTGTATTACACAAATTAAGTATCCTTTGATAGTGGAAACAGTGCATTTAAAAAAGGTAAAAGTAAAATGTCCTCCTTTAAGGAAGTATATCTGTGGATATATATTAGAATTAGGATGTGATATTGAGATTATCTTAATTTCTGATATGAGTTTAACAATATTATTAATAATATAGATATATTGTAACTGGTTTAGTTGAATGAAATCCAGGTTATTGGGGAAATTTGTAAGATGGGATTAGTTTAGAGTAAGATAACAATTTTGTAATTTTACATTTATATAATAAACCCTTATTGAGAGAAAAAAAAGATTAGGATGAGGTTGTTAATTGGAATGCAACTGCCCTGATAGTTAACAAAGCCAAGATGGATGGGATACATAAGACATTTTTCTACAAAGATGAAATCTAAAGGTCTGATAATAACTTGATGTGCGGTCCATGATGTGAGAGCAATAATAAATAAAATTTAAATATAACAGACCCATCACATCAAGTCCACACACCCTGTTAGGATAGATGCCACCTGCAACCAGTTGTTGTATAGTTTTTGATCTGGCTGAGAGCTTTCTGTTCTGTCATATACATATTGTTGGTCCTTTTGTTTTTATTTATTTTTATTTTTGAAGTCCAAAGTAGAATGTGTGGATTGTGAAATGACGTGCCCCTTTTCCTTGTAAGTGCAGTGATAAAAGCAGAAGAATACTTTGGATTTATGGACGTCTCTGCATGACCGCAGGGTATTGTTATCATTTATTATGTTATGACATCAGGAAAATAATTTAAGATGGAAACTAAGAACTTGTGTTATCTAACTAAAACTAACAACAGAGCAAGCAATGAGAAATTATAATATTGCCAGGAAAAAAGTTGTCTTTTTGAAACATGAAACTGGAGATCTTACACAAACAGCATGATAGAAAACAAGCCATTGTAATATATTTATGCAAGCTGGACCCAGCAATGAAGGGTTCACCCCGATATATCAGAGCTGTAGCTTTATGCAAAGGAGCTATTAGACAAATTTACAGACATTATTTTGGTCAAATATTTAATTTTTAATGGTCCCACATTCTGCACAGCAAATATACAGCTAACTAATTGTTTGTCTAATGAAAGGTTTAAAACACAAATTTGTTTTGTTTGTTTATGTACAAATCTAACAATGAAAAATGTGTACATTTGAATCCAGTCACCTTATTGCCTCGAATGGAGGAGGCTGGAGACAAAGGAAGACACGTGTTAAATTAATGACGTAGGAATCAGCTGCTGTGAGCCCAGTGCAGGACACACTTCCTAAAGACCCAGATATTTAATACTTTGTAGATTTGATCCCGTTTTATACTGAGGATGGCAATACCCATATTGAGTATGCAGTTTATCACCCAGAAGGATACTCTGTATTCAGAGTTATTTTGATCATTTTTCCCCAGCTGAAGAAGCAGAGCTCAATGTTTTAGCAAAGCCTGTGAGCTATAAAAAGAGTATATATTTATATAGAGAGTCGAGATATAGAAAGCTTTTGGTTCCATTTGAAGGGCCAGAAGTTTGTTTTTACTTTGGCAGGCAAACCAATCAAGCATGCCAAGTTAACTTGATTGGCAGTTTTCAGCCTTCCAGCTTTTTGCTGAGGTAGCCATATTAACATTAAAAGTCACACATGGAAGCAGACCAGGTGACTAAGGATGCTGCATTACAGCCCCAGACACTTTCTGGGTCTGTGCAACTCACAGATTCCACCCTAGTTCTGGCCCAGTATAGCTGGGATTAATAATTCAATTTTAAAGACCCCAGAACGAGAAGAACAAGTGGTCCACAGGGGGCAACTTCTTATGAGACAGGACTTTGGAAAAATGTGATCTTTTAGGTCTGCCAGCAAATCTTTTCCCTCCATCTTGACACATGGACTGTGTCATCAGTTACAAGCAGTTATGGCTGCCTTAGTAAATGAGCATGGGATAGAGCCAGGGTTCACCACAGTTGTTTTTATAACATACCACTTCTTGTTTTACCTGTTACCAAAGGTGTTACCAAAAGCTGAACATCCCTTCCAGAGATTACAAAAAGGTATCCAGATACCCAAGTCAGGATCTTACAAGTATGCATTTTGTCAGAATGGACATGTTTTCTGGGTGTCCATTGGCAAATGCTACTGCAAAGGCCACAGTAAAAGTGTTATCAGAAGTAGTTTGTAAGTACAGAGTGCCAAAATCTACAGAGACTAAAGGAGGAAATCATTTTTATAAGAGAGTCCTTACTAGAAGTTTTGAGGTTTTATCTTTACACCCCCTACTGTGTACAATGTAGAGGAAAAAGTAGAGTAAGAAACCAGAAAACTTTTGCCTGAACATTTTCTTATATTTTATCAAGTCCCTAAGGGGATGTTGAACTCTCTCCCTATGAGATTTTGTTTGAGAGTGTGTTACTCACTTGGTTATATTTTGTCTCAGCAGCTGAAGTCCTTCATTCGGATCTCACAGAGAATGTTGCTGATCTTTTAAGGTTTTTGACAAACTCATTTATGTGTTTTCTCCCCAATTCCAGATCCTAAAAGTTTGGAAGGATCTAAAACTAAAGCCAGGTGACTTGGGGATTGCTATATATAAGGAAATGTTTGGAGGCAAAACAGCATCTATTTGATGTACAGTTTTGCAAAACTTGAAGGAAAAGTCACCTAAATCCACAACAAACACTGCAAAAATGACTACATTTATTTATTCAAATACTTTAATTGTAAGAGGGATATATATATATATATATATATATATATATATATATATATATATTTAAAAATCAGAAGATGATTGCTGCACAAACAGTGAAAATTTATTGGTAAAAAATTACATCTTATCAGGTATTGTCAAGATTGACAAGTTACCACTGTCTATGCATTTTGTAGAAATGAGCCATACTGTTTCACAACTCAGGTATATGGTTATGAACGGTATCCCAAACAACAGACGAGGAGGTAATAGAGAGCTGGAACTAAAAAAGAGGGAGGCATATTGGATAAATCGTTTAGATACTTTACAACCTAAGGGGTTAAACACGGATTTTGATCATGTATCTGTTCCTTTGAAATGTGAGCTTCCCATTGTGTTCCTTAGGATCTGAGTCACTAGATAGTCGATCGATTAATATATCAGCCAATCTTTTACTGACAGATCCAGTATTTTATCACAGATCTCTTTGTTGTTGTTTTCTGCAATTGTTTTTAATTAATAATGGATAATGGTTTACCCATTATTGATTATGTTGTATATATTTTTTATAGATGAACTATTCTATCAAGCATACTATCATATAGTGAAAGGATTTTTTTCCACTTGTTTCAAAAGTCGTTCCATGTTTTGTAACTGATTGAATTACTCATGATAAATAATGTGTTTTTTATGTGATGATTCCAGGTGAATTTGATTGATTGATTAGTAGCCTTCACAAGCTACATATATATAGACCTTTGTATATGATCAGTTGTAGGTATGTGGTCATGAAGAAGGGCAATATCATTGTTGGCCCGAAACGTCACCTGGCAATACCTGATATGATGTAATTTTTTACCAATACATTTTCCCCGTTTGTGCAGCAATCCTCTTCTGATTTTTTTTTATATTTTAGTCTCTGGGAAGGACTAGATTGCTTGCACAACACCTCCTAAAGTCCGTTCAGTGCACCTCACCCAGTGACTGTTGTGTATATATATATATATATATATATATATATATATATATATAGATATATATATATATAGATATATATATATATATCTATATATATATATATATATATAATATATATTGTGATTTGAAAAGTGGTTTTGCCATGTTGAAGCCATACTTGTCTTTTGTACGTTTTCCATTTTATGTAGAATTGTCTATGCTTACATATGCTAAGTCAGCATGCCAACAATTAAGCTAGAAGGCCATTTTGGCCACAGGAGTGTACAGCCAGTACTCTGTAAATATGTCTTATCAATCATTTGTTTTTCACAATAAAAAGTAATTTTGTAATGAAAAAGCTGCTCAGCTTTTATATTCTCCACAACTGAGTTTTGCCTCTTTGGCCAGGACTACCTCCACCTAAGCATGTGGAGGTTCCAGGTTAAAGGTGATAGCAGGTATGGTTATTGATCAAAATATTGATCAAAAGAGACGAGATTGTAAAGGAAATTTGTAAGTTCTGTATATAGTTGTATTCTATTTTGTATGTATTGCACACTGCCCTCACTGTCATTATATGTTTGCATTCTTTCGAGTCCTTATTAGAATTAGTCTGCCTATGTTATGCCCCTTGTTACCATAAACGTACAATTGTCATACTAATGTGATACCTACGTAATCATGTGTATACCTTCAATTGCGTCATAATAAAGCAGAACAGTTATTTGGAAAGATGCAGAGTACATATTTTGTGTCTGTTCCCTACTGCAGTAGTTATTATTAATTTGGAACCACTAATCAATATGAGGATAGGAGTTGCCTATCTATAAAATTCCATGTCAGTACCCAAACGTGATGCTTTAAAAGTCTTTACAGGTTAATAATTTAGAGTTAACAATGAACTACAACCCTAGAATTATTACTCTCACTCTGATGTTCACAATGATACCTCATGTGCGCAGCGCATTGATGTTTACATACATGTGCTCGTTCTATGCTGCACATTTTATATGGGCTGTGTGCGAGGATGACAAGGGTACTTTAAAAAATGATTTAAAATCATTTTTATTTATTTTATATAATTTTTTTTACACTTTTTTCATTTCTTTTTTAATTGTATTGCTACCTTAAGGGGGTAACAAGCCCCCTATGTGATAGCATGGGCAGGTGACAGATGCTCCTTTTGGAGACATTGGTGGTTTATTAGACCCCAATATCCCCCTTGCTCTCCAATATAGTTATTAAAACACAGATCACGTTTGAATAACTGCATCCTTGGCCACACTAGCCAAATGACAGCCATGACCCTGGAAGGAACTATCTCATGTTGCTTCCGGGGTTATTAGTCACATGAGGGAACAGGGAACAGATGTTCCCAAAGTTCCTCCTGATTTCACTAGGGAAGGTCTTTCCTTTGGTCCCATGCCTCCTGGAGAAATAGGAGAGCCCAGGAAGCACCACAGGTGCTACCAATTAAGGGGGGTGCCCTTTAAGAGCCATAAGAGCAGCAGCTATCAGCTTGATTAAACCAGTTGCTACAATACAGTTTACCTTGGTAGACAAGTGGTTTAAGTGGCTATAAAGGAAACAAGGAAACCTAGTAGTTTTATGGACTAGGTTGGATAGCACAAGGTGGTTATATCTGTATGACCTTGTAAACATGGGGCATATTACCAATCTCTTAGTTCCACAGAAATGTTATATTTTAGTATAAGTATGAAATACTCCAACAGTGAGATCTCCCAATATCCCCACCCTCCTGGGAGTTTTGTGTGTTCTCATTGGTGATTGTAAGCTCTAACGAACAGGGCCCTCTGATTCCTCCTGTATTGATTTGTATTGTAACTGTACTGTCATGTTATAAAGCGCTGCTTAAACTGTTGGCACTATATAAATCCTGAATAATAATAATAATTATTGTGTATTCCGCTACTTTATGTTGTACTCTCCATAAGAAAATGTCAAGTAGTTTTTATCTGCAGTGTCTGCAAAAAACGAAAATATAAGTTTTGGGTGGATGGATCACGAGTATGATCAATTTTGTAAAATATATATATTTTTTACAGGGACATATAACACTTTCCTCATACAGAAACATAATATGTGTATTGTATTTGGCCTTAACATAAGCAAATAGAGAATGGAATATCATAGCATCTGTTGAAAACAATGCAAAATTCATACTAAACCTGACTTATGAAGGAAGTAATTTTTTAGAATGAAGAGAGCAGTCATTTCAAACAGGTCTGGAATTAAAGCCATCAAATTTATGTGCAGTATGGAAAGGTAACTTAGATTTAGGTTTTACCATCTGAATCTTTTCTGAATTATTCCAGTGATATAAACATGATATAAGGCTAGCCTCATTGCCTCAAACACACTTCTAAAATATTTGCATGCAAATAGTGTTGACATTTCGCCTTGCGAACAGTTAGATATATCCTTTCATTAAACCGTGACAGTGGAGCATGAAAAATAGATAAAGCTCCTCAAACCACATTGTTTGTACAGATTGTGCTCTTGAAAGTAAATCATGCTTCCCTTTGCAATTTGAGTTACACATTGTTAATCTTGACAGGAAAATGCAGTAAAGGAGTACAGAAAGCTTTTAAAATGCGTTTGACCTTTTTAAGATTGGGGTAATTTTGACAAGAGTATTTTAGATCTCAAAGCCATTCAAGTCAAGAGCTGTGACTGGTACTAATCAGTATCAGACTTACACAAGGTGTACACTGTGTGAAGTCCATCACCCGTGGTTTTAGTTTATACTGTAGTGCTTTGAAATAAATCTGTATGCCAAAACTGAATGCTTATTTATTTATTACCTCTGGTATTTCACCAAAATCAGTTGCTATGGTACATATTGGCAATAACCATTTTAGTCACACATTTTTCCAATTCTGGACTTCCCATTTCCTAACTGGAGAGGCCTAACTGATACATTAATGGAACTATAAATGTAGTGTGTCCACTACATATCTCAGAAAGAAGATCTTGAAACAACCAAGCAATGACATAATTTCACTGAACTACTACTTCAAACATTAAAAATACTGTACCCAGATATCGCTTTGAGTTACGGAATTTGAAATGTTAAAGTGTAACTATAGCCCAAACTTCTTTTTTAGTTTTGAATAGAATGGAAAAGAATAAGAACCCTTGTTAAATTGTACTGCTGTCCAGTGCTTCGTTAGGGAGAAGTCCCTTATTTTATGTCCCAGGACAATCTTTTCATGAGACAGGAAATGAGGGGAACTCTCTGACAGCAACACATCTATCAGCATTGTATTGTATGTTTCCCTGTTGTAAATTTTCCCTTGAATCCTGTCTGGTAAAACGTTATACCTAAATTGAAAGTGACACAAAGGCTCTCTAATGCACCCCTGGATAGCAGTACAGCCCTTACTCACTCTATCAAAAGAGTGTCATTTTGGCTATAGATACATTTAAATGTACATCTTATGGCACAACTTTTTTTTTTTACTTTTAAATAAAGTAGGGAAGTATTAAAACCTTTTTTTTTTTTTTTTAACCATCTGTTTCCAATTGGTCAGTTTACCCTCCAATTCCCACCCTGTAGACACAACAGAAAGTGAGTGAAAATCCATCAAAAGTGAAGTCCCCACAGGACAGTTAATACCACACACAAGTTCCCCAATGAAAGATATTCTCATTATTCTTGTTCTCGTGACAACTTAAAGCTTTGACTTTTCCCTACTCTATCCCAAACTGAAATAAAATTATGGCTTTAGTGCTCCACAGTAATTACTACCCCAGTCCCACTAACCCCGGAGATATCACTGGTGGGACTTTTAAATGAGGAAGTGTGGCCTAGGTATACTAGAATATTTTTTAAGAGAAACCTTGTTGTTAGCCCAAAAGATGATCGCGATTAAATGGTTGCAACCATCTCCTCTCACAGTCCCTCCGTGGGTTAACTCGGTTAATTAATTAATCCCCAATGGGTAAATATTTTATGTCAACAAAAATTGTCCCCGTAAACACCTTAAAATGAGTAACTCTACTCATACTTTAACTACCACTTATTAATGTTATCTGTCTATCTGTTAACTGGGTCTGACAGACAAGTTGACTTAATTTAGTTCCCAATGGATTTTTAATGAAAATGCAAGATGGCTATTGCAGTTTTTAACTGTTTATTGCTACACACACTTAAAGTGATTGTAAAGGTTGTTTTTTTTTTTTTCAAATAACAAACATGTTATACTTACCTGCTCTGTGCAAGTGTTTTGCACAGAGCAGCCCAGAGCCTACTCTTCTGAAGTGCCCTGGTGGCGCTCCTCTTCTTTATCGGGTACACCCACGGAGAGCTGATTTCTATGGGGGCACCCGTGCGGGCACGCTCACGAGTCACAGCCTAAAGAAGGAGCATGCATGCTCTGAATGCGCGCCTGACAGCCCTGTCTCCCACATCCAGTGATGTAACAGCCGACGGGGAGACAACTGCCAGCTTGAGCCTTGGAAACCCCTGCAGCTAGCAAGACAGCAGCTGCACCCTAGACCGCCGGATATCTGGATCAGGATTACACAGCGAGCCCCCCCCCCCTTGTGACTAGCCTTTTTAACCCTTACCATATGAGTTCATTCTTATTTTAATTTTTTACCTTAATAAATTCATCATTAATCATTTTAATATACTGCACTCAGATGAGCGCCGCTGTTCTCCACATTATATTAGGTTCAAGAGTCCATTGATACAGACAGCAGGACTCGGCCCCGCCCCTACTCCCGTGTCACTGGATTTAATTGACAGCAGCGGTAGCCAATGGGGATTTATTTCTTGGATACATTTATGGTAAGCTGCCATGATTCTGCCTAGTAGAACTACTCTGTTGTGATATGGGAGCCAATTCACATCGCACATGGGTTGCTAATAAAATGGCTTTTGTTTGTATTATTTTATACTTTTGCATAGATATTTAAATATGTAAATTCATAATTTGTTTCACTCTTCTGTATAGATTTTGGTTCCAACGCTGGAACAGTTGTCAGCTGATCCGCATTAATACAGCTTTCTATATGATCTAGTTAACTATAGGATGCCATCGGTTAGGCTAAAAATAACCGCAGTGAGAAGCTTGAGCCAAGTGTTTATTCAGCCGTATACCGATCAGCCATAACATAATGACCACCCATTATAACCCTTTGGAACATGGACTCCACTAGACCTCTGAAGGTATGCTGTGGTATCTGGCACCAAACCATCAGTAGCAGATCCTTTAAGTCCTGTAAGTTGTGGACTTGTTTTTCCAGCACATCCCACAGATGCTTGATTGGATTGGGGAATTGGGATGCCAAGTCAACACCCAAAAATCTGTTGTGTTCCTCAAACTATTCTTGGATTCAACAGACCAGGCCACTTTCTTTCATTGCTCTGGTTCAGTTCTGATGCTCACCTGCCCATTGTAGGTGGTTTGGGCTCTGGACACAGGTCAGCATGGGCACCTTGATCAATCTGCAGCTACGCAGCCCCATACAGAACAAACTGCATTGTGCCACACCTTTTTATCAGAGCCAGCATTAACTTTTTTCAACATTTTAAGCTACAGTAGCTCTTCTATTAGATCAAACTACATGGACCAGCCTTCACTCTCCATGTCCATCAGTGAGTCTTGGCTGCCCATGACTTTGGCACAGGTTCACTGGTTTGCATTCCTTGGACCAGTTTTGGTAGGTCCTAATAACTGCAGAATGGGACCATCCCATAAGAGCTGCAGTTTTGGAGTTGCTCTGACCCAGTCATCTAGCCATTACAATTTGGCCCTTGTCAAAGTCGTCCAAATCCTTATGCTTGCCCATTTTTTCTGCTGTCAACATACGACCTTCAGGGACAACATGTCAACTTGCTGCCTAATATATCTCACCCACTTTCGGATGACGTTGTCATGAGATAATCAATGTTATTCACTTTACCTGTCAGTGGTCATAATGTTATGGCGGATCAGAATATATTTATATATTTACATGTGACATGAATTAACATTAGATGTTTCCTAAAGTGGCAAAAAAATAGTGCATCTCTGTGACATGTTATGTCTTTTTAAAAATGCTGCAAGTACAGAGGAATATCTGTTGATCCTTACAAAAATCCAGTAGCCTCCTGCCTAGATGACTCTGTCTTTGCTGCATTGAAATCTCAAGCAGGGATATCAGTGTTGCCTAAGTTCCATTCTGCTGGACTACCAAACACCTACCATTTTTTTGGAGATTAGGAGAGGAGGAGGTGTTCTCTTACCTACATGTTACTGCTGTTTTGTTATTTTCTAATTTACCTTCTAAAAAGCATGCTAGACTTCTTTTAATGAGAAATATAGCCAATTTTACAGACAATCTACAACATGTTGACTATACAGGGCCATTAAGCTTGTTGTGCCAGATGAGGGTAGCCCAGTTCAGATTTTTTTATCAAATCCCTTTGTATACTACTTTCAGTTTTTTTAATATCTTCTCAGCAATGGATGCAGGCCAACATTCTCCGACATCGGTATATTCAATTTATAAGAAGAATTGCACAAAACTATATGAAACAAGTCGGTAAAAATAACTTTTTGTCATTGATATGAAAGTATTATCTTAAGGCACATTGTAGTGTCATTGTTTTAGAGTTATGCATATATGTTGGCTGAATATTATTCCTGATTAGCATAGTTATGAGTGCACTGGCACCAAGTAGACTGCAGAGTGCTAGAGGTTTTAGGAGCTGCTAATGCAGTCTAATGGCTTTAGGTGTCTATTTGTGTTCATTAAACACCTGTTTATTCAGCAGACTACCGCAACCATATGCCCCACATTTAAGCCACTTTAAATATTCCATGCTATTTTGAGGCCAATCGTTATAACCTTAGACAATTTTATGAAAACATTTTTGGCAAAACTTTAAATTAACATTCACCCTAGTTTCATAGTAAAAACTAAAACTAAAAAAACAAACATTTTGATTTTACTCTAAGTTGAAGCAGTGAATAGCATCAATTCCTTTAAATAATATTTATAACATATGTCAAAATGTTTTGCTTTCATAAAGAAGCAATAGACAAACTAGGGGACACATAAATATGAATTAGACAGAGCAATAAATACTGGATATCAATTTTACAATGTGATATTCTCCTTAAATGGGTGATCTAAACAGCAAAATTGTGAAAATGTTGCATGGAAGGAATATTGTAATGCTTTACTAAGGGCCATTTTGAAAAGACACAGGTACTGCCATATTAACATTACAAAATACAATGTAAAGTAGTTCTGGGTTCATTATTCTCTGTCTAGAGGTTTTGTCACAACTAGTCAGTGGAGCTTACTAATTTAAATAAATAAATACATAAATTATTCTCTGGAAACGTATTAAAAATGAGATAATAATAACTTTAGGCAAAATGCAAGTATGTAAGATAGATAGATAGATAGATAGATAGATAGATAGATAGATAGATAGATAGATGGATGGATGGATGGATGGATGGATGGATGGATGGATGGATGGATGGATAGATAGATAGATAGATAGATAGATAGATAGATAGATAGATAGATAGATAGATAGATAGATAGATAGATAGATAGATACATAGATAGATAGATAGATAGATAGATAGATAGATAGATAGATAGATAGATAGATAGATACATAGATATATAGATACATAGATACATAGATAGATAGATACATAGATACATACATAGGCAGATACACACATAAAAAAATATAAAAAATTATATAATTTATTTATTTATTATTAGCACTGTTGCTATACCAGAAATACCCTTAATTCAGACTTAATATTATTTCATGAATCTACACAGTTGGAACCCCATAAATAACAAGTATTTTTACATAAATGGCTGGAAACAAAGCATATTTTCCAAACGCTCAAAAGCTGAGGATCAGTTCTGGACGCAAAGGGTAAAAAAGACCAGGGCTGACCTGTGCAGCTGTCAATGTACATTATAGAAAATGCAGCATAGAAACACAAAAATATAAACAGCGCTTGGTGCCCTGAGCGGTCACTGTAGGGGGATGGACTACAGGTGATCGCAAGAACTAAAGGAATTCTGGTTAATCCATGAGTGTAAAAAACATCAGTTTATTGTCCACAATATGGGGAAAAAGTCCATCGATGCCCAGGGACCCAGCTTGGTATCATAGTCTTTTATATCCTTGACCTTTTTCCTCATATTGTGGACAATAAACTGATGTTTTTTACACTCATGGATTGACCAGAGTTCCTTTAGTTTTCCTTTAGTTCTTATGATCACCTGTAGTCCATCCCCCTACAGTGGCCACTCAGGGCACCGAGCGCAGTCTATATTTTCATGTTTACATGAATGACTTTTTTCTGATTTTTGCACTAAACATTATGGGATCTATATATAAACACTGCTTAGTTTAATATTCTTTAAATTTGTCTCCAGTTGAAGATTTCCTCTTTATTTCTATTCTGACAACTCAAAATTTTGGATTTGCCCTCATGTTCAGTCACAGTGATAAGGGTCACCAGGACAAACGAGAGAGAATAAATCACCCCATGAATAGAGACAGAAATATAAAACCTGGTAGGGGTTCTAACCCCCACCACTTTATCGAAAACTTAAAGAAAAATTTGCCTATACATACACTTTAAACAATTTATCAGATTTCTCAGATATATCAGGTTCTGTCAACAGATTAACATACATATTACCAGCACACCAAGGATCTTCAAGTGACAACCAAAAGTTTTTATTCAAAGTGATCACATCCCAGCGGAAGAGCGCAATTTTTTGGGGCCACACAGGACCCCTACAATGACCTCTCAACAGGAAACTATCTGTATGCACAGTGTAGATGAACAGAAACTTTACTAAATACAGCTGGGTAAGGTGACATGACAGAATACAACATCTGTACTGGTACTCCAGTTTGTTTCTTTTAAACACAACCGTATTTCATGTAAAGTTAGACATTTGCACAAAAAATCAGAAATATGACTAGCTTTAGTTCTTTTAGTTTGCTACCTTCCTCACAAAATAGCCCAACTGATTTATGGGTATAACACAGTACATGGTGCACCTTATCCTGTGGTTTTAATTCATCACTACGCTGGCATAATTGGATCTCCACAAATGTCCTTTTCAATGGACTCAGTGGAGGTGAGTCCCTTCTATTGTTAAGAAATGAATCTTTGTAACTGCTTCAATCACAGTCAAACGCCAGCACCCTGTATTGCTTTACTGCACCTCCATTCCCACTTGCAATTTATGGCATTTTCTCTAGTAGCCTATTTGAAACTGAAATCATTTGTGTCATTGGTAAATATTAATGGAAGGTTCAGAGCAGCACAGAACAAATGCATTTTTATCACTCTGACGACATTGCCTCTGTGTTTTAGCACCACTATAAAATTAAATCAGAGAAGGAAATGGTGGAACTTCTAATATCTATTTACTTCCATCAAACTAATGGCAAATATGTGCCAAATTATGCATTGTCAAAGCCCCCACAAGTCAGTAATGCACTTGCGATTTAATCAATCACCCTTCATACTACCAGCAGGGCAATATCCGAGATTTACAAAGGTCCTAAAAATGACAAGGAATGATTATTTTTTAAAAACCTGAAAATGAAACCACCCAATTTCTTGTTTTAAGTTGCATTTATAGAGACACTGTGTGACTGATCTACTTTCTTGTCTCGTTATTACAAATTTATGACTTTCGAACAAAAGAAGGATGTAATCAAATATTGAGAGACAGATTCTCGGTTTATGGGGAACTCAGCACCAACTTATAACTCAAAAGCTTAATGTGTTATGTTAGATGTGTGTGCTTATACACAGTGCACAGGACTGATTAGATAAATAAGTGAAGGAAAAAAATTGAAAATAATTCTTTACTGCTTTATCTAAAGGCATATGCAGCTGTGCTTGTATGCAATGCATTGTATTAAAAAAGTGCATCTAAAGCTAAATGTTAATGCTAAAGTGTTTATAAAAATGTAATATTTTTAGTGTAACAATTGTTGGCTAACTGATGTGCAAGTTAGTAAATGTATACAGCAGCTATAGTGTTTTTAGAAGTTGATTGCAGTCCCTTGAGCTTGCATGGTAAGAGGGGAATCTCCCGTTCAAGTCAAGTGGTGTTGCATCATCTAAGCAGAGGAGAATTTTTTTTCTAGTCTTGGATGGAATGTGGAACAGTGAAAACTTGTATAATATTTTTATTATTGCCCATGTCTTTCATTAGAAAGAATTTCCCTAACTTCGTGTCTTTGTGGCACATTAAAACATATAGAGAAATTTCCCATATTGTGACAAGGCTCTACCAAAGATGAGTTTTTATTTTTGATGGTAAGTTTTAAGATCCTCAAACTTTTCTCAACTATAGCTGAAATACATTTAGAGGCTCCCATGTGACACTCAAGATACAGGTCCAAAATCCAAAATTACTATATAAAGCGCAAGTAAAAAAAAAAAAAACATATTTGACCATATTTGTTTAACAATGTGATCCAGGAACCCTGACTTTTTTTGTTACAAACACCAGCTGGCCAGGGATACTAGAATTAAAAATGCATGTCAGAGTACAGGAAAAATAAATAAATATATAAATACAGTATATAGTATATCCACCTCGATGCAACACAGTGTAAACAAAAGATTACTAATGCTCCTGCATTGTACTGCAGTTTACTGTGCAGCTAGTACTAAAAAAAATGTTTGTTTTTCTATTGCGATCAGTGACAAATACAATATCAACATGAAGGAGATGTAAGGACACAACACAGACAGGATGAAGTACTATACAGGGGGTCCCCTAGTTACAAACATCCGACTTACAAACGACTCCTACTTACAAACGGAGGGAGACAACAGGAAGTGAGAGGAAATCTACCCCTAGGAAGGGAAATTCACTCCTGTAAGTGCTATTATGGGGAAAAGGTACTTCCACTGATGCTTTATCACCAAGGCTTGTTTCCACAACAACCCAAAATTTTCAAAATCCAATTGTCATTGGGACAGAAAGTGAGGTGAAATCTTCTGAACAGGGGCACACACAGCAAAAAAAAATGTTACAGGGGTGTTAACCCTTCCCTATGCTATCCAAAAAGCTTAAAAATAGTTTTTTTGGCTGGAGCTACACTTAAAAAATGTACCTGTTCCGACATACAAACAGATTCAACTTAAGAACAAACCTACAGTCCCTAACTTGTTTGTAACCCGGGGACCCCCTGTACTGTGTATTCTAGGACTTAGTTTAGTCCAGAACTTCTTAGGTCTTATTATTTTAATGATAACATAAAACTGTAGCCAAAAGCAGGTACCAATCAACTAGTTTTAGTTATTTTAGCTTAGCTTGCAGTTGCCAGAGAAGTAAATAACACAAAGTAGGATGAACAAAGAATAAGGTATATAACATTTTAAAATAATAGTGCCATAAGGTCATTTTTCGGGTAACTAAAGATTTTGGAATAGGGTGCTTTTCATTTTTAAGCATCAGGCATTTCACTAAATTAAAAATAAAATTATTGTGGAAAAAATATGAAATTGATTAAGAAATTAACATATGCAGAAAACACTACAGATAAAACTGTATTGGCAACAGAAATTAATAAACTGTATTGATACATTTTGGCCTATGAGAAGAAAGGGTGATTAGATTGCCAATATGACACAATGAACATTGCCCTTTTTACTGTCTCCAACTGGAGAGTAAGAATCCTGCCAAAGGTTCAGCTGATGGCACAAGGTAACAAGTTTTGTAAATGAAAGGTGAGTACTAATGATTCATTTCTTATTCTCATATGATCCAAAGTTGAAATCAGCCTGCAAAATAGTCATATTGTGCACATACGGTGTACATTGAACTTAACAGAGTTTAATCTCATGGCAACAATCTTTAGTGAAGTAAGAATTTGAAAATTCAAGGTCAAGCCTAATATGCAGACTGGTATATGATTCCAACTTAAGTATTTTCAACGTATTACACCTGCTAAAAGAGGTTTTGCAGATCTGCTGGCAATACTGACATTTATTTCCCCAAATTTACAGCACAATGGCTGAAGGGTTAGTGCTCCTTAACTTATAGCTCCAACTTTTGGGGATGGAACCCCAATAAGCCCATGAGGTTTTTGTGTGTTCTTCCTGTGCTTGTTTGGGTTTCCTTGGGTTGCTCTGATTTCCTCTCTCAGCCCAAAAACATACCAGTATGCAATAGACATTTTATACGGCCGTTACTTTAAACAAGCTCCAATGTATATGGTTCTAGGTACTCTGTAGGCCACTCAGAAAGTGGTTGTATACATGACCAAGAGTCTCTTCTTCTGTCAGTACTTTACATAATCAATATGCAGCTGTTGATTTGATGAAAGACCAGTAAATGTGTTAAAGTGAACCAACATTCACACAAGGTCATTAAGTTGTGCATCACTTTTGCATTCTTAACCACCTTTCGCCCACGCTATAGCCGAATGACGGCTACAGTGTGGGCCTTAATTGCCGGGAGGCCCTCAATAGACGTCCTCCCGAGCATGCGCTGTCAGCGTGTCCCTACGGGGTGCGCACAGTGCACTCTGTGATCACCGAGTCTATGAGACTCGGCTGATCACAGATCAGACTAAGGGACCGATCATGGTCCCTTACCACGTGATCAGCTGTCAGCCAATGACAGCTGATCACGTGATGTAAACAGAAGGTCAGTAATCTTTTTTTTTATCAGCTATCAGCATGAGGGGAAAAAAAGCTGATCAACGGCTTCTGTCATAGGGACATCGGTCCCTCACACAGAGAGCTGCCGCTGCCTTGTCTGTGCCCACCAGTGCCCACCAGTGCCACA
Organism: Lithobates septentrionalis; assembly: GCA_037952835.1. Classification (NCBI taxonomy): domain Eukaryota; kingdom Metazoa; phylum Chordata; class Amphibia; order Anura; family Ranidae; genus Lithobates; species Lithobates septentrionalis. The sequence goes on from JBBDGP010000504.1 coordinate 2,245,883, forward strand.
TACCAGTGCCCACAGTGCCACCTATCAATGCCCACCAATGCTGCCAATCAATGCCCATTAGTGCCTTATCTTCAGTGCCACCGATCAGTGCTACCTATCAGTGTCACCTACCAATGCCTACCAGTGCCAATCAGTGCCACCCATCAGTGCCGCCTAACAGTGCCACCTATCAGTGCCCTTCAGTGCCACCTATCAGTACCAACCATCAGTGCAAGCCATCAGTACCAACCATCAGTGCCCATCAGTGCCACCCATCAGTGCCACCTCATCAGTGCTGCCGTATCAGTGCCCATAAGTACAGCCTATCAGTGCCCATCAGTGCAGCTGCATCAGTACACATCAATGAAGGAGAAAAATGACCTGTTTTCAAAATTTTATAGCAAACTATGAAACTTTTTTTTTGTTCGTTTTTTCGGTCTTATTTTTGTTTTGTTTTTTAGCAAAAAATAAAAAACCCAGCAGTGATTAAATACCACCTAAAGAAAGCTATATTTGTGTGAACAAAAATTATAAAAATTTTATTTGGGTAGAGTGTTGCATGACCACGCAATTGTCATTCAAAGTGCGACAGCGCTGAAAGCTGAAAATTGGCCTGGGCAGGAAGGGGGTTTAAGTTTAAGTGCCCAGTAGGCAAGTTGTTACCTTTCATAACATGTTACACCCGTATTCAGGGTGTAACATGTTACTATAGCACCTACCTCCATACCCCCTGATCTCCCATCATGACAGCTAGCGTGGGAACTCCTTGCCCGCCCGGCCACGTCATTCACTAACAGAGTTCTGTGAATGTGAAAACTACAAGTACCGACAGCCTTTGTGGCTGTTGGTTTGTAGTTCTCAATGAACTACCAGGGTGCTGTTGAGCATCCTGGTAGTTCATTGATTGTTACTGTCAGTGTGAAACTGCAAACTGACAGTCTGTAGGAGTCCTGCATGGCAACCACGGTCTGCTGATTGTGGGGACAATGCTTTCCAGGCTTCTCCAACAACAACAAAAAAATAGTAAATGCACATTTATTTACCTGCAAAAAATGTGCATTTATTATTTTTGTTTAAAAAATGAACTTATCCTTTAATGATCAGACAGTAAATGTTTATTTATAAATGTTCGGATAAGTAAGAGACAAATAATTCCTGGTAATGGAAAATGTTTGTATTTAATGTATTTGATTGTGAAACACTCCAATTAAACAAAGATTCACAAATACGTCTAGTCATTGTGACTTTTTCAAAGAATTAAATTAAATTAATGGTAACATAAAACTACTAGGTTATTATTAGACTGGTCCATTATTAGAAATTATTTTATCATAATTTAAAAAATATTTAGTTCAATATTCAACAGAACAGGGGCAGGAACAATTAACAATCAAAACCAAAAATCAATTAAACTTCCATACACTCATTTTGAAATATATTAAAAATTAAGCTTTGAGTAATGAATCTTAAAAAACCCCTGAAGCATGTTTTACCGTAGCATCTACTGGGGGTTTCAATTGATGCTAAAGTGTTTTAATTACCTTTTCCTGTCTGGTTCATCTTTCTTCTTATGCTAGGCTTTGTTACGCTATTGATCTGTGCTGTTAATAGCTTTTTGTCTTGTTTCAGGATCTTCTAAAAGTGATATAGCCTAACCTCAACCTGTTTTCAATAAATTTCAATATGTCTAAACTATACCACAATATTCATTTGTAAATGTGTAATATTTAATATCTTAAGTGAATTCAGTATAATTGCAAATTATCCCTTTCACGCCTAAGCCTATTTCTGACATTTGTTGCTTACAAGTTAAAATCTGTATTTTTTTTACAAAATTACTTAGAACCCCCAAACATTATATATATTTTTTTAACAGAGACCCTAGAGAATAAAATGGTGCTCATTGCAATATTTATGTCACACGGTATTTGCGTAGCGGTCTTTCACATGCACTTTTTTGGGAAAAAAGACACTTTCATGAAAAAAAAAAAAACTAAACCGTAAAGTTAGCCCAATTTTTTTGTATAATGTGAAAGATGATATATATACCTAACATGTCATGCTTTGAAATTGTGCTCGCTCGTGGAATGGCGACAAACTACAGTACATAAAAATCTCCATAGGCAACGCTTTAAAAAGAATTAATGGTTACCAGGTTAGGGCTAAAGAGGAGGTCTTTTGCAAGAATTATTGCTCTCACTCTAACGATCGCGGTGATACCTCACATGTGTGATTTGAACACTGTTTACATATGCAGGCGCGACTTACGTATGTGTTTTCTTTGCTGCGCAAACTCGCGATTTTACTTTTTTTTCTTATTTATTTTATTTTATTTTTTATTTTTTTTACATTGTTACTTAAAAAAATTCTGATCGCTTTTATTGCTGTCACAAGCAATTTAAACATTCCTTGTGATAGTAATAGGTGGTGATAGGTACTCTTTATGGAGGGATCGGAGTTCTAAAAGACCCCAAATCCCTCCTTTGCACTTCAAAGTGTTCCAAAAGATCGGCGCCATTGGCAGCCGAGAAAACTGGAAGTGACGTTGTGTGTTTTATTAGGAGACTGTAACAAAGCCGTTTCCAGCTTTGTTTCAGTCTTACTTTAGCCGGTGGAAGTGCCGGATCACGGATCGGGTCTCCCCGTGGAATGGGAGGCCTGGAGAGAGCATCGGAAGGCTCCCATTCGGTTGAGATAACAACCGAGCGGCTTTTAGCCACATCAGTTGTTATCCCAACAGTTGTTATCCCGTGATCCGGCGGAAATGCCGGATCACGGATCAGGTCTCTCCGTGGAATGGGAGGCCCGGAGAGAGCGTCAGAAGGCTCCGGTTCGGTTGGGATAACAACCGAGCAGCTCTTAGCCACATCAGTAGTAATCCCTAAAGAGCCGACTGCCCGCTCTAAACAATGGTACCAGGGTGAGGCCTACAGCTGCAGTCATCAATCCGGTATAACCCCTGAAAGCCGAGGATGCATATGTGCCTACAGTTGGCGCTAAGGGGTTATATATACAGTAGTTATTTGGATCACCACCAGAATTTTTCATTCCTAGTGATTGATTTAGACTGAACAATGAGCTAGTGGTCCCAATTAGGGTGATCAGATGGCCATGGTCAGTCAAGGATCTTTACAATGCAGTGGGCCTGTGTACCAGATCATTTGGTCCCCTGTGAGCCTGCAACAAGAGAGACCCATGCCACACTTCAGTCAGTGGGGCAAAAAAGTATTTAGTCAGCCACCAATTGTGCAAGTTCTCCCACTTAAAAAGATGAGAGAGGCCTGTAATTGTCATCATAGGTATACCTCAACTATGAGAGACAAAATGTGGAAACAAATCCAGACAATCACATTCTGATTTTTGAAAGAATTTATTTGCAAATTATGGTGGAAAATAAGTATTTGGTCAATATCAAAAGTTCACCTCAAAAATTTGTTATATATCCTTTGTTGGTAATGACAGAGGTCAAACGTTTTCTGTAAGTCTTCACAAGGTTGTCACACACTGTTGCTGGTATGTTGGCCCATTCCTCCATGCAGATCTCCTCTAGAGCAGTGATGTTTTGGGGCTGTCGCTGGGCAACACGGACTTTCAACTCCCTCCAAAGGTTTTCTATGGGGTTGAGATCTGGAGACTGGCTAGGCCACTCCAGGACCTTGAAATGCTCGTTACGAAGCCACTCCTTCATTGCCCGGGCGGTGTGTTTGGGATCATTGTCATGCTGAAAGACCCAGCCACGTTTCATCTTCAATGCCCCTGCTGATGGAAGGAGGTTTGCACTCAAAATCTCATGATACATGGCCCCATTCATTCTTTCATGTACACGGATCAGTCGTCCTGTTCCCTTTGCAGAGAAACAGCCCCAAAGCATGATGTTGCCACCTGCATGCTTCACAGTAGGTATGGTGTTCTTTGGTTGCAACTCAGCATTCCCTCTCTTCCAAACACGACGAGTTGTGTTTCTACCAAACAGTTCTACTTTGGTTTCATCTGACCATATGACATTCTCCCAATCCTCTTCTGGATCATCCAAATGCTCTCTAGCAAACCTCAGACGGGCCCAGACATGAACTGGCTTAAACAGGGGGACACGTCTGGCACTGCAGGATCTGAGTCCCTGGCGGCGTCGTGTGTTACTGATGGTAACCTTTGTTACTTTGTTTACATGAATATATGACTCAGAGGGTTGGCCGTGTCATTGCCAGCATCCCTTGTAATTTTTAGAACTAGATGTGTACCTCAAAATGGGATTTTAAGGGCAATGCAGAAATTGGCAGTGTTGAATTATAATTAAAAAGAAGTTTATTGATACAAAAACGAATAGGATATACATGAACATACACATTATTCTATAGTTAAGAATAATTATAAAAACATCAGATATATGGAAACATATGATGCATCCTACTGCTAGTTACAAGTACCACCCCCGATAGGTGTGATGGCGTCCTGATAGCAGATTTCCAACGCGTTTCAACTTATTGTAAGGATAAAGTCTTCCTCAGGGAGGGACTGCATCACATTATTTGCATTTAACTGTGAAAAAATCGCTTTCCCAGTGCTGGCAGGGGTCCTAACACATGGTTGTCAATGCTGCTCAAATATCCTCTACGGGATGGCCTGGTGTATTGTGAAGAAACCAGTATTTGGCAGTCGTGATAATTAAACAACTTAATTTGATTGTATCAGGTGTATTATTCCAAGTGGCAGGGAGCTCTGGTCCTGAAGTACCTCTCTGTAACAAAGCCAGTTGTGTATGTGTATGTTCATGTATATCCTATTCGTTTTTGTATCAATAAACTTCTTTTTAATTATAATTCAACCTTGGTTACTTTGGTCCCAGCTCTCTGCAGGTCATTTACTAGGTCTCCCCCGTGTGGTTCTGAAATTTTTGCTCACCGTTCTTGTGATCATTTTGACCCCACGGGGTGAGATCTTGCGTGGAGCCCCAGATCAAGAGAGATTATCAGTGGTCTTGTATGTCTTCCATTTTCTAATTATTGCTCCCACAGTTGATTTCTTCACACCAAGCTACTTGCCTATTGCAGATTCAGTCTTCCCAGCCTGGTGCAGGTCTACAATTTTGTTTTAGGTGTCCTTCGACAGCTCTTTGGTTTTCACCATAGTGGAGTTTGGAGTGTGACTGAGGTTGTGGACAGGTGTCCTTTATAATGATAACAAGTTTAAACAGGTGCCATTAATACAGGTAATGAGTGGAGGACAGAGGAGCCTCATAAAGAAGAAGATACAGGTCTGTGAGAGCCAGAAATCTTGCTTGTTTGTAGGTGACCAAATACTTATTTTCCACCATAATTTGCAAATAAATTCTTTCAAAAATCAGACAATGTGATTGTCTGGATTTGTTTCCACATTTTGTCTCTCATAGTTGAGGTATACCTATGATGACAATTACAGGCCTCTTTCATCTTTTTAAGTGGGAGAACTTGCACAATTGGTGACTGACTAAATACTTTTTTGCCCCACTGTACATGTGTATACTTTTAATGCCCCGTACACACGGTCGGACATTGATCGGACATTCCGACAACAAAATCCATGGATTTTTTCAGACGGATGTTGGCTCAAACTTGTTTTGCATACACACGGTCGCAGAAAGTTGTCGGAATTTCCAAATGCCAAGAACGCGGTCACGTACATCACGTACATCAAGTACGACGAGACTATAAAAGGGCAGTTCAGTACTAAGCACGGCACCCTTTGGGCTCCTTTTGCTAATCTCGTGTTAGTAAAAGTTTGGTGAGAGACAATTCGCGCTTTTCAGACTCGTGGTTTTCAGATCGTATTTCTGCTGTTCAGTTTGTGCTGGTGGGTTTGTATCTGTTCTTCAGTGCATACAGCGAGTTCCCATTGACTTGTCATTGTGTTCTTGTTCGTTTTTTACTGATTTTCAGGTCACTCTTCACAGGCCTCGCTGTTCTTCAGTGCGTTCTGTTACTTCGTTCTGAGCAGCCGTCCGTTTTCTAGCCATGTTGCGTATACGTACTCCTCGTAGAGTTCGTGCTGTGCCGGGGCTTGGTGTTGGGGTCTTTACTTTGACACAAGCTCAGTCCATGAACAGGGTGGGGAGGAGTTCATGGACCAAGAATTGGTTGCTCCAGCGTGACCAGTTCTGTCACATGTCTTTGCTCCGTGAGATCCGTGAGAATAATCCTGATGTTTTCAGGAACTTTCTCAAGATGACAGACCCCGTATTTCACTGTTTGTTGGCTTTGCTGACCCCCTATATCAGCAGGTAGGATACCTGCATGAGGCAAGCCATCACTCCGGAGCAGAGGCTAGTCGCCACCCTGCGGTACTCGGCGATGGGGAGAAGCCTGCAGGACCTCAAGTTCTCGGCAGGCATCTCCCCCCAGGCTCTGGGGATCATTATCCCAGAGACCTGTTCTGCCATCATCCAGGTCCTGCAGAAGGAGAGAATTAAGGTAAGATATTTATCCTTTAACATCACATTTTATTGTATTTAATGTTTGTTAATATATTGTATTTCTTTCCTCATTCCCTAATTAACATGATTGTAATATGCTGTGAATGTCCCCTTGTCCTCATACATGCTGGAATTTTAGGTTTTTATTTTTTGTCCTTCATACATATTTGCCTTCACTTCCCTTCCCAGCATGCTCTCCTGGCCCTATATTCACCTTGTGTAGTCTCTTAACAATGCATTTTGTCAGCTCCATAGTAGTGCTTTACCCTAAATACCCCCCAAAATTGTTATGTGTGTTTGAAATTCAGGCAGAGGGCCAGAGTTTTTTTTTTGGGTCCCAAAATCATTTGGAACCCTCCCTCCCCCCAACTGCTAACTCAGCTGATACCAATCCTCTATCTGCTGACTTTGCCAAACCCATACACACTAAACCCACCTCTTTTGTGGTCAGATTTATGGATGAATTCCCCAAAGCATGTAGTGCAAGGACCGGCCTGAATACTTTCAAGTGGTACTGTTTAAAGTTTTTGCATCTTATTATTATCTTGATAGGTAATTGCAGAATCTCAAAATGTGCTAAAATGTGTACAGTGTGTATTTATCTCTTTGTATTATGACACTTCTTACCTGTCCAGTGGGCTGCCAATAGTGTAACGTAAGGAGGGGCTGGCCAAAGTAATACACATTATTTAGGCATTCATCTCTCAATGAAGTGGAGAGGGTTACCTGTCCCAAACATTCCCCCCCCCCATAAAATTTATCAAATGGCCCATGGGGGGGGGGGGGAATCTGATAGGTGGACCTTATACCTTTGTCTTTAAATACTCCCTACAATAAATGTTATACTGATGTTGGCCAAGAATGTTTGTGTCTAATCTGCTTTCCATGTTTATGTGCAAAATGATTCATTTATTTTTCTTGTTTGACTCCACAGTTTTCTTCCAACCCACAGGAATGGCAGACTGTGGTCTCCCACTTTGCCCAGCGGTGGGACTTTCCTAACTGCGGAGGGGCAATTGATGGAAAACATGTCCACATCGTCCCACCACCCAACTCGGGGTCATACTATTACAACTACAAGGGGTTCAATAGTATTGTGATGTTGCCGGTGGTGTCGGCTACTTACGAGTTCCTGTATGTGGACGTGGGGAAGAATGGCCGGATGTCAGATGGTGGAGTCATAGTCCACATGGAGTTCTACAGGCATCTCCAGAATGGCAGCTTGGACTTGCCACCTCCAGAAGACAATGCGGAAGGACTCCCATTCGTCTTTGTTGCGGATGAAGCGTTTGCGCTGGGGGACCATCTTATGCGGCCATTCCCTATGAGGACCCTCACCCCGGAACAGAGGGTTTTTAATTACCAGCTGGCCAGAGCCAGAAGAGTGGTGGATAACATGTTTGGAATAATGGCCAGCCAGTTCTGACTTTTCTTACACCCATACACATGGCGGAGTATAAACTTAATCACATCATCCTGGCTTGCTGTGTTCTCCACAACTTTTTAAGGAGAAATTCTGTGAACTATGTTGGCTCAGTTGGGCCTGAAGCCAGAGTTATGAATCTTAATAAACCATCCCTGACGGCGCTTGAAGCTGACCGTCCTGGCTTGCCCCCCCTGAGTGCCCGCGAGGTCCGTCTAAGACACATGGAATATTTTGCGGGTAGGGGGCCATCAATATGCCAGACAATGTCTGAGACATTTTTTAAATAAATAAATGTTTTTACCAGAAAAATTATTTGCTTAGATTTACTGCTTGTGTTTCTTTTAGCTGACCATTACTGAAATTTGGGCAGTCCAGAAAATGGCGTGATTGTGCAAAATGCAAAAGCACTGTTGTGTGTTATTTACTAAAGGCAAAGACACTTTGCACTAAAAGTGCACTTAAGACTGCACTGAAACTGCACTTGTAGTGCAAAGTGGATTTGCCCTTAGGAAATAACACGCATTGTCACTGAAAACACAAATTTTCACACAAAAAAAGTTTAGGAGCAATGAAAGAAGAAGCCACACATTGTTGATTATCAAGATTTTTTATACAAGCACAATCACATTGCATTTAGACAAGGTTTTTAAAACAAACCAATATGTTTGTTGTATAAAATATTTGTAGGTGACATTAATAATACAAGCAGAAATGTCCATTTAAGGTAAAACAGGCATGTTTAAAACCAACAAGAAATACACAAATCTGGAACTTACAAAGTTCAACTTTTGTAGAAATAGAAGGCAATATCTAACATGAGTATTTATAAACTGTGTTTGATATTGCGTTCAGCAGATGGGGTGAAGTCACCCCTGGAAAAGCTAAATTTAGAAGATGCACACAAATTGCCGAATGTCAACATGTGCTAGCTGCCATCATGGGGGATCAAGGGACGTGTTTTGTGGGTGCAACCCTTTCCTCTCAGCTACTTTATTATTGAGGAAGGGGTTGCACCCCCAAAACGCATACATTGATCTCCCGTGATGGCAGATAGCACATGTTGACACACTGTGTGCATCTTCTAAATTAGGCTTTTCGAGAATATCTTTAAAAATGTGCAAAAAACTTTCTGGAAAAAAAGCCAACAAATTTAGGGATTTCGAGGGGTTTTAAACTTTCCCTAAAACATCAATGATGTTCTTCATTTTGTTTTGCACATCATTGATGTTTTGCTTGATGTTTTCCAAGTCCCTATTACACCCCATGATCTCCTCGATCAGGATCTGGGCACTTTCACTGGTGAAATGACCTTCATCCACAACATCCCGATCACCTAAAAATAGTGAAAAAAAACACACCATGTATTATAAATATGCCGTCATCCATCTCTTATCTGAGCCTGTGGTCGCAGACACTCACCTGTTGTGGTGACTATTTCCACCACGTCTCCCTCCTCCTCCTCCTGTTGGCTTAGTGCCATTTCCCCTTCTTCATGAGGTGGGGGGTCTGTTGTCTCCTCTGCTGAGTGGTGTCCCCCCGAGTCTTTTCTCCCCTATGTAAAAAAAATGGTATACTAAGCACACAGATATTTGATGGCAGAAATAGGAATATGAAACATAGCTTGGAAGTGGGGTACTATTGTCTATTTTGGCAGAGTTGCAAGATGAAGAAATATTTTGTAACTGTGGCAAGCTTGAATACTTACCTGTTTTGTACAAGCTTCACAGATATAGTCACCCCTATAGTATACACTGGAGCACCTGTGTGGGCCCCCTAATAAAAAGGGTGTTCTGGTGTCCCACACTAGTGCTCCTGTGTCCAGATGTGTAAACAGCTGCTGAGTGTCCTCTCCTTACACAGAATCTAGTTTGCATTTCATTCTAGTTACAAACCCATCTAGACAACAAAATTATTTTAAGAGAAGTAGGCCATAAAAATGTATTGAAATGCCTCTGGCCAAAACATGGTGGTTTATTGGCCGAACGAACAATGTTTCCTACAAACTTATGATGTGCCCATGAACATGAAAGTTGCCATTTTAAACTGTACAACAGTAAAGAAAAGCACATGGAGCAGCACGAACGTTATTAAAATAACGAATAGGAACACAGGACAACTACTTACTTTTTTACAGCACTCTCCTGATCCTTCTATACTGATCGCGCTCCCTTAATTTGAGGTCCGACCACCGCTTCCTCAGTTGATCCTTGGATCGACATACCCCAAAATTTCTGTGCAGACTCTTGACAACTTTCGCCATGATCTTGGCCTCTCTGACATTGGGGTTGGGGTAAGGTCCATACTTCCCGTCATAGTCGGCCCTCTTCAGTATGTCGACCATCTCTACCATCTCCACAAAGGCCATATTTGAGGCCTTAAATCGTCTCCTCCGGTATCGGGACGTTTCTCGCTCCGGGTTCTCCTCCTCCTCGTTGCTGTAATTAGCACGCACCTGCTGTGTCTCTGCCATGTGCTCTTCCCCCACTGCGCCGAACGAGAAGGGTCGGGGAATAGACTAGAAAGAACGTCAGGGGCGGGCGGAGTTTCATGCATGCGCAGTGTATATAAAGCATAACACGCGTGCGTAGTATGTATGATCTGTGAGCGGAGGAAGGAGTATCGGAGGCGCCGATCGTGATAACGAAGGTAACATTTAAACTTGACCCTATACTGCTTATAGATTGAGGCCTATATTGGGACAAGATTAGGAGACTTTAGCCTGACATTAGGGATTGTCTTGTGTATTGCAGATAAAATGGATGGCTTCAATGACACAACTTCCTCCCCCTGTTCATAGACAAGTACAGAGAGCTGCCCTGTCTGTGGCAGGTGAAACACCTGCAATATAGTCATAAACAAAAGAGGCAGGCAGCGCTGGAGAAACTGCTGGAGTTAGTGAAGCCGGTGGTCCCCACGGCAACCATCCCCCATTTAAGCCAAAATTGGTAGCCTGAGGAGCACTTATCTTAGGGAGCGCAAGAAGGTCCAGGATTCCCAGAGATCAGGAGCTGCAGCAGATGACGTTTATGTCCCCAGGCTGTGGTACTATGAGAGACTGTGATTTCTGTCAGACCAGACTGAAGTCAGAGAATCCCTCTCAACCATTCCTTCCACTCTTTCTTCCACCCTATCTTCCACCCCAGCTGAGGCTTCCGATGTCCAACCTGGGACTTCCAGCCAGGAAGAAGTGGAGGAGCCCAGCTGGAGCCAGGTAAAGCATTGTTCTACAGATTTCTGGTCAATAAATAAATGATATAAAGTGGTATGGGAATAAAGACGGCGCTGCCCTCAATATGATTGGGTGCTATAAGCTAATATAGTAAGTGAACCCAAACTATGTGTTCATAGTGCAATCTCACAAAATTTGCAGAAGTAAAACGAAAATCCAAAAAATCAAAGAACAAAAGACAAAAGCCGTAACCTCAGTACATACGACACTACTAGATAAAATAAATTGAAATCCCCCCAGTGGGTTAAATAAATGTGTCAAAATATGGTGAAAAGGTAAAAATGACTCTGTGATTAAATAGAAAATGTTAAAATTTCCTCAAAACTCAAAAGTTTTGGGACAAGATGGCGCCAAGAGTGATGTGAATTATGTGATGGAAAATAATTAATTGGATGTGTTTATAGTGTTGCTATGGTATCCGTGTTACCGTTACCATGTGTATATAAGATAATGCTACAGTATCCAAAAGTTTCGGGACACCATGGCGTTTGTGAACCAAGACAAAAAACTTATTGTGAACCATAAAAAAACTTATTTATGACACCCTATTAACAAACTCCCTATAAGTTAAATGCGATTAGATAAAATAGCAATTAGAGAAAAAAGCATACAGCAGCCTTAAAATCCAGTTTTATAAGTGCATATTAAGCAATCATTAACTCCTAAAAAGTCCATGCACGGGGTCATATAATAATGACCAGGTGAAGAAGACAAAGTTCAACAATATAATTGCTGTTTATTTTATCCTTGGGGACACGCTGCAGTGACTTCCGTGCCTTTCAATCAAGATGGTGACTTTGAGGTGCTCACCCCCCAATGATACCCCACTCACCAGAGATGATCACCCCTGCAGGGGTACCGAGCGACAGAGTGGGTGTCCCAGGGCAGGTGATATTCACTCCTAGTATGCTTCCATTCCTCCATTCACCGTGATCATCTCTGGTGAGTGGGGTATCATTGGGGGGTGAGCACCTCAAAGTCACCATCTTGATTGAAAGGCACGGAAGTCACTGCAGCGTGTCCCCAAGGATAAAATAAACAGCAATTATATTGTTGAACTTTGTCTTCTTCACCTGGTCATTATTATATGACCCCGTGCATGGACTTTTTAGGAGTTAATGATTGCTTAATATGCACTTATAAAACTGGATTTTAAGGCTGCTGTATGCTTTTTTCTCTAATTGCTATTTTATCTAATCGCATTTAACTTATAGGGAGTTTGTTAATAGGGTGTCATAAATAAGTTTTTTTATGGTTCACAATAAGTTTTTTGTCTTGGTTCACAAACGCCATGGTGTCCCAATACTTTTGGATACTGTAGCATTATCTTATATACACATGGTAACGGTAACACGGATACCATAGCAACACTATACACACATCCAATTAATTATTTTCCATCACATAATTCACATCACTCTTGGCGCCATCTTGTCCCAAAACTTTTGAGTTTTGAGGAAATTTTAACATTTTCTATTTAATCACAGAGTCATTTTTACCTTTTCACCATATTTTGACACATTTATTTAACCCACTGGGGGGGATTTCAATTTATTTTATCTAGTAGTGTCGTATGTACTGAGGTTACGGCTTTTGTCTTTTGTTCTTTGATTTTTTGGATTTTTGTTTTACTTCTGCAAATTTTGTGAGATTGCACTATGAACACATAGTTTGGGTTCACTTACTATATTAGCTTATAGCACCCAATCATATTGAGGGCAGCGCCGTCTTTATTCCCATACCACTTTATTTTATTTTATTATTGGACCCTTTGGGGTACCAATCAGGAATAGGCAGCAGCTCTCACACTGTCCTAAGCGCGGACCTTTCTACCTATATCAATAAATAAATGATGTTTACTAGATGTTATTATTGATCACTAACTGCTGATTTAATAAAGTGTTTTACATATCAATAGACAGTAGTGGGCAAAAATAATTGGGTCAAAAATGAAAAATTGCTATGCTCAGAATGATAGTCTTTTATATTTGTTAACATTCAATTTGCAACAGTCGTGAGATGAAAATTGTGTGTAATTAATGAAGAAAAAACTAAAACTATGTCCCTTTTTCATACACAGGAAGACCTCAGCCAGGAGGAGGCTGTGGAGTGTGGCACACAGGAGGAGGCTGTGGAATGTGGCAGCCAGGAGGAGGCGGGGTTAGTGGCAGCCAGGAGGAGGCGGGGCTAAGTGGCAGCCAGGAGAAGGCCAGGCCCAGTAGGAGCCTGACAGAATCGCAGGTCCCTCCCCTCCGCCTTCCAAACAAAAGACCAAGGAAGGGGAGTAATGTGCAGGATTCAGCACTCAGGCTGATTCAGGAGGCTTCTGCATCCCTGAGAGCCACCCCCACTCCTGAAGAGGCCTTTGCCTGCATGGCTGCCACTAAACTGCAGGGCATGCAGGAGGGCCAATGCCTCATGTGTGAGGAACTCATTTATCAAACCTTAAATAAGGGGTTGAGGGGCGAAATCACACTCAATACCCACCTGAGTGAGTTGCATCATCCTCCTCCTCCTCCTGCCACAACTCCACCACCAGAGACACAGCGTGGAAGGAAGCGTGGAAGGAAGACCAGAGAGTGATGACCTGGGTTCAGTCTGGTCTGGCAAAAGATGCAGGCTCTTGTATGAACACATGTCATCTGCTGCTGTTCATGATTCTCTTGGACTTCTGGATCAGATTGAACTCCCTTAGATAAGGATTCCTCAGGCCACCAATTTTGCCTGGAAATAATTGATGTGTGCCCTGGGGGCCAAAGGCTTTGCCAACTTCTGCTGTCTCTCCAGCGTTGCCTCCCTCTTTCTTTGGTTATGAGCCCTGAATACATTTTTGGTTTGATTTATTATACTTGCCAATGTGTGTTTTCATTCAAAAAGGACAGTTTGTTTGTGAGGAGGCAGGTACATTTCAAAAATACAATGTGAAATTAATAAGAGGCACCAACACCAAGCAACCTCCTTGAGATTCAATAATACAAGATAATAATGGGGTTGTGGTAACTTGACACACAAAACACAACCAAAACTATTCTGGAGTTAAAAAAAAATTAAAACACAAGATCAGGCGTTAAAAACATCCAAAAATAATTATTTAATCTAAAAACATTAAAAAAAAAAGATTTGGGGGAGATGTGACGAATAAAAATATTATATTGATGAAATCACGATAAATAATAAAGAAAGAAGTTTGTGAGAAGTCTGTGTGAATATGAGCAGCAAAACAACTTCATTCTTCTAGCATTATAAAGAAGAAGAGAGTGCGCTGCATTAAACTATTTAAAACATTGCAGCGTGACGAAAGTGCTATATCCATTCCGAACGCTAATTTTACCAGACCAAGCAGTTCCGTCTCGGAATTTATTCTAAAAATGCATGGCACTTTGTGCGTCGGAATTGTCCACACACGGTCGGAATTGATGCAATTGGATTTTGTTGTCGGAAAATTTTATAGCCTGCTTTCAAACTTTGTGTGTCGGAAAATCCGATGGAAAAAGTCCGATGGAGCCCACACACGGTCGGACTTTCCGACAACAAGCTCTGATCGCACATTTTCCATCGGAAAATCCGACCGTGTGTACAGGGCATAACACCCTCCTGCTAAAAAAAAAAATATCTTCAGTATTAAGGTATGGCCAGATTGCACTAGCAGTGGGAGGGTCTTAAAGGGCATGGCTTAATAAAACTTGAGTCTAGCAGACTCAACTATTTTTTTTTTAAATTAAAGTAGAGTTCCAACCTAAGACTTGCTAGCCTTAAAAATGTCTGCTTCCCCTTCCTGCTACCTAGGCTGGCCAACCTGTGTAAAAAAGGTATGTGTATTTTGAATCCACTCTGGTCCAGTCACATCATTCATTGTGTTAGTGAGCAGCAGGTGGACTACAAATAGGTAAGTATACACACTATTTTTTCACACAAATTAGGCAGGACAGGTAACAGGGGGAGAGGAGACATTTCTAAGGCTAGTTAGTTGCAGGCAGGCATTCAACTTTAAACTCTTCCATTACATATGCTGTCCAGCCTACCTTAGAGAAAAACTTAATAAAATAGCCCGTGACTACTTAGCAACTGGCAACTGTTGAGACAATAAACACATTGGTCAGAAGAATTGGTGGTTGTTGACTAGCTGTAAAAATAACCCACCCCCAACATAGGTGGCTACTGATAGTCTGCTAAAATAACCCCCCTCCAAAATTGGCAGTCACTAGCTGGCTGTAAAAAGAACCCCCATCCCCTCTTGGCGTTATTGGTCGATATCTGTCTGGAACAATATCCACCCCAGCATTG
The DNA here is from genome assembly GCA_037952835.1 of Lithobates septentrionalis. Classification (NCBI taxonomy): domain Eukaryota; kingdom Metazoa; phylum Chordata; class Amphibia; order Anura; family Ranidae; genus Lithobates; species Lithobates septentrionalis. Next base: position 2,261,246 of record JBBDGP010000504.1, read on the forward strand.
GTGGTTAGTGGGTGGCTGAAAGATGTCCCTTGTATTCCCTTTTGGTCTGGTGGGGTTTAATGTAAAGAAAAAAAATCCACACCATCGCTATGGTAGCAGTGGCTCAGAGAACGGTGTGGAGCCAACACTCCTCTCCCTTTGATACCTGGAAATCTCTTTCAGGTATCAGAGGGAGACTGCAGAAACTCTGATAATTGAGCTATGAGGTGTCCAACAGGTGGCCTTACAGCACAGCCCACCTCCCTCTGTCAGCATTTGATTGGATGCTGGACAGGGGTAGTAACTGGCATACAGCTGCCACTCTGCATATTGCACCAGCACACCAAGTGGTGCTAACCAGTGTGGATCGAAGCCCATAATGTGTGAAGTGAGTGCACAGTAAGCCCCATCTTCCTTTAGCCCTGTGTGTACTGCATGTACTGCACCAATGTTTCTCTTTTTCATCTTTGTAACTTCCCAAGCCACCTCCCTACTTATTGGACTATAGAAAAGCATTGAGACACTGCTGATTTTAAGGAGTGGCTTTAAATATCTGCATCACCTGGTTCCCGGTTTATTTTTCCAATATTATGTAATGTCCTTTCCACACACTACTCCTATAAATTCTTTTGTCAGTTGCATGTTTCATGTCTGCCTGACTAGCTGGCTTATTCTGCTCTGGGTTTCTTTTTCCCCATGCTTACACCTGTGCATAGTTTTTATTCAGAATATGTAAACGCTACTTAAATTTAAAAAAAACTTTAATTAAAAAATACTCTTCCTGAGAGAAATGGGGGCTGCCACTGCTGGCTTTGTGAAAATGCTGGTTGCCTGGTTATTATATCGATCCAATGGCTTCAGTTCTTTCAGCATCACAGACCTGGATTGAGATGAGGAAAGTAGGAGAAACTTCAGAACCCAAGAATTTGTTAATTATAATTTAATCTGATCAAGTCACTATCTCACTCTCCAGTTTGCTACCTTGCATTATGCTGCTTTGTTACCTTATGTTGGAAGGCAACATGGTTTAATATCATATTTCTGGTATTTCATTCTCTGCATCTGAAAGCTAGCAAGGCTGTAACAAGGACTTGGCTCAAGGCCGACTGGTTTGATAATACACTGCAAGCCATCTTCAAAGAGAGCCATGGCTGCCAGGATGATTGATGATGGTGGGTGACAAAGATCAAAGGATCAACAGGCACCTTGAGATAATACATGGACAATGCTGCCCCTAGAGACCAATACAGCAGGACGGAAAGTAATATAAGATATTAAAAGGACTACCTGTTGGCAATATCTCATTGGACAGGAGATACGTGGGGGTGGTTACAAATGGTCTGAATGAATGTGTAAAAAGGGCACACACAAACAAATTAGTCCCTTGTCGCTGGTGGCTGTCTGAGCCGCATGGATCTCTTTTTTTGCCATCTGAGCCCAGCCGACCACACAAAACCTTGAGGAAAGCATTGTGATAAGTATGTTTGATATTCTTGTATTATATGTTTAATTGGTATATGCTTTGTAATATCTTTCTTTAGTATTTTCATGTTTTAGCATTTCCTATTTTCTCGGGAAATAAATAAGACTTTTTTTTATTAAGCAGCGTGCTTGGTTTCATAGCTAACCTTGTATTATTGTGATATCAACAGTAACATGTGATCAGAGTTTTATTAGACTAGCTAACTAGGGGAATAGACAAGTTAATACATAGGTGCAATAAATAGAGGGAATCTGTAACCACCCATGATTAATATTTATTTGCACCAATTACTTTACCTTACATCTCGTATCTCACTGCCTTGTTACCTTGTACCCCTGCCTTGCTTGAACCCTGCCTCTGTTGTGTATGTATCATTTTGTTGTGTCTGATAGCTTTCCTCCTTATACTCAATGAAATGTTTGTTTCTACACTCCGTTCTGCTCAGTCTTTCCCAGTCCCTCTCCATGTTCCCTGTCTGTGCATTTCATTCTCAGTTTAATCCTCTTGGCCTCTTCCTTCATTGTATTACACTTGGTTACTCCTTTTGGGTCAATTTTGCCAGCAGGGCTACAACAGCAGTTAGTTGATTCAAACCTGCTTTGGAAGTTTGAAACTGATTGGTGATACAGAAAACAGAAAACATGGAAATGACATATTACAAACTTCAGGACAAAAAAATTGTATTCAGTTTTAAAATCCATGCTTAACTGATCTGTGAGGTGAGGTAATCAATGCTCAGAAATGCTGTGAGTGCCGGGACTCTTATGCCGCGTACACACGATCGGACTTTCTGGCATACTTGGTCCGGCACACTTTCTGACGGACTTTGTCCGCCAGGTGCGCCGGACTTTAAAACGGACGGACTCGCCCACACACGACCGGACTTTCCGGCGGGCTAAATCCGCCTGTCTTTCCGACGGACTTTCGCCGGAGTTACGGCGGACTTTCAGAATGAACGGACTTGCCCACACACGGACCAGTCCGTTCATTTTGAACGTGACTCAGGTGCGTCAGGACTAGAAAAGGAAGTCAATCTTGCCGCTTTTATTGGCGAGATTGACACCTTGCGAGCCCCGTCGCGGTGCATACCAGGCCCTTAGGTCTGGTATGGATTTTAAAGGAAAGCCCCTATGCCAAAAAACCGGCGTGGGGTCCCCCCTAAAATCCATACCAAACCCCGATCCGAGCATGCAGCCTAGCCGGTCAGGAAAGGGGGTGGGGACGAGCTAGCGCCCCCCCTCCTGAACCGTACCAGGCCGCATGCCCTCAACATGGGGGGTGGGTGCTTTGGGGGAGGAGGGCGCCCTGTGGGCCCCCCCACCCCAAAGCACCTTGTCCCCATGTTGATGAGGACAAGGGCCTCTTCCCGACAACCCTGGCCATTGGTTGTCGGGGTCTGCGGGCGGGGGGCTTATCGGAATCCGGGAGCCCCCTATAAGAGGGCCCCCAGATCCCGGCCCCCCCACCCTATGTGAATGAGTATGGGGTACATGGTACCCCTACCCATTCACCTAGGGAAAAAGTGTCAATAATAAAACACACTACACAGGTTTTTAAAATAATTTATTAAACAGCTCCGGGGGGGGGGGTCCTCTTCTGGCTTCGGGGGTCCCTCCGGTTCATCTTCTCCCGGCGTCCGGTTGGTTCTTCTCCGCTCTCTCCGGCCTCTTCTTGTTTTCAGGAAGCTCTCTTGCCAGCGGAGGTCCGGATTTCTGGGCTTCTTGTCTTCTCTTCTCCAGATGTTGACACAACGCTCTCTCCGGCTGGACTGCTCCCTGAGGGCTCCGTTGTGATTTATATAGGTGGAGACCCCGCCCCCATATGATGTCACAGTCCCTGGGCATGCTGGGACTGTGACGTTTTAGGGGGCGTGGTCACTGGGTGATGTTGACCACGCCCCCTAAAACGTCACAGTCCCAGCATGCCCAGGGACTGTGACATCATATGGGGGCGGGGTCTCCGCCTATATACCAGACCTAAATTGTGTTTCCTATTGCAGCGAGCGCGAGATGCAATACCCTGCCCTTGCGTCGTATCTGGTCCGTTGGACGGAAACGGAAAGATTTAAAACATGTTTCAAATCTAGGTCCGGCAGGTATTTGGGAAAAAGTCCGCTGGAAAAGTCCGCCGGAGCCTACACACGGGCGGATTGTCCGGCACACTCTGGTCCGCCGGACCAAGTATGCCGGAAAGTCCGACCGTGTGTACGCGGCATTATAAGCATCATTTCTTTTTTGACTGGCACATACATTGCAGGATGTGAATTTTCATAATTAAGGATTTTTTAATTCTTACAGTACATTTAGCTAAATGTTTCCATTTGCTATGGCACTTATGTACATTTAGGTTATATTTAGGTTACAGCAAACCCTTAACCCTGCAAGTGTGCTAACAGCAGCAGAAATATGGTCTTTTATCAGCTGTGCCAGGGCAGTGTTCAGTGTGTGCTTTGTGGGTCCAAAACTTCATATGTACTCCAGTGTGTCTACTACTGTACCTGCTATATAACACATATAGGAGCACATTTACAAACAATGTTCTATTTGTATCTGAGAAAAATTGCCTGATTCTGATGAGATCATCCATTTATAATTGAGTTCCCTGGAAAAAACAAGTAGCAAGAATAATTAGTTATGGGTCACCCCTTTTCTCATGGAGGTAAAGGAAGGGAAAACTGTGCATTCCAACATTTTGGCATCTCTAGGATTTTTTTTCCCATTGGTACTGCAGATTATATGTGTCTATATGCACAGTACAGCTAAATTAGAGCCGTACACCTGTAAGAGCCCTTTCACATTGGGGCGGGGGCGGTGTCGGAGGTAAAACGCCGCTATTATTAGCGGCGTTTTACCGTCGGTATTCGGCCGCTAGCGGGGCGGTTTTACCCCCGCTAGCGGCCGAGAAAGGGTTAAATACCACAGCAAAGCACCTCTGCAGAGGCGCTTTGCTGGCGGTATAGCCGCGCCGTCCCATTGATTTCAATGGGCAGGAGCGGTAAAGGAGCGGTATACACTCCGCTCCTTCACCGCTCCGAAGATGCTGCTAGCAGGACTTTTTTTACCGTCCTGCCAGCGCATCGCTCCAGTGTGAAAGCCCTCGGGGCTTTCACACTGGAATGAAAGCAGCGGCACTTTCGGGTCGGTTTGCAGACGCTATTATTAGCACAATAGCGCCTGCAAACCGCCCCAGTGTGAAAGGGCTCTAAGGAATTAGAGGGGTACCAAGTTTCAGCTGTTTTTGTACTACTCAGACCTACCTGCATTGATATGTGGAGACGGTAGGGAAGCCACACAGAGAAGTTGCACACTTCATTTTTTGTTTACATCTCAGGGTCTGTATAGCAGTGTGCCCCCCCCCCCCCCCCCCCAGTAAGTGTTTTCACATAGAGAGTATGATTTTTTTCTGTAAAATCAATGGTAATGGGAAATGTTAAGTAGTTCAGCATTTTGGACATAGCAAAATGCTACATAGCAGCCTTGAGCTTGTTCCTGTGTTGTGCAGCCACCCCCTGAAATTTGTGTAAAATTGATATGGGCAGCTGTAGAGTTGTCCGATCATTTTTAGTGTGCTCATGAGTGCCTACCCCCCCTCACTGCACCCCCACTCAGTGGTTTCTGCTATCTCTTATTCCTCAGGCCCAGGACCACAACACATGACATCAGGATGGTGAGTAGAGGGTATCCCCATATCTCAGTTGTGAGAATTTTTCTCCGGTTTCAAAGCTGTCAGAATTGTACACAATGGAACAATTAAAAAGTTTTGACATCTCACAGGCTTGCCCAGTTTTGAGACTTGATATATTTGAACTTGTATGTAATGACACCCCGAGTATGAAAGGGGTTAAAGTCGTTTAGGACATTCCATACCCAAACACAAAGGCAGCTACCGAACACTTCCATCAGCCGAACAAGGAACCCATACAAATAATTATCCCCCCAAATACGAGACAAGGCTCTGTCTTCAGGTTTAAACAGGAATCAACTCATTTATTATCACACATGGACACAACAGATAAAATAACTCAGAGACTGTACCCGCTAGAGTGGCAAAATATTCACCTAATACCTCAGCTCTTTGTTTTCGAGGATGCCCAGAAATAGGCACATATTTACACATATGGTGGACGTGCCCAGTAATCCAAACCTTCTGGAAGGAAGTCTTCGTGATTGCATCTAAAATATTTAAAAAAATAATACAACCAGATCCATATTTAACTTTACTTAATCTAAAACCGGAATGGTTAACACTCTCTCAATTCAAACTTATGATCCAACTAATAACGGCTGCAAAACAAACAGTGGCCAAGGCATGGAAATCTCCTACATTGGTACTAGCAGAAACAATTCACAGAATGAATAATACAATGTCCCATGCTAAGATGGTAGCCATCGATCAAAATCAAATTCCAAAATTTGAAAAACTTTGGCATCCTTGGATAAAACAACAGTTCCTGTCAAACTTCAATGACTCTGTCCTGTTGCCATGGTAACAGATTAAATGACTTACAGAAACACCCATTCTAAGGCTTCAAAGAGAACTAAAAAGAATAATAAACTGACGAGCGGGACAACCTTGTGGACCATACCTCTACCTTTCAACCCTTTTTCTTCTTTCTCTTTCCTTTTCTCCACCTTACGATTAAAGCTCATTATCAGAATTTATTTGACCTATATACACTCTACTTGTAAACAATATGTATAGTAGGTATAAATCATTTAAATACCTACAAAAGTAACTAAGGAAATGATATATATCTTTACTTTAGGTTTACGTGAACCCGATGTTTAATATTTGAAATTCCATGATATTTACCTACAGTGCCTTGCGAAAGTATTCGGCCCCCTTGAACTTTTCAACCTTTTGCCACATTTCAGGCTTCAAACATAAAGATATAAAATTTTTATTTTTTTGTGAAGAATCACCAACAAGTGGGACACAATTGTGAAGTGGAACGAAATCTTTTGGATTGTTGAAACTTTTTTAACTAATAAAAAAATGAAAAGTGGGGCGTGCAAAATTATTCGGCCCCCTTGCGTTAATACTTTGTAGAGCCACCTTTTGCTGCGCTTACAGCTGCAAGTCGCTTGGGGTATGTCTCTATCAGTTTTGCACATCGAGAGACTGAGATTCTTGCCCATTCTTCCTTGCAAAACAGCTTGAGCTCAGTGAGGTTGGATGGAGAGCGTTTGTGAACAGCAGTTTTCAGCTCTTTCCACAGATTCTCGATTGGATTCAGATCTGGACTTTGACTTGGCCATTCTAACACCTGGATACGTTTATTTGTGAACCATTCCTTTGTAGATTTTGCTGTATATTTGGGATCATTGTCTTGTTGGAAGATAAATCTCCGTCCCAGTTTCAGGTCTTTTGCAGACTCCAACAGGTTTTCATCCAGAATGGTCCTGTATTTGGCTGCATCCATCTTCCCCTCAATTTTAACCATCTTCCCTGTCCCTGCTGAAGAAAAGCAGGCCCAAACCATGATGCTGCCACCACCATGTTTCACAGTGGGGATGGTGTGTTGAGGGTGATGAGCTATGTTGCTTTTACGCCAAACATATCGTTTTGCATTGTGGCCAAAAAGTTTGATTTTGGTTTCATCGGACCAGAGCACCTTCTTCCACATGTTTGGTGTGTCTCCCAGGTGTGGCAAACTTTAGACGAGACTTTTTATTGATATCTTTGAGAAATGGCTTTCTTCTTGCCACTCTTCCATAAAGGCCAGATTTGTGCAGTGTACGACTGATTGTTGTCCTATGGATAGACTCTCCCACCTCAGCTGTAGTTCTCTGCAGTTCATCCAGAGTGATCATGGGCCTCTTGGCTGCATCTCTGATCAGTCTTCTCCTTGTCTGAGCTGAAAGTTTAGAGGGACAGCCAGGTCTTGGTAGATTTGCAGTGGTCTGATACTCCTTCCATTTCAAAATGATCATTTGCACAGTGCTCCTTGGGATGTTTAAAGCTTGGGAAATCTTTTTGTATCCAAATCCGGCTTTAAACTTCTCCACAACAGTATTACGGACCTGCCTGGTGTGTTCCTTGGTCTTCATGATGCTCTCTGCGCTTTCAACCGAACCCTGAGACTATCACAGAGCAGGTGCATTTATACAGAGACTTGATTACACACAGGTGGATTCTATTTATCACCATCAGTCATTTAGGACAACATTGGATCATTCAGAGATCCTTGCTGAACTTCTGGAGTGAATTTGAGGCACTGAAAGTAAAGGGGCCAAATAATTTTGCACGCACCACTTTTCAGTTTTTTATTTGCTAAAAAAGTTTAAAATATCCAATAGATTTCGTTCCACTTCACAATTGTGTCCCACTTGTTGGTGGTTCTTCACAAAAAATTAAAATTTTATATCTTTATGTTTGAAGCCTGAAATGTGGCAAAATGTTGAAAAGTTCAAGGGGGCCGAATACTTTTGCAAGGCACTGTATATAAACCCTACTGTAAAACAATGAGCTTACTTTATAGATCCTTGTAAACTTACTTTACTGTATGTATCTTTATAACATTGTATACTCAATAAACTTCTTTTGACAAGGAAAATAACTCAGAGACTCTTTCCCCCCACCCTTGGAAAAGAGGACAGGTTAAACTGTCCAATGATAATGGACACACAGGTCAGGTGTGTCCAACGTCTCATCAGCACAAAGTCTTATCAGCAAGGAGAGCTGCTGGAGGAGTCCCCCCTCTTTCCATAGAAATACATATCCTGTGATCCAAGGCAGACAAACACAATAGAACAGTGGAATACAGCCCCACCCCAGACTAGCACAGCAAACAGCTCACAACAGCATGAGACAACACACAATATATACACAACATTGTGAAGCAGTCACTATTTATAATATGGCACATACAGGGTTCCCGGAGTTTTGTGTTTTGGGGGACATGGACTTGATTCCAAACTAACATTAGTTCAGGGTCCCCAGGCATACACCTCACAAAGAGCATTGTTCCCTTAAAATCCAGGGCCCATAGTCAAAAGGCAAGAGGCCTGCATTCAGTTCTATCTAAAAGCCTCTGTCCTGGCTAGGTCTGTCACATTGTACATAAAAATAACATTTTATTTGTGTACACTGAAATTCATTACAGCATAATAGGTGGTAGATGGAATGTCCTAATAGATACGGCACCTCATCCCTGAAAAATAGTATATGGAGGAACAGGGGAAGTGGGATTTTTTTGGTGCCAAAAACAGATTAGAACACAATTATTATAAAATTATATTTTTATTATTATACAAGTCTAAAAAGTATAAATATTTAATACATATACATTGTAAGCAAGTAGGTCAAACCAAATACACTTAACAATTTTAAATATTGACCGACACCAGAGATGTTGAAAGGTAGTCTATAGTCAATTCATCCCAACTAGTTTCGCCAATACATTGGCTTCATCAGGGGAGTAAACAAATAATACAAAGGGGTAAAAAACACTGAAGAGAAAAAAAGGAAAATACATTAATGATGAGGCCCAAATTTCATAACATAGTTCAAGTGAGCAATCATGCTACAAAGGAGTCACACTTTTGTCCAAACTAGACCCCCAGCCCCCAATCCCCACATCAAAGACATACCGTGCCAAACTCCCGGCACACAGAGTGAGCACCATCAAGCAGCCGGGGACAGTAGTCGAACCCAACCCTGTAATTGGCTACAGGGGGCCCAGAAGGGTGCCTAGAATAGCTAAAGATTGACACATTGGTGATTGTACTTAACTAAGGTTATTTATTGATTAATCATATAGGCTAATAAGCCTCAATTACATACCCTAATTGCACACATGAAGAACACAAGGAAATGCACTGGATGGATAATGATACGGTGCTTGAATATATAGGTCAGAAAATATATGTTGTAGACAGAGAAGCTAAAACAGGAATATAATGCATAATAGTGGCATTAATAGGATGTTCATGGTGCTTTAAGTGAAGAGCATTTTATTGTGTAGCAGACACAGATTTAAAAGGTATAAATTAAATGTATGTATAAAGGCGCTTACCATAAAGATGCAAACGCCGATGATGGCAATAAGGTGCACAATACACTTAGGGTCCCGCCGTCAAGAAGGCTGAACATGGTAGCCCCCCAAAAAACAAGCCTCCAAATGAATCCGAAGGGCTTGATTATCTAAATATAAATTCAATGCATATATAGTCAGTATAAGGGCTACCAAGCACCATATAGCTGGGTAAGGATGGGAGAGATAAATGCTCCTTCCTAATATATAAAAAAGTTCGTTTTACCTTGATCAAACACAGCCGAACCGCAGCGCATAACCAGCAACAGATGAATGAGAAAATGAAAGGATTTGGCAGCCTTATAAGTCCCTCACCTGACCGGCATAGGCAATTAGCCAATCAGGAGCGGACAAAGGCGGCCCGGGCCCATGCGCAGTGGCCGAAATCGAATGCCTACAATGCCCAGAATGCCGTGCGCCAACCATATCACATGGTAGTGTTACCAGTGATGATGATCAATGAGGCGCGATACAGGCATCGGGCCTGACAGTGAATGGGGGGAGGAAACAAAAAACACTTTGCCCATCGAGAGAGGAAGGAAAAAGAGGCAGATGTAGTGACGAACGGATGCACTGTGAAGGCCCCGGCCGAAGGGGTGGGCTGACTGATTAGTCAGCCCTTGGGTGTCCATGCAGCCAAAGGTGTAGTTGGACAGAGTCCCCAGTCAGCAAGAAGGCGCAACCCTGAATGAACCGGGGTCGGCAGGGCAGACCAGAGATGGGAACAGGGAGTGGGGGAAACAGTGGGAGGTATAGAGAGAACAAACAATACAGTGGTTAAATGCTACTTCAACCACCAGAGGGTGATTGCATGAACATGACGCTCACAATAACATAAGGAAAATAGTATAAAAAGAGCTAACAATGTTGCAATACATAACATGACACTTTACACTGAAATTCTTCAAATTCTATATATAGATAACACATATTTCAATAAGAATATTGCATTCAACAATAATACATGCAAAGTATCAGTAACAACGTTGAAAAAAATAATAATAATGAAAACACAGTCCATCATGTGGTTCTAATAGAATACGTCCCTAATTGAAGAGACAGAACAGCAGTGGGTACTGGGTGGAGGCAAGGAGTGAGGACAAGATGATAGCAGGATTGAGAGCCTAAATAACAAAAAAACATCAAACAATAAGAAGGCATGAGATAGATACACTAGTCGGACAAAAGAGTCAAAGTAACATACATTTAAATATCCAATTTACAGAAAGGATTTAAAACTAATATACTCATTTAATCCGGGAAATTTTACAGCGTCCAACAAATTTATCCATCTAGTCTCCATTTGGAGCAAGGTGGTGTCAATATTGCCGCCTCGAGCGTGTGAAGGTACATGCTCAAGAGCTGCAAAGCGAACGACATCAGGATTGTAATTGTGTTCTCTGGCAATATGTCTATTTAGAGCAGTTGTGGTTAGATGTTTGTATAGGGGTGCAATATGGTCCTCAATGCGTTTGAGGAACGGACGCTTTCTTTTCCCCACGTAAAAACAACCACATAAACATAGAGCCAAATACACTACTCCAATTGTCTTGCAGGTAACTCTATGTCTAGCATGGTGAATCCTGCCATTAGGGAGGAAAATATCTCTAGAATAGGGATGAGCTTCGTGTTCGAGTCGAACCCATGTTCGACTCGAACATCGGCTGTTCGGTCGTTCGCCGAATTGCGAACGATATGGGCCGTTCGCGCCAAATTCGTGTGGCGCGTCACGGCCCATAATTCACTGCGGCATCGCAGTGCATTGCTGGCTGATGATTGGCCAAGCATGCACTATGACCCGCATGCTTGGCCAATCACAGCGCCGTCAGTAGAGAGAGCTGTAATTGGCCAAAGCCAGGGTGGCTTTGGCCAATTATGGCTCAGGGGATTTAGTACACACCCCACACTATATAAGGCCGCCTGCACGGCGGCCCTGTGTAGTGTGTGTTCCGGTGTGCTGAGAGATAGAGAGAGAGAGAGACAGTGTCATTTGATTTGAGTTAGATAGATTAGGCAGAACAGTCAGTCAGTTAGCTGCACTTACAGTGTATTGTGTATATATATGCATCCCAGGTGTTGCATATATATATATACACTGTATTCAGTTTAGCTAGATCCGTTCCTGTTATCTTCTATCTAGACTATTTACATTTAGTGCAGTGTGTCCTGCTCACAGTGTTCAGCTAGATCCGTTCCTGCTATTTACATTCAGTGCAGTGCGTCCTGCTCACAGTGTTCAGCTAGATCCGTTCCTGGTATTTACATTTAGTGCAGTGCGTCCTGCTCACAGTGTTCAGCTAGATCCGTTCCTGCTATTTACATTCAGTGCAGTGCGTCCTGCTCACAGTGTTCAGCTAGATCCGTTCCTGCTATTTACATTCAGTGCAGTGCGTCCTGCTCACAGTGTTCAGCTAGATCCGTTCCTGCTATTTACATTCAGTGCAGTGCGTCCTGCTCACAGTGTTCAGCTAGATCCGTTCCTGGTATTTACATTTAGTGCAGTGCGTCCTGCTCACAGTGTTCAGCTACATCCGTTCCTGCTATTTACATTCAGTGCAGTGCGTCCTGCTCACAGTGTTCAGCTAGATCCGTTCCTGCTATTTACATTCAGTGCAGTGCGTCCTGCTCACAGTGTTCAGCTAGATCCGTTCCTGCTATTTACATTCAGTGCAGTGCGTCCTGCTCACAGTGTTCAGCTAGATCCGTTCCTGGTATTTACATTTAGTGCAGTGCGTCCTGCTCACAGTGTTCAGCTAGATCCGTTCCTGCTATTTACATTCAGTGCAGTGCGTCCTGCTCACAGTGTTCAGCTAGATCCGTTCCTGCTATATACATTTAGTGCAGTACGTCCTGCTCACAGTGTTCAGCTAGATCCGTTCCTGCTATTTACATTCAGTGCAGTGCGTCCTGCTCACAGTGTTCAGCTAGATCCGTTCCTGCTATTTACATTCAGTGCAGTGCGTCCTGCTCACAGTGTTCAGCTAGATCCGTTCCTGCTATTTACATTCAGTGCAGTGCGTCCTGCTCACAGTGTTCAGCTAGATCCGTTCCTGGTATTTACATTTAGTGCAGTGCGTCCTGCTCACAGTGTTCAGCTACATCCGTTCCTGCTATTTACATTCAGTGCAGTGCGTCCTGCTCACAGTGTTCAGCTAGATCCGTTCCTGCTATTTACATTCAGTGCAGTGCGTCCTGCTCACAGTGTTCAGCTAGATCCGTTCCTGCTATTTACATTCAGTGCAGTGCGTCCTGCTCACAGTGTTCAGCTAGATCCGTTCCTGGTATTTACATTTAGTGCAGTGCGTCCTGCTCACAGTGTTCAGCTAGATCCGTTCCTGCTATTTACATTCAGTGCAGTGCGTCCTGCTCACAGTGTTCAGCTAGATCCGTTCCTGCTATATACATTTAGTGCAGTACGTCCTGCTCACAGTGTTCAGCTAGATCCGTTCCTGTTATCTTCCTACTGACAGGCAGGCTTGTCTGGTTACAGTATATAAAGCTACCTGAAGAAAATTACAGGTGTTCTTTTTGATCCTATTAGTACCACGGTCAGGCAGCTAGACTATTTACATTTAGTACAGTGTGTCCTGCTCACAGTGTTCAGCTAGATCCGTTCCTGTTATCTTCCTACTGACAGGCAGGCTTGTCTGGTTACAGTATATAAAGCTACCTGAAGAAAATTACAGGTGTTCTTTTTGATCCTATTAGTACCACGGTCAGGCAGCTAGACTATTTACATTTAGTACAGTGTGTCCTGCTCACAGTGTTCAGCTAGATCCGTTCCTGTTATCTTCCTACTGACAGGCAGGCTTGTCTGGTTACAGTATATAAAGCTACCTTAAGAAAATTACAGGTGTTCTTTTTGATCCTATTAGTACCACGGTCAGGCAGCTAGACTATTTACATTTAGTACAGTGTGTCCTGCTCACAGTGTTCAGCTAGATCCGTTCCTGTTATCTTCCTACTGACAGGCAGGCTTGTCTGGTTACAGTATATAAAGCTACCTTAAGAAAATTACAGGTGTTCTTTTTGATCCTATTAGTACCACGGTCAGGCAGCTAGACTATTTACATTTAGTACAGTGCGTCCTGCTCACAGTGTTCAGCTAGATCCGTTCCTGCTATATACATTTAGTGCAGTACGTCCTGCTCACAGTGTTCAGCTAGATCCGTTCCTGTTATCTTCCTACTGACAGGCAGGCTTGTCTGGTTACAGTATATAAAGCTACCTGAAGAAAATTACAGGTGTTCTATCCCAGCTTAGTGCAGCTACAGGCCATTAGTATGTCTGGAAGGCCAAGAAGGAGAGGCAGACAGTCACAAGCCAATAAGAGAGGGCAAGCAGGCTCTGTGTCTAGTGCTGGTCGTGGAGACGGTGCATCCTCATCAGCACGTGGCCATGGGACACGCTTGGCCTTTTTTTCGGCAGCTGGCCGTGTTGAGCCGCAACATGCGGAAGACTTGGTCGAGTGGATGACCAAGCCGTCCTCATCCTCCTCATCCTCTCTCACCCATGCCCAGGGTGCTTTGTCTGGCAAAGCAGCGGCCTCTTCCCTCAGCTCAATGTCATCAGTGACTCCTTCCCTAGCTCCACCATGTCCTCATGAGGATTCCCTCGAACTGTTTGACCACAGTGTTGGGTACATGCTCCAGGAGGATGCCCAGCGTTTGGAAGGCTCTGATGATGATACTGAGCTCAATGAAGGCAGTAACATGAGCACGGACAGAGGGGGTGCCCAAGAAGGACAGCAATCTGGCAGTCATGCTCCCCCTGCTGCAGCATACTGCCAGGTTTGCTCCAGTGATGAGGAGGGAGGGGATGATGAGGTCACTGACTCAACGTGGGTGCCTGATAGGAGAGAGGAGGAGGAGGAGGAGGAGGAGGAGGTGGCACATCACCAACTAGGCAGGATGCCCTCCAGGGGCCAGCCTAAGGGCAGCACATTGACTGCATCACACCCCAAAGCTCCACATGTGCAGGGCGCTGCAGTCTCTGCGCGTTATTCAAAAAGTTCTTTGGTGTGGGCCTTTTTTGAGACGAGTGCATCAGATCGCACCGCTGCTATTTGCAACATATGTCTCAAGCGTATCTCGCGTGGCCAAAACATCTCCCGCTTGGGTACCACATGCTTGACCAGACATATGTTGACCTGCCATGCAGTTCGTTGGCAAGCGTATCTGAAAGACCCACACCAAAGAACAAAGACGATCTCTCCTTGCTCCTCATCAGCTGAGATTTCCAACCCCACTAGACCTTCAGTCCTCTCTGAGACCTGCAGTGAGAGGAATGAAGGTGTAGAATTAGGTGTGTCACAGCCAAGTACTTGTGGGCAATCTGCTTTTGGTACACCGACGTCAGATTGTACCAGGCAAATTTCCCTGCCCCAGCTGCTGCACCGCCGAAAGAAGTTTGCTCCCAGCCATCCACATGCCCAGCGGTTGAATGCTAGCTTGGCAAAATTGCTAGCACTTCAACTGCTGCCTTTTCAGTTGGTAGACTCTGCCCCCTTCCGTGAGTTTGTGGAATGTGCGGTTCCTCAGTGGCAGGTACCCAAACGCCACTTTTTCTCACGGAAGGCGATTCCGGCTCTCTACCGGCATGTGGAAGGCAATGTCCATGCCTCGCTGGACAGGGCGGTCAGCGGTAAGGTGCATATTACCGCTGACTCATGGTCCAGCAGGCATGGACAGGGACGTTACTTAAGTTTCACGGCGCATTGGGTGACTCTGCTGGCAGCTGGGAAGGATGCAGGACAAGGTGCAGTAGTGTTGGAGGTTGTTCCGCCACCACGCCTCCAAAATGCTGATTGTGACACACCTCTCTCCTCCACCCCCTCCTCTTCTTCTTCCTCCATGGCCTCTTCCTCGGAACCAGCGGTGCTCCGTAGGCGTTCAAGGGGCTACGCAAGTACGCAGGCCAAAAGATGCCATGCGGTGCTTGAGCTGGTGTGCTTGGGGGACAGGAGCCACACTGGGGCAGAGGTTCTGTCAGCTCTGCAGGGGCAGGTTCAGAGGTGGTTGACGCCACGCCAACTTAAGGCAGGAATGGTGGTTTGCGACAATGGCACCAACCTCCTCTCTGCCCTCCGACAGGGACAACTGACCCATGTGCCCTGTTTGGCTCACGTCCTTAACTTGGTGGTGCAGCGGTTCTTGGGCAGGTACCCGGGCTTACAGGATGTCCTGAGGCAGGCCAGGAAAGTCTCTGTGCATTTCCGCCGGTCATATAATGCCAGTGCTCGGCTGACGGACCTCCAAAAGGAGTTTAACCTGCCCAAGAACCGCCTAATCTGTGACATGCCCACCAGGTGGAACTCGACGTTGGCCATGCTGCAGCGGCTGCACACGCAGCAGAGGGCCATCAATGAGTACCTGTGCGACTATGGCACCAGGACAGGGTCAGGGGACCTTGGTTTTTTTTCCCCACGCCAGTGGGCCATGATCAGGGATGCATGCACTGTCCTGTCACCATTCGAGGAGGCCACGAGGATGGTGAGCACTGACAGTGCATGCATCAGTGACACTGTCCCCCTTGTCCACCTGTTGGAGCACACGCTGCGTGGAATAATGGACAGGGCACTTGAGGCAGAACAGAGGCAGGAAGAGGAGGACTTCCTTAGCTCTCAAGGCCCCCTTTATCCAGACAGTGTTCCTGCGTGCCCGCCGATCACACAGGAAGAGGACGAGGAGGAGGAGGAGGAGGAGGAGGAAGATTGTGTCAGTATGGAGGTGGAGCCTGGCACTCAGCATCAGCAGTCTTTAAGGGATCAGTCCCAAGGAACACATGGACTTGTACGTGGCTGGGAGGAGGTGGCTGCGGACGTTGTTGTCCTTAGTGACCCAGAGGACTCCGGACCGAATGCCTCAGCAAACCTACGCTGCATGGCCTCCCTGATCCTGCAAAGCCTGCGTAAGGATCCTCGTATTCGTGGTATCAAGGAGAAGGACCAATACTGGCTGGCAACCCTCCTTGATCCACGTTACAAGGGTAAGGTTGCGGACCTTATCTTGCCATCGCAGAGGGAGCAGAGGATGAAACATCTTCGGGAGGCCTTGCAGAAAGGTCTGTGCAACGCGTTCCCAGAGACTGGGAGGTTACAAACTCCTGTTTCTGGACAACGTGTTGCTGAGGCTTCGGTCAGTCAAAGAAGGAGCGGTGGAGAAGGTGGCCGTCTGACCGATGCGTTCAGACAATTTTTTGGTCCGCAGCCCCAAGGTATGATCGGTTCCAGCAACCATCGCCAGCGTCTGTTTTACATGGTGCAGGAATACCTAGGGGCAAGATCAGACTTGGACACCTTTCCCACCGAAAAATCCTCTGGGTTACTGGGTCTTGAGGATGGATCACTGGCCAGAGCTTGCACAGTATGCAATTGAGCTACTGGCCTGTCCTGCATCCAGCGTTCTTTCGGAACGCACATTCAGTGCTGCTGGAGGCGTGGTAACCGATCACAGGGTGCGTCTGTCCACCGACTCGGTCGATCGGCTGACCTTCATAAAAATGAATCAGTCTTGGATCACCACCAGCTACCAAGCACCTGATGCAGATGTAACCGAATAATTTTTTTTGAAATCTCAGATCCCTTCAAAGACTGCCTATGCTGATGCTGAGTGACTATCCCTGAGTAATTATCCTCTTCCTCCTCAATCATCACGCTGATAGCTTGTAAGAACATTTTTGGTTCTGGGCGCCACCACCAGTGCCTAAGGCACAATTTTTCAGCCCCTGTTTAACAGGGGCGTGTAATTACAATTTTTGATGCAATACTTTGCAGCAGGGCTTGTTCCTGCGTTTCAACTAGAGTGTCTGTGAGGGGTTGCAGTGTTGTGGCACCAGCACCAGTGCCTAAGACCCAATTTTTCTGCCCCTGTCTAACAGGGGCGTGTAATTACAATTTTTGATGCAATACTTTGCAGCAGGGCTCGTTCCTGCGTTCCAACTAGAGTGTCTGTGAGGGGTTGCAGTGTTGTGGCACCAGCACCAGTGCCTAAGGCCTAATTTTTCAGCTCCTGTTCAACAGGGGCATGTAATTACAATTCTTGATCTAATATTTCACAGCAGGGCCCTGTGAGGGCTTACAGTGTTTTGGCCACAGCAACACCTAAGGCCCAAATTTCTGCTGAGTATATAGGGCAGGACCCTACCTTCAAACATCTAACTTACAAACGACTCCTACTTGCAAACGGTAGGAGACAACAGGAAGTGAGATGAAATCTACCCCTAAGGAAGGGAAATTCTCTCCTGTAAGAGTTAATATGGGAAAACAATTTCTCCTTTCCACTGATGCTTTCCAATCCTTGTTCCACAAAAAAACCCAAATTTTCAAAAAACATTTTTCATTGGGACAAAAAAGTGAGGTGAAATCTTCTGAAGAGGAGGAAAGACGCAAAACAAATGTCACAGGGGTGATAACCCTTCCCTATGTTTTCCAAAAAGCTTAGAAAAGATTTTTTGGCTGGAGCTAAACACATTAAAAATGTTCAAAATTACAAACAGATTCTACTTAACAACAAACCTACAGTCCCTGTCTTGTTTGCACCGCCTGTATACTGCTGTTCAGAGTATATAGGGCCTGGTGGCCCCACACCTTTCCTTATTTTAATTTGGGTGTGGGGTTCCCCTTAATATCCATACAAGACCCAAAGGGCCTGGTAATGGACTGGGGGGTACCCATGCCGTTTGTCTCACTGATTTTCATCCATATTGCCATGACCCGACATGACATTAAACCCGCAAGCAGTTTTAAATGAGATTTTTTCCTTTAAAAATGACATTTGGTGCAGGGACTGTTCTAAACATGGGAAACACGCGTCACTTTACAGGCATACTATAGACACCCCCCAGGTACGATATTTAAAGGAATATTTCACTTTTTTTTTTTTACTTTAAGCATCATTAAAATCACTGCTCCCGAAAAAACGGCCGTTTTTAAAAGTTTTTTTTGCATTGATACATGTCCCCTGGGGTAGGACCCGGGTCCCCAAACCCTTTTTAGGACAATACCATGCAAATTAGCCTTTAAAATGAGCACTTTTGATTTCGAACGTTCGAGTCCCATAGACGTCAATGGGGTTCTAACGTTCGTGCGAACTTTCGGTCCGTTCGCGGGTTCTGGTGCGAACCGAACCGGGGGGTGTTCGGCTCATCCCTACTCTAGAATTAAGAATAAAAGGGCAAATGTCACATGCCCCACACGGAAAGGTGCCAACACTGGAATTATCCACCGGGCATCGAACCATGTGGTGGCTGTGAACTAAACGGTACCTCATAGACGGAGCACGTCTGTATGTAATTTCTGGATATGGTTTCAAAAAATGTTTAATGGTATTGTCGGCCGTCAAGAGTGGCCAGTATTTTTGAAAAATACCTCTCATTTGGCTGTGTTGTTTAGAAAACTGGGTGATGATTCTGACCGAAGAATTCGATTTCACAGGTTTGGTTGAATGGATAAGATCATATCTATTTCGCTTAATGACCCTATTGAAGGCCCTCTTCAGCAGGGAACGACTATATCCCTGCTGGAGAAGTCTTCCACATAAATCATTAGGTGCCAGGTGAAAATCCGAATCCAGGGTACAGTTCCTCCTAAGTCTTAAAAATTGACTATAGGGTAAACTATCTAATAAAGACTGGGGGTGTGCACTAGTGGCATGTAGAATAGTTTTGCCCGCAGAGGACATACAGGGATGAGTGCAGTACGCCGTCCTCACCCACATGTATTTGCAAATCCAGAAAGCTTATTTTAGATTAGACTACATTCCATTGTAAAGCTTAAATTGTAAACATTTATAGCCAGTGAGTCCATCAACCGAGGGAGCTAAAAATAAAAACATCATCAATATACCTATATCAGGCTACAATATGTTGAAGTAGTCCTGATAGGGATTCTTGAGAAAATAGGTCCCTCTCCCACCCCCCCAGGTACAAGTTGGCATAGAAGGGGGCACACTTGGTCCCCATAGCCACTCCCTGTACCTGAAGTGGGAGGAACCGAACATAAACACGTTTCTAGTTAAGATGAACTCTAGCAGCCGAAGGACAAACCGGCTATAACTGTCAAATGAAGGTCCCCGCTCTTGAAGATGAGTACGGATGACTTCGATACCCTTGGTATGTGGAATTGAATTGTATAAACTTTCAACGTCTAAGGCGACCAACCATGTATTGGGAGGCACCTGTTTCCCGTCTATGTGACGAAGTAAATCAATAAGGTGTACAAAAATTGCGCCAACTCCTGAAGAAAATATAATGAAGCAGCCAACACAACAATCTGACCGTTGTAAATGTAAAGATGATAATAAAGTGTGGCGCTACCAAATAGCAAAGCACATACTATTAATCAAATAGCAGTAATAACTATAGAGAGATATCAAGTCCTGAGGTGTGTATTGGTGGTAATTTCTTTGCAGAGCACCAAAAAAAGGGGTATAGCAAAAAAATATAAAATAAAATATCAAAGATATCAAACAACAAAGAATACTTAGGTGTGCAAAAGCTAGTAAAAATAGTGAATGCTATATCATAACCTATATATCAATTAAGTATGATTTTTACAGGTAGGGTAGCATATTACAAAATCAAGTGCAATAATATAAGTGTACGGAAAATCACAATATGCTATGTGTATAACTGAGCAAAAATAGTGTTCATCAGGGCAAAGCCAGAAAGTGAACATGAAAGTCTATAAGAGGGTGAGTATATGTGAAATACTGAAAGTCCATCATTGAGAGGATGGAGTGTTCATAGTTAACCCCACAACAGTCTAGGAACAAGCGGTCATCATGTAGACTGTGTAGAAGCTGTTTAAAGGGTTCCTTAAATATGGATGGATTCTTCACTCATTCAGATGGTCTTAACACAGAGAAAAGAAAGCAAAAGGATGCCCTTACCAGACAAGATGGACTCACAGGCCCTTGGTGGTGAGTCGAACAGGCTTGTACCGTCAAGCGGTATAGTGCGGCAATCTGGTGTGGCAGTTTTATGTGGAGTTTCATCAGATGTCATCGGATGGTGTGCCCAATCGGGATCGAGAGCCCCCAAGGTTCTGCTTTGGTCATCAGATGATCATTTCCTCAACGGCCCATCACATGGACAAGTAAACAGGGGAAAAAAGAACTCCACATAGTGTAAATCCTTTTTAGAAAACGTTGTAGCGTTTTATTGGGGAATAATTTTCAAAAAATGTACAAAAAAGGGCAGTAAAAACTCGGCTCAAAAGGACAAAGCAATGCAAAAAAGTATAAAAAATTATATAAAATAGCGCAGTAAGTGATGGTAGGGGTGTAATCATAGAAACCCGACGCGTTTCGTCTTCAAAGACTTCTGCTGGGGTATGAATAAGCCCCCCATCCACTGCGCTTTATATATTCTGATTTAAAATTAAGTGGAACAGCTGATTCGCGCTGTTGCACTGAATGACTTCCGGGTCTGGCGGCATCACAGATGACGAGCAGTCATGTGGTATTTCTATAGCCAATCATATACCCTTGGAGCTGGTCAAGAACCAAGCCTCACTTCTATTCTCCAGTCAACATTGTGTCATTCCCATTCGTCTCCGCAGTCACATGCCGATCATGTGATCCGCCCTGTAAGGAGTGACAGCGAGCCGCTCATAGCCTGCGTATCATGGGAGATAGGAAGTGGGGGTTTGCCAGTCCGAGACCTGGAACGCAAATATTGCGGCGGTCCGGGGTGGTGATGTCCTTTTACATCCAAATGTGTGTGACTTGATCCGCATCACGGAAATCTTTAAACCTTATCCTGTTACAAATCCATATAGAGTACATATTGTCACAATGATCTGTACAAACTTTACTTATATAAAGAGCACATATGGATAGGCATTAATTCAGCATTCCGATATGTCAGTGAAAAGAACATACCAGACGTTGGTGGTTAAAAATGAGGTAAAATAAGATGTATATAAAATATGTGAAACATAAAAAATAAAAATAAACCATGATACAAGGAACTGTGTATGATTGTATTTAGGGAATAGGCCATAGTACACCGCCTAAATAAAGTTATATTCATAAACATATGCATATGTAGACCATTCATGGAAAAATTAGATTAAGGGTAAGAATCAATATAACCCTTAAGACGAATGGGAAAAGATATGTAAATTCATATCTCTTCCCAAAGTGGACCAGTGAATTAATAGTTTAGGAAAAACATTATGAAAGTTTTAATATTATACGAGAAAAGATTAAGTATAATGGAGAAATTGCAGAGATTTATTACATGTAGGGCTCAGTGACTGAAAATATGAAAAAGAGGATAATATTGGGGAAGTAGTCCAGAAAGATATCTGACTCCACGGTGTTAAAATAAATCCTCGCCAGAGGTGACATTCAAGATCCCCCATCTGGTAGGATCAGGGGAATTTATCTGAAGGCGGTGCCAACAAGTACAATAAAAATATAAATAAAATAAAAATAGATATGAAAGTAAAAGGGGAGATAAGAAGAGGGGGATCTAAAAATTCACAAATCAGTACGATCCAGGAAAATTTTGATGATCCTAGGGAATCACAGATCAAGCATGAAAAGGTTAGGAGGGATACCAACGCTTAAGACTGGTTAATAAAAGCGTTGATATCCCAATCCACGTTGAGTCCATGAGGAACATAACATTTCATGAGGTGTATCCAAAAAGTTTCTAATTTGGAAACACCCCTCACATTTGGTTCCCCCCTCCAGTGTGGAATGAATTTGTCTATGATTTGAAACTTCGTTCCAGATGGGTTTTGATTATGGTGATGTAAATAGTGTTTGGGGACACTATGATTTGTGCGTCCTTTTATTATAGCTGTGATGTGTTCGTTCACTCGTATGGAGAAATTGCGTATAGTGCGACCTATGTATTGTTTGCCACAGGGACAGGTGATGAGATATACGATGAACTTCGTAGTACATGTGACAAAATGTTTCATCCTATATTCCCTCCCAGTTGAGGATGACGTAAAAGTTTCGATTTTGCGGGACTTGCAGACATTGAATTTGCATACCGTACATTTCCTACAGGGGTAGAAGCCTTTTAGATCATGAAAAAAGGATGGTGTCTTTGGAGGGTCTACTACACCTGGTGCGATCTGTCCTCCTATCGATGGTGCACCTTTATAAATCACTCCAGCTTGGTCGGGGAGTAGTGGACCTAGTATTCGTCGTTTTTTAATACTTTCCAATGCCTCAAGATAATACTCTTTATCTGTTTATGTTGGATGGAATAGTTGGTAAGAAAGGCCCATCTGTGTCTATTATCAGAATGTCTTTAAGGATGTTCTACTAGCAGTGATAACCGATCAATGTGGGCCACTTTTTGGATTTCCTGGTCGATTTGTCCTTCATCGTATCCCTTTTCTTTGAATCTGGATTTAATAGTCTCTGCTTGCCTATAATAATCCGACAAGAGGGAACATTTACGTCTGATTCTCATCAGTTGGCTCCGAGGGACCGATTTCAGCCAGGCTGTATGGTGGCAGCTGTCGATCGGGATGTAGCCGTTACGGTCAGTGACCTTGAAGAAGGTTTTCGTTTCCAATTGACCGTTGACAGCTGTGATCTCCAGGTCCAAGAAATGTATCGTGGAAGTGCTGGCTTCATATGATAGATGGATGCCCACTTCGTTCTCATTAAGGATCGACATGAAGTGGTTCAGTGATTCCATGGTGCCTCTCCATAGGAGGAGGATGTCATCGATGTACCTGGCCCACAGAGCCAACTGAGGTGGGTTTAGGGCACCGACGACATCCTCCTCCCATTTGGCCATGAAAATGTTGGCCAAACTGGGGGCAAATTTTGCCCCCATAGCTACCCCTTTTGTCTGTAAATAATAACGGTTGTCAAACCAAAAGTAATTTGATTTAGTAGCAAAGCATAATAGATCCATAATAAACCTCTTTTGGGTCCTGGGGATGTTTTTCTCTCTTGACAGAAAAAGTTCAACTGCTCCTAGGCCCAACTCATGGGGGATATTGGTGTATAGGGATGTAACGTCTGCAGTTACTAATATAAGGTCATTGCTATAGGGAATCTGTTGTAATTTATTGATGGTATCACGGGTATCTTTCAGAAATAATGGTATCGTTTTCACTATGGGTTGCAAATAGTGATCAATATATTTCCCTATACGTGAGGTTATGGAATTAATCCCGCTAATGACTGGGCGACCAGGAGATTGGGTGATGTTTTTATGTACCTTGGGCAGGTAATACATAATAGGAATGCGTGGAGCCACCGGAACCAGAAAACATTTTTCCTTTTTATCTTGTATGCCTAGCTGGGAGCCAGTATCGATCAGGTCCACTAGGGTCCTTTTGAATCCTGTAGTGGGATTTGATCTAAGAGGCAAATAGGTTTCTGTATCACTTAGGATTCTGGTCATTTCCGCCTGGTAATCTTTCCTGTCGAGGACGACAATCCCCCCACCCTTGTCAGCCGGGCGGATGACGAGATCTTTGCGTTCGCAAAGAGATTTTAATCCGATCTTTATATTGGGATCAGTGTAGAGTCTGTCTAGGTCTTCCAATACTAGGTCACGAAACACTTTAATGGAGGGGGCTATAGGGGCTGGAGGGTTGAATAAGGATGGATTAGCTAATCCTGAATGAACAGTATGAGGATTCACAAGAAGGTTTGAAGGCCTACTCGGATTGGACGCAATATATCTTTGTACGTTAAGTTTGCGCACAAATTTGTGCACATCTATAAATGTAGAAAATTTACTTAATTTTTTTGGAGGGGCGAATTTTAATCCTTTATTCAAGACACTAAGTTCCACTGGAGTGAAGTCAGCTTTGCTTAAATTAAAAATACCGTGATCTTTTATACCCGTTTTCCCTTTCCTGGTGCGCCTCCCCCCTCGGGTGCCGCGTTTTGTTCTAGATTTCGCGTGGGGTAATCTTGTTCTCTGGGAAAACCCCCTGAGTATGTAGGCCTCGGCCTAGCCTGGTTGTAATTGAAGGGCGACCTGTCAGAATAATCTCTATCCCCATAGTCATAACGATATTGGGAGTTTCGATTTGTAACAGGATAAGGTTTAAAGATTTCCGTGATGCGGATCAAGTCACACACATTCGGATGTAAAAGGACATCACCACCCCGGACCGCCGCAATATTTGCGTTCCAGGTCTCGGACTGGCAAACCCCCACTTCCTATCTCCCATGATACACAGGCTATGAGCGGCTCGCCGTCACTCCTTACAGGGCGGATCACATGATCGGCATGTGACTGCGAAGACGAATGGGAATGACACAATGTTGACTGGAGAATAGAAGTGAGGCTTGGTTCTTGACCAGCTCCAAGGGTATATGATTGGCTATAGAAATACCACATGACTGCTCGTCATCTGTGACGCCGCCAGACCCGGAAGTCATTCAGTGCAACAGTGCGAATCAGCTGTTCCACTTAATTTTAAATCAGAATATATAAAGCGCAGTGGATGGGGGGCTTGTTCATACCCCAGCAGAAGTCTTTGAAGACGAAACGCGTCGGTTTTCTATGATTACACCCCTACCATCACTTACTGCGCTATTTTATATAATTTTTTATACTTTTTTGCATTGCTTTGTCGTTTTGAGCCGAGTTTTTACTGCCCTTTTTTGTACATTTTTTGAAAATTATTCCCCAATAAAACGCTACAACGTTTTCTAAAAAGGATTTACACTATGTGGAGTTCTTTTTTCCCCTGTTTACTTGTCCATGTGATGGGCCATTGAGGAAATGATCATCTGATGACCGAAGCAGAACCTTGGGGGCTCTCGATCCCGATTGGGCACACCATCCGATGACATCTGATGAAACTCCGCATAAAACTGCCACACCAGATTGCCGCACTATACCGCTTGACGGTACAAGCCTGTTCGACTCACCGCCAAGGGCCTGTGAGTCCACCTTGTCTGGTAAGGGCATCCTTTTGCTTTCTTTTCTCTGTGTTAAGACCATCTGAATGAGTGAAGAATCCATCCATATTTAAGGAACCCTTTAAACAGCTTCTACACAGTCTACATGATGACCGCTTGTTCCTAGACTGTTGTGGGGTTAACTATGAACACTCCATCCTCTCAATGATGGACTTTCAGTATTTCACATATACTCACCCTCTTATGCACTTTCATGTTCACTTTCTGGCTTTGCCCTGATGAACACTATTTTTGCTCAGTTATACACATAGCATATTGTGATTTTCCGTACACTTATATTATTGCACTTGATTTTGTAATATGCTACCCTACCTGTAAAAATCATACTTAATTGATATATAGGTTATGATATAGCATTCACTATTTTTACTAGCTTTTGCACACCTAAGTATTCTTTGTTGTTTGATATCTTTGAAATATTTTATATTTTTTTGCTATACCCCTTTTTTTAGTGCTCTGCAAAGAAATTACCACCAATACACACCTCAGGACTTGATATCTCTCTATAGTTATTACTGCTATTTGATTAGAAGTAAATCAATAGTATCCTGAACGTAGGAAAAAAGGGCAGTTATGTGAGGTGTTAAATACTTGTCCACAAGAGCGCTAGCATTTTCTGTTAAGCTTTGACAGCCAGAGACGATTTGTCATCCAGGTGGCTTTTGCAATGGCTTGTGCACTTTTGGTAGGGAATAAAACGTTGGAATGTTTGGATCCTTTACATTTAAATAACTCCATGTACTGGAGTCAATGGTGCCAGATTGGTAAGCTTCAAAGATTAAACTATAGTATTCACTGTTGAAATTTGTTATCAGTGTTTTTGAGATAGGACGGTACCAATGTTCGTTGCCAAGGACGTCCAAGCACATACATTCATATGCAAGGACGTCCATGACAACGACATTGCTGCCCTTAACAGCGGGTTTGATAACCAGGCCGGGATGGCATTGTAACTCTCGAAGGGCTTTTCGGTGTCGAGGAGATAAGTTGTGTGTATGGACTTTTTGCAAGTCCAAATTTTCAATCTCGAAAGTTGTTTGCTGGACAAAAGCCCAGATATTGGGATTCATTTGAAGTGATGGAAAGGTGCGAGATTTAGGTTTAAAGGATGTAGGTGGAGGGAAAGAAACAGCGGGGACGACTACACCACAAGACAAAAGAGGTGGTTCATCATCATCAGTGTGTCCCTCCTCCCAGAGTTGCAGGCCCTGAGGGTTCAGGAGAGGTGGATTCTATAGATCTGGAACATTACAGCATAATTTATGCTGAAACTATACACTCACTGGCCACTTTATTAGGTACGCCTCTTCCATTGCTTGGTAAGACAAAATGCTATTCAGCCAATCACATGGCAGCAACTCAATGCATTTTGGCATCTAGACGTGATGAAGAAGACTTGCTGAAGCTCAAACTGAACATCAGAATGGGGAAGAATGGGCATTTAAGTGACTTTGAATGTGGCATGAGTATTTAAAAGATTGCTGATGTTCTGGGATTTTCATGCACAACCATCTCTAAGGTTTACAGAGAATGGTCCAAAAAAGAGACTATATCCAGTGAGCGACAGTTATGTGAACGAAAATACCCTGTTGATGTTAGAGGTAAGAAGAGAATGGGCAGACTGGTCTGAGATGATAGAAAGGCAACAGTAACTCAAATAACCACTCATTACAACTAGGGATGGGCCGAACACCCCCGGTTCGGTTCGCAGCAGAACATGCGAACAGGCAAAAAATTTGTTCGAAAACGCGAACACTGAACACGAACATGAATAATCAAAAGTGCTAATTTTAAGGGTTAATATGCAAGTTATTGTCATAAAAAGTGTTTGGGGACCCGGGTCCTGCCCCAGGGGACATGTATCAATTTAAAATACGTTTTAAAAACGGCTGTTTTTTCGGGGGCAGTGATTTTAATAATGCTTAAAGTGAAACAATAAAAGTGAAATATTCCTTTAAATTTCGTACCTGGGGGGTGTCTATAGTATGCCTGTAAAGTGGCGCATGTTTCCCGTGTTTACAACAGTCTGAGAGCAAAGTTACATTTCTAAAGGAAAAAAAAGTGATTTAAAAGTACTAGCGGTAGCGCCGGCTGCTATAATAAATTGTCGGGTCTCTGCAATACTCATAAAAGTCATTGAAAAAAAAGGCCTGGGATTCCCCCACAGTCCATTACCAGGCCCTTTGGGTCTGGTATGAATATTAAGGGGAACCCCGAACCAAAATTTTAAAAAAATATGCGTGGGGGTCCCCCCGAATTCTATACCAGCCCTTCAGGTCTGGTATGGATATTAAGGGGAACTCCGTGCCAAAATTAAAAAAAAATGGCATGGGGTCCCCCTAAAAATCCATACCACACCCTTATCCGAGCACGCAACCTGGCAGGCCGCAGGAAAAGAGGGGTGGACGAGAGAGCGGCCCTCCCCTCCTGAACCGTACCAGGCCACATGCCCTCAACATGGGGAGGATGTCCAAGGGAGGGGCCAAGGGCCTCATCCCCACAACCCTTGCCCGGTGGTTGTGGGGGTCTGCGGGCCGGGGACTTATCGGAATCTGGAAGCTCCCTTTAACAAGGGGACCCCCAGATCCCGACCCCCGTGTGAATTGGTAATGGGGTACAAATGTACCCCTACCATTTCACAAAAAAAGTGTCAAAAATGTTAAAAAAGACAAGAGACGTTTTTTGACAATTCCTTTGTTAACGTCTTCTTCTTTCATCTTCTTCTGGTCTTCATTCGGTTTTCTTCCTCCATCTTGTTCTTCCACTGCTTCTTCCTTCGGTCTTCTCGTCCGCATCTTCCTTCAGCTTCTTCTTCCCCGCTTCATTCTCAAGACGATCAGCATCAATGGGAGGTTCCTGCAGTGTGACGCTTCTGTTCTTCTGAGAGTTCTTATATAACTGAGGGCGGGGCCACCCGGTGACCCTGCCCCCCTCCAACAAATGGGGACTTCACGGGGACTTCCCTATGGCTTTACCCGTGATGTCAGAGGGGGTGGGGTCACCCGGTAATGTAACGGGTAACCCCACCCCCCTCTGACATCACGGGGAAAGCCATAGGAAAAATCCCCATATGTCAGAGGGGGCGGGGTCACCGGGTGGCCCCACCTTTAGTTATATAAGAACTGTCAAAAGAACAGAAGCCTCACACAGCGGGAACCAAATATGGATGCGGATCGTCCGGAGAACGAAGCGGGGAAGAAGAAGCCGGAGGAAGATGCGGACGAGAAGACCGGACAAGAAGTCCCCGTGCGTCAGAGGGGGGTGGGGTCACCAGGCCGGAGGAAGATGCAGACGAGAAGACCAGAGGAAGAAGCAAAGGATCGGAGGAAGAAGAGGAAGAAGCAGAGGAAGAAGCGGTGGAAGAACAAGATGGAGCAAGAAAACTGAATGAAGACCAGAAGAAGATGGAAGAAGAAGCGGGGAAAGAAGAAGACATTAATAAAGGAATTGTCAAAAACCGTCTCTTGTCTTTTTTAACATTTTTGACACTTTTTTGTGAAATGGTAGGGGTACATTCGTACCCCATTACCATTTCACAAAGGGGGCTTCCAGATTCCAATAAGCCACCTGCCCGCATACCCCCACAACCGCCGGGCAAGGGTTGTGGGGATGAGGCCCTTGTCCCCATCAACATGGGGACATCCTCCCCATGTTGAGGGCATGTGGCCTGCTACGGTTCAGGAGGGGTGACCTGAAGGGCCTGGTATGGAATTTGGGGGGACCCCCATGTATTTTTTTTTAAATATTTTGGTTCTGGGTTCCCCTTTATATTCATACCAGACCCAAAGGGCCTGGTAATGCACTGTGGGGGATTTTTTCAATGACTTTTATGACTATATATATACTATATATATACTATATAGTATACTATACTTTTATGACTTTTATGAGTATTGCTGAGACCCGATAATTCATTATAGTAGCCGGCGCTACCGCTAATACTTTTAAATGACTTTTTTTTCCTTTAATAATGTCATTTTGCTCTCGGACTGTTGTAAACACGGGAAACATGTGCCACTTTACAGGCATACTATAGACACCCCCCAGGTACGAAATTTAAAGGAATATTTTACTTTAAGCATTATTAAAATCATTGCTCCCGAAAAAACGGCCATTTTTAAAACTTTTTTTTGCGCTGATACATGTCCCCTGGGGCAGGACCCAGGTCCCCAAACACTTTTCATGACAATAACTTGCATATTAACCTTTAAAATTAGCACTTTTGATTTCTCCCATAGACTTTTAAAGGGTGTTCCGTGGCTTTCGAATTTGCCGCGAACACCCCAAATTGTTCGCTATTCGGCGAACGGGCGAACAGCCAATGTTCGAGTCGAACTCATGTTCAACCCGAACAGACAGCCCATCCCTAATTACAACCAAGGTATGCAAAATACCATCTGTGAATACACAACACATCAAACCTTGAAGCAGATAAGCTACAGCAGCAGAAGACCATACCAGGTGCCACTCCTGTCAGCTAAGAACAGGAAATTGAGGCTACAATTCGTACAAGGTCACCAAAATCAGACAATAGAATATTGGAAAAACGTTGCCTGGTCTGATGAGTCTCGATTTCAACTACGACATTCAGATGGCAGGGACAGAATTTGGCATAAACATGAAAGCATGGATCCATCCTGCCTTGTATCAAAAGTTCAGGATGGGGGTGGTGGTGTAATGGTGTGCCATTGTACCAACTGAGCATTGTTTAAATGCCACAGCCTACCTGGGTATTGTTGCTGACCATGACCATCCCTTTATGACTAAAGTGTACCCATCTTCTAATGGCTACGTCCAGCAGGATGCAACAGTGCATCTCAAACTGGCTTCTTGAACATGACAATGAGTTCACTGTACTCCAATGGCCTCCACAGTCACCAGATCTCAATCCAATAGATCACCTTTGGGATGTGGTGGAACAGGAGATTCACATCATGGATGTGCAGCCGACAAATCTGCAGCAACTGCCTGATGCTATCATGTCAATATGGACCAAAATCTCTGAGGAATGTTTCCAACACCTTGTTGAATCTATGCCTCGAAGAGATAAGGCAGTTCTGAAAACAAAAGGGTGTCCAGCCCGGTACTAAAAAGGTGTATCTAATAAAGTGGCAGGTGGGTGTAGATGTGAAAAAGAGTTGCACATATATCAAGGGACATAAAAAAATGTAAACTACCATCTTTTTACTCTAGAAGGCTTCTGTATTCAGAAACAATATAATGTACTGGGGGGGGGGGGGGGGGGGGGATTATGTCATTTTATAATCAAAAGTGCTGATTTTAGAGAGGAATTAAAAATGAATGCTCTAGAGGGGAAGTAGTTAAGACATTACTTCCTAGAGTTCTTCTTTAAAAGTTGAAATGCAATGCTGATCTTCAGTGAAACTGTAAAATGACCATACAATATAGAGATATAGTTGGCTGCAATCCAATGCAAGTCTCCATTTTTTTAAAAATTGGTAGTGGTCCTACTGTTCTCCACTTCTGAACATCCTTAGTAGTTCCTAAATGTGATAGGCAGCCTCTCTGACCCATATGGAGGTTTAAGAGATGGGATACAGTAGAGCTTATATATATAGCCTATATATACACAGTATATAAAGTGCCTTGCAAAAGTATTCACCCCCTTGGCTTTTTACCCATTTTGTTACATTACAGCCTATAGTTCAATGTTTTTTTTAATCTGAATTATATGTGATGGATCTAAACACAATAGTCTAAGTTGGTGAAGTAAAATTAGAAAAATATATACATAAAACTTAACATAAAAAAACTGATAATTGGCATGTGTGTATGTATTCACCTCCTTTGTTATGAAGCCCATAAAAAGCTCTGGTGCAACCAATTACCTTCAGAAGTCACATAATTAGTGAAATGATGTCCACCTGTGTGCAATCTAAGTGTCACATGATCTGTCATTTCATATACACACCTTTTTGAAAGGCCCCAGAGGCTGCAACACCTAATGCCGCGTACACACGGTCGGACTTTCCGGCATACTTGGTCCGGCGGACCAGAGTGTGCCGGACAATCCGCCCGTGTGTGGGCGCCGGCGGACTTTTCCGGCGGACTTTTTCCCAAAAGCCCGCCGGACCTAGATTTGAAAAAAGTTTTAAATCTTTCCGCCGGACTCAGTTTCGGGCGGAAAGTCCGCTCGTGTGTGTGCTGGTCCGACGGAAAGCCCGCTCGTGTGTATGCTGGTCCGACGGACCAGATACGACGCGAGGGCAGGGTATTGCATCTCGCGCTCGCTGCAATAGGAAAAACAAATTTTCCTATTGCGGCGCGCGCGGGGCATACCAGGCCCTTAGGTCTGGTATGGATTATAAAGGGAACCCCCTAAAATCCATACCAGACCCCGATCCGAGCACGCAGCCTGGCCGGTCAGGAAAGGGGGTGGGGACGAGCGAGCGCCCCCCCCCTCCTGAACCGTACCAGGCCGCATGCCCTCAACATGGGGGGGTGGGTGCTTTGGGGGAGGGGGGCGCCCTGCGGGGCCCCCCCCACCCCAAAGCACCTTGTCCCCATGTTGATGAGGACAAGGGCCTCTTCCCGACAACCCTGGCCGTTGGTTGTCGGGGTCTGCGGGCGGGGGCTTATCGGAATCTGGGAGCCCCCTTTAATAAGGGGGCCCCCAGATCCCGGCCCCCCACCCTATGTGAATTAGTATGGGGTACATGGTACCCCTACCCATTCACCTAAGGAAAAAGTGTAAATAATAAAACACTACACAGGTTTTTAAAATATTTTATTAAACAGCTCCGGGGGGGGGATCTTCCTCCGGCTTCGGGGGTCTTCTTCCGGCTTCGGGGGTCCCTCCGCTTCATCTTCTCCCGGCGTCCGGTTGGTTCTTCTCCGCTCTCTTCTCTCCAGTTCTTCGGCCGGCTCCTCTGCTGTCTTCAGGTAGCTCTCTTGCAAGCAGAGGTCCGGGCTTCTGGGCTTCTCTTCTCCAGATGTTGACACGACGCTCTCTCCGGCTGGACTGCTCTCCGAGGGCTGCGTTGTGACTTATATAGGCGGAGACCCCGCCCCCTTTAGATGTCACAGTCCCAGCATGCCCAGGGAGAGCAGTCCAGCCGGAGAGAGCGTCGTGTCAACATCTGGAGAAGAGAAGCCCAGAAGCCCGGACCTCTGCTGGCAAGAGAGCTACCTGAAGACAGCAGAGGAGCCGGCCGAAGAACTGGAGAGAAGAGAGCGGAGAAGAACCAACCGGACGCCGGGAGAAGATGAAGCGGAGGGACCCCCGAAGCCGGAAGAAGACCCCCGAAGCCGGAGGAAGATCCCCCCCCCGGAGCTGTTTAATAAAATATTTTAAAAACCTGTGTAGTGTTTTATTATTTACACTTTTTCCTTAGGTGAATGGGTAGGGGTACCATGTACCCCATACTCATTCACATAGGGTGGGGGGCCGGGATCTGGGGGCCCCCTTATTAAAGGGGGCTCCCAGATTCCGATAAGCCCCCGCCCGCAGACCCCGACAACCAACGGCCAGGGTTGTCGGGAAGAGGCCCTTGTCCTCATCAACATGAGGACAAGGTGCTTTGGGGTGGGGGGGGCCCCGCAGGGCGCCCCCCTCCCCCAAAGCACCCACTCCCCCATGTTGAGGGCATGCGGCCTGGTACGGTTCAGGAGGGCGGGGGCGCTCGCTCGTCCCCACCCCCTTTCCTGACCGGCCAGGCTGCGTGCTCGGATCGGGGTCTGGTATGGATTTTAGGGGGGACCCCACGCCGTTTTTTCGGCATAGGGGGTTCCCTTTATAATCCATACCAGACCTAAGGGCCTGGTATGCCCCGCGACGGGGCTCGCAAGGTGTCAATCTCGCCGATAAAAGCGGCAAGATTGACATCCTTTTCTAGTCCCGTCGCACCTGAGTCACGTTCAAAATGAACGGACTTGTCCGTGTGTGGGCAAGTCCGTTCATTCTGAAAGTCCGCCGGAACTCCGGCGAAAGTCCGTCGGAAAGACGGGCGGACTTAGCCCGCCGGAAAGTCCGGGCGTGTGTGGGCAAGTCCGTCCGTTTTAAAGTCCGGCGCACCTGGCGGACAAAGTCCGTCGGAAAGTGTGCCGGACCAAGTAGGATAGAAAGTCTGACCGTGTGTACGCGGCATAAGCAAGATGCACTACTAACCAAACACCATGCCATGAAAACCAAGGAACTCTCCAAACAAGTAAGGGACAATGTTGTTGAAAAGTACAAGTCAGGCTTAGGTTATAAAAAAATATCCAAATCTTTGATGATCTCTAGGAGCACCATCAAATCTATCATAACCAAACGGAAAGAACATGTCACAAAAGCAAACCTGCCAAGAGACGGTCGCACACCAAAACTCATGGACCAGGCAAGGAGGGCATTATTCAGAGAGGCAGCACAGAGACCTAAGGTAACCCTGGAGGAGCTGCAGAGTTCCACAGCAGAGACTGAAGTATCTCTACATAGGACGACAATAAGCCGTATGCTCCATAGAGTTGGGCTTTATGGCAGAGTGGCCAGAAGAAAGCCATTACTTTCAGCAAAAAACAAAATGGCACGTTTTGAGTTTACGAAAAGGCATGTGGGATACTTCTAAAATGTATGGAGGAAGGTGCTTTGGTCTGATAAGACTAAAATGTAACTTTTTGTCCATCAAAGAAAACTCTATGTCTGGCGCAAACCCAACACATCACATCAACCAAAGAACACCATCCCCACAGTGAAACATGGTGGTGGCAGCATCATGCTGTGGGGATGTTTTTCAGCAGTTGGGACTGGGAAACTTGTCAGAGTTGAGGGAAAGATGGATGGTGCTAAATACAGGGATATTCTTGAGCAAAACCTGTACCACTCTGTGTGTGATTTGAGCCTAGGACGGAACTTCACCTTCCAGCAGGACAATGACAACAAACACACTGCTACAGCAACACTTCAGTGGTTTAAGGGGAAACATGTAAATGTGTTCGAATGGCCTAGTCAAAGCCCAGACCTCAATCTAATAGAAAATCTGTGGTCAGACTTAAAGATTGCTGTTCACAAGCACAAACCATCCAACTTGAAGGAGCTGGAGCAGTTTTGCAAGGAGGAATGGGCAACAATCCCAGTGGTAAGATGTGGAAAGCTCATAGAGACTTATCCAAAATGACGTGGGGCTGTGATAGCCGCAAAAGGTGGACTTTAGGGGGTGAATAGTTATGCACATTGACTTTTTCTGTTATTTTGTCCTATTTGTTGTTTGCTTCACAATAAAAAAAAAGGCAGTGAAGGAGTTAACCACTAGGGGGTGGGGAGGGGTTAAATGTGTTTCCTAGGGAATGCTTCTAACTGTAGGGGAGGGGACGCACAAGGGGAGGAGACCGATCAGTGTTCCTCCGTTCTGGGAACACAGATCGCTCTCCTCACAACTGACAGGACGTGGATCTGTGTGTTTACACACACAGATCCACGGTCCGGCCCGGTTAACGCGGGGAACCCGAGGCCATCATATGACGTCCACCCAGGATGGGAGATCCCATCTGTGGACGTCATATGTCTATAGGCGGGTAGGGAAGTGGTTAAGCAGCCCACTCGCCCATACTCATTGTTGTTACTTTGCATTCGCATCTTGTCCGAAATCTTTGCCATATGTTGTATCCCCCATACCGTGTTCAGTTCCCGCAGCAGAACTTACGAATTGTTCATAGATGGTGTCCCCCCTCATTTTTTACCAAAAAATTGAGCCATGTTGTGAGCGTCCTACACAGTGCCACACCACACTCTTTGGATACGTTGCATACCCGTTTCAGACTGATGCGGACCCAGGCGCATGGCCACTGTTGCAGGTAGGTTTCGTTACCATGTTTTCTCAATTCGTAGCCACTCGCAGCATCACCCATGCCATGTGTTCGGATCCCGCAGTGCAACTTACGAATTATTCGTACGCACTTCTCTAATTTTTTACACCCAACTTGTTCTTGCCTCGTGCCTAGCACCACGCCACACCTTCCCGATACGTTGCACCCCCGCCACAGGCTGCCGCGAACCACTAGCATGGCTCACTGTCGCAGATAAAGATTTGTTACCACTCTCTTTATGTCATACCTATTCCTTACTATTCGTTGTTCCCCAGGTCATTCGTTAGTTCCCCCTATGGAACCGACGAACTGTTCGGATGTTGTCCTTATTCCTTGTACTACCCGCTTAGGGGTTCGGTGAAACCATTAAACAGGCCAGGTGTTTATCATTTTCTCACCAACCCAACTCGTTTGCATTCTCGCAAAACTGTATCAGCCGGTCACTCTTGCTGAGACCCTTGCAAAACGCAATATCGTCTCAGCTACCCCTCACAAAAAAAAAAAATATATATATAAACCCCCTTTGCCACCACACAGTCTCGGCCAAACAACCTGACACTCACATGAGACCCTTGCAAACGCAACACCGTCTCAGCAGCCTGACACTCGCAGAGACCCTTGCAACCACGCAATATCATCTCCAAACAAACCTCATACTCATTGGGACCCTTGCAATCATGCAATATCGTCCCGGCAGCAGGAAACTGACCGGGACCCTTGCGACCACGCAATATCGTCTCAGCAAACCAGACTGAGGCCCTTGCGACCACGCAATACCATTTCAAAAACTAACATCACACACATCGAGACCCTTGCAACCATGCAATATCGTCTCAGCAAACCAGACTGAGACCCTTGCTATCACGCAATTTTGTCGCAGCAGCCTAAAAACACTCAAAGTGACCTTCGCAACCACGCAACATCAGCTCATCTCCAGTAGAGTAAAAAAATCCTGGGCACAAATCAGATTACAAACACACCACGAGGCACCCAATCAGCCTTGCATACACGTAGCGATATCCAGTTATACATTTATCTTCAGTGGCGTACCGGCTACTCATCAACCTCTCTCTTTTCCTCATGTCAGTCGAGTTCAGGTTTTTCATCCTACACCAGGTTGGCCTTTTCTCCCCAGGTAAAAAAAAATTAAAATATTGATATATATAGGGAGAAGAACATACAGTCGCATTTCACCAGGGCAAATTGCATGGCAAGGGTAGGTCATTTTTTTTTCTCAGCTAAAGGAACATACACTCATATGTCACCCTCATCGCAGGTTTCCAGTCGACCCAGTCTCGATCCGTGCCAGGACCTCGCTGCTAGGGCGTCACTCAGGTGTGTAGTTCACGGATCCTTCTCCAAAACGCAGTCACTGTGTCCCACTTGCCTTCTGTCCAATACTACATCTCTTCATAACACTTACACCCCCTTATTTTTTACAGTCGGAGTCATGTCGCAAGCCGGCAGTGATGACCTCACATTCGCCCCTCTGTCACCCTCTATGGGCTCAGAGAGTGGCAGCCTGCAGTCCCTCCACACTTGGACCATTCCCAAGATCATAGCTGAGCTTAGACGCAAGGCCATCTCCTACCCTGCCATGGCTAGGAAGGCAGAGCTATTCAGGCAACTCTTCCCGCAGACAGCTGCTACAGGACCCAGCGCCCCTCAGGTGTCCTTGCAGTCAATCCGGGGCCATCTCCCAGCTGCACTCCATGGTTTCCTCACTGTCCGCAACAGTTACTGATGTGCAGACCAAAGTCACAGCCCTGGAGGCTTGCCCTCCCACGACCCTCCCTGACCCAGTCGTGGTCACGGCACTGAAATTTCCTCCTGCAGGTACATCAGAGTCCTCTTCTACCATCCTCCCTGCTCACCTTGTCCCTGCCAGCCTCAGGAAGGACATCTTGGGGGGGAAGGATGTAAATTTAGCATCTCTGCTGATTTTGGTGCAAGATGTGTCCGACAACAGAGCATTTGCCTGGGGGGATGTCTCAGTGGTCATTGAGTCGAAAGACCCCAGGCTCACCCGCAAACTTACAGTCACTGAATTTGGTTTGGCTTTTGGGATATTCAGGGATGTTGTCTGCTCAGCTGCCCCCAACAGGAGGGAAAAGCTGGACCTATATCTCCATTCAGTCACAGACCTAGGGTACAAGTAGGGAGGGTACACCTTTTATGACTACCACCACTCAATTTTGGCCAAGGCAGCCGCCAAGCTCAGCTAGCTCCAAGTCAAGACAGACTGGAGCGTTTCTGACACAGAGCTAATCTGCCGCCATTTCGCAGGCCTCCGCTCACTGCTGTGCACCATTTGCTAGTCCGCTACCCACATGGAAAATTCCACACTGGCCTCATCACTTTACCCCTTTACTACACACGAATGCAGGAACCTCCAGTCAGCAGCCTTCGACACACAAGCAATTGACTCCTTACTGCAGTCAGAAGTGAATAAAGGCTTTATTATCGGCCCCTTCTCACAGTCACCTTTCCCAGTCTGGAGAGTCAGCCCTATTGGGCTTGTCAAGGGCAAGTTCAGTAATAAAATCTTCTTAGTGTTTGACTTGTCTGCGCCTCATTCTTCCCACATCCCCAGCCTGAACTCCCTGATTCCCTCTGAGGAGTTTTCCCTTAAATATGCCTCAGTTGACTTGGCCATCCAAACCATCATTGGGATAGGTCCCGGCGCCTGGCTATCCAAAGCAGATATATCTGATGTGTTCAAGCTCCTCCCTATCGAATTGTCCCTCTGGTGGTGGCACGGTAATAAGTGGAGGGAGTCCTACTACTTCACCACCAAGTTGACCTTCGGGTCCAAGAGCAGCCCGTGCCTGTTTAACGTTTTCGCTAAGGCCCTCACATGGATTCTGTCTCACCAGGCCCACTGTCACTCGATCATCCACTACCTTGACGACTTCCTGCTTATCGAGCAACCAGGCACACCTCCAGCAGATCTAGACAAGTTAAAAATAGTTTAGAATAGTTTTCAACAACCTCAAGGTGCCCATAGCCGAGCACAAAGCAGAAGGACCAGTACATTTCATTACCTTTTTAGGTGTCACTCTCGACATGCAAGCTATGCAAGCTAGCTTGCCTCTTGACAAACTAGCTTGTATCAGGACAACTATCCACGACTTCACCCAGTCGCAAAGGTGTACCAGGAGGCAGTTGCAGTCCTCACTAGGGATGATGAATTTTGCAATGAGGATTATTCCTCAAGGACGGTCCTTCATATCACAGCTTTTAGTCTTTCTCACACCAGTACAAGACCCAGACCGAATTCTCAAACTAGATCAAGCAGCAATAGCAGACTTGGCTATGTGGGACGAGTTCCTCACCAGCTGGAACGACATTTCAATGTTTCAATGTTTATTCTGGCAGTGTCAGATGAGTCACCACAGGTGGTCACCGATGCTGCAGCCTCCACCGGCTTTGCGGCCATATTTGGCTGCTACTGATTTGCCTAATCGTGGCCCCCAGAAATTCTCTTAATCCCTGGTTTTACCCAGTCCTCATCTCTCTTTGAGCTATATCCCGTTGTCACAGTTGCCCAGGTCTGGGGCCACAGTGGACAAAACAGACAGTGTTTTTCACCACGGACAATCAGGCCACGGCCGACATCATTAACAAAGGTAAATCCAAGTCACTCCCCATCATCTCCTTCCTGCGTAGGCTCGTGCAGCTGTCACTCCGTCACCACTTTAATTTTTTTCTGTAGACAAATTCCGGGCAAATACAATATCACTGCTGATGCATTGTCCCGTTTCAACCTCACTTTGTTTTTCCAGCAGAAGCCTGGAGCCAACCCAACCACAACTCCTGTCCCACCCTGGTCATTGCTGACGATGGATTAAAATTGCACCTTGCCAACGCACCCCAGCTCATCAACCAATCCTTGGCACACAACACATTAAAGGCCTATCGCACTGCTTGGAACACTTACCGCAAGTTTTTGGCCTCTTGCCCAGGAGCAGCGATAGGCAATGTTAGACAAGTCATAGCCTTCATATCTTATTGCCATACCCAGCTAGCCCTTGCTTACAACACCATCAGGTTATACCTAGCCGGTGTCCAGCATTTTCTATCATTACAGGACCCCAGTAAACCGTCAGTATTCTCAGCCCAGGCAGTCAAGTCACTCCTAAGAGGCATACAGGAGCACCAACCTGTGGCCAGTGGCAAACGCCTATCTATCACGAGTGCCATCTTCAGGGACATGTCTGAAATCCTTACTCGTTCCCCCTTTGGGGGTTTGCCCAGCCTAGTCTTCCGAGCGGCCATCTACTTGGCCTTCTACGATTTCCTATGACCTAGCGAATTTACCGTCAGTGGCTCCGGCAATCAGACACTGCTCCAACGTCACCTGACTCGCTTTCGGAATCATTATACCCTTCATCTCACAGTCAGAAAAACGCAACAAACCGGTCCGGGGGTTGACATAAACCTATTTCAGACTAACAATGCCTGGTGACCAGTGATGGTCCTCGACTGACTACTGTCCCGGCTACCCAACCAATCTGAAGATAGCCCATTGCTACCCTTTTTAACCAGCCCCATCAGTAGCAGCCAGTTTGTCAAGCATTTCAGGATCCTCCTAAGCAACTTGGGCTTCAACCCCAGTCAGTTCTCTGGACATTCCTTCTGGATTGGAACAGCTTCAGCTGCCTCCCAACATGGAGTACCAGACCACGTAATCAAGAAACTAGGCTGATGGAAGTCCGCTTGCTTTGCCACCTACATCCCAAATCCTCAGGAAGAAATAGCACAAGCCTTCACCAAGCTGGCTCAAAAACCACAAGAAATCAATAAAGAGCTATTTCCCTATATGAGTCTTTTGCCCCTTTTCTTGGCATACCGACCAGACCATCAAGGCACACTTCAGGTCTATTTATGTTGTAAGTCGCCCACTCGAACCATTGTTGGTTCCAGTGCGCGATACCCTCCCGCCCTTCCCTTTTTCATTGCACTTCTCAACACATCCTTTTTCATAAATTTCCCATTACTTATCTCCCCCTTTTCTTGGCATACCGACCAGGCCATCAAGGCACACTTCAGGTCTATTTATGTTGTAAGTCTTGTCGCGTGTTTATGTGATTCACAT
Source organism: Lithobates septentrionalis (assembly GCA_037952835.1). Classification (NCBI taxonomy): domain Eukaryota; kingdom Metazoa; phylum Chordata; class Amphibia; order Anura; family Ranidae; genus Lithobates; species Lithobates septentrionalis. The sequence goes on from JBBDGP010000504.1 coordinate 2,301,568, forward strand.
CTCTCTCGGTCATAGGGCCATGACCATAAATATAAAATATATAAATGCTTCAGTAAGGCTACCCAATGCACACAAGATCGATAGGAGATTTCATGCACATTTCACGCTATATAGATGCCATTTTTCCTTTTTAAGAAAACTGGTTTGATCAGTAAAACAATCTAGAGTGGCTCTTACTGAAAGCAGAAAAACAGAGAAAGTGCAGCCCTGGTGGAAGAATAAGAGTTTCACAGACCAAACCATTTAGACGTTTCTCAGAATTTATAAAGAAAATATTTTTAGCATCAAATCGATGCAACAGTAAACAGAAAAGACATTACCAGTTGCATCCTCGGACTGGAGAAATAATTATATACTTAAATGTTGGGGGTATCCCCGCACTGTGGTATGTGATTCAATGTGATCAGTGATTAGACTGCTGCTATGGTAAAAAGGGTGTGTGCCTTTAAGCAGAGGGGGACATCAGGTGACATCATATCCTGGGTTCGGAACGCAAACTGCGGCTAGTGTGTTCCTAGTACATGCTCTTAACCAAGGATGTTATAGGTAAGTGTGAATAAAAGTTTTTTTATACAAAAAACGGTTTCACGCTATGGATATCTTCTAATTCTCCTCCCATGGTATTCATGCAAGAGAAAAACCTTCTTCATGTGGAAATGTATGAGCAAGCTGAGGAACCATCCAGCAGAGATATCTAAGACCCCTTTCACACTGGGGCATTTTTCAGGCGCTTTAGCATTAAAAAAAGCGCCTGTAAAGCGCCTGAAAGAAGCCTCATCTGCAATCCCAATGTGAAAGCCTGAGTGCTTTCACACTGGGGCGCTGCGCTGGCAGGGCGTCAAAAAAAGTCCCACAAGCAGCTTCTTTGCAGCGCTTTCGTGTTTTTGCCACCGGGCTAGGTGTGCCGATGGCCTGAGCCCTTTCACACTGCCAGCTCCCGAAAAATGCCCCAGTGTGAAAGGGGTCTTAAGTGGCGCTTTACCATTGTTTTTCAGGCGCTGGAAGTGTGAAAGGGCTCGGGCTTTCACATTTGGATTGCAGATGAGGCTTCTTTCAGGCGCTTTACAGGTGCTTTTTTTAACGCTAAGGCCCCTTTCACACTGCGGGTAAAGCGCCGCTATTGTAAGCGGCGCTTTACCATCGGTATTTGGCCACTAGCGGCCGAGAAAGGGTTAAAAACCACCGCAAAGCGCCTCTGCAGAGGCGCTTTGCCGGCGGTATAGCCGCACTGTCCCATTGATTTCAATGGGCAGGAGCGGTGAAGGAGAGGTATACACTCCGCTCCTTCACCGCTCTGAAGATGCTGCTAGCAGGACTTTTTTTATCGTCCTGCTAGCGCACCACTCCAGTGTGAAAGCCCTCGGCCTTTCGAGGGGGCTGCCGAGGGCTTTCACGCTGGAGACAAAGCAGCGGCACTTTTGGGTCGGTTTGCAGGCGCTATTATTAGCGCAATAGCGCCTGCAAACCGCCCCAGTGTGAAAGGGCCCTAAAACGCCTGAAAAATGCCTGAAAAACGCCCCAGTGTGAAAGTATTTTTCCTACAGGCGCTATTTTCACAGAGAGTTGGTGAGTGGGGGTACAGCAGGAAGGAAAGCAGTTTTGTGATTTAATATGGCACTTTATTGGCACAAGGAAATTGATGCACGGGTTGCACTTTTAGGGACTTACTATCGGCACAAAAGTTATACATGTCACTTTATTAATGATCTTTTTTTTAGACATTTATATGTATAATTGTATACTGTAAGTATATTGAGATATCGCATAAGATATTGCAAAAGAGTATTGGCAGTGGATCACACTTCCAAGGATTCATTGTTGGCATAATAGTTATATGTGGCACTTTATGAATTTGAGATGTTAGATATTTGTTTTCATAATGGATTGTTTTAGGTATATTGATTAATTATATGGTGGTAGACAGCGCTGGGTTTTCACATTTTTATATACTCAAATGTGCTTGGCCTTTGAGCAAACTGGACCCAAAATAAGGTTTTATTGGATTTCAAGAGTCATCTTTGAAAAATAGGGACGTTTTCTGAACTAATAGGTTATCTAGTCAGCCTTATGGTCTAAAGAGTGATTGCATTTTATACCTCTTCAACTAAAGAAGTTGATAGTCTTGTTTTTATTTTTATTTTTTAAATTGTGAGTGGTCTTTTGGGGGAGGTAATGAGAAATTAACCTCCACTAACAGAATAGTGAGCTAAACCTGCAGGTAAATAAGAGAACTGGAATCTTTGCTAAGTAGAAGTGTGGGTTTAACAATAAAGTTGTCAGTGCCTCCACCCAGGACAGGGCTCAGGTGAACTGAGGGGATTCCTTTTCTGGGAAATGAACCAGTAAGCTAATCAAGGAAATTGGGAGCAGTGGAACTACTGCAACCTGCATATACCATTAACCATACCTGTATAGATTCACACCAGGATAGTAATAATACAAGCTTTATATAAGAAGAGAGTAATAGCAGTACACACATCCAATGTACAAACAGGTTTTATCAGCAAAGGGCTGATAAGCTAGGAGTCCTGGTGGAATTGTGCATGTACTGTTTACCCAGGTACAGTATCTCACAAAAGTGAGTACACCCCTCACATTTTTGTAAATATTTTATTCTATCTTTTCATGTGGCAACACTGAAGAAATAACACTTTGCTACAATGTAAATTAGTGAGTGTACAGCTTGTATAACAGTGTTAATTTGCTGTCCCCTCAAAATAACTCAACACACAGCCATTAATGTCTAAACCGCTGGCAACAAAAGTGAGCACACCCCTAAGTGAAAGTGTCCAAATTGGGCCCAAAGTGTCAATATTTTGTGTGCCCACCGATATTTTCCAGCACTGTCTTAACCTTCTTGGGCATGGAGTTCACCAGAGCTTCACAGGTTGCCACTGGAGTCCTCTTCCACTCCTCCATGATGACATCACGGAGCTGGTGGATGTTAGAGACCTTGCGCTCCTCCATCTTCCATTTGAGCATGCCCCGCAGATGCTCAATAGGGTTTAGGTCTAGAGACATGCTTGACCAGTCCATCACTTTTACCCTCAGCTTCTTTAGCAAGGCAGTGGTCGTCTTGGAGGTGTGTTTGGGGTCATTATCATGTTGCAATATTACCCTGCCCATGATCTGCTTCAATATGTCACAGTACATGTTGGAATTCATGGTTCCCTCAATGAACTGTAGCTCCTCAGTGCTGGCAGCACTCATGCAGCCCCAGACCATGACACTTCCAACACCATGCTTGACTGTAGGCAAGACACACTTGTCTTTGTACTCCTTACCTGGTTGCCGCCACACACGCTTGACACCATCTGAACCAAATAAGTTGGTCTTGGTCTCATCAGACCCCAGGACATAGTTCCAGTAATATATGTCCTTAGTCTGCTTGTCTTCAGCAAACTGTTTGCGGGTTTTCTTGTGCATCATCTTCAGAAGAGGCTTCCTTCTGGGACCACAGCCATGCAGGTCAATTTGATGCAGCGTGCGGCGTATGGTCTGAGCACTGACAGGCTGACCCCCCACCCCTTCAACCTCTGCAGCAATGCTGGCAGCACTCATATGTCTAATTTCTAAAGACAACCTCTGGATATGATGCTGAGCATGTGCACTCAACTTCTTTGGTCGACCATGGCGAGGCCTGAACTGAGTGGAACCTGTCCTGTTAAACTGCTGTATGGTCTTGGCCACCGTGCTGCAGCTCAGTTTCAGGGTCTTGGCAATCTTCTTATAGCCTAAGCCATATTTATGTAGAGCAACAATTTTCTTTTTCAGATCCTCAGTGAGTTCTTTGCCATGAGGTGCCATGTTGAACTTCCAGTGACCAGTATGAGAGATTGAGAGCCATAATACTAAATTTAACATAACTGCTCCCCATTCACACCTTAGACCTTGTAACACTAACGAATCACATGACACCGGGTAGGGGAAATGGCTAATTGGGCCCAATTTGGACATTTTCACTTAGGGGTGTACTCACTTTTGTTGCCAGCAGTTTAGACACTAATGGCTGTGTGTTGAGTTATTTTGAGGGGACATCAAATTTACACTGTTATGCAAGCTGTACTCTCACTACTTTACATTGTAGCACAGTGTCATTTCTTCAGTTTTGTCACATGAAAAGTTATAATAAAATATTTACATAAATGTGAGGGGTGTACTCACTTTTGTGAGATACTGTATATATACTTATTAAAAGAAATAACACTAGATGAATGTTGCAGCAAAGTTCAGTTGCAAAGGCCTCTGAGGATGATCGTAATGCAGCATTGGTATTTGTGTCAGAGACGCGAAGACAAGATAAGTAATGATGGGGAGATCTTGAAACTGTTGTCCAACCAGCCTGGAACTCAACTTCTCACATGCAGAAACTATGGTGGGAGATTGGAACTCAGAGTCAGCTTATCTACTTTATTTTTTTTTCCAATCAATATTTGTTGAGTTTCAACAAAAGGCATACAGCAATTGGCATAGTTACGGACGCAGCCGCTGCAATAACAATGATCAGAGAACAGAATTCTGCTGACGTATTCGTAAAGTGTAGTATGACACACGCAATGGTACTAGTGTCATCTGGTAATCCTGTTGCAAGGCATTGAACAGGCTGAGTATAGCAAGTAAACCAATACAAAAAAAAACTAAAGTGAGATATGGAGAGAAGTCCCTTATTCCAAGGCCCATAGTGTAGTATACATATCAGACTGTTCATAAATGGGGGACTTTGGGGGGTCTTATAGGTTTAGATTGAATGCGTAGGAGGGGAGATGTTAGGATAAAGTAAAAAAAAAGGGGGGCGAAGGTACTAGTAACGAAATGGGGGTTGATATGGGGGTGTGGGTGTTATAAGTGACCTTTGAAGGTGAGGGTAAGGGTAAGAAAGGGGGATAGTAATTCCCGTCTTCTCTCTTGCCCAAGGTGTGAGTGGACAGCTATGCTAGGTGCCTCTTGTAATCATCTATCGTGATGAAATGTGTCCAACAGGACCATGTGTCTAAGAATTTGGAGGGAGTATCTTTCACTTGATGGATGCATTTCTGCGATTTTTGTGATTCGTTGAAACCAGTCTACAATGGCCGGGGGATCTGATGAACACCATCGGGCTGGGATGCATAACCTGGCCGCATTCACTAAATGCATGGCTAAAGAGCGTAGGTATGTTTTCTTTTGGTATTGTGGAGTGGTGCAGCAAAAATTGTGCTGGTGAGTATTCTAAAGCGAAAGTGGTGATTTTATTTGTAAGATGGTGAACTTCTGTCCAGAATGGTTGGATTTTAGAGCAGAACCACCATATGTGCAAAAGCAACCCCAGCTCTTCACCACAATGCCAGCACTGGGAGGGGATTGGAGGTGAGATCTTATGTAGCTTAAGGGGAGTCCTATACCATCTGGAAAAAAAATTGAAAATCCATTTTCTTGCGTGTGGACTTTTACTGTTCCTTTGTGAATACATGTGTAAATATTTTCCCACTCAGGTTTGGAGAGATCTAAGGATAGGTCTTGTTCCCACCTGCGGCTTGCTGTATTAGATTTAGGGTCATAATCGGCAAAGCGCATAGTATATATGTCAGAGATTAGGTGTCGAATTTGGGTGTAAGACCAAAATGGGAATAACTTATTTGTCATCTGGGAAGAAAGTGATTGCAAAGTGAGAGGGCAGCCTCTATGAAAAAAATGTTCTGTGTGGATAGCGGGATGCAGCCAAACGTCTAGGAGAAAGGAGGTGGACATATCTGGTGGGAAGTCCAGGTTTTGGCGAATTGGTGTCAGGGGACCTGGGATAGACGAGATTTGTGGCAGGCTTCTCTAAAAGTTACTAGGGTAGCGTTAATGAGAGGGTGGGTTTTACATGCTGACAGGGTATGTCTGCTAGTAATCCAGGGGAGCTGGTGTAAGGGCGAGGGCGTTATCACATTGTGACAGACCTAGCCGGGAGAGAGACTTTTGGAGGGGACTGTATGCTAGCCTCTTGCTGATCGATCGTGGGCCCTGGCATTTGGGGGAACGGTGCTCTTTGTGAGCTGTATGCCTGGGGACCCTTGAGGCGGTATCACTGTGGATTCGGGTCCTGGTCCTCCAGGACACACAGACTCTGGGGACCCTGGATTTGCCATATTAGAAATAGTGGCTGATTCATAATGCTGGGACAAATACTGTTAGGAGATGCTGATGTCAATTCCAGCTGCCTGTCTGTCTGTTGCCTACTAGAATGTGTATTGTAAATAAGTCTCTAGTATGGGATCTAAGAGTCATTAGATCCCCATTGTTGTTTGTGTTAATTAACTCTGCTATTGTGATAATGTTGATTGGGGGTTCTAAGCTACAAGACGGCCAGTCTGGCCTAAAGGTCATGTCTGAGTCATCTAGGCTGTCTAAAGGGATTAGTTAATTAGCCCATGTTAATTAAGTTAATTAGGTTACAGGTGTATTGTTAGAGTAATATGAGCCGGAGGTATGCACCTCCACTGTTAGTGTATAAAAGAGCCTGTATTTTTGAATAAAAGAGATTCCTGGTTGAACTTACATACAGCCTGCCTGGTGTTTGTTCTGAGCTATCACAACTGGGTTAGAACGGCACATAGCTGTAGTTCTAATCCCGGAGCATCGGATGGCCGAACAATCAGATGTTGCGATCTGCAATCTGATGCTATAGCTGCAGAGGAGTGTCGGGAGAGTGGAACCGAGCGAGCAAGGGGCTCGTTACATTGGTTGGCAGCCGTGGGATTTGCTCTCCAGTTACTGGGACACTCCAAACCAGCCTGCAGGAAAGCCACGCTGAAAGACTTACTTGAGAGCCGTGGAGGGAATGGTGGGATCATGCTTCCTTGCCGTGAACACATCCAAACCATCACATGGATCCAAGGTCCAGATAGCAGGAGAGGAGAGATACCAGCCACCATGCATGAGGAATTCAGAAGGAGGTTGCGAGAGAAGCAGATACAGCACAGAGGACCAGTATCAGAGCAGGTCCTGCTAGGATGGTTTGATTCTATCCGCTGCGAACTCTGGAAGGAAGCGCTAGCCCGTGAGCAGCGAAACCAGGGAAAAGTTCTCCCCTCCATCCATGTAAGGTACTGGTCGCAGTATGAAGTGCGAATGCTGTTATTGGGGGAACAGCCGAACCAGGAGTGGACAGCTGAGTTAAGCAGGCTGATCTGGGCAGAAATGCGGTTGGACGAGAGCTACAGAGCCCTCCAGTGGTATGTAGCCCAAGTGTGCGTGTGGACAGCGGATGACAGCTACACGGAAGGCTTTGACTACGATGGCCTGGGATTGTTGTACTGGAGGCTGTCCAGGGACCCTGACTTTGGGAGTGATCGGGAGTGGCGTTTGGAAGAAAAAATGGAGCACAGAGAGTGAAGACTGAATGTCTCGGAAGTACACTGGGCACAGGAAGATTTGGAGTTTCTGGCCGTTCAGGAATGGGAGCTGGAGATCGCCTACATACAGCTGCTAGACTCTGCTCAGCAGCAGAGTGGTGCTCCCTTTGCCTGGGACTATCAGGAAATACCAGTTGACAACTCTGAAATCCTGGCTGAAAAGTTGACAATGTGGCAGAGTAACAGTGTGCTTTGCCAACCTGCCCCCGCAGCTATGGAGGCGGAGGTCTTATGGCGGATGCAGCAAGTGCTGACTGACCTTGATGAACCTGTTTCTGTATTGGATGATCTTGGATGGAGGAATGTGCCTGACCAGCAGAATGCCAGAGAATCGGCAGGGGAAAATCTGAAGATTGCCGTCCCCAAACCTGAAGTGCTGACAACAGGGCAGAGCTCTGCTAACCTCTGCCCAGCACTGATAGAATCTTCTGGGTTCCACGGAGAGGAGATGGTGAACCTTTATCCCCAGACACCAGTTGCAGAGACAGGGGATTTGATAGACTTTTCTGCTGAGGAAGAACAGCCTGGTGAGCCTCCAGCAGAAGAAGAGCTGTTATTAGGGCCAAACTTTACTGTGCTCTGCCCAGCACTGATAGCATCTTCTTGGTTCCACGGAGAGGAGATGGTGAACCTTTATCCCCAGACACCAGTTGCAGAGACAGGGGATTTGATAGACTTTTCTGCTGAGGAAGAACAACCTGGTGAGCCTCCAGCGGAAGAAGAGCTGTTATTAGGGCCAAACTTCACTGTGCTCTGCCCAGCACCAACAGAAGTATCTGTGAAGTTACAAGGAACTTCCCCAGCTGAAGCGCTGGCAACCGGACAGAGGGTCCAAGATCTCTGCCCTACACCTGCGGCGGTTCCGGAGGCTCAGAGTGAGAAGGAGGTGGTCACTTCCCAGCAGCAGATCAGGATACAGGGGGAGAAGGGAGAGGAGGTGTTCGTCGTCCCTCCCCAACAGTTAGCCAGAGCAGGTGGTGTGGGGTTTCCAGCAGAAGGGCTGGCAACAGGGCCGAGTACTGCTGGACTCTGCCCTCAACTAACAGAGGATGGATTTCCTGTGAAGGTGGATGGGACTTCAGTCTCCATCTGTATACCCCAGGGATGCTGGGCAGTCGGCCCAGATCCCCAACAGCATGACGGAGTGAGCCCAGACACCCTGTCTTCTCTCCAGCGGCAGAAAGGACTCCAGGGAGAAGGGCCAGTCCAGGCCTCTCCCCAGCGGCAGATATGTTCTCTGAGAGAGGCAGAGGTTGGCTGGGTGAGTAATGCTTTGTTTGCAACAATTTGTTTAGGTTACTGTGTGGGTTCAGGCATTAGAGGACTGGAACTACTGACTAACTTCGGAGTCAACCCGTCTGGGGTCTCCTCCTGTGTTAGTCTCCTGCCGAAAGGGGAGAAATGTGACAGACCTAGCCGGGAGAGAGACTTTTGAGGGGACTGTATGCTAGCTTCTTGCAGATCGATCCTGGGCCCTGGCATTTGAGGGAACGGTGCTCTTTGTGAGCTGTATGCCTGGGGACCCTTGAGGTGGTATTACTGTGGATTCGGGTCCTGGTCCCCCAGGACACACAGACTCTGGGGACCCTGGATTTGCCATATTAGAAATAGTGGCTGATTCATAATGCTGGGACAAATACTGTTAGGAGATGCTGATGTCAATTCCAGCTGCCTGTCTGTCTGTTGCCTACTAGAATGTGTATTGTAAATAAGTCTCTAGTATGGGATCTGAGAGTCATTAGATCCCCATTGTTGCTTGTGTTAATTAACTCTGCTATTGTGATAATGTTGATTGGGGGTTCTAAGCTACAAGACAGCCAGTCTGGACTAAAGGTCATGTCTGAGTCATCTAGGCTGTCTAAAGGGATTAGTTAATTAGCCCATGTTAATTAGGTTACAGGTGTATTGTTAGAGTAATATGAGCCGGAGGTATGCACCTCCACTGTTAGTGTATAAAAGAGCCTGTATTTTTGAATAAAAGAGAGTCCTGGTTGAACTTACATACAGCCTGCCTGGTGTTTGTTCTGAGCTATCACAACTGGGTTAGAACACCACATAGCTGTAGTTCTAATCCCGGAGCATTGGATGACCGAGCAATCAGATGTTGCGATCTGCAATCTGATTCTATAGCAGCAGAGGAGTGTCGGGAGAGTGGAACTGAGCGAGCAAGGGGCTTGTTACACACATGTTCCAATTGTGCCCATGCTTTGACCTTGAAGTACACATTCCAATGAACAATCCTAGCCAGTTGACAAGCTTGGTGGTATTGCAAAATGTCTGGGAGGCCTATGCCCCCTTTTAGTTTGGGAATTTTTAGTCTGTGATAGCTCAATCTGGGATGGGAAGTGCCCCATAAAAAGGCTGTACAGGCTCCCTGGAATGAAGTAAAAAAAAAGTAAGTTGGAAGTTTTATCGGTATGATTTGTAGTAGTTATAGTACTTTCAGTAGGATATTCATTTTCACAATCACTGCTCTACCAAAGCAGGAGAACAGACCAGTGGACCATGACTTTCGGTCGCGATGTACATTTTGTAATAGCGGGAGAAAGTTTATAAAGTATAAATCTGTAAAAAGTTTAGAAGGTAGTTAGATACCTAGGTATTGGATCGTATCTCGATTCCATTTAAATGGGAAGTTGGCCTTGACTTGACTAAGGGCATCCTGTGGTAATGAGTCACTCAAAGCTTCAGATTTTGAGAAGTTGATCTGTAAATTAGTCAGGAGTTTGAATGTGATAAAGTCTTTAAGGAGGTTAGGGATAAGGGGTTTGGAGAGGCATAAGAGGATATCGTCAGCATAGGCAGCCAACTTTTGGGTTTGATTTGCAAAAAAGATGCCTCTGATGTCCGGGTTCGCTCTGAGACGTCAGAGTCGGGGCTCCAGAGTGAGGATGAAGATTAGAGGAGAGAGGGGGCACCCCTGATGTGTACCATTAGTGATAGAGAAGGCATTTGATAGGTGGCCATGTATGCGGACCTTCGCTGTGGGTGAGGAATATAATGCAAGGATCAAGTGTAGCATGTGTTCCCGTAGACCAATTGCTTTGAGTGCTTCTGCCGTATAGTCCGAGGCCACTCTATCGAATGCCTTTTCAGAATCTAGGGAGAGGAGGAGGCCCTGTTGGCGATTGGTGGTTAGCCAATGGTTAATTGCCCTAATGGTATTGTCTCTTGCTTCTCTGCTAGGGACAAGGCCTACTTGATCGAGGGAAACCAGTTGTGGTAATAGGGGTAGTAAACGGTTGGCAAGTATTTTGGCACACAGTTTCAGGTCTACATTTATTAGTGATATTGGTCTGTAGTTGGTGACTAATGAGGGGTCTTTTCCCGGCTTAGGGATCACAGTTATGTGAGCTTCTAAGAGATCTCGCGGTGGTATTGTTTGGGATGAGAAGGAGTTAAAGGCATTTAAGAAATGGGGGAGTAGAATGTCAGTGTACGTTTTATAAAACACCACTGATAGTCTGTCTGGGCCTGGGCTCTTACCAGGTTTCATTTGCTTGAGGGCTAATTTAGCTTCCTCTTCTGATAAGGGGCATTCTAGGGCCCGTGCTTCTTCCGTTGATATCATACTTACATAGTCAGTCTGGTTAAAAAAAGACCATCTAGTTTACCTTAAAAACAATAAATAAATAAAATAAAAGATCGTACAATCCAATATACCCAATTTTATACCCACAGTTGATCCAGAGGAAGGCAAAAAAACCCCAGCAGAGCATGCTCCAATTTGCTACAGCAGGGGAAAAAATTCCTTCCTGATCCCCCAAGAGGCAATTGGATTTTCCCTGGATCAACTTTACCTATAAATGTTAGTACCCAGTTATATTACGTACATTTAGGAAAGTATCCAGGCCTTTCTTAAAGCAATCTACTGAGCTGGCCAGAACCACCTCTGGCGGGAGTCTTTTCTACATTTTCACAGCTCTTACTGTGAAGAAACCTTTCCGTATTTGGAGATGAAATCTCTTTTCCTCTAGACGTAAAGAGTGCCCCCGTGTCTTCTGGGTTGACCGTAAAGAGAATAACTCAACACCAAGTTCACTATATGGACCCCTTATATATTTGAACATGTTGATTATATCCCCCCTTATTCTCCTCTTCTCAAGAGTGAATAAATTCAGTTCCTCTAATCTTTCCTCATAGCTGAGCTCCTCCATGCCTCTTATCAGTTTGGTTGCCCTTCTCTGCACTTTCTCCAGTTCCCCGATATCCTTTTTGAGAACTGGTGCCCAAAACTGAACGGCATATTCCAGATGAGGTCTTACTAATGATTTGAACAGGGGCAAAATTATATCTCTCTCTCTGGAGTCCATACCTCTCTTAATACAAGAAAGGACTTTGCTCGCTTTGGAAACCGCAGCTTTGCATTGCATGCTATTATTGAGCTTATGATCTACCAAAACCCCCAGATCCTTCTCCACCACGGATTCCCCCAGTTGTACTCCCCCCTGCATGTATGAAGCATGCATATTCTTAGCCCCCAAGTGCATAACTTTACATTTCTCAACATTAAACCTCATCTGCCACATAGTCTCCCCATTAGACAGTGCATTGCGGTTGGCTTGTAAATTGGAGACATCCTGTAAGGACGTTATTCTACTGCATAGCTTGGTGTCATCTGCAAAGACAGAAATGTTACTTTTGATCCCAGACCCAATATCATTTATAAAGGTATTAAAAAGTAAGGGTCCCAGCACTGAACCTTGGGGTACACCACTGATAACCTTAGACCATTCAGAGTAAGAAACATTAACCACTACTCTCCGAATTCTATCTTTTAGCCAGTTTTCTATCCATATCAGTCTGGGGCTATTATTTCTGCAGGAAATCCTTAATCAACTGAGTCCTTGGTGCGTTGTCTTTAGTTGGGTCAGAAGTGGACAGATTATATAGTTGCAAATAATAGTGAATAAATTGGTTTGCAATGTCAGTGGTAGAATTGATTTTACAGCCTGAAGGATTAGTTAGAGAGTGGATTGTTAAGGCCACTTTTCTGGTTTGAAGTGCCCTAGCTAGGAGCTTGCCCGATTTGTTCCCACATTCATAGAACAATTTCCAGGACAGGATAACGTTTATCTTTTACCTAACTCTTCTAAAAGGTCCAGTCTAGGTTGTAGAAGATCTTGCAGGGTGTTAGCGGTTTGCGACTGTGTGCGTGTTCCAATTCGTGGATGCAAGTGGTTAATTCTGTTCAGTGTGCCTGCCTCGCATATTTGCTTTTGGCCGTGGCAGCGATAAGGATGCCTCTAATTACGCATTTGTGGGCTTCCCAATTAATCACTGGTTGAGGTGTCTGATGAGTCGTTTTCCAAGAAGTACTGCTTGAGATGTAGTTTGATAGCTGCAAAAATAGTGGGAGAAGGGAGGGGTCTAGCTGCCATGGCGGGGTGTATGGGGATGTCAGAGAATATTAAGAAGATTGAAATGGTCTGATAGGAACATCGGGTCTATGGTCGCTTGGTGGAGCCTACAGTGGGTACGGAAACTATTCAGACCCCCTTAAATTTTTCACTCTTTGTTATATTGCAGCCATTTTCTAAATTCATTTAAGTTGATTTTTTTTCCTCATTAATGTACACACAGTACCCCATATTGACAGAAAAACACAGAATTGTTGACATTTTTGCAGATTTATTAACCTCTTCGCACCCGTGCTATAGCCGAAAGACGGCTGCAGCGGGGACACTAATTGCCGGGAGGTCGTCCCTGGACGTCCTTCTGTTTACTTGCGCGATGCGCGCTCCCGCGGGCACGCATCGGGGAAGTTCTGTGCTGGCCGTGTCCCTTGGACACAGCCAGTCACAGATCGCTGAAAACGGCCAATCATAGCGGCTGTTTTCAGCGCGATCAGCGGTGCCAATGAGAGTTGATCTCATTTGTAGCCCAAAAAATAAAAAACCCAGAGGTGATCATATACAACCAAAAGAAAGCTCTATTTGTATGAAGAAAAAGGACAAAAAATTCATTTGGGTACAGTATTACATGACTGAGTAATTGTTATTCAAAGTGTGAGAGCGCTGAAAGCTGAAAATTGGTCTGGGCAGGAGGGGGGTTTAAGTTTAAGCCGAAGGAGTGGCTTCACAACAACTCTGTGACTGTTCTTGAATGGCCCAGCCAGAGCCCTGACTTAAACCCAATTGAGCATCTCTGGAGAGACCTAAAAATGGCTGTCCACCAACGTTTACCATCCAACCTGACAGAACTGGAGAGGATCTGCAAGGAGGAATGGCAGAGGCTCTCCAAATCCAGGTGTGAAAAACTAGTTGCATCTTTCCCAAAAAGACTCATGGCTGTATTAGATCAAAAGGGTGCTTTTACTAAATACTGAGCAAAGGGTCTGAATACTTAGAACCATGTGATATTTCAGTTTTTCTTTTTAAATAAATCTGCAAAAATGTCAACAATTCTGTGTTTTTCTGTCAATATGGGTGCTGTGTGTACATTAATGAGGAAAAAAATTTACTTAAATGAGTTTAGCAAATGGCTGCAATGTAACAAAGAGTGAAAAATTTAAGGGGGTCTGAATACTTTCCGTCCCCACTGTAGGAAGGTCTTTCTGAGAGATGAACAGGTAGTCAAGTCTAGAGTATCTTTGGTGCGGATTTGAGAAAAAGGTGAAGTCTCAACTGTTAGGGTTCAGCATGCACCAGGAATTGTGTAGTAATAGGTCACATAGTTGTGATTTAATTGCTCGGAGGGCTGCGTAGGGAAGGGTGGATGCGACGCTGGATGCATCTTGGAGGGGATTTAGAGAGACGTTAAAGTCGCCTCTGAGAATCAGGATACCTTCCTGAAAGGTGGCGAGGGTACGGGATATTGCTCTGAAAAAAGGGGGCCTGTTGACTATTTGGTGCATAGATATTAGCCAAGATAATTGTTTTACCATGGTATGTCCCTTTCAGGAAGAGGTATCTGCCCTCTTTGTTCGAGAGTGAATCTAAAAGTTGGAAGGGGCAATGTTGAGCCAGGAGTATAGAAACTAGCAGTTTCTAATCTGACATGCAACCGGACCTCTAACTACCAGCTCTAGCCTATGCTGGTTATCAAGCTCTAAACTGAAATTAGCCATATAATCCCAGAGACGAAGGGACAGGATTAACTAAAATAACAGGAGCTGCATATAACTAACATATGTAAGACAGCAAATCCCTACATACTATATGTTTTACAGACTCATTTGACTCAACTGGACTTGTTTTCCCTGTTGTGATGCATTACACAACACATTTTTCTAAGTATTGGGACATAACTTTCCCTTTGGATGTTTAGTTTTCTCTCATACAGTAAAACATTTTCTTATTTTACAGCTTCTTTAAAATAGAGGCTATGACATGTTCCCTGTTATTTGATTTGAAATGACACATGGTGCTAGTTATGTTACCAGGAGCCTTCATCAGGAGTGTGTAGTTAGTCTGACACTGTTTACTCTTTTATGTGGACCTACATACCATGATTTTCAAGTAAACCCAAGCAGTTTATTGGGTCAAAAGGACATGTAGCAGCAAAATGGTTTGGATTATGATGACTTAGTCAACAATAATTTTAAATCACCTGGTTTAAATCAGCCCATCTGTCTGTAGATCAAATGAAACATCTGTCTTAACCCTAATAATATTTACAAACTTTAAAGGCTTAGAGCACACAAACTGGTATTTAAGATTTGAGTAGAAGGTAATGGGTTAGTTTGCCTCCTGTTTGATTCCATTTTGACATTATGGAAAATTCGTTGGAAATATCAAGAGGCTAAAAACTTTTTGGGACTTTAAAGGCACAACTGTAGTGAGCTACACAACGTATATAAAAAAGGTTGAATTTTATTTATCATATACAAAAAAGCACAAAAAGAATAGTCAAAACATTATTAAAAACACATCGGATCTAGACATACATAGCATATCCTAACACCATTAAGGATCCTATCCTGCAGTTGAGTATGTATCCCTAAGTAATCGTATATAATTATAATCCAAATAAAGGAAAAAAAGGGTTAACTTCCCCTAACACGGTTGAAATTGGGGGAGCACTGCAGGTCTGGTATTCCCAGAATGGTGTATCCTCCAATTGCTCATTGCTCTACATGTTTCACGTTGACAAAGAACGCTTCTTCAGGAGCTAGAGGTTCTATTAAAATTATGTACAGAGAGAGAAAAACATGTGTCAAATTCACAATATTTTAAAAGACTATTCTCAGTGAATATATTATAAAGGCAAAGTGTTACATGAAAAAGTAGTAACTTGGTAGAAAGAGGGAGAGAAAAGGCGCCCCCAGGTGGCAAGGCATGGCAGAGGCCCTATAAAAGATAGAGGTCTCAAGTGGTAGGACAGCATAAGGCAGCGGTCTAGGACAGCCCGTACAGAGGGACACCCACAGCCCACTGAGAGACATAAAAATTGATGGAGTATGAAATATGGGTAACGGTAATGATAATACAGAATGTGAAAATCATCTCACTCAAAGCCCGGCTGGGATGGGGGAGAGGAAGGGGAAAGGAAGGGGAGGGGGGGAAGGGGGGAGGGGGGGTGGGAAGGGAGGGAGAAAGGAGGGGGGGGGGGAAAGAAGGAGGGAGGGGGGGAGAGACAGGGAAAGAGGGGAGGGGGGGGGGTTTGGCAGAGAGTGGACTAAGTTAACAGGGTATATAAATCAAAATATTGCTTACCAAATAAATGTGTCAAAAACGAATTGAGGATCAATTAAACCTGTGAGTGCTCAGATCACTACTGGTATGTGTATTAAAGTGCTCTGCCTTGAAAAGCAACCAAAAGTAGCTTACCCCACAGTGAAGACAATAAAGAAACTCTGGGAGCGCACCGTCCTGTTGAGTTGCTGCCTGTTGTATGTCTCAATCGTGAGCGGCGAGGCAGCCCCATATATGGGATATCCAAGGCGGAAGCAGCCGTTCTAATCAACACGGCGTCTTCCGGCCCCATAGCAGGCAGCCGCACATGCGCTGAGCGACGCCACAGGTCGGACCACCGGCGCACGCGCGAAGGAATTCGTTACGCGCGTGCGTCGAATCTAGGACCGAGAAGACGGGGCCCGAGCAATGCGCCGACTGCGGGGACGGAGGGAACCACAGCGGGTCCCCCAGATCCCCGTCGCTCGCCGCACATCCGGCCAGAGAGTCGGACCGGATGTGCGGCGCTGTGCGATGGGTACCGCTGACAGTGCTGGCCAACCTGACCCCAATTGAGACCAAGAGAACTAAGGGCGCTGAACCATGCATAACCACAAGGGGGAGACACACTCAAAAAATAACAATGATAGAGTATAATAAACAAGCATTACATGGTTGTACACACAGTAATTTAAACAAGACAATCAAAAATATATGTGGCAGACAGACAGCTGCCAGGCTATTATCAGTACAAGACGGGGAAAATGGGAAGGAACAGGGGGGCATTTTAAGGTATAAACACATTGATCTCAAATACACAGCAATGAATAAAATGATTAATTTGTATGCATATTAGCAAACACATTCTTTGATGTCTGAATATTTTAATCTATTCTTGCAAAGGCGAAGCCAGACTCTAAAAAGGTAAGGGGGGGGGAAAGGGGAAGGAAGGGAGGGGGGGGAGGGATTGTAGAACAGGGTATGTTGGGGGGGGGAGGCGAGCCTTAACTAGTTTCACAGAAACGGTTTGTATGAGAGAGACTCATTCAAGCCAGGCGCTTTGATAGCATTTAAACGTTCTATCCAGAGTGATTCTTTTTGTAAAATCAGTTTATCCCATTCGCCCCCTCTGGGGTTTTTGGGGATGACGGCCAGGACAGTAAATGAAATACTAGATGTATTAAACCGGTGGTAGAGATCAAGGTGTCTGCTCACAGGTGTGAGTATCTTTCCATTACCGGAATAATAAACATGATCGTTAATTCTTTGTCTGAGTTGTCTGGCCGTCTTCCCCACATAAAAAACCCCGCAGGTACAGGTCATAAGGTAAACCACCCCTTGTGTCTGGCATGTTGCTGAGAATTTTGGATAGAAGGTTTCGCCATTTGGAAGCAAGATTGGAAATTCGGGGGATATCCAAGGGCAAAAGGAGCAGTTGCCACAAGGTAATGTACCCCTAGGTTTTACAGAGGAAATTGAGTTGGAAGTCTTGTATTGACTAGAAACAAGGCGGTCCTTGAAAGACGTCGTGCGTCTATAAACTACTCCTGGATGTGGGTTAACATACTTTTTCAGAATAGGGTCTTCTATTAGAAAGTGCCAGTGCCTTTTAAGAATGTTGTGAATGTCTTGTTAGTGAGCGGAAAAGCGGGTAACTAATTTGTGGTCGGACTTTATTGGTATAGAGTAATTCATTACGTTGTTTGTTTTTGGCTTTATTGAAGGCCTTTCGTAACAATGATTGGCTATAACCTCTGGCTAGTAGGCGGGATCTAAGTAGATTCGCCTGATGTTGGAAATCTGTCATGTGGGTACAGTTTCGCCTTAGGCGAATATATTGCGCATATGGTATGCTTTTTATGAGGGTGGGAGGATGTGCACTTGTGGCGTGTAGCAGTGTATTTCCTGCTGTTGTTTTCCGGTATAGATTGGTTGACAGGGTATTATTGGCGTCCCTGTATATCTCGAGATCTAAAAAAGTAATACTTTGTGTATCACATTGGTGAGTCAATTTCAAATTGAAATGGTTTACACTTAGTATTTGTATAAATTGCTGTAGGGCGTTCTTGGTACCCGTCCAGATCATAAAAATGTCGTCTATGTAGCGTTTCCAGATCAAAATATGGTCTAGATAGTTCGCCAATTGATCTCGAGAAAACAGGTGACGTTCCCACCCACCCAGGTACAGATTGGCGTAGCCAGGGGCACAAGAGGTGCCCATGGCTTTGCCTTTGCAAGAATAGATTAAAATATTCAGACATCAAAGAATGTGTTTGCTAATATGCATACAAATTAATCATTTTATTCATTGCTGTGTATTTGAGATCAATGTGTTTATACCTTAAAATGCCCCCCTGTTCCTTCCCCTTTTCCCCTTCTTGTACTGATAATAGCCTGGCAGCTGTCTGTCTGCCACATATATTTTTGATTGTCTTATTTAAATTACTGTGTGTACAACCATGTAATGCTTGTTTATTACACTCTATCATTGTTATTTTTTGAGTGTGTCTCCCCCTTGTGGTTATGCATGGTTCAGCGCCCTTAGTTCTCTTGGTCTCAACTGGGGTCAGGTTGGCCAGCACTGTCAGCGGTACCCATCGCACAGCGCCGCACATCCGGTCCGACTCTCTGGCCGGATGTGCGGCGAGCGACGGGGATCTGGGGGACCCGCTGTGGTTCCCTCCGTCCCCGCAGTCGGCGCATTGCTCGGGCCCCGTCTTCTCGGTCCTAGATTCGACGCACGCGCATAACGAATTCCTTCGCGCGTGCGCCGGTGGTCCGACCTGTGGCGTCGCTCGGCGCATGCGCGGCTGCCTGCTATGGGGCCGGAAGACGCCGTGTTGATTAGAATGGCTGCTTCCGCCTTGGATATCCCATATATGGGGCTGCCTCGCCGCTCACGATTGAGACATACAACAGGCAGCAACTCAACAGGACGGTGCGCTCCCAGAGTTTCTTTATTGTCTTCACTGTGGGGTAAGCTACTTTTGGTTGCTTTTCAAGGCAGAGCACTTTAATACACATACCAGTAGTGATCTGAGCACTCACAGGTTTAATTGATCCTCACCCTTGCTTATGTTTGTGCCCCAGAACTGCAGCATATACAAGCTCTCCCTATCTATAACTACCCAATGTGACTTAGCTGGGAGGCCCCGGTGTCCGTTTGCTGCTTGCCTGACCTTCACCAATTTATTCCTACCTCGATCGCTCTCTGCGACCCTTTGATTATACTCATCTATGTGAATACAATTCGTTTTTGACACATTTATTTGGTAAGCAATATTTTGATTTATATACCCTGTTAACTTAGTCCACTCTCTGCCAAACCCCCCCCTCCCCTCTTTCCCTGTCTCTCCCCCCCTCCCTCCTTCTTCCCCCCCCTCCTTTCTCCCTCCCCCCCTCCCCCCTTTCCCCCCCCCCTCCCCTTCCTTTCCCCTTCCTCTCCCCCATCCCAGCCGGGCTTTGAGTGAGATGATTTTCACATTCTGTATTATCATTACCGTTACCCATATTTCATACTCCATCAATTTTTATGTCTCTCAGTGGGCTGTGGGTGTCCCTCTGTATGGGCTGTCCTAGACCGCTGCCTTATGCTGTCCTACCACTTGAGACCTCTATCTTTTATAGGGCCTCTGCCATGCCTTGCCACCTGGGGGCGCCTTTTCTCTCCCTCTTTCTACCAAGTTACTACTTTTTCATGTAACACTTTGTCTTTATAATATATTCACTGAGAATAGTCTTTTAAAATATTGTGAATTTGACACATGTTTTTCTCTCTCTGTACATAATTTTAATAGAACCTCTAGCTCCTGAAGAAGCGTTCTTTGTCAACGTGAAACATGTAGAGCAATGAGCAATTGGAGAATACACCATTCTGGGAATACCAGACCTGCAGTGCTCCCCCAATTTCAACCGTGTTAGGGGAAGTTAACCCTTTTTTTCCTTTATTTGGATTATAATTATATACGATTACTTAGGGATACATACTCAACTGCAGGATAGGATCCTTAATGGTGTTAGGATATGCTATGTATGTCTAGATCCGATGTGTTTTTAATAATGTTTTGTCTATTCTTTTTGTGCTTTTTTGTATATGATAAATAAAATTCAACCTTTTTTATATACGTTGTGTAGCTCACTACAGTTGTGCCTTTAAAGTCCCAAAAAGTTTTTAGCCTCTTGATATTTCCAACTGATTATCAGGGACGTTGGCACAAATGACTTTTAAGTACCTACAGAGTCACCCTGTATATTAGGTACTTTAATACTAGGACCCTCCCTTTTATTATGGAAAATTCAGCAGGGCTCAGAGAAATGATTGTGCAGTGGATGGGAAAGGTTAAACCATAAGCTTTGGTGCAGAAATCCACCAATGGATTCTTCGAGACAAGTCAAAATCCAGTTGTGGACAGTGGAGTCCACTGTATTGGGATACAAACGCAAGCTGTTGTATTTAGACTCAAATGCAAAGTTCAATGAATAATCTACAGAAGTCATAAATACTTAACTTAATTTGAACGATGCAAACATTACAATACTCCTTCTCAGTATATTGTGCTACAGGAACTAATATAGCATTATGCATTTACAACCAGTCTTCCAATGTTGCTGTAGTGGAAAGAAGAAAATGACATGAATATAATGTATAAATCCTGCTCTAATTAATTTAAAAAATATATTTTGCGAGTAACAATGACTCTGATGACTGGTATTTGGCTATTTGCATCAAAAAGAATAATAATTAATGCCTAAAGCTTTTTGATTTTAAAAGTGTACATTGTATTCTAAAACCCAAGGGCAATGCTAAAATGTATAGTATTTTCACTACATTGACAGTCTTCTCTACAGCTACATGCTGCATTAATTTTACTGGCTTGAGAAAATTTAAATTTTCATATAGATTCATGAACAATGTACTAACAAGAATAATCCTTGGTGCCCAAAACAACCAAAAAGTTGCCGACAGTAAATGTATGCAGTGCAGATTTTAAATTAGACTAGGATTCTGATTGGGTTGTTGCTATGGTCAACCAAATATAGAAATATAGATCGCTCACACCTATGTCTCTTAGCTATCTGTCATCTGACTAACATTGTGACATGATTGACACAGAATTTATTTTCACTGACAAAAAATTATGACATTATTTTGATAAATGCATCCTTAACTGTAAACTTATAGTGGCAGACCCAAAGTAAATTAACACAGTCAAACAATTTGCAATTATTGCTGACAAGTAATCACTTACGGGCTTACTTATATTATTAAGATGTAAATGAAAGTGAATGTTTCTCGCTGATGATAAAAAGGTAGGATAAGCTTATATTTTCTCAGCGCCATTTGTATTATTCGTTTTTTTACATTTTCTTCCAACCTTCTTTAGGGTTTAATGAGGACTTGCTAGGTTATTTTATTTATTTATAATAATAACAACACAGGAGTGCTGCACTCTAGTGATCTTTGATCTCTTCCATGTTTTTCAGGTAGACCTCCACCTTTCCAAGTTTGCCTAGGCCTATTGTAGAAACTGTTTACTTTGCAAAGTGAATGCTCACTTAGGTTAAAAGTTAGTTAGTTTTTGTGATGCAAACATGCCAGAAAACATTTAGAAACTCATAAATTAGCACATTCTAAGTGAACTATTAGTTTTCATTTTAGGATCATTTTGTTGAATCTGCATTCAATATTTGAAGCAAACCAAATTGTCAGACCTGTTAGAACAGGATGCCTACAATGAAAGCATGAAAACATGTGAACTAATTTTTCATTTAAACTGCAGATGTGATATGAACATCTTACAGGGAATAGAAGTGGGTTTGGCCATTGTTTATTTTCCCAAATGATGATCCCATTCAGTTTTTTTTACATTTTCAAGTCACTGTTTCTTGCCAAAATTACTAACAACATGGATGATTTTTGTGTCTCGGGAACCATGCAACAGCGTAAAATATTAGTGAAAAATTCAATTCCATCAGTAATATTACTTGCTAACAGATGAATGAGATGATCCTAATGACAGTGAAGTGATGGATTGCAGTGTTGTGTCAACATTACACCACAGCCAATATCGGTTATAAACTGAATTAGAATGCCTCCGCAATTGCTGTGAAAGTGTCAGGTGGCTGCGGTTACACTTGTCGAATAGAATGTGAATTTTGTTTTTCAGCGTTTATGGCCTCTGGGAAATCCAGCAGCACTGAAGGGTACTGAAAGCAACATTTATATGCTTCATATTTTACCCACATTTACCAAAATGGCAAAAAATAAAATAAATACAAATCCAAGATATTTGTTACTTGGAGAAATAATAATATTAAAACAGGTTTGCCTCATGATTCATTTACAAACTACAGACCAAAATGGCCTACAAATCAATAATAACAGAAGTTTTGTGAATTATTTTTTAAAGTATTTTCCATAGTTCTTGAAATACAATTATTTGAATTTTGTTGATGAGCAAAGTTGCAGCTTAAAGAGCAGGTGATTAATAAAATAATTACATGAACTGCCAATGCCATTCTGGGAAATTGTTTAGGGGTGTTAATGTCAGTAAAGTCCACTCACTAGAGCTTTAATCTGCATTTTATATTAAACATTGCTGGCAGGCTCAGCAGGACATTCACAGAGCTTTGGACTGGATCCTTTAGCTATCGGAATGGATACCAGCCAGAAGAGAAGGTCCAATTTGCATGAATAGATGGTGGAGCAAATTTTATTTGGTTAATTTATTTTAAGTCAGTACTTTCTGGCATTTGAAAATAATTAAGATACCTAATATAATAGTAACAACAAGGATTTAGTGTACTGGGTTACGAGCTACCAGCCGGAAGAGAAGGTCCAATTTGCATGAATAGATGGTGGAGCAAATTTTATTTGGTTAATTTATTTTAAGTCAGTACTTTCTGGCATTTGAAAATAATTAAGATACCTAATGTAATAGTAACAACAAGGATTTAGTGTACTGGGTTACGAGCTATACAAGGTAAATAACAATTTAGTGTAACTGAAAACTTTACTCTTCAGAGAAGTTTATCCTGCTCCCACCTAACAACTGTACTTTTATTTTCTTCATCAGCTCATCCCCCACAGTTGTTACCTTTTGCATCACTTGACCTTCCCTTTTAGATTGTAAGCTCTAATGAGCAGGGCCCCTCTGATTCCTCCTGTATTGAATTGTATTGTAACTGTACTATCTACCCTCATGTTGTAAAGTTCTATGCAAACTGTTGGCGCTATATACTGTAAATCCTGTATTATAATAATAATAACTAAAGGTAAAACTTTTTTCATTTTTGGATAGAGTAAGGGAGGGTTTTAACCCCCGTCAGTTTTTTTTAGCCATCTGTGTCCCATTGGGGAGATTTCCCTTCACTTCCTGTCCCATAGCCAAAACAGGAAGTCATAAGAAATCCCTCCAAAGTGAGGGAATCCCAATGTGACACCAGGGACATCAGAACTAGTGTCCCCATTGGAGCATTTCCACTCTATTAGTGTACTAATGTCAACCCTAAATTTGGGATTTTCTTTTACTTTCACTTCAGATGATAACAGTAAACAGGGCAAATAGGGAGCGTGAATTTCCCTAACGGGGACACAACAACTGTAAAAAATGACAGGGGTTTTAACCACTTGCCGACCAGCCGCCGTCATTATAAGTGCAAAAAATAATGTGCAGCGCTAGGTATAAACACAAGATGATCTTGTGCAAAAAGCATATATGAAAGTAAATATATCACTGTATTATTAAAGTGCAATATACCCATAAACATTAGATAGCATAAATTCAAATAAATTGCAACTATACAGTGCACATATGATGAATTGTATTCTACGCAACCAAAATATTTTGTTTTAGTGCGATCCCATGCGACAAATGTACAATGAAAACAAAGTCCCATAAAAAACGTACAAAAGTGCAAACAATATGCAAATTGTAAAGTGCAACACTAAGTTTGGACAAAAAAAAAAAGAAGACTATGCATGAGAACATATGTGAAGAAAATATTTCGGTTTAGTGCGATCCCATGTGACAAATGCACAATGAAAACAAAGTTGCATAAAAACGCACAAAAGTGCAAACAATATGCAAATTGTAAAGTGCAACACTAAGTTTGGGCACAAAAAGACTCTAAAAAGACTATACAACAAATATTTAATTTAGTGCAGTCCCATGCGACAATGCAGAAGGAAACCAAAACGCCAAGGCAAATATATACAAATTGCGGTAATAGTCCTTGCAAGGAAAAATGGACATATTACCGCAATTTTTATATATTTGCCTTGGCGTTTTTGTACTGCAACTCCTGTCTTTTAATAAAACATCTTGAGAAGACATTCTATACTATTGGAGCCTTTTTATATTATCCTGCTGTTCACATTATTGGGATTTGAGTGGATCTTTCTGGAGAGGAATGCTGAAGTCTTCCATCGGCAAATCCTGGATTTCACTAAAAGTGCTATTTGACCCCCCTGAATAAGGGAGGTCGCAGGCTTTCTGGTAAGCCTTTTATCTTAATGAGGTGACAGGAAACCCAGTGATGAGCACTTAATCTACATTATATGCTGCACTGTGAAGTCACATATTGGATTTCAGCAATCTATGAACATTTTTTTCATCCATATCGATTTGCACATTTGTGCGTTTTTTATGTGACTTTGGTTTCCTTCTGCATTGTTGCATGGGACTGCACTAAATTAAATATTTGTTGTATATTACACAATCCATCATATTTGCACTGTATAGTTGCACTTTATTTGAATTTATGCTATTTAAGATTATGGTCACATTACACATTTACTATTGTGTTATATTTCCTTCACATATGTTTTTATGCACAGAGTCTTTTTGTGCCCAAACTTAGTGTTGCACCTTACAATTTGCATATTGTTTGCACTTCTGTGCATTTTTATGCGACTTTGTTTTCATCGTGCATTTGTGGCATGGGATCGCACTAAAACTAAATATTGTCTTCACATATGTTCTCATGCATAGAGTCTTTTTTTGTCCAAACTTAGTGTTGCACTCTACAATTCGCATATTGTTTTCACTTTCGTGCATTTTTATGTGACTTTGTTTTCATCTTGCATTTGTCGCATGGGATCGCACTAAAACTAAATATTTTGGTTGCGTAGAATACAATTCATCATATGTGCACTGTATAGTTGCACTTTATTAGAATTTATGCTATTTAATGTTTATGGTTATATTGCACTTTTATAATACAGTGATATATTTACTTTCATATATGCATTTTTGCACAGGATCATCTTGTGTTTATACCTAGCGCTGCATTTTTTTTTTTTTGCATTTTTATTTTGTGCCCTGTATCTGGGTTATAGTGTTTAGCTGCAGGTCATTAATTGACAAATTTTTCACATCGTTTAATTCATCTATCACTTAGCGCAGATATATAATTTTTATTGTCATTATACAGTGGCAGGTCGACTTGTTCCCGCAAATTGCCGTAACTGTACATCAGCTCCTTTAAGCCCCCTTTCACACGAGGCGGTCTCCGTTTCTACGGGGCCCGCCTCGGTCCGACGGCTCAGCGGTAGATCAGTCCGTTGATCTCCGCTGAGCCGGCGGATGACAGGTCCCTCTCTGCTCAATGAGTGGGGAGGGGCTTGTCAGGCGCCGCTACCGCCTATGGAGGGATCGGACGAAAATGGACAGCATGTCCGTTTTCGTCAGATCTCACCCGATCCGATCCACCAGCGACGGACCTGGACGTAGGGCCATCTGTCTGCTTTTAGTGGATCGGACGGGTCGGATGTCAGCGGACATGTCTCCGCTGACATCCGACGCTCCATAGGCTAACATGAAGCGCCCGTTCAGGTCCGTCGTCAAAACTCGTGTGAAAGGGGCCTAAGAGCCATAGCAGGCGTGGAACCCGATGTGCGTGGCCGGCCACCCGTGATCGCAGGCACGAGAGCCAGAACGGGAATTTGTGTATGCAAACACACAAATTCCCATTCTGATAGAAGAGGAGAAACAGATCGTATGTCCATAGTAATTAGGTCATTCCCCCACTATTAATTTACCCAATCTCCTTATATATTTATACACAATTTATATCCATTCACAGATGGCTTTGGTCACAAACCATGTATTTCCATTGATTGTTCAGTGGGGTACATCCTCCTAGTCACACCCCACCCTTCAGGATTTTCTGTTGCTGTGCCATGGGCTTTGCCGCCTTAGCTCCCAGGTGAGACGATGTCTGCAGCTTCGCCCCAGTACTCGCCGCCACACTCCATATTCATTGTCGGTCTGTAAGTATGGGTGGATGTTCCATCATTCCCCCTCCCCCTCTTTTTGTGTTCAGTATACCTACTGTTCACTTTCATACTTTTTATACTTTTCATACTTTTTTTCATACTTTTCATCCCTTTTGCGTCTGCTCCTGATGAGTGGCAGTGAGTCACAAAACGCGTGGAGCTTCAGATGCTACAATCATTGGTTTACATGGGCTACTTTTGATATTATCATGTGTTTACATTCAGAGGTTATCCTTCCACATATATGTGGGATATATATATATATATATATATATATATATATATATATATATATATATATATATATATATATATATATATATATACACATATATATAATTTTTTTTTGTACGTATTTGTACCGCATATTACATTTACTGTATATACTCGAGTATAAGTCGTTCCGAGTATAAGTCGAGGCCCCTAATTTACCACAAAAAACTGGGAAAAAATTATTGACCCGAGTATAATGCGAGGGTGAGAAATGCAGAGGGTCAACAATGCCCATCAGCAGCTGCATGCCTCCCTGTGTCCTGTGCAGCCTACCTGTACCCTGTGCATGTGTCCTGTGTCCTGTACATGTGCATGTATCCTGTACATGTGTGTCCTGTACATGTGTGTCCTGTACATGTGTGTCCTGTACATGTGTGTCCTGTGTTCCTGTGTCCCTGTCTGGATGTGTCCTGTACATGTCCTGTGTGCATGTGCAGCCTACCTGTGTCCTGTGCAGCCTCCCTGTGGCGATCTCCATCCTCCCTGTGGCGATCTCCATCCTCAGACGGCGGCCGGCGTGTGATGATAGTGTTCGGCGGCCATTCCACAGTTCAAAAGCTGCGCCTCCTCCTTGTCTGTGATAGGCTGACCGCTGACTGCCTATCACGGACATTCTCTCATTCTCATACCACGGACGAGGATGAGAGAATGTCCGTAATAGGCTGTACACTGACAGCTGTTTAGCCTATCACAGACGAGCAGGAGGCGCGGCTTTTGAAAGCTGGAATAGCCGCCGAACACTATCATCACACGCCGGCCGCCGTCTGCCTGCATGACACGCTGATCATGCAGACAGACGGCGGTGACTCGAGTATAAGTCGAAGGGGGCACTTTCAGCCCAAAAAAAAGGGCTGAAAAATTCGACTTATACTCGAGTATATACGGTATATGCAATCTAAGAAAAGATGGGTTGCAGGTTATAATGAATTACTGTGCCAATCAATGTGCTTTAATGTATGTTACATTCATGGAATAAATTAATTTTTACAATCTACAGTGTATTTTTGCTCTCCAGCTGCATGCTTCACTCAAAGTCCCAAATCCCCCTTCTTTCTTTTCTTTTTGGAAACCTGGGATAGAGGCATTTTGATCTACATATCATAGGCCTCATTTAAAGTCCCAAACTCTTCTCTTTTTACATTCCTAGTAATTAGGAGCGGCCATCTGTCTCCTCCTCTAGTCAGTCCCATCCCCCCACAGTTAGAAACACACATGAGGGAACACATTTAACCCCTTGATCGCCCCTTAGTGTTAACCCCTTCCCTGCCAGTGACATTTACACAGTATTCAGTGCATTTTTTTTAACTCTGATCGCTGTATAAATGTCAATGGTCCCAAAAATGTGTCAAAATTGCCTGATCTGTCCGCCGCAATGTCGCAGTCCCACTAAAAATTCCAGATCGCCGCCATTACTAGTAAACAAAAATAAATATTAAAAATGCCATAAATCTATCCCCTATTTTGTAGATGCTACAACTTTTGCGCAAACCAATATATATACGCTTGCAAAATAAGTGAGAACTAATGCACAAAACCACACTAATAATATACCGGATAGGGAGCTGCCAACATAAATCAGTGTACTCACACACCCCTGGCAAAGAATAAATCAAATAAAAATATGCATGTGACGCTATCCTATCCTTGTGTACCAAATCTGTAAACTAAGATGATCATATATACGCTTATTGCAATTTTTTTTTATACCAAAAATATGTAGAAGAATACATATTGGCCTAAACTGATGAAGAAATTTGTTTTTTAAATTTTATTTGTATATTTTTTATAGCAAAAAGTAAAAAATGTTTTTTTTTTCAACATTGTCGCACTTTTTTGCTCAAAAAAAACAAAAACGCAGAGGTGATCAAATATCACTAAAAGAAAGCTCTATTTGTGGAAAAAAAAAGGACTTCAATTTTTTTTGGGTACAACATCGCACGACTGCGCAATTGTCAGTTAAAGCGAAGCAGTGCCACGTCGCAAAAAATGGCCTGGTCATTAAGGGGGGAAATCTTCCGGGGCTGAAGTGGTTAATCCCTCTCCACTCTATCCATTGCCTTTAGCTACACTTTAAATATAATTTTTTATAACAGTACACCATTAGAGAAATAATTGCCATAACAAATGTGACTTCAGAAACAAAACAGTACAGACCAACAGGTGTAACTAACATTAGAAATTGTACAACTGCAAGTGTGTTATTTGTATTGCATACAAAGAAAAAAATGAAAATAACAGCAGCAGTAAATCCCTTTGCATAAATCAGAGCCTATGGTAAAGCCTGCCAGTTCACTTTCCACTGCAATTTGCAGATAATGGTCAACAGTTGACTCGTTTTATGTACACATGTGCTATGTCAAATTGATAAGTCCCACATAATAGCTAGCAATCCCTCTACTGCAGCCTGACTGTTTCCTGTGCGGACAACGACCAAATGCATGGCATTTCTAACTGTATGAAAACCAATTTCGTGTGTTTAATCGGGGGGAATAGTGTTGCTAGAGGTGCTATTGGCAGATCACAAGCACTCATTTGCAACATCTGTTTAAGCCCCAGTAGATGACGATCTATTTCTTTTGTCAGCGTTCTAAAAGCTAAATTTTAGTAAATAAGGTTTGTCAAATCTGGTCTTTAAGACTAGAGTTGTATTCTTACAAAATATTGTTTGAGGCCCAAAAGCTGACAGTTTGTTTCCAGATTCACATTATACTGCACTTCTTTAGGAACAAATGGAGTTAAAAAAAACAAAAAAACAATTGGTGCTGTAGTCCTCAGAATTGACAATTATTTCCAAAGTTGTTAAACTAAAAGCTTTTATTCCTGACAAAATATATTGCTATTTTAGGTCTAGGTGTTGAAAATGTATTTCAAACCTCAGTGTGTTACAAGTTGTCATATATATATATATCTATAGATATATATATATGTATATATATATCTACATATATTATACATATTTCTTCCCAAAATGCCTTGCTTTAGTCCTTCAAAATCTAAAAATAAACATATATAGTTAGTAATGCAAAAGGATTTTATAACAAAAATATAATTTGCTTCATTTGAAGGAGCTGACAATCTGAAATATGAAAGGCATTGCTGTTGTCTTATGAATTTGGAGTAAGGTTAGGACTCCTTTCACACTGAACACCGCCCGGGCGAGCAGTAAAGCGATGCTCGTTTTAGAGGCGCTTTACCGGCGCTGTGTGGGTGGGAGCGGGGCACTTTTAACACCAAAGAAAGAGTTAACAAGGGGTTAAAATCGCCCGAAAAGCGCTGCTGCCGAATCACTTTGCAGGTGCTTCGGCAGCGCTGCCGATTGATTTTAATGGCAGAGGCAGTTTTGCAGCAGTGTATACACCCCTCCCGCACTACCCCAAGATGCTACGTGCAGGGCTTTTTTTTCCTGTCCTGCAAGCGCACCGCTCCAGTGTGAAAGCACTCGGGCTTTCACACTGGGAAGGCTTGAGAGGTGCTTTTCAGGCGCTTTACACGCGCTATTATGCCTGAAAAGCGCCTCAGTGTGAAAGTAGCCTTAGTGATTTCACTACTGTGCTACTTACTGTTCACCTTGCTGGAGAGAAAGCTGTAGTGCATGAAAATCCCTGCTTTTGTATTGAGTACCGGCCATAAAGGGGGCAGCTCAGTAAATTAAATAAAGCAATTCCTACTAACATGGCTACTTCCACTCAGAGACACAAAGGTCAGTTTACTAAAGTCAAATAGACTGATCAGTTTGCAAGGGAATTTTCACCATGCTCTTTTTTCAGTACTTTTTTTTATTATAAAGGGTGATCATTTTTTAATGTTCCAACTGACATTTGAATTCCAAACACAGTGTAATAAAAGCAACAATTTGTGGTAAAAGAGCCTGTTCAGAGTAAGAGAAGCTTGCTGGCAACATATGCAGGTTATTTTAGAGACTATTCACTTAGCAAAGCGTATGTTTACTTTGCAAAGTGAATTTTGCAAAATGAAATACATGTCAACTATGAATATTCAATCATGTGCAAAGGAAATCAAAAAACAGGAGTTTGTTTAGCACATAATTGGTTAATTGAAGCTTCATCTTATTTATTAAGCTCACAGAACACTCACTTTTCACAGACAGGCAACATTCACTTTGTTAAGTGAACAGTCTCAATTCAGAAAGGTGTTAGAAATCGAGGGGAATATTGCACTGGTTGCATAAAAGCATTAGTGGTAGATCAATCCCTGACTTACCCTGCCCAGAAGTAAGCTGAGTTTTGGGTGAATTTCTACTGCAATAAGGTAAAGACATTTTTTTATTTATCATTTAGTATGCTAAAATTCAGTTAGCTTGCTAAGCTTCTTTTATCCTTTGGTGCATCTCAACGCATTTGGGGGGGGGGGGGGGGTATGTTTTGGTATGTCTCCTGAACAAGAACCTTCATGGCACCAGATTTTATTTTAATGAAAACTGTGACTGAAAATTACTTTTGAAATTACATGAGTTGTACCTGTTGATCTGCAATCTTTTCTTCGCTATATCCAAGTCCAAAACGATCACTTCCAGTGCTCAGAGGTCTGCCACTGCTGAATAGGACTGTGCAACAATTTCAAATGCTAGGCAGATACAGCCTTGTCTGAGCGGTCAGAAAAAAGGGGATGGAGTGCTGAAGTTACACTCTGCAGAGCTCAGTGAGAGGAGCTCTAAGAGCTGATTGGAGGGAAGGGACACACCCCCCTCCATACAGCACACAGTAACAGACCAGAGGCTGTAAATCAGCTGGAGCTCCGTCCCCTGTCACCTTTTCTCATGGTGTCAGTAAAACTGATCAGAAGTGATGCATGCAGATAGCAGGAGAATGAAGCAGCAGACAGATATAACACTTAATGCTCTTAATTGAGACAAGTATACACTATAGAGGGAGATGCTTTGTTTATATTTCACATCTGAAATTTACAACCACTTTAAAGCCTATACAGTTATATTGAGTGAGTTTGCAAATACTTCAAACATTTTTAAATCTTAAAGCATTTGTAAAGTAAAAAAAAAATAAAATAAATAACAAACATGTTATACTTACCTGCTTTGTGCAAAGGAACTTCATAGAGTGGCCCCGATCCTCTCTCGGGTCCCCCGCCAGCACTTTTGGCTCCTCCCCTTCTCTGTGTACCACCATAGGAAGTCACTTCTTATTGTGGCTTGCCTGTGGGCTCAATCCCAAGCCGTGCTGCCTATGTCTATAAACACAGGCAGAGAAGCTCGGCCTCGCCTCCACTCCCCCCCTCACAGGATTTGACTTACAGCAGCTTTCAGTAAAACCTGTGAGAGTGGAGAGAAGAGCCGCTGCAGACAGGCACAGCGCTGGATCGAAATAAGGCTCAGGTAAGTATCCTGGGGGTACACATACTGAAAAATGTATTACCTTAATGCAAGGAATACATTAAGGTTAAAAATGTTTAGGCTTTGCAACAACTAATACGGGGAACTGAAAGTAGGCTGTGATAAAGTTCACAAAGATGTCATTTATTGGTTTATCTGTTGGTCTTGGATAAAATGTTAATTTTCTAATCCCAATTTTAGTCTTTTTATCACATGTGGGTGTTTTGTGCTTTTGTGTCCACCATCATTACTGTCAGGTTTTATAGTAATGTATTTTTCAGATATATAAAGTGTAAATGGAGACATTTTCAAGCTATAAGAATAACTGGCTTGATAGTCCTTAGCCTTGAGTTATTTTTAATAAAAAACTGTACTGATAAGAAGTCATACTCTAAATATCTCCCATATGCCAGAGATTAATTTGTAAAATTCTAATTCATTAAACAAAATGACTGAACTTTACCCTGTCAGGTCACAAATGAATAAAGCGACTGAGCTTTTCAAAATAAATCCTTAAGATACTATTATAAATGACATGAAATAAAGTTTCCAAAATCACAACTAATTAAAACATTTTTAATAATATTACTAACATTTTATTACATCAACTTCATGGTTCAATAATGCTTTGACTCATAGAGCAGTAACTAATTATTTTTGACCTAGCAGTTAACATTACATTCACATATGAGTGTGGTACAAGAACAAATGATCAAATTATGTTTTATGTAAGGCAAGTACAGGCAGTCCCCAGGTTACGAACAACCTGTAGGTTGTTCTTAAAGCAGAGTTCCACTCAAAAATGGAACTTCCGCTCTTCGGATTCCTTCCCCCCTCCGGTGTCACATTTGGCACCTTTCGGGGGGGGGGGAGCAGATACCTGTCTAATCCAGGTATTTGCTCCCACTTCCAGGCATAGATCTCTGCGGCGATCTACATCATATATACTTAAAGGAAGCTCAAAAGCTCCATCCCCTTGAGTCAATTTAAATGGGTAGCAAGGATCATTAGTAGTAATGCTGACACCCGAGAGATCAGACTAACAGAAATGGAGGACAGGCTGCGACAACGGGGCTATCCCAAAGACATGGTTCGTAAAGAACGTATCTGTTTATATGATAATACCAAAATCCTTATCTCGGGCCACAGAATGCTCTTCATTTCTCAATTACATCCATTTTCTCACAAAATAAATAACGTCATTAAAAAACACTGGTCCATTTTGAACAACAGTTACCCTTCGGTCCCAGAGTTTCACCATGCCCCCTGCCATCGTACTGTCGAGGGAAGAGTATTTATGATAGATTAGTAAAATCTGTACCTACTCCTCGTGTGACCTTTTTAGGTGCCAAAAACAAGGGATTGTTCCTCTGTCTTTGCTGTATACAATGCACTAGTATGATCAAGGGCAAATGTTTTTCACACCCTCAAAAGGGTTATGACATACCTATCAAAGATTATTACACCTGCCAATCCTCTTATGTCATTTATATCATCAAATGTCCATGTGGACTCCTCTATGTGGGGGAGACTACACAAAAAATAAAAGATCGTATAGCGAGACACAAATATTCCTTTAGGGATAAGTTGGATAAATTACCACTAGCCAGACATTTCATGGAAAAAGGTCATATGGTTTCTCGGGTCAGATTTATGGTGAATGATGGTGTGTCAAAAAACAGACGGGGTGGCAATGGGCAATTGGAGTTGAGAAAAAGAAAAGTGAATTGGTTACACCGCCTTGATACCCTCCAACCTAAAGGGTTAAATTCAGATTTTGATTTGTATTTATTTTTTTAATGGTATACTTTTATTATTTTTCCTTGTCAATGTGTTCATTATCACAAATACATTTTTTCTTTTTCTATTTTTTTATAGGATTCCTGATCGATCTATATAATCTGTGAAGTGTAGGAATACTGTTACACCTGTTGATCTTTTGTTCCAAGATTGTATTAAATTGTATATTTCATCATATGTTTTTTTTTTTATTATGATTCATTAATTATTGATTCCAGACAGACTGTTTGATTGCTTAATAGATTACAGATGAGTTCTCTATATATATTGTACCATTCATGTGGTCATTCATAGGCATGACGTTTTGAAGAAGGGTGTGATCTGTATTAGCCCGAAACTGTTACTACTATGACTGCCTGTATATTTCGGATGTTTTAATTTTTTTATTAAAACAATTTTTTGTGCAGCAAAAAAAAATATATATATATTTGCAACTTTCGTGAGCTGAAATATTGTAATTAGTTGGGCTTATGATATATAGACTGTTCTGTACATTTCAGAGGGAGGATGTGGTTCTTTTTTTGCCTTAAGTGTCACTGTTACATACAAGATTCAATTCACCACCAACATCATGGAACATATGCATCATTTCACCTTCTGTACCTTTATTTATACTTTCTTCTGCCTTAGAGAAAATATAGGTACAATAGTGTGCATACCTTAGCTGCAAACTATCCTAATTAAAGTCAACTTGACAATTGTGTACTTAGTCTTCATAACAGGTCCTAGATAAGGAAAGGTACAGGTAAATGTGAATGACTTGCTTTTCTTGCTCTTCATTTTTATTTTCTAGGATTTTTGTACAGTCATCATACTAATCAGCAGTTCATTGCATATATAGATCTATTCCCCTCAGTCCCTGTCCCCTGACAGTTCTCACAATCAAATGTCCAGTATAGAAATTTTAGTAAGAGGCCCAATATGCTATTGCTATGCTTTTGCATTGTGAGAGAAAGCTTGAGAACCTAAAGAAAGCTCATGTAGACACAGAAAGAACATACAAACTCCATATTACGCGAGATGAGATTTGATCCCAAGACCCAAACCTACAGGGCAAATTGCTAACCACCTATCACCTCTTTTATTTCAGATTTTTAGAATCTTATTATATGCCCCCTATTTTTCTTAGCACACTAGGTCTACATTTTATTTCTACAAAATGCCTATTTTAATATAAGATTATTATTATGGTTTCTGTTTATGCATTACCACTGGTTTTACCATGCTACTTAAGCCTATTTTGCAGTTCTTGGAACCATTCTACTCTAAGTACTAAGTGCTTGATTTACCAAGGCAAATAGATGTTCACCTTGCAAGGGAATTTTCGCCAGAGCTTAAAGAAGGTGCTGAAATTTCACTTTGCAAAGAATGGCCTATCATATGCAAGGAAAATGTAATACATGCAATTTTGTTTGCACGCAATCGATAAAGGAAGTCAGCAGAGCTTCTCCTCATTCACTACCCTCTGGGGGAAATTCCCTTGTAAAAGTGCAACTTCCCCTGCAAAGTGAACAGTATATATACCTTTAGTAAATCAACCCAAACTGTACATGGCTTTCTCTGATCAATCCCGCTCTTGCTTAGGGTATTTAGTACTCGTAGAAGTTATTTTTTGTTTTGTAAGGTCATAATGTTTTTTTAAGGTCATCCAATTCAAACAGTTGAAATTAAATGGATTTCTTTTTAGTTCAGTTTGTTTTTATTGTTTATTATGTGCATCTATTTAAACTTGAATCTACAGTACATCTAATTTTCAATAAATGCACATAACAAACAATTGTAACAATACTAACTGTATAATTCACATAGTTGAAATTGTCCAAACTAGGCCTGAATGTATAAGTTTACTCCCGTTCACACCAGTGCGACTTGTCATGCAATTTGATAATTCCAAATCGCATGACAAGTCGCACCCTATTGTCAGCAATGGAACTGTTCAAATCGGTGCAACTCTGACTTTGCGATGCCGCATCGATTGCAAAAAAAGGTTCCCGCACCTGCATGAAGTGGCACAGATGTCAGCCAAGTAGCACCTGAAATCGCACTGACCTACTACTTTGAAATCGTGCTACTTCAAGTGAAGTAGCACGATTTCAAAGTAGCATCAATGTGAACCAGGGATAAAACTATTTCTTCAGGCCACTGTATCTGGTGTATTCTAATATCCCTATAATGTTCAGTAATATTACATTGTCCCATTTCTTTTCCTGCATGTTTTTGAGTTTGTATCACTGCAAATCTTCCTCCACAGAATTATTAAAGTTCCTCTTTTTAAATTTGGTTTCAATCTAAGTAATAGTTATTTTACGGCTTGCTCTTTTTACTTTTTTCCTTACATTATTTTCAACTTTTTTATTAATAAGATGACAGTAACGGCATTCTATTTTGTAAGAATGTGATAAACAGAGGCAACTATTCTTTCTTGAAATGAATAATGAAAATACAAAGCAATGTCTGGAAAATGAAAAAATGTAGAGCTGAACTTTTATGTGTATTGTAAAACATGAGTTATAGTTAAACATGAAAAGGTAAGCTGTATAGGAGTTGACAAAAATCAGTAATAGATTCCTGAGTAGGTTAGGTTTACTGGAGATTGAGAGAAAATGTTGCATCTCAGGCATGTAATAATAAATATTCTAGTTAGTTCCATAAGGAAGTCATAAAATCATGTATAATGATTTTTTATTAACTATCTTATCGGGTATGAAAAGCTTTTACTTTTACTTGTACAAATCAGATGCTATAGAATGAGTAGAATGAGTTTCTGGATGCCATTATGTCACTAGCCATAGGTGATGTGCTAGATGTTGCCACCAATATGACAACTTCTTTAGCTGTGGCCATGTTCACTATGGAGTAAGAAATTCAATTTGTAGAGTTTATAGTTCTTGGAGCTATAGTTTTGAAGACTGTACTTGTCCATAGTGTGCTAATGTGAGCAGGAATTTTGGAAAAAACTAGCAGATTATGTTTTACCCTACAGCCATGTCCCCATCAATGGGCAATGACAATAAAGTGGTGTTCCGGCCGAAATTACACTTTTTACATAAAAATACCCCTATAATACACCAGCTTAATGTGTTCTAGTGAAGTTAGTCTGTAAACTAAGGTCCGTTTTGTTAGGTTATTACAGCATTTTGAAAGTTTATAAACTAGCAGCAGACTGTGGGCATCTGAAGCCAGACTGTATTTCTTCCTGGATTTAATCCTTGCAGATCTCACACATGCTCATTGCTGCACAAGGGGTGTAATAGGTTTCAGGTCAGGTTTCCATAGCAACGGCAGTGTCAGAGGAAGTTGCCACCCCTTATCTATGCTAACCTCCCCTCCTCCCTCCAGGAACCAGGAAATACACACACACACAGCGGCTACTTTTTTCTGTACAGCTGTTCATTTAAAAAAATAAAAATAATCTCAGCAACACAATTAATTTATGCATCTAGATGTATTGAAGATGACTTTATGAAGTTCAAACTGCGCATATTAAAAATAAATAGGGCTTGTGTTTTGGTGTTATATGGGATGGGATGGTGGGAGTATTTAAAAAACTGCTTATTTACAACTATTTGCACGAACAACTTTCTCTATATTACATAGATAATTGTGTTAAAATTGAGAAAATATTCCCCCATCACATCACATCGCCCCCAGCAAATCACATCGCCCCAGTACATTGCATCATCCCCGCACATCACATCAGCACATAGCATCGCATCACCCCCAGCACATCGAATCACATCAACACATCGAATCGCATCACCCCCAGCACATCGCATCACCCCCAGCACATCGAATCGCATCAACACATCGAATTGCATCACCCCCAGCACATCGCATCGCATTGCCCCCAGCACATCGCATCGCACTGCGCCCAGCACATCGAATCGCATCGCCCCAGCACATCGAATCGCATCTCCTCCAGCACATTGAATCGCATCACCCCAGCACATTGTATCGCACTGCCCCCAGCACATCGAATCGCATCGCCCCAGCACATCAAATCGCACTGCCCCAAGCACATCGAATTGCATCACCCCAGTGCATCGAATCGCATCTCCCCCAGCACATCAAATCGCATTGCCCCCAGCACATTGCATCACCCCCAACACATCAAATAGCATCAGCATATCAAATTGCATCGCTCCCAGCACATCACATCGAATCGCATCACCCCCAGCACATCGAATCGCATCGCCCTAAGCACATTGCATCACCCCAACACATCAAATCTCATGAGCTCATCGCATCGCCCCAGCACATCGAATCGCAATGCCGCCAGCACATCAAATCGCATCGCCCCAGCACATCGAATTGCATTGCCCCAGCACATCGAATCACATCGCCCAAAGCACTTAGCATCACCCCCAACACATCAAATCGTATCGACCCAGTACATCGAATTGCATATCCCCCAGCACATTGAATTGCAATGCTCCCAGCACATTGCATCACCCCCAGCACATTGAATCGCATCGCCCAGAGCACATTGCATCACCCCCAACACATCAAATCACATCAGCACATTGAATCGCCTCACCCCCTGCACATCGCATCGAATCGCATCGCCCCCAGCACATCGCATCAGCACAGTGGGGTGGGATGGGATGAGGTGGGGTGGGGTATCAATCTATATCTATATCTATACACACACACACATACACACACAAAATCCTAAAAAACAAAAGACAGCCAGAGATTTGTGGCAAAAGCAGAGGGTGAGGGTTGTGTGTTTTCTTCTTTGTACTTATGATCGCTGTGATTAGTTAACAGGGGGTAAACACATGATTATCATTTTCAGTTAACTAATCATAACAAGGCTCTTGACATTTGGGGATTCTAGAGCTGGCTGAAGCTTGCATATGACACCAGCAGAAGTTTGTTTGTGGTATTGCAATATGCTTCTAGAACAGATGTGATGTGACATCCAGGTGTAAGCATGTCTAGAACTGCTTCAGTGTAATAACCATGGAGATTTCAGATAAGATATCCAAGCCATTTCTGTTGGATCTTTAAACTCCAAGGGGCAATGGCTCTCCTTCAGGGAGCTCCTGGATCACCAAATTTCTCAACAATCTATACCTTTAACCTTTGAAGAAAGAGCTATACTTAAAGTGGAGGGCCACCCTAAAAATACATTTCACCTTATTATCTTCTTTTTAATGTACTAATAAACATTTATTTAAAAACATTTTTTTCACTTGCTCCCAGCACATTGCATCACCCCCAGCACATCAAATCGCATCGCCCAGAGCACATTGCATCACCCCCAACACATCGAATCGCATCAGCACATCGAATCGCCTCACCCCCAGCACATCGCATCGAATCGCATCGCCCCCAGCACATCGCATCAGCACAGTGGGGTGGGATGGGATGGGGTGGGGTGAGATGGGATGAGGTGGGGTGGGGTATCGATCTATATCTATATCTATATCTATATCTATCTATATCTATGCACACACATACACAAAAAAAAATTCTAAAAAACAAAAGACAGCAAGAGAATTGTGGCAATAGCAGAGGGTGAGGGTTGTGTGTTTTCTTCTTTGTACTTATGATCGCTGTGATTAGTTAACAGGGGGTAAACACATGATTATCATTTTCAGTTAATTAATCATAACAAGGCTCTTGAAATTTGTGGATTCTAGAGCTGGCTGAAGCTTGCATGACACCGGCAGAAGTTTGTTGGTGGTATTGCAATATGCTTCTAGAACAGATGTGATGTGACATCCAGGTGTAAGCATGTCTAAAACTGCTTCAGTTTAATAACCATGGAGATTTCAGATAAGATATCCAAGCCATTTCTGTTGGATCTTTAAACTGCGAGGGGCAATGGCTCTCCTTCAGGGTGCTCCTGGATCACCAAATTTCTCTACAATCTATACCTTTAAGCATTGAAGAAATAGCTATACTTAAAGTGGAGGGCCGCCCTAAAAATAAATTTCCCCTTTATTATCTTCCTTTTAATGTACTAATAAACATTTATTTCAAAAAATGTTTTTTCACTTGCTCCCAGCACATTGCATCACCCCCAACACATCGAATCGCATCAGCACATCGAATCGCCTCACCCCAGCACATCGAATCGCATCGCCCCCCAGCATATCGCATCAGCACAGTGGGGTGTGATGGGGTGGGGTAAGATGGGATGAGGTGGGGTGGGGTATCGATCTATCTATATCTATCTATATCTATACACACACACACATACACAAAAAAAATTCTAAAAAACAAAAGACAGCAAGAGAATTGTGGCAAAAGCAGAGGGTGAGGGTTGTATGTTTTCTTCTTTGTACTTATGATCGTTGTGATTAGTTAACAGGGGATAAACACATGATTATCATTTTCAGTTAACTAATCATAACAAGGCACTTGAAATTTGTGCATTCTAGAGCTGGCTGAAGCTTGCATGACATCGGCAGAAGTTTGCTTGTGGTATTGCAATATGCTTCTAGAACAGATGTGATGTGACATCCAGGTGTAAGCATGTCTAGAACTGCTTCAGTGTAATAACCATGGAGATTTCAGATAAGATATCCAAGCCATTTCTGTTGGATCTTTAAACTCCAAGGGGCAATGGCTCTCCTTCAGGGTGCTCCTGGATCACCAAATTTCTCTACAATCTATATCTTTAACCACTGAAGAAAGAGCTATACTTAAAGTGGAGGGCCACCCTAAAAATAAATTTCACCTTATCTTCCTTTTAATGTACTAATAAACATTTATTAAAAAAAAAAAAAATCACTTGCCTGGAAAACCCTGTTGCTAGGCAGACTTCCTAATCTGCCTTCTTCCTATTCCGCGGTAATCTACCTCTCTTCCTTACTCGCATTGCCTCATGGGAAATGAGTGTCATAAATTCCCATGAGTCTGTGGGCATGACTGTGCTGAAAAAACTTGTTATTTGCAGGCAGGAAATGACGCAATTTGAGGTGGATCACAGCGCCATTTTAAATAACAAAGCCCTTTTTTGCCAGAACACATGTGGATGTCCTGTATTCCTCTACCTCTATTCTCCACTGTATTCCTCTACCTCTATTCTCCACTATATTCCTCTACCTCTACTCTCCACTGTATTCCTCTACCTCTATTCTCCACTGTATTCCTCTACCTCTATAATCCACTGTATTCCTCTACCTCTATTATACACTATCTTCCACCAAATTCATCTTTTATGCACCATCACATTCTCTATCCTTCATCTTTCATTTTCGTCCTCTCCCTCCTCATTCAGCCACTATCTTTCATCGTTCTCCACCTCTATCGTACATATGCTAACCTCCTCCATTTTCCTTCACCTTCAAACATTATCCACCATCTCATCCACTATCTTGCTCTGTCCTCCATAGGATAATTGCAGAATAACCCGTGTCTAATAGAAAAGCAGATAACTGTTTTGAAATAGTCAAATATAAATAACATTTCTACTAAATTTTCTTGTAATGGAACAGATACTAGTATGCAGACAAGAAACTGATACCCCAATAGAATGTTGTTTATGCTCACCTCTTTCACTACACCATGGTGAATGAGCAGCTTGCAGTGAGCCAATGAGAAGAGAGAGGGGGCGAGGCTGAGCCACGGCTCCATGTCTGAATGGACACACAGAGCAGTGCCTCGGGAGTGAGAACTTGGCATGAGGGTGGAGCCAGGAGCACCGTCTGTGAACCCAAGATGAGGAGAATCGATGCTACTCTGTGCAAAATCACTACACAGAGCAGGTAAGTATAACATGTTTGTTTTTTAAGAAAAAACACTTGACCCTAAAAATAACACTTTAAAGCACAAAGGAAGTGACTAATATAACTAGGTATGAAATAGTATTATAGAACACCAATATTGCATGCCACAGCCACATGTCACTGACCATGCAACAAGTATACTGGTTTCCCTAACTTTACTTTTACCTAACTTTCCTAATGAAAACAACTTCTGGTGAATAAGTTTGTACAAAGTCTTAGAATGTTGTTGTTGGCCATGCCTGAAAATGCTGTGACTCATTTTTGATTGCTCCCCAACAAAGCTCCTACAGCCACTGTAGTATTGTGAATCGTTATGCAACCACCTTGTCTGTGTAGTTTTGTAGCACTCTGAAATTTAATTTCATTCTATAAGTTCCATAGTAGTCTACTATATTTAGGATACAAAAAGCTTCAGCAACCTTTTTCATAACTAATATATAACTAAATATACTCCTAAGCTGTACCGATCTATGGGTCACATAAGCCCAAGGATTACTGTTATGCTCTAGCACAATGCAAAGGTTTGGCAAGAATTCCAATTTTTGGGAAAGCCTAGTTATCCCAGAGGGGAGGTAAAGCAGACACAAGCACACCAATTTCCCAAGGCACTTCTCAAGTATGACATTAAAACAAAGACAAATATACATTGCAAGGGAAACATGCTCAGCTGGTATTGGCAGCAGTAACCATACGCAGGCACGGACACCCAGGAACAGTACAAGCAGGTTTGTCTTACATTTTTATTCAGCAAAGCAACAAACACAGCTGTCAGTGCAGGAGGCCTTTGTTCAGCAAGATTTTAGCATGAACAAACAAAACACCTGCTTATCTGAACCACTGACTAAACTCAGGTCAGTTCTTGATTACCATGGTTTATCCTAAAAGGTCCTCAAAACAAACAGGGAGCTCTTGTACATTTTCCTGTCACCACCTAACATTTTCATCCAGCAGCAGGCTTTCACAAGAGAGTGAGTGCAAGAGAACTGAACAGCAGTGTGTTCACATACAGTATACAAAGGCCTATGGACAATAGAGGTTAACTACTTCAATACAGGGCACTTTCACCCCCTTCCTGCTCAGTCCAATTTTCAGCTTTCAGCACTGACACACTCTGAATGACAATTGCTCCGTCATGCAAAACTGTACCGGAATGAGATTTGGATAATTTTTTTGACTCAAAAAGAGCTTTCTTTTAGTGGTATTTAAAAAGTGTGTTTTCTTCATTTCTGTTATATAATGTTGCACATAAATAATCTTTCTTCATAAATTTAGGCCAAACTGTATACTGCTACATTTCTTTGGTAAAAATAACTAAAATCGGTGTATAATATTTAGTCTGTAGGAAAGTTATAGAGTCCACAAACTATGGTATGTATCTGAACATCGATCAATCCTGATGTGCTGATGGCCTCATTTCTTGAGACCCAAAAATGCCAGGAGAGTACAAGTATCCCCCAAATGACCCCTTTTTTGGAAATAAGACACTCCAAGGTATTTCGTAAGAGGCATGGTGAGTTTTTTGAAGTTGTAAATTTGTGTCACAATTTTTGGGAAAATTAAAAAATTAAAAAAAAATTGTACTGCTGTACTGCACTGTCATCAGTGCAGTACAGCATCATCATAAAACTGGTGATCGATCATGGACACTGACTGGTGACAGCTTTTTAATTTTCTTTTATTCTTATTCAATTTTTTTCCTTTTTTGCGATTCTTTTTTTTTAACACACTGTAGGTAGAGCAATAAAGTGTTACCATATTAACACTGTAATACTCTGGGGAAGTGATCAGGGTTTTTTATTTTATATTATGATTAAGATTGCCTATACCAGTGAATTTCATTGGTATAAGCAACCATTTTTACTAAATGAAATTAATTCATTCAGTGTGTATTGTTGTGATTGGCCACAGCTAATCACATGGTACAGATGGGCTTTGATTGGCCCTGTCTGTACCATGTGATCACTGTGACCCATCACAGCTAGCAACACAATTGTACACAATGAATGGCATGAATCATAGCCATTCATTGTATACAATTGTCATGTGATCTGCTATGATTGATCACAGCTATCACATGGTACCAGCAGTGGACCGGTACACTGATCAGTCATCGGGTGTGTCCGACAGTATGACAAGGTCCCACACATACATCATTTGACTAAAGGCTGTACAGGAAGTGGTTAATAATGAGATCTGGCTACCAGGTAATATTTGGACCTATGAATTTGGTTTTATCCCACCTAAAGCTCTACAAAGACTCTGGGCTACAGGAACTAGAACAGAACTTGTTACTATTATAAGGAAAAAAGGAAGGGGTTTCTCCATAACAGCCACAAACGCTGGTGCCCTTCACTACGTGTATATGAGAAACCTAGGTGACACATACACACCATCCACAATCCCTGGCAGCCAGTGCCTCACAATATACTATATGTATAAAAGAAAATAAAATAAATTAAGCAACAGTATCATGGTATTAAGAATATTGTAGGAGCCACATAAAATAGAGAGAAAATGATTAATTTTGATATTTATTTCTAAATCATTATGTGTCAGGACTGAAATAAGAAAAACATCTTTAAAAATGAAGTACAGAGTAAAAGGTTACAGATATTTGATGCAGTATACTTTCTTTCTCTCTCTGCTTTACTAATTACTAGAGGAGAGGAGAAATATGAACAAATTGTCTCTGTAAGGTATCTTCCACAACAGTAGTACCTAAAGCTGAACTTCCGCCATAAAAACTTAAATATATTTCTATAAAAACAAAGTGATGCTCTGGATGGCTGCACACCTTGTGGACTTTATTTATCAAATTCAGGTACTAAAATATAAAATCACAGTGAGGGAAGGAAAGATATTTGACATGTTTTGTGCTATATTCCTCAATAGCCACAAAGGATAGAAATACACTTTGTGTGCACAAAATGCTTTCAAAAATCCAGTTTTTACCTTGTAAAATTGGTGTTGACATAATCACTACATAGCATAAAGCCTGTGCATGGACCTGAGCTGTGAGAGGGACCCAACAGGGCCACCCAATACAGGCTGCGTTCAAAAAACTACAGGAGGGGGGTAGGCACAAGACCATTCACCTTGTTCAAGGAGAGTGCGCAGCAGTGACCAGTCTTTATTATAGGAAGCACTTGAGCAAAGTTTCACACTGTACAAATCTAGGAATACACAAAGCACACCAAAATTTAGGTAAGAATGTCTCATGCCTCTTGTATTTAAAAAATAATTGCTTATCTCAGAGCTCAGCTTTAAATTCAGTTGTTAGGACTCCATCACAATGTATGTTCCTAAAGCCTGATACACACTGACATTTTTTTTTACTTCATTCGACCAAGCGGGCTGAATGAAAAAAAAACTGAGGAGCTCATGAGGAGTTCGCTGCACTAACTATGCAATGATAGTACAGCAATCACCTCGCTAAGATATTGTGTTCTGACAGGTGGATTGCTCCCCCACCAGAACACACCAGTCAGCAAGCGCTGATCGGATGCCTATCAGCTGCTG
This sequence comes from Lithobates septentrionalis, assembly GCA_037952835.1. NCBI lineage: Eukaryota > Metazoa > Chordata > Amphibia > Anura > Ranidae > Lithobates > Lithobates septentrionalis. Next base: position 2,346,519 of record JBBDGP010000504.1, read on the forward strand.
TTTTTCCAGCATGCCCATTCAACAGAAGGCAGATGTTCGGCCGGCTTGTGTTAAATAGGCTGTACACACAGGCTGAATGTCGGCCGGTTTCTATTGAACAGAGCGATACCAGCCAATATTCAGCCTGTGTGTATCAGGCTTTAGCTCTTTTTACAAACTCATTGCTACAAAGCTCTATATTGTGCCCTTATTACCACGGAGGTCTATATTATGCCTCTACCTCGCAGTGGGCCAAGATACACGGTCTGTGGGGTCATAAGGACCAAAATTGGGCACAACACACCTAAAAGAAAGTGGAACACCTATTTTTTCATCTGATGGATGCACAGAAATATATAGCACATATCATTGGAGTGAAGCAAGTGGCTTTTTAGTATGACTTCACAGGTTCATAGTACTTGAGTTCCACCAATTTTGATCTCCGCATTTACATAAGAAAAAATGAAAAGATGATTAAATATAAAAGGACTGAAGCACAGTTTAAAACACTGGGGGGTTGTTTACTAAAGGCAAAGCTTTGTGAATGTGGTGATAATTTTGTTTGAAAAGAATACCCAATCACATGCAACAAAAAAATTAAAAATCCCTCGAAAAGTAAAACTTTCCTTGAAAAGTGAACAGCCTACTTTTTGAGGATGCCTATTTAGGAAAAAGCATGTTGTGTGGAGCTGCTCTGTGATGTAAACTTGCATGCTGGCCAATCCTACGACAGTGCTCTATATACTCTTTACTGTTTGTTCCTACTGAACATGTGAGTGCAATACTTTTTAAATAAATTTGTGTTTTATCCTTTGTTTCATTTGGTCATTATCTGTGCAATCAACTGTGGGCTAAGGAGACAAATATCCTCTGTTGTTATCATAATGGAGCTGATTACCATGACCCTCATTTTATTATTATTATTCAAAGAGCTCACTCCACACTCCAAAGACATTCTGGTAGGTTAATTGGATCCTGTCTAAATTGTCCCTAGTATGTATGAATGTGAGTTCGGGACCTTAGATTGTAAGCTCCTTGAGGGTAGGGACTGATGTGAATGTACAATGTATATGTAAAGCGCTGCGTAAATTGATGGCGCTATATAAGTACCTGAAATAAATAAATAAATAAAGAGCTCTGTGGTCTTTTCTCTGGTAAAAGGCTGTGCATGAGGGAGCAGCACCTGAACACTGGAAGCACTTTTTCGTTTAAATGTCACTTAAAGCACCTTGAGTCCCTGGTGAACTTTTGAAATAATTTTTGGACTTTTTGGCACATATGCATTTATGCTTTGCTCTTATTATTCCTGTTTATGTTTGTTGGTTTTGTTTCACTTTGTGATTGCATTTAAAGGGGACATGTACACTTATTTTTGTTTTATTTTATTGAACAGCCTATTTGCCTTAATTAATCAACCCTGTGAAAAGAATGTGTTTCATTTATTTTTAATAGGTAATCTGTTAAATGCCAATTTTGCAGTGTCAGTATTCCACTTGTATCATCCACCCATACTGTTTATTGGAGCTGAGAGTCAATGTCTTAAAAAAATAAGTTATTCAGAAACTTGGTCTCTGCTTCAAGCTTCTCATATTTAGTTCTTTCATTTCCATTCATAGAAAGCCGGCAATCCATTCTTAATAGAGTCAACAGTATAAATAGGAATTCACACTACAGCGTCTGGAAAAGGTGTAATTTAGGCCATAAAACTGTGTATGAGCAGCTTGCTAAACAGGAAAGAAAGAGTTGCCTGCAAACTTGTCAGTGAAGTTGGGTGAGGTGTGTGAATAGAAAGCCTTGGAAACTACAGCCAGTTGAGGTATAATGATCGCCTGTTTAGTGTATGATCAGGCCCCACATGTTAGATCTGTTGGTCTTAAACACTGCAGTCTGTCCTAATAGTAATACTATAGAAACATTGTGTAGTGCTCTTAAAATATCTAACCACCCTTACTGAGTTCTCATCTTCCTTTACATACATTTCAGACACATAAAAAGTGCAATTAAATACAAAAGTGTAATGTGCTAAAAAGCATAAAATGAATAAAGTGCATGGTCCCTTTAAGAACCCTTCATGTAGCTCTCTAATATATTACACTTGAAAAACGAAAGTGCTAGTACGAATTTAACAACTGTGCCAGAACACACAATTACACATATAAAGTCTATAATTGTCCATAAAAAGTTAATAAAAAAATCAGTTGTGCTTTACACCTATTGAATGTACTCTTGTATATCCTGCTGGCAGTGAATCAATCCATCTCCATTGTGAAACCACCTGTGTCCCTTTTGCATGGAAGCTCACCTCTTTTGGTGGACCCCCTCCCCCCTTTTTTTTTTAGGCAAGATCAGTCACAGCTCTGTTTGTTTTCTTCTCATGCAGATGTGTAATGAGGCACTCAACTGCTCCTCGGTTGTTCTCACCATGCAGTTTATTTTACTAGCCCGGTTTCTTTTTATGAAGAGGTAGGTAAAACCTTGGACAGAGGGGTGGCTGTGGACGTGGTATACTTGGATTTTGCAAAAGCGTTCAACACAGTTCCCCACACGTGGCTAATCTGTGAGGTAAAGTCTACAGGCTTGGAAATAACAGTTTGCAAATGGATAGAATGTGGAAAAAGGCAAGAAGCGACAATCTAAGTGCAGTATCATTAAAAATTTAATAGGATTATATAAAAGAACAACAGCCAAATGGCTACTCACAAAGATGGGGTTAATAAAAGCAAGGACAAGTGGTGGGCCCAGGGACGTCCTCCTCAGATGTTGAAAAAATGCATGGTGCAGGTTCACATGGAGGCGCTGTCAGCACTGTGATGTACGGGTGGTCCGTGGGGTACCTGCTGGGTGCTGGGCTGCAATAGCGATGGAAGTGTCCGCAGGGAGAGCCGGCATCTAACGGACATTAGGAGCCAGAACCGTTGCAGAGGACCGAAACCGGAAGGAGACAGGCGTGAAACGCAAGCACTGATCCAGGAGCCAAAAGGCGGAAGTGACGTGTGGACGTGTCAGATGACGCGTTTCAATGCTTCCGCATTTTCTTCAGATCTAATAGGCTGATGCAGCAGGTGTCCTTTATATGGGAGCTGTGGAATCAGTTACTAGGCAACAAGTAAAATTGAACACAACATACTGAGTGCAATGGGAATGAGATAAAGGAATTGAGTTCAAAACACCAGGAGAATGTGAGAATGAAATATAAGAGGGTAGAAGAAAGGAGAGAAGAAGAAAAAGATATTTAGATAGAAAAGAAAAAAGGAAAAATCAAAAAATAATGAAAATGAACCAAAAAATATATATATATAAAAAAAGAAAAAAATATATATATAAGAAAAAGATGAAGATGATAATAAAAAAAATCATAATGGTGAAAAATAAGAAATATATACAGGAAAAAATATATATATGAAAAAAAATATATATATAAAAAAATATAAATAATATTGAAAAATATAAAAAATATATATATATATAAAAAGGAAAAGAAAAAGAAAAAGAAAAAAGAAAAAGAAAGAATGTATATATAAAAAATATATATATATATAAAAGGTAAAGAAAAATTCAAGAAAAAAATTGAGAGAAATTTTTTTTAAGAAAATATCAATAGATCGATAGAAAAATAAATAAATTATAAATAAAAAGAAATGGTAAAGCTAAAAAGGGGTAGAAAGGGGAGCTATTGATTAAAAAAAAAATATATTGGCTATTGTAGTCGCAAACGTATAAATATAGGAAACGTATATGTAAACAAATACAACAACAAAAAAAGGCATCCATATACACATGCAAATGGATGGATCTGGTGACCTTAAAAAATTGAGAATTCTGAAAACACCTAAAATAATTGTTGGAACACATGTAAGTGAACCTATGTGTATACATATATATACCCCCATGTACATACGCACACATGCATAAACACAATAATAATAATAATAATAAATTCCGATGGTGTGGGAGAAGTTTTACCCAAAGGTAACAAAGAAAAATATAGCTATAAACTAAAAGGGTATAGCCGGAATGAAAAAAAGGAACTAATAATGGTGTACAGTAGGGAGAGACCTGAGGGAAAAACGTGAGAGATTTGGTGGAATGATAAATAAAAAAGAAAGAAAGGGATATGAACCTACATAAAAATTATTAGACCCTAGGCCAGGGGCATACTGAACTAAATAACTGTATTGACCTCTATATCTTCGTTGAGACCATTAGGTGCCAAGCTGTTTAAAGTAAAGATCCAGAAGGTTTCTTGCCTGCAAAGGCGTTGGAATCTTTCGGCAGGGGTGAATTGGTCTGATATAGATTCAATGACCCACACATTTAAATCTGCAATATTTTGTTGGTGATGAGTGGTGAAATGTCGAGCGGTACTGTATAAGGGATTATTAGCCTGTACTGCTCTTCTGTGTTCCCCAAAACTGGCACGCAGGGTCCTGATGGTTCTGCCTACATACAACAGCCTACAGGGACAGGAGATACAGTATATGACATAGGTAGTGGAGCAATTGAAAAATGATTTTAGAGTATATTGATTCCCGTTGGTATTGAAAGTTTTCTTACCATGTGTGACATGGGAACAGGTGAGACATAATGCTTTCTTGCACCGGTACATGCCTACTAATGGAATGAGGGTAAGTTGTTTGGATATAGATGATTTTTTCTGAACTGGGATTTTACTAGGAGCAATCTTAGTCTTTACATTGGGGGCCCTCCGGTAGGCAAACTGAGGAACAATAGGAACAATGGGTAAGGAAGGTGCTAGGACCTCATTCCATTAGTAGGCATGTACCATTGCAAGAAAGCATTATGTCTCACCTGTTCCCATGTCACACGTGGTAAGAAAACTTTCAATAACAACGGGAATCAATATACTCTAAAATCATTTTTCAATTGCTCCACTACCTATGTCATATACTGTATCTCCTGTCCCTGTGGGCTGTTGTATGTAGGCAGAACCATCAGGACCCTGCGTGCCAGGTTTGGGGAACACAGAAGAGCAGTACAGGCTAATAATCCCTTATACAGTACCGCTCGACATTTCACCACTCATCACCAACAAAATATTGCAGATTTAAATGTGTGGGTCATTGAATCTATATCAGACCAATTCACCCCTGCCGAAAGATTCCAACACTTTGCAGGCAAGAAACCTTCTGGATCTTTACTTTAAACAGCTTGGCACCTAATGGTCTCAACGAAGATATAGAGGTCAATACAGTTATTTAGTTCAGTATGCCCCTGGCCTAGGGTCTAATAATTTACTGTACCCCATTATTAGTTCCTTTTTTTCATTCCGGCTATACCCTTTTAGTTTATAGGTATATTTTTCTTTGTTACCTTTGGGTAAAACTTCTCCCATACCATCGGAATTTATTATTATTATTATTATTATTATTGTGTTTATGCATGTGTGCGTATGTGCATGGGGGTATATATATGTATACACATAGGTTCACTTACATGTGTTCCAACAATTATTTTAGGTGTTTTCAGAATTCTCAATTTTTTAAGGTCACCAGATCCATCCATTTGCATGTGTATATGGATGCCTTTTTGTTGTTGTTGTATTTGTTTACATATACGTTTCCTATATTTATACTTTTGCGACTACAATAGACAATATATATATATATTTTAATCAATAGCTCCCCTTTCTACCCCTTTTTAGCTTTACCATTTCTTTATATGCTTTTTCACTTTTATTCTTATTTTTATTTTTATTTATAATTTATTTATTTTTCTATCGATCTATTGATATTTTCTTAAAATTTTTCTCTCAATTATTTTCTTGAATTTTTCTTTACCTTTTATATATACATATATTTTTTATATATACATTCTTTCTTTTTCTTTTCCTTTTTATATATATATTTTTTATATTTTTCAATATTATTTATATTTTTTTATATATTTTTATATATATATATATATTTTTTCATATATATATTTTTTCCTATATATATTTCTTATTTTTCACCATTATGATTTTTTTATTATCATCTTCATCTTTTTCCTATATATATATTTTTTTCTTATTTTTTTATATATATTTTTTGGTTCATTTTCATTATTTTTTGATTTTTCCTTTTTTCTTTTCTATCTAAATATCTTTTTCTTCTTCTCTCCTTTCTTCTACCCTCTTATATTTCATTCTCACATTCTCCTGGTGTTTTGAACTCAATTCCTTTATCTCATTCCCATTGCACTCAGTATGTTGTGTTTGATTTTACTTGTTGCCTAGTAACTGATTCCACAGCTCCCATATAAAGGACACCTGCTGCATCAGCCTATTAGATCTGAAGAAAATGGGGAAGCATTGAAACGCGTCATCTGACACGTCCACACGTCACTTCCGCCTTTTGGCTCCTGGATCAGTGCTTGCATTCCACACCTGTCTCCTTCCGGTTCCGGTCCTCTGCAACGGCTCTGGCTCCTAATGTCCGTTAGATGCCGGCTCTCCCTGTGGACACTTCCATCGCTATTGCAGCCCAGCACCCAGCAGGGACCCCACGGACCACCCGTACATCACAGTGCTGACAGCGCCTCCATATGAACCTGCACCATGCACTTTTTCAACATCTGAGGAGGACGTCTCTGGACCCACCACTTGTCCTTGCTTTTATTAACCCCATCTTTGTGAGTAGCCATTTGGCTGTTGTTCTTTTATATAATCCTATTAAAATTTTTTAATGATACTGCACTTAGATTGGCGCTTCTTGCCTTTTTCCACATTGTTTTTTCAGAGTTGTCTGCTTCCACTCTCAAGTGAGCTGCCGCTGGTGCTTAGTATCAGATTCCTGTGATTTACATATTTTCAGTGACTATCATTTTTTATATATATATTCTTCATTGACTATCATCCCCTGGACGGTTTTGCAGAGTCCCTATATATATATTTTTACCATTTCTGATCTTGCATATTCAAGTCACATTCCCCTTTTATTCTGGACTTTTTACGTTAATGTGAATTACTTCATTCTAGCTTGCTTGTATGTTCTTGCGCCATTTATCCTTTTTGTTTGTAAATGGATAGAAAACTGGCTAAAAGAGAGAATTCAGAGAGTAGTGGTTAATGATTCTTACTCTGAATGGTCTAAGGTTATCAGTGGTGTACCCCCAGGGTGCTGGGACCCTTACTTTTTAATATCTTTATAAATTATATTAGGTCTGGAATTGAAAGTAACATTTCTGTCTTTGCAGATGACACCAAGCTATGCAGTGGAATAACGTCCTTACAGGATGTCTCCAATTTACAAGCCAACCTCAATAAACTGTCTAATTGGGCGACTATGTGGCAGATGAGGTTTAATGTTGAGAAATGTAAAGTTATGCACTTGGGGGCTATAAATATGCATGCATCATACATACTAGGAGGAGTACAACTGGAGGAATCCGTGGTGGAGAAGGATCTGGGGGTTTTGGTAGATCATAAGCTCAATAATAACATGCAATGCCAAGCTGCGGTTTCCAAAGCAAGCAAAGTCCTTTCTTGTATTAAGAGAGATATGGACTCCAGAGAAAGAGATATAATTTTGCCCCTGTTCAAATCATTAGTAAGACCTCATCTGGAATATGCAGTTCAGTTTTGGGCACCAGTTCTCAAAAAGGATATCGGAGAACTGGAGAAAGTGCAGAGAAGGGCAACCAAACTGATAAGAGGCATTGAGGGGATCAACATGTTCAAATATATAAGGGGTCCATATAGTGAACTTGGTGTTGAGTTATTCTCTTTATGGTCAACCCAGAGGACACGGGAGCACTCTTTACGTCTAGAGGAAAAGAGATTTCATCCCCAAATACGCAAAGGTTTCTTCACAGTAAGAGCTGTGAAAATGTGGAATAGATTCCCGCCAGAGGTGGTTTTGACCAGCTCAGTAGATCGCTTTAAGAAAGGCCTGAATACTTTCCTAAATGTACATAATATAACTGGATACTAACATTTATGGGTAAAGTTGATCCAGGGAAAATCTGATTGCCTCTTGGGGGATCAGGAAGGAATTTTTCCCCCTGTTGTAGCAAATTGGAGCATGCTCTGCTGGTGTTTTTTGCCTTCCTCTGGATCAACAGAGGGTATAACATTGGGTATATTGGATTGTACAATATTTTTTATTTTATTTATTTATTGTTTTTAAGGTTGAACTGGATGGACTTGTGTCCTTTTTCAGCCTGACTAACTATGTAATTATGTCAGAACTCCCAAGGAAATAAGAAAACCCACATAGTGTGTACCATCACTTTATTTAAAAACCATATGATATAATGCACTCACACTTTGCCAGTTACAGAGCACTTGTCACAGTATGCAAAATCACCAGATAATCTAAGGCTTCATGTACACCCTGCCTACATTGACAGCGGCCGCAGAAAAACGCAAAATGTGGAGAATCGTGCTGCGATTTTGCAGCAGTTTTGCCACGGTTTGCGTTTTCCCGTGGCCGGCGGTCAAAACATTCCTATCCTGAACGCAATTCTTCCGCGTTCAGGAGATTGAAGTTTACCTAACCGCAGCAGCTCCTATACTCTGCTAAAAGCCTATGTGTACATTGACACATAGGGGTTGATTTACTAAAAGTAGAGAGTGCAAAATCTGGTGCAGCTCTGCATAGAAACCAATCAGCGTCCAGTTTTTTTTTTGGTCAAAGCTTAATTGAACAAGTTGAACTTAGAAGCTGATTGGCTACCACGCACAGCTGCACCAGACTTTGCACTCTACAGTTTTAGTAAATTAACTCCAAAGGCTTTTATGGAGTTGGGTTTGGGAGCTTTGGCAAAAAAAACCCCCACCAAAACCACCTAAACTCAAGTTTAGGAACTGCTAGTGTACATGAAGTCTTACGCAGCCAGACAAAATTATCAGCCTTTCCAGTATGATTCTAAAATACTGCCCCATCTCCCTAACGTCCGAAGAAATTTCTCAGAATCTTTAAGAAACACCTACTTTATTTATTGATTTAGGTATAGCAACTGGTGAGGTAGCGCAGGGATATTTTTCCATTTATGTCCTAACAGGATAACTGTGTTTCAGAGTGTCTGTCTTCCAGTGTTATCGTATTAAGACTGACACTGCAGTCCCCACTACAAACAGAGCGAACATTATCAAAGTCCTGAAGAAGGGGGAGTTGCAATCCCCTAAAACATGTTGGATACATTTTATGTCATACACTAATGAATTTGTTTGAGAGAACGTCATAGTTAAAGCGGGGTTCCACTCAAATTTTTAACTTAATCTTATCCCCTTCAGTTAATTGCATAGTATCAAATGCCGCACAAAAATTTTTTTATCGTTGTAATTACCTTTACCAGCACTTCCTGTCTCTCCTCCCACGGGAGTAGGCATGTTTATTGCCTTTCCACAGCGCCGCACTGTCTCCTGGGAGCTTAGTGTCAGGCTTCCCAAGATTCAGTGCGGGAAACAATGATCATGCGTGTGAACAAGCTGTGAATGAACAGCATTCACCACATCCAGGAAATGAATGCTTGTGGGCTTCACATGCCCACAAGCAAGATGGAAACAGCCAGCATCACATTTTTTAAGTTATTCTTTAGTACGAAAACAGACAGAGGTGGAAATATTACATCCAAACTGTGAGTATTATTTTGGGGTTAGCAAAGTGTCTCAATGACCTAAAAAAAAAAAAAAGATTGGTCGCCGGACTCCCACTTTAACACAATGCTATTATTTTCCAGAATATATAAGGTCATATATACGGTGGATATAAGAAGTCTACACACCCCTGTTAAATAGTCAGGTTTCTGTGATGTAAAAAAATGAGACAAAGATAAATCATTTCAGAACTTTTTCCACATTTATTGTGCCCTATAAACTGTATAACTCAGTTGAACAACAAACTGAAATCTTTTAGGTGGTGGGAAGTAAAAATAAAAAAAATAAAATAATATGGTTGCATAAGTGTGCACACTTAAACTAATACTTTGTTGAAGCACCTTTTGATGTTATTACAGCACTCAGTCTTTTTGGGTATGAGTCTATCAGCATGGCATATCTTGACTTGGAAATATTTGCCCACTCTTCTTTGCTAAAACACTCCAAAGCTGTATAATTGCGAGGGCATCTCCTGTGCACAGCCCTCTTCAGATCACCCCACAGATTTTCAATCGGATTCAGATCAGGGCTCTGGCTGGGCCATTGCAAAACTTTAATCTTCTTTTGGTGAAGCCATTCCTTTGTTGATTTGGATGTATGCTTTGGGTCGTTGTCATATTGAAATATGAAGTTCCTCCTCATGTTCAGCTTTCTAGCAGAAGCCTGTAGGTTTTGTGGCAGTATTGACTGGTATTTGGAACTGTTCATAATTCCCTCTACCTTGACTAAGGCCCTGTTCCTGCTGAAGAAAAACAGCCCCAAAACAGCATGATGCTGCCACCACCATGCTTCACAGTGGGTATTGTCTTCTTTTGGTGACGTGCAGTGTTGTTTTTGCACCAAACAAATCTTTTGAAATCATGGCCACTTCAACCATGGTTTTATGAGACCAGAACACATTTTCCCACATGCTTTTAGGAGATTTCAAACGTGTTTCTGCAAAATTTAGCCCAGCTTGGATGTTTTACTTCGTAAGAAAAGGCTTCCTTCCTTCTTGCCACTCTACCCCATAGCCCAGACATATGAAGAATACGATAGATTGTTGTCACATGTACCACACAGCCAGTACTTACCAGACATTCCTGCAGCTCCTTTAATGTTGCTGTAGGCCTCTTGGCAGCCTCCCTGACCAGTTTTCTTCTTGTTTTTTTCATCAATTTTGGAGATACTTCGAGTTCTTGGTAATGTCACTTTTGTGCCATATTTTCTCCACTTGATGATGACTGTCTTTACTGTGTTCCATGGTATATCTAATGCCTTGGAAATTCTTTTGTACCCTTCTCCTGATTGTTACCTTTCAACAATGAGATACCTCTGATGCTTTGGAAGCTTTCTGCAGACCATGGCTTTTGCTGTAGGATGCGACTAAGAAAATGTCAGGAAAGATCTACTAGAACAGCTGAATTTTATTTGGGGTAATCAGAGGCACTTTAATTGATGACAGGTATGTGCTGACTCCTATTTAACATGAGTTTGATTATTAATTTTTTATTTTTACTTCTCCCCCTAAAAGATTTCAGTTTGTTTTTCAATTGAGCTGTACAGTTTATAGGTCACATTAAAGGTGGAAAAAGTTCTGAAATGACTTATCTTTGTCTCACTTTTTTTACATCACCTGACATTTTAACCTGACCTAACCTGACATTTTAACAGGGGCGTGTGGACATTTTATATCATATATATATATATATATATATATATATATATATATATATATATATATATATATATATATATATATATTAGGTCAGATTGAAAGGATCAATAAACAATGCATTACACATCATAAAATAGTGAAATTGGGGACAAAAAAAAAAGGAAAAAGAATATTTTACAATATCTGTTTTTTAAAGGCTTAGTCCACCTAATCAGAAAAAAAGTCAAAAGTTAAACTGACACCATACACCCTCCCCACCCCAGTCTCTGCTGTAGTTACCTTTGGGGGTGATGAACTGTCAGTCCTCATGCAGCAGGTGTAGCAGTCCAGAGATGTGAAATCCCTGCTCTTCTACTTCTTTCTGCAGCGCTTCCGGGACAGATCAGAACGATGCTCTGTGTCAGCACTGACCAGAATCACTTTGATCCATCCGAAAGCTCTGCAGAAAGAAGGAGACGATCGTGAATTTGCATAGTTGCCAACTTTCCCTGGACATTCTCGGGAGGGTACTATTGTTATTCAATAATGTGATGACAAAATTCAATTTTTTTGTATTTCATTTATATGATTAATTTCTTTATATTCATGTATACATGTACTTCTTTATATTATTATTATTATACAGGATTTATATAGTGCCAACAGTTTACTCAGCACTTTACAATGTAAAAGGGAGACAATATTCATATTCAGTATATTTCAAAATACCTGACAAATTTCATCATCCATAACAGTTCCTAACATTAAGGGAGGCTATGATTTCATATCACTAAGTCCAAAACTTTCACCAATGATTCCCACATTTTTCAATTGAAAAAAATTTGAAAAGTGTGAATAGTGGGTAAAACATTTATGAACAAACCTCTCAGTGTTTTTTTTTGCATTGCAGCAGGAAACCAGTTTAAATTCATACATATGAAAGAAAAAAAATATTATGCTCTGCAGGTGGAATTTAACCCAAACTCCAATTCTACAATGCTCTAGTTCTGCTTGCTACTAGCCACTACGCTACCTTAAGGCTCCATTCACACTTGTGCGACTTGTCATGTAACTTTGGACATCAGAGTTGTATGACAAGTTGTTCCCCATGTTTTCCAATGGTAACTATTCATATATGTGCGACCTAAAGTTGCAGGGACTTCAAAGTAGTTCATGCAATACTTTGGTCCAACTTTCATGCAAGTTGAGGGCCATGGACTTCAATGTTAAACCTCAGAAGTTGCATGAAAGCCATACCTGAATGTTATACAATGCAACAGTTGTTCATTGTCACTGGTCAAAGCCGAAGTTGTATCCAAATTGCACCCATCCACAGTTGCGTCAAAGTCGCATAAAAGTTGCATCAAAGTTGCAACTTTGGAGTCATACAAGTGTGAATGGTGGTCTGAACATTACTTCCACTAATTGGAAATAAGTGTCAGTTCACACAGGGGTGACATGTCAAGCGGCTAAGTCCATGCAGTGTAATTGAAACGTTTTAATAGGAGCGACTCAAGGCGCTCCGACTTAGAAAAAGGTCCTGTACTACTTTGGGGCAACTTCAGATCGGCTTGCTTTGACTTCTGTTAAAGAAGTCATTTTCAAGCTGCGCTGAGGTCGCACTGTGCGGGGTGACTTCAGAGTTGGACAACTCTGAAGCCACCCCTGTGTGAATCGGCACTTATGCATGCAGGTGCCTTAAGCCTCGTACACATGATCAGATTTTCTGATGGGAATTGTGTGATGACAGGCTGTTGGCAGAAAATCTGACCATTTGTACGCTTCGTAAGACAATTGTCGTGTTTTCCGCAGAAAATGTTGGATGGCAGGCTTTAAAATTTTCCGCAGACAACGGTCTGTTGTCGGATTTTCCGAGCGTGTGTACACAAGTCTGTCAGACAGAAGTCCAAAGTACAAACACGCATGCTTAGGAGCAAGGACGAGCCAGAAGCGGGCGGTCTTGTAAACTAGCATTCATAATGGAGAATTCACATTCGTGACGCGGGAATTTATGAAATCTCGAAATGCAGCTCACATTCTCTTCTTCTTTATTGGGATAGTAATGAAGCTGCTTTGCTGGTGATACTGATGGAGTTCTGCCAAATGCATTTTAAAAGGCTTTTATTTTCTAATGATATCAAGAATAGTATTATTATGCTTGTTTTCTTTTTTTTGGGCAAGTTACCACAACATCATTATCCCCTAGTTTTTAAGATCAAAGCTAAAACTATGTTGGTGTCCCTTGTTAATTTTACATTGTTTTTTTTTTTAAATGTAACTGCCTACTCCCAAATTGTCATTTGAGGTAAAACACATAGCCAAATATTATTCTACACATTTTTTTATTGTGCATTAAAAAAAGAAAACAAATAAAATTAGACATTCTATCTGCCAATAGAACTTAACCGAAAAGTGCATTCTATGCATCCAAAAATATAGAAAATATACCAAATCAAATCATTATGCAACCAAAAAAAATAAAATAAAAGCCTCATGCATGTGTCCTGCTTCTCAATATAGGGGGTCAACAATACCAAGATTTGGTGAAAGCAGGGGTCCGTCACCTGGAGATAATTCCAAAAAGGCATATGACATAATTGGTAACGATTAATAAAGCAACCAATTTTTGGTCCAAGAAATCCTCCTCCTCCTGTTCCTGGACTGGACTTGGGTCAAAGCAATAACTCAAAGGCAAATAATAAATAACATGTTATCTCCTCTGATTCCGCAACATGTCTGGTTGACGAATGGCCGTTCAGAAACAAACTGAAAAGCGCAAAATGAAAAGCGCCACTCAACGCTCACCAAACTTCTACTAACACGAAATTAGCAGAAGGAGCACAAAGGATGGCGCCTGACAAATTAACTTCCTCTTTATCAGCTCGTAGTACGTCACTACGTTTGTGTTTGTTGGCTGACAATTGTGTACTGTTTGTATTAGAGTTGCACAATTAATCGTTAAAAAATCATGATCTCGATTCACCTCCCCTGATGATCTCTCCTGCAGAGGTTGCCGATTCTTTCATATAAACAAGTGGAGAGACTTTATCTGCTCACTCAGCTGTCAGAAGAAAGCATCCGGGCATTCTGGCACGCCTTTTAACTTGAAACATTGTAACTAAGCTTCCTTCTTAGATCAAAGGGAAAGAACTTCTGTGTAAATAAATAATCTGGCAGTCTGCCAAGTTTTCAACAAGTGTAAATGCAGGAAGTTTAACCACTTAAAGTCTAATGCCCCGTACACACGGTCAGATTTTCCGACGGAAAATGTGTGATAGGACCTTGTTGTCGGAAATTCCGACCGTGTGTAGGCTCCATCACACATTTTCCATTGGATTTTCCGACCCACAAAGTTTGAGAGCAGGATGTAAAATTTTCCAATAACAAAATCCGTTGTCGGAAATTCCGATCGTGTGTACACAAATCCAACAGACAAAGTGCCAAGCATGCTCAGAATAAGTAAAGGGATGAAAGCTATTGGGCACTGCCCCGTTTATAGTCCCGACGTACGTGTTTTACGTCACCGCTTTTAGAACTATCGGATCTTCCAACAACTTTGTGTGACCGTGTGTATGCAAGACAAGTTTGAGCCAACATCCGTCGCAAAAAATCCTAGGATTTTGTTGTCGGAATGTCCGAACAAAGTCCGACCGTGTGTACGGGGCATAAATCTTTTTCTGACACTTCTTTCTTAAGTTAAAATCAGTATTTTTTGCTAGAAAATTACTTGGAACCCCCAAACATTATATATTTATATTTTAGCAGAGACCCTAGGGAATAAAATGGCAATTACTGCAATATTTTATGTCACACTGTATTTGCCCAGCGGTCTTTCAAATGCAATTTTTTGGAAAAAAATAAATTTCAATGAATTAAAGAAAACTCGAAACTGTAAAGTTAGCCCAATTTTTTTGTTTTAATGTGAAAGATGATGTTACGCCGTGAGAATCGTGAGGGAATCGTGATCTATCTTCTAAGCAAAAAAATTGTGATTCTCATTTTAGCCAGAATCGTGCAGCTCTAGTTTGTATGCAAGACAAAATCCAGGCGCATGCTTTGTCTGCGGAAAATCCGATCGTATGTACGAGGCTTTAGTGTAATGTATAATTTATCCATTCTTGGTGTGTATTAATCAGTCCTACAAACGAGGTGTCTTGTGTTTGTTTTTAAGAAAATGTCTATGTATCATGAGGCAGTCACATATTATACAAAATTTAGCAGGAAATGGTTACAACCAACTACTTTTTTTGTTGCCATTCCTGTCAATTTGTATGAACATATAATCTATAACAAGGAATATGACCTGTATAAATTACATTTAATTCACATATAAGATAGATTTTCTCTGTTCTCCCATCAAGGTCAAAATTTTGCAAGTAAATATTACCTAAAGCAATAAAGTCTCATGTACAGCACCTCTCAAACACTTCAAGCCATGTATTTTAGAATAAATGTGTTAATCTATGCTAATCTGATTCAACACTCTTCAAACAATTACATTTATTTTTCATCTCACTTGGCGCCTTGTCTGCTCACAAATAGACTGTACCGCGCATGATTTTTTTTTTTTACAATGGCAGGCAGCTGGAACGCAAATATAAAAAAAGACAATTTAATTTAATTTTTCCATTTCAGAACTCTGAAATATGTTTGAACAATCCATTATGTTTTATGTTCAATTTCCATAATATTATATTGGTAAAGTAATACTACACTGCGTATGACCTTATCTTCTTAAGTGATTCAGAGTTAAATTTTCATGTGAAGGGTAACACTTATAATAATTTATTGCAAAAGAAAAAATGGGTTTCTGTAGAAAAATCAATAATGAAAATGAAGTATAGAATGGCTTGTTAAATGAATACTAATGCCTTTAAAAAGTTCAACTAGAAGCATTTGATAGCACTAAGAAATAATTGTATTTCTAATATGTTTTAGGTTTCTTAAGTCATACTTTAATGTTACAAGATGTTTCCATTTTTTATTAAAATTGTTCAGTAACAATGTAACTGGATGCATTTTCCATAAATTTTCCTATCATAAAACTTATTGGTGGTAAATGTTTGGTGGTATCCTGTAATTTTGTGGCTGTAAAAAATAATATTGGGTAACTGTTTAATAAGTGTTTAAAAGAGAAGTACCGCCAAAGCTTGTTTGGCTGCACTTCTCCTGTGGATCACAGCAGTGCAGTTCATTCTGCATTCCTGTGATCCATTTTCAGCAGCCAGTGGGCTGAAGCCTGCTGTTGGCTGACATCACAGTGCTGGTCCAGGCTCAAGACAGCGACCATATGGTTGGGATCCGCCCACATGCCTAGACTGGCACCCTGTTCAGCTTCTCAGCGAGCAACTGAGAGCCTGAGCGGGCGACTCCTGCCCCCTCCACAGCCCAGCACTCCAGTGAGTGCACGGGGGGGGGGGGCAGAGCAGACTGAGTCACCAGCCCTCTGCTCAGGGAGCTGTGAGAACCGAGCGAACACCGAGGTTCTTAGTGTTAGAGACGGTGAGGGAGCGATGCTGCATTCAGCTAGGTAAGTATGATTAAGTAAAAAAAAAATCCCATACTTCTCTTTTAAAGAGAAATATTTACTTTTATTTAGCCAGGGTCAGTTAAAGACCAAGCAAATATCTAGTAGACGGTCCTCATCCCATCTTTTCATTTCTACATCACAAAAATCATAATACCAATACAGAAACAGAGCGGGAGAAAGTTACCAGTAATGTGGACCATAGTTCCCACCATGCACACTGTGACATGCACAGTTTTATTTCTTACTCTACCATGTTGTATGCTGAGAAAGAGGTCAGGAAAAAGCATTATGTTAAATCATATGGTGTGTGTTTTTTAATTAAGTGTATGCAACCATCCAAACTGCAGGAACCCTTTGACCTGGTATAAATGTTTTTGCACATTTCCTTATGAACTTGCAAGAGCACCAGCAGCTAATCATAGAGCAAAGAAATTATGTGTCGAAATGCTTGTATATGTATGTGAATGGGCTGTTGAGATCTGAAATCTGGTGATCAGGGTGGCTTGTTACACTTTTTAAGTGTATGTCCATGTATTGCATGTCTGGTCAAAAGTTTATTTTTTTGTTCTAGGTAGAGTCAGGAAGGATTAGAACTTTTTGAACTTCTTAATAGTGTTTTCCCTTCACTTACTTTAAAAACAATGTCTTTTCCAGACAAGAAGAAAAGCTGTAACAGGGACACAGAAAGAAATTAAACAGAGGGCACAGTACAAGTGCACAGTAATCATATACATATGTGATGAGCATGTTTCCTTTTTTGTAAGAAATGCCCCTGGGAAGAACAATACTTTTATGTTGGTGATCAGTAGGGAGATTGCCCCCTTATTGGTGATCAGTAGGGAGATTGCCCCCTTATACTGGTGGTCAGTGTGAAAATGCAGCATTCTTTTCACTGGCCACCAAAATAAGAATATTTTTCCTCCCACTGATTACCTAAATAAGGGGCATTTCTTACATTATTAGTTATTTGGAAAATTAAAGTAGGCAGTTAAAAAAATTAATTGTGTCATTGGTGGCAGTTCTCATTTTCATCAAAACAGAAGACCCTTCTGTGCACTGTACAAGTGATGTTGGTTCCAGACCAAGCAGATACCCCCTCTTTGGGCTGTAACTGTGGCAGAGAAGCATCCATCTTCCTGCTCTAGGTATGCCTGTAATGTTGATAGGGTTCCAAATTCATACACTTTATTTTAATGTTTTCTTTTCTTTTGTTCAATAATACTATAGCAGTAAACAATAAAGTAGAGAAGGTTTGGGTTTGGGGTAGGGACTTTCAGGAAGCCATGGCCTGGTGAGGTCAGGTATTTCCATCCCTAGGGACTTCACTATTTTGTTCACTTATCACCCTGAAGGTTCCCACTGCTGTGCCCACCCTGGATGTCACCCCTCGTGTCTCCGCGGGGCTGTCTGCCTCAGCTCCCGGTTGGAGATCCTCCCGGGCCGCTTGTGGTGCCTTGCCACTACACCATTGGTATATCTAACTTTAACAGGTAAGCTTTGGTTTAGGAGGTCATACATTCTACCTCCCATTCTATCTTTCTTCATTTCTTTACCCTTTGCTCATTTTGAAAACTATTTATTTACAGACCCCACACGCGCCTTCTCCTGACGAGTGGCACTTTAAGCCACAAAACGCATAGAGCTACTGATTGCCGTGTTCATATCATTTCACTCGATTATCCAAGTTACTATTTATCATGAACTCTGACAGGTCTAGTGAGGCCGTAGGTCCTGCAGGCAATACGCATGAATTATCCTTAACCAATCCCTTATGTGGTGAACCAGGATATTTTATGTGGCTATTCCATGAGTAACCAATTTTATTGTCATTATCTTACCTACTGCTATCATTATTACTGGTGTTACATGTATATATGTATGTATTGTGCTATGTGCCAAGATGCATTATGTATGTTACCTTGTACCTTCAATACCAGAATCATGTATGGTTATAATTTAGATCTTAATAAACTATTATTGATCAAATATCCTTGTATGTTCACCCAAATACTTTCTTTGCTGCCAACATGCTTCACACAAAGTCCCATCCCCCTTGTTAGTTAACTTTTTGTTAATTAACCTCTTCCTCACTATAGCAGTAAAGATGAACTGATGATAAACATTTTACACTTTCACATGAGCCTGATGGTGGGAATTTTCCTACTCTGACCTGAGGCAATTGGCTAGTCTGTGAAAAACAGCACTGTATTTATTTAATTTGTGCTCAGAGTGACACAAAAACAGCACATTTTTTGTTGTTTGTTTCAGGTGACAATTTTAGATTGATAATTCGGTAATATTTTAGCATTGATCGGCATTTTTTCCCAATGGGTAAACTGTTATAAGTTATCCTTACCTTGCTTCAAGACCTTTCCTAAATTCTTCATTCTCAAATTAATTAATGGCTAATCTGTAAATATTGCAGAATGGAAACGTTTATCACAAGAGTCAAAGGAAAAGTTAAAGGAAAAAAATCCAATTTCCATATTCTTGCTACACATGGCATTTTGTTTTTTTAAGTCATTACAAATTACCTTTTCATTTCAGTCTACATCTACTACTGCTATGCTTTTTATGACCTAAAACTGCAAATAAATTCAATTTGTGCTTCCTTACTATATTTCAACCTGGGGGCATATTGTACTCTGTCTGTGTATAGAACAGAACGTCCACAGAAATTTCACGTATTGCTTATGTCTTTTGGCTTAATTATTTCTTGAGAATTCTGCACAAAGCTAAAAGCCCAATTAGAGGCAGTCACCCCAATAGGTGGTTCACTTGTGCTGAGATACTTTCTAAGACTTCAAAAATGGATACAGATCCTTTTCTTATTACCACTCAGGTGCAGATAATGAAGGCAGGCTCTCACATTCACGTTCTGAGATAGGACTTGTTAAGGCAAAAATCTATTTCTGATTAAGGTTTGCCAAAACTTGTGCACTGCATTTCTTGCAATTAATCCAACAACAGTTTCACTTTAAACATCTTTTAGCACATTTCAAATACTTCCAGAATTTCATACATTTTCTTTTTTGTTATTATTATAAACTTTTTATCAGTAGTGACTTTGAAGAGTATGCAACAAATCAGAGTAAATGGGTAGACATCAAGCATACTCTTTGTGATTATCTGGTATCTGAAACAGCTTTCTCATCATTTTCATAAAGCGGTGAAACCACTATATTGTAAAATTATAGCATTGTAAAAGGGGCATGCTGGTGAAAAGTAGTGAAAGATGAACATTATTTGTCAAGGTATTTATTATTTACAAAACTGTTGCATAACTGCCTGAATTATTTCTTTTTATTCTCTTCTCGGAATTTATTATAGCAATGTCCTGACCATTCTTTTATATAGTATTATCTGTGTTTTAAGACACTGGGAGCTAGGGTGAGTTTATCTGCCTTGCAGAGTAGGACGGGAGCACAGTGATGACCCTAGCATTGTAATAGCTCTTTTTCAGGATCAAATGAACAGGCAGGTGGCACGTGAAACAATTTACATTTATATGTATATAATTGAACTGAGGTTCTACATTCATGACTAAACTAGCTTCACCAATATTGATTTTTTATTTTTATTTTTGCACATGCAACATACCTATTTATATTAAATATACATATACATGTTTTTTCACTTTCCACACTTTTTTCCCTTTTTACATATTTTTCACATATTTATATATTTTTGTCAGAACACTATATTTTCAATCATCCCCACACATGTGGAATATGTTGTGGCGATCAGGCATGCTATGTGGATGTTTTCTTGGCTGGGGCGGGGTCCCTTGCCTCAGCTCCGGAACAGACAACCATTTTGGGGTCCCATCTCTCTCGATGCTAGCCCAGCACAGTCCTTTAGCCGACCTGTGAGTATTGATCTCTTTCTCCCCATGAGATTTTTTCTCCCCTTACGGGTAGAATATATTAACTAATACTACATATCCATTTGTATTTACAGTTTATTTCTGTACCCAACTCCTGATGAATGGCATGTAGCCATGAAACGCGTCGAGTTTCCATGGGGTGCTCCGTCAAGTCTGGCTCATGATCTAGTTACTGGCCCTTATATACCTTTTTATACTGTGCATTCAAATTTATTTGAGTACTATGTAACTATTTATGTGTATGTGTATCTTTTCTTGTCTCTACAGCAGCTCTGTTGCATATGGTGCACCAATGCCTGTTAATAGGAAATATCTTGTATTATATTCACAATTAATCATGCTTAAGATTGATATTTTTCACCTTATTGCCAAATGCCGTCTCTATGACATGTTACATATTTGTATTTATACCTTTTTATCAATATTCAATACTTCTCATGTGTTGTCAAGCTGAAACATATGTATCCATCATGTTCATGCCATGTGTGCATGTGTATGTATATATATGAAAATACTTTTTTGCTTGTTTCATACTATTGTTACAAAAAAACAATGTTTACCAACCATTCTACCTCCACAAGTCAATTTTCTCATTTAAAGCCCCACACTCCTTTCTTATTTACCTGAATCAGGGATGGAGGTATATTATGTGTGCCTCATTTAAAGCCTTTTATTGATTCACTAATATTGACATAAAACGAACATACAGTATATTAGCTGACATACAGTACATTCCAGAGTGGTAACCAAAACTACCGTAAATGAAACCTGTGACCAGGACAGCCAACCTTCACACCAAATCGAAAGCCTTGCTGATTTTAAGTAACCTTCTTACCATCTAAAATTGGTGCAGTTTTGGATGTGATGGTCATCATCATCATTACCTACCTTTGTAAATGTAACATGCCTGATTGTCACTAAAGTTGTAGTGTACTATGAGCCATAACCCATATGTGGTTTTGTTTTAAAATACTCAATACAAAATGCAGATGATAAAACTGTAATTTAATTAGTAAGATTCCCAAAGGATACTTTGCTGTAACTGTATAAAACAGTGCATTCTGGTATGAGCTTGTGCTTCTTTTAGCAAGAAATAAGATACATATTAGTCGCAAATGCTAATCATCGAAAGCGGAATAATGGTATAACTTTGGATATATTTACTTTTACTTTAAAAGTAGGATACTTCCCTAATTTTATTCAACTGATGCATGGTAAAAGCTAATTTATCCATTTAGCTACCGTAATTACTTTTTCTCTTCTAATTGTGATAATTAGTCAAAGTCATAATTTTGTGCTTATGATCATTGTTTTGTACTCAGAAGTAATTAACTTTTTCATGTTTCACTGAAATTACCTGTCTGTAAAAGGATACTACACATTTTTCCTTTAAGGTTATATGGGCTTAATGAAAAAAGAACTGTTCAAAGCTGAGTGAATCAAAATAAAATCCCACACATAGACCTATACTTAATTAGGCCATAACCAATAGCAACAAATCACAAAACATTCTTTATGAAGTGCTGGAACTCGGAGAGGTAGAAAAACTGATTTGCTGTGATATGTACGGTAACTGCCTAAAGTGAATCTACAGATTGACTATAACTGCTTCTCCACTTTATCTACCACCAGTGTTTACAATTTACCATTCTGTATAACAAAACAGCATTAAGTATACCTGCATTTATTCTTCCCTCTCATATTTCTTTGTCTAACCTGCTAATTGAGGATTTAGTAAGCATATACAGTACATATAGGAAAAGGCCACATTTTGACCAAATTTATTATAAACTAGTACCTCAGGGGCTAAATGGAATGGGTAAACATTTTGTACAGAGCATGTGGGGATCCCACAGTCTAAATTTTGCAACAGGTCTCTATGACTTTTTGTTATAGCTTTGTGTGGCCAGCAAGCAGGAGCAGAAGAAGAGGATGCTTATGGCCATGTGATCAGTGAATAGGACCAGGAGGAGGGGACATCGGGGGCTGTGTGATCAGTGAAAAGGAGGAAAAGATGCCAGAGGCCTTGTGTTCAGTGAGGAGGAAGAGAGGTCGCCAGGGGCCATGTATTCAGTGAGCAGGAGATTCCAAACAGTTAGGGTAACAACTAGTGTTCAGAATAGAATACATTTAAAAAGGAAGAATAACAATAAATCACATAAAATATCATTCCTAATTTTTCCTGGATTATCCACATTACGTTAGTGGGTAACACGTGCAGTGGGAATGATGATGCGACTTGGTGCGCCATGTGTAAGTTCCTGGAACAACCATTTGAAAGTGAATACTGCTGTGCAACATTTGAGCAAGTTGTTTACAAGATCCTGAATCTGAGGAAGCAGCTGGCAACACTGCAAAGCATTGTCAACCTGAAAGGAATGTTGGACCAAACCTGTCAGGTGCTGGCTGAGGCCAGTATAGAGGAGGGCGAGGATATGGAGATTCAGGCACCAGAGGAAGGTAGCTGGGTGACAGATAAGATGAGGTAATGGGAAAAGCATTAGAGAGGCTAGTCCTGAGCTCACACATCCCGATATATACTCTGAGTTGGGTGATGTCAGGGATATCAATTCAGAAGAGGCATTAGTAGAGCAGAGTGTCTCCCGTAGCTACTTAGTTAGTCTTGTTGAAAAACGACACAAGTCCATCTAGTTCAACCAATAAAAGGAGGAAAAAAATTATACAATCTTATATACACAATCCTATACTCACAGTTGATCTAGAGCAGTGGTTCTCAACTCCGGTCCTCAGGACCCACTAACAGGCCAGGTTTGCAAGATAACTGAAATATATCACAGGTGATATCATTTGCTGCTCAGTAATTGCAGTATTCTAGTCTTCATCTCCCCAAGGTAATACTTAAAATCTGGCCTGTTGGTGGGTCCTGAGGACTGGAGTTGAGAACCACTGATCTAGAGGAAGGCAAAAAAAGCATGATCCAATTTGCTCCAGCAGGGGAAAACATTCCTTCCTGATCCCTCAAGAGGTAATCGGATATTCCCTGGATGAACTTTACATATAAATGTTAGTATCCTGCTATATTATGTACATTTAGGAAGGAATCCATGTCTTTTTTTAAAGCATTCTACTGAACTGGCCAGAACCAGCTCTTGAGGGAGTCTATTACACATTTTCACAGCTCTTACTGTGAAGAAAACTTTCTGCGTTTGAAGATTAAATCTCTTTTCCTCCAGACGTAAAGTGTGCCCCCTTGTCCTCTGTGATGACCTTAAAGTGAATAACTCAACACCAAGTTCACTATATGGACCACTTATATGTTTACACATGTTGATCATATCCCCCATTAATATTCTCTTCTCAAGAGAGACTGAATTCAATTCCTCTAATCTTTCCTCATAGCTGAGCTCCTCCATGCCTCTTATCGGTTTGGTTGCCCTTCTCTGCACTTTCTCGGATACCCCGATATACCTTTTGTGAATTAGTGTCCAAAACTGAACTGTGTATTCCAGTTGAGGTTTTACTTAAGATTTGTACAGGGGTATGATATATCGATCTCTGGAGTCTGTGCCGCTTTTAATACAAGGAAGGATTTTCCTCACTTTGGAAACCACAGCTTGGCATTGCATACCATTATTCAGCTTATGATCTAACAGAAAACCCAGATCTTCCCCATTGATTCCACAGTTGTAATCCCCCTAGTATATATGATGCATGCATATTCTTAGCCCCCAAGTGCAAAATTTTACAATTATCAACATTAACCACATGCCGACCAGCCACCACAGTTGTACTACAGCAGAATGGCACAGCTGGGCGAAACGGCATGCGCGCGCGCCCCCCACTTGCCCCCGAGCCGATGCGAGTGCCTGGCCGTCTCGATCACTGCCGGGCTCCCGCGATCGCTCGGGGCACACGGAGAACCGGGATCTGTGTGTGTAAACACACAGTTTTCGGTTCTCTGAGGGGAAAACTGACAGATCGTCTTTTCATACAGAGTATGAAAAGACGATCTGTTAGTTTCCCTGCACAGTCCACATCCCCCTTCAGTAAGAACACAAACTAGGACACACATTAACCCCTTCACTGCCCCCTAGTGTTAACCCCTTCACTGCCAGTGACATTTTTACAGTAATCAATGGATTTTTAATCGCACTGATCGCTGTATTAATGCCAATGGTCCCAAAAATGCGTCAAAATTATCCGACGTGTCCACCATAATGTCGCAGTCCCGATAAAAATCACTGATCACCGCCATTACTAGTAAAAAAAAAATGATTAATAAAAATGCCATAAAACTATCCCCTATTTTGTAGACGCTATAACTTTTGCGCAAACAAATCAATATACGCTTATTGCGATTTTTTTACCAAAAATATGTAGAAGAATATGTATCGGCCTAAACTGAGGAAAAAAATGCTTTTTTATATATTTTTGGGGGATATTTATTATAGCAAAAAGTAAAAAATAATGTTTTTTTTCAAAATTGTCGCTTTTTTTCTTTATAGCGCAAAAAATAAAAACGTAGAGGTGATCAAATACCACCAAAAGAAAGCTCTATTTGTGGGGAAAAAAGGACGTCGACTTAGTTTGGTAGTCACGTCGCACGACCGCGCAATTGTCAGTTAAAGCAACGCAGTGCCGAATCGCAAAAAGTGCTCTGGCCAGCCAAATGGTCTGGGGCCGAAGCGGTTAAACCTAATTTGTCACATAAATGCCCAATGAAACAGTGCATTGAGGTTGGCCTGTACGTTGGAGACATCCTGTAAGGACGTTATTCCACTGCATAGCTTGGTGTCATCTACAAAGACTGAAATGGCACTTTTAATCCAAGACCCTATACCATTTAGAAATATATTAAAAAGTAAGGGTCCCAACACTGAACCTTGTGGTACACTACTAACAACCCTAGACCATTTAGAGTATGAATCATTAAACACTACTCTCTGAATATGGTCTTTTAGCCAGTTTTCTATCCAAAACTGATTTTTCCAAGCCTGTAGACTTTACCTTACACATTAGCCGTGTGTGTCAAACGCTTTTGCACAATTTAAGTATACTACTTCCACAATCACTCCTTTGTCTAAGGTATTACTTACATGCTCATGAAAAGAAATCAGCTGTCAGGGAAACAACTCCAGTGAAGATGGGGCAGTGGTGGAGGGTGCTCAAATTTTTTTTGGGGGCGGGGGGGACGCAAACAAACTGAAAAATTCTGAAAAAAAAATGAATTGCAGCCTCACTGTGCCCATCAACTGCAGCCACTGTGCCATAAAATGCAGCCACTGTGCCATCAAACACAGTCACTGTGCCCATCAATTGCAGCCACTGTGCCCATAAATTGCCACCACTGTGCCCATTAATTGCAGCCACTGTGCCCATCAAACGCAGCCACTGTGCCCATCAAACGCAGCCACTGTGCCCATCAAATGCTACCACTGTGCCATCAAATGCTGAGAAAAAAACAAGGAAAGGGGCCCCTCTGAATATGTATCAATATAACATTTATTAGAAAAGCAATATCCACTCACATGAAAGACTGCAAAGTTGCGTTCAAGCAACTGGATCCCCCTCACTCCTGGAATCCACACCTAGCCGGACGACTTCACCAGTAATTTTTAATCTTAACTTGGTGTGCCACTTGGACAAGGTAAAGAAGAAACTGCTGTGCCCTACCACCTCACCCAATCCTTACCGGAATTGATGTGCTGCCAGCTGTATATGGACTTGCTGGAACTTGCAGTCCCCCTCCTCTCTTCCAGTCCAGAGACGTGCTTGAACGCAACTTTGCAGTCTTTCATGTGAGTGGATATAGCTTTTCTAATAAATGTGATATTGATACATATTCAGAGGCGCCCCTTTCCTTGTTTTTTTCTCAGTTTTTTGGACCTTGCTTCTGGTATTCTCGGTGGCAGCCCTGACAGACTCGTTTATATATATATTTTCATATACAGTCATGGCCGAAATTGTTGGCACCTCAGAAATTTTTCCAGAAAATCAAGAATTTCTCACAGAAAAGTATTGCAGTAACACATGTTTTGCTATACACATGTTTATTCCCTTTGTGTGTATTAGAACAAAACAAAAAAGGGAGGAAAAAAGCAAATTGGACATAATAAATGTCCATAATTTGACACAAAACTCCAAAAATGGGCTGGTCAAAATTCTTGGCACCCTTTCAAAATTGTGGATAAATAAGATTGTTTCAAGCATGTGATGCTCCTTTAAACTCACCTGGGGCAAGTGTGGGCAATATAAAAATCACACTTGAAAGCAGATAAAAAGGAGAGAAGTTCACTTAGTCTTTGCATTGTGTGTCTGTGTGTGCCACACTAAGCATGGACAACAGAATGAGGAGAAGAGAACTGTTTGAGGACTTGAGAACCAAAATTGTGGAAAAATATCAACAATCCCAAGGTTACAAGTCCATCTCCAGAGATCTAGATTTGCCTTTGTCCACAGTGTGCAACATTAACAAAAAGTTTGCAACCCATGGCACTGTAGCTAATCTCTCTGGGCATGGACGGAAGAGAAAAATTTATGAAAGGTTGGAAAGCAAGATAGTCCGGATGGTGGATAAGCAGCCCCAAGCAAGTTCCAAAGAAATTCAAGCTGTCCTGCAGGCTCAGGGAGCATCAGTGTCAGCGCAAACTATCCGTCAACATTTAAATGAAATGAAACGCTATGGCAGGAGACCCAGGAGGACCCCACTGCTTACACAGAGACATAAAAAAGCAAGACTACAGTTTGCCAAAATGTACTTGAGTAAGCCAAAATCCTTCTGGGAAAACGTCTTGCGGATAGATGAGACCAAGATAGAGCTTTTTGGTAAAGCACATCATTCTACAGTTTACTGAAAACAGAATGAGGCCTACAAAGAAAAGAACACAGTACCTACAGTGAAATATGGTGGAGGTTTAATGATATTTTGGAGTTGTTTTGCTGCCTCTGGCACTGGGTGCCTTGAATATGTGCAAGGCATCATGAAATCTGAGGATTACCAAAGGATTTTGAGTCGCACTGTAGAGCCCAGTGTCAGAAAGCTGGGTTTGCGTCCGAGATCTTGGGTCTTCCAGCAGGATAATGACCCCAAACGTACGTCAAAAAGCATAAAAACAAAAACAAAAAAATACTGCGCTACCACTAGATAATATACCCCCCAAAAAGCAGCAGTTAAACAGTGAGATGTTCACCAAAATACCAAACAGAAAAAAGAAATAACCGCGCTAAATATTAGTGAGACACGTGAAGTAATCTTGAAAACTTCAGTTAGAAAATACATATGTGTGTGCAAAACATAAAAATCAAAAAAATGTGCATAAGTCCATACATATATCTATAAATCAAAAAATAATGTCCATATGTAGTGGATGGGAATCCTTATATGAAATGATTCCCAGACTTCCGTCTCACAGGCATGTAAATAAAAAAAGAAACTGGCCATAGTGTAATACTGGCAAAATGTTTTAAATAGAAGAAGGTAGAAAACTTACATAAGTAAATTAAAATACAGCAAAAGAGAAACCCTTGAGTGGACACAACCAAACTCAGCGGGGAAGATGAGAGAGACACCACACTCAGTGATCCGCCACCACACAAATATTGCGCTTACCGCAAGGCAAGCAAAAACAGCCTGTATATCAGCCTGGTATGAGAAATCCAGCTGGCGTGCTTAGACTGCATACAACATGGCTAGGAAGATATGGCAAGGACCCCAAATTCTCATCTCATAGGCATGTAGATAAAAAGAAACTGGCCATAGTGTAATACTGGCAAAATAGTTTAATAAAAGAAGGTAGAAAACTTACATAAGTAGATTTAAATACAGCAAACAGCCGGCCGGCATAGCGAGCACCCGTCCACACTAAAATGGCGATGATGTCAGAGCACCCAGAAATGGATGGCAACAAAGCGCTGGAGAGTTCTAAAGTGGCCAGCAATGGGTCCAGATCTCAATCCCATTGAACACCTGTGGAGAGATCTTAAAATTGCTGTTGGGAAAAGGCACCCTTCCAATAAGAGAGACCTGGAGCAGTTTGCAAAGGAAGAGTGGTCCAAAATTCCAGGTGAGAGGTGTAAGAAGCTTATTGATGGTTATAGGAAGAAACTGATTTCAGTTATTTTTTCCAAAGGGTGTGCAACCAAATATTAAGTTAAGGGTGCCAAGAATTTTGACCAGCCCATTTTTGGAGTTTTGTGTGACATTATGTCCAATTTGCTTTTTTTTCTCCCTTTTTTTGTTTTGTTCCAATACACACAAAGGGAATAAACATGTGTATAGCAAAACGTGTTACTGCAATACTTATCTGTGAGAAATACTTGAAAAATTTCTGGGGTGCCAACAATTTTGGACATGACTGTATATACCTATCTTTGTCCCCTTGGACTATTAAGGAACACTATATGGAGGTATTGTTGCATTGCACCTGTTTTACTTGTTAAATGCCATCAAATGCTGCCACTGTGCCCATCAAATGCTGCCACTGTGCCATCAAATGCTGCCACTGTGCTCATCAAATGCTGCCACTGTGCCATCAAATGCAGCCACTGCGTCCATCAAATGTTGTCACTGTGCCATCAAATGCAGCCACTGTGCCCATCAAATGCTACCACTGTGCCCATCGAATGCTGCCACTGTGCCCATCAAATGCCACCACTGTGCCATCAAATGCCGTCAGTGTGTCACTGTCACTGTGACCCCCCTGCCCGCTCGCCATCTGCTCGGTACCTACCCTGTCTGGGTGGGGCAGCAGGTGACGGCGGCGTGCGGTGTCCTCCATGCGTCTCCTCCTTTCCCCTCCTCCTGATAGGCGTCCAATCACAGCGCCTGTCGTTTCAGCCAATCAGGTGACAGATCCAAGCACCTGATTGGCGGATAGGCGGTTCAGTGTTCATTCGCTTTTCTAACACACCTGGGTGGACCTATTTTGAAGCCTATTAGAGCCTGTGGCTCTAATCAGGTGCTTCGAAAACACCCCCTGCCGCTGTAATTCAGGCGCCGGGCACCTGAATAGGGGGTTTGTAGTGGCGGCCATAGATTCATGCTATGCATGAATCTATCCATTGGACAAAGAGGGGGTTGCTGGAGAGAGGGGGCGGCGCCCATGTGCCCTTTTGGACACACCGCCACTGAGATGGGGGTAAGGTTACTGAAG
Organism: Lithobates septentrionalis; assembly: GCA_037952835.1. Lineage (NCBI taxonomy): Eukaryota > Metazoa > Chordata > Amphibia > Anura > Ranidae > Lithobates > Lithobates septentrionalis. The sequence goes on from JBBDGP010000504.1 coordinate 2,376,261, forward strand.
GGGTTAGACAGATATTGGTGGCAGGGGACTCAGTTATTCGAAGGACAGATAGGACAATCTGTCACAAAGGCCGTGATCACGCAACAGCATGTTTACAGGGTGCTAGGAGTTAATAAAATGGAATAACTGGAACTGCTGAGCTATGAGGAAGATTTCAATTTTGTGGGAATATTAGAAACCTGGTTTGACAGCTCACATGACTGGTGACATGGACTTTCACTGTATTGTTCATTTAAAGTGGAGTTCCGACAAAACAAAAAAAATTAAAAGTTAGCAGCTACAAATACTGCAGCTGCTAACTTTTAATAATCGGACACTTACCTGTGCCTGCTTATCTCCCCCTCCTCTCTGCGGCTCCGGCATTGTCACTGTGGATGCCCGGCTGTGGCTTCACAGCCAAGCACGCACTGCACATCTGCGAGCAGCGCTGCGCGCTGTGAATGGCCGGGCAATTATCTGGGACCTGTGACATGTCCCAGATGATTGCTGAAAGGGGGGAGAGGTGAACCTACTTCTGGCGCCGCGGTGCCCTGGGAGGAAGTGGGAACTGGAACCCTCTAAAAAGAGGGTTTCAGCTCCCCCCCCCCCAAAATAAATGACATGCCAAGGGGTCACCTTCCCTTAAAGCGGAAGTTCCATTTTTGGGTGGAACTCCGCATTAAGCACAAGAGACTCCATTTTGTTCACAGTGTTGAAATGTGTTCTGTAACCTTCACCTAACACACAGACACATCTGCTGCTAGAAGCTCTCTCTGTCTCTTCTCCCCCCTCCCCACTCAAGGTTTTACTTTTGCAATTGTTCTATTCGCTAGCTTTTAATAATATATTCCTATGTGTTAGTTTTAATAACATCTCACATCACCCCTTTCTTATCTATGTATAAAATAACATATAATAATAAACTTGGTCTCTGAACAGACATTTTAAACACAGTGATTGCGTCCTGTAAATCAGTTCCTGCAGCTGCAGTATTAACTTCTGTTTTTAGAGTCCCAATCAGAAATAATTTCATGGCACTGGTTTGCGCTACTCAGGAGTACAACCTGTATCAGTGAGACAAGTTAGGCAGAAGAGGGGAAGGAGTGTGTCTGTATGACAAGTGCAATTTGCTAGTAAATACAAGGGAAACAAAGCTATCAGGGATGTAAAGGAGGTGGAATCCTTGTGGCTGGAGCTTCAATGGAAAATAAAAAACAGTAAATTAATAGTGGGTGTATGCTACAGCCCCCCTAACCTGAAGGATGAAGAGAAGACTGATCTCCTCTGTCAGTTATAAATGGCAGCAAGACAGGGCAGTGCTATTAGCATGGGGGACTTCAGTTATCCAGATGTTGACTGGGCAGACATGGCGGCTCACTCAACGAAGGTTTGTCACTTCTTGAATGTCTTACAGGACAATTTCATGTGTCAATTTGTGGATGCCCAACTAGACATAATGCTCTGATAGACCTACTAATTAAATAACAACACAGAGCTGATTGCAGATATGGAAGTAAGGGAAAACTTAGGAAACAGCAATCATAAAGTAATTATGTCCTTTGTAAATCATAGGAAAGGAGATACAGAGGTAGGAGAACAATACATTTTCAGAGCCAATTTACTGCACTCCAATCTATACAATATTAAATGGGATTAAATTCTAGAAACAAAGAACACTGAGGAAAATGGGAGAACTTTTAGAGCAGATTACACAATGGCATTAGCCAGTGTGCAACAAATGAGCGCAATGAGCAACAAATATAAAAAAAGTAAAGTTAAACCTGGGTGGCTTAAGTGTGCAATAAAAAGGCCAGTCACAAGGGTGTCACCATTAGCATTTCAACATTACAAAAAATACAATAATAATTTTAAGAGTACAATCAGGGCAGCTAAAATAGACCACAAGAGATACATAGCAGGAGGAGAGTTAAAAAAAATCCCTCCAAATGTTTAACTATATTAATAGTAAAAAAAGCGAAGTCATATCATATTGGACCCACAAAGGATAATCAGGGGAAGTTGGTTACAACAAGAAGGCAACTAGATTAAATGTATTCTTCTCCTCAGTTTTTTCAAAGGTAAAGAAGGTGTATAATAAGCAATTATTATTAGTAACACAAATGTGTTAAAAAAGACTTAAAAAACGTAATGTAAATAAATCACCAGGGCTTACACCGGAGCATCCTTAAGGAATGTAGCCATGTTATAGCCAGACTGTTATTTCTCATCTTTAAGGACAGATTGCCGACTGCAATGGTATGAGATAATTGGCCACAAGTTAACATTGGTACCGATATTCAAAAAAGAGCCTAGATATATACTTGGAAACTCAGTCAGTGTAACATCAATAGCATGTAAACTATTGGAGGGGATGATAAGGAGCCAAATTCAAGGATTTGCTAATGAAAATAGTATCATTAGTTGTAACCAATATATATTTATGAAAAATTATTCTTGGCAGACCAACCTGCTAACATTCTGTGAGGAAGTGATCTGTAATCTGGATAAAGGAAGGCCTGCGGATGGCGTGTACTTAGATTTCTACAAAAGCATTTGCTACAGCAATCGGTCCGATGCTGCATCTGTCCCCTGCCAGCTCTCTGTTGTCAGCCACCGGGTCTCTGCTTCATCAGTAGGTAGTGTGCGATGATTTCAAAAAACTTTTAGATGAGAATCTTAGTGATATGCAGGGCTATAGGAAATGGTAGTGACATAAACACAAACACACACACAAAACCATTGGACTGGATTGACCGGTGTCTTTATTCAACCTTACCAGCTATGTAACTAAAAAACAAAAAAAACTCCAGCCTCAACATCCCTTTCCCAGTATTTGCCTCTGAATTTACAATGAAGGATATTGCAGCATTTACATTTTCTGTGTGTGTGGTGTCCAGCTTCCCACAAGGCTTGCTTACCATCACAGACATGCCCCCTGGTTTACCAGGTGTCAGCACTTTTACTGGGTCCTATGTAGTGCACTCAGCTTCCATAGAGGCAGTTTTATCTGGATTAAAAAGGGTTAGCTGCCCCCTTTCCTATGCACTCTGATTCATATGGTTAGTAAGGAGCATGGAAGGGTAACTCAAACTAGTGTCCTATTCTGTGCAGAGTAATCTGGACTGCAAACACAAGTAACACACAGCCAACTGGTTTTATGTACTGTACTGTTTACCTTTAATCCTGTATGTATTAACTTAGATGGGCTGCAAAATGTTATTACTGTTGCAGTGAATGTTACTTGAGTGATGTGCTGACTCCATCTTACTCCTCTTACCAACCAGTTCAAATCAAGATGAAAAGGAAGCAAAGGTGATCATGTGACCACTTTTTTTTCAGTTTTAAAGTAGAAAACCTCAGACAGTCGCATTGGGGGGGGGGGGGCTCTGGGGATGCTGGAGCCCCGAATGAGTCCCCGCAAAAGCCCCGAGTTTCGGCCATTTACAAAACAATTATTAGCTCAGAGTCACCCGAGAGAGTGTGGCGCCGCACTGAGCATGAGCGGGGATCGATCCAAGCAGGGAGCACAAAGTCTGGTCACGTGGGTGGCGGCGCCTAACTCCTAAGTCTATTGGACGTCACACGGTCCCACCCGCGATCCCGACATTGAACCAGTGAGACGTCCATCATCATCATCACACAATGTCTAGTGGGTATTATTGTCATTTTTTGTTTGCTTTGAATAAAGTGGGAAATTAGAACTTTATCAGGTTTTACTGCCATTGGGGGTTCTATTGGAGATATTCCTCCACTTCATGTCTAACGAAAAGGACAGAAAGTGAAGGGAAATCACTTACAGAAGTAAAACATTTTTTTTTTAAAGTTAGGTAGGGGAATGGGAGGACCTCTGTCAGCTTTGTATAGTTGTGTGTTTCCCTGTCGCAGATTTTCCCTCACTCCCTGTATAATAAAAAGTTTTCCCCAGAACAGATTATAAAGCATAACTCTGAAGTCACAAACCTATAAACTCATGCTCATGAAAGATGTTTATAAAAAGTTGTTTTTATGATATATATATTTTTTTAAATAAAATAATAAAAAAGTATATTAAAGCACTCAATTCCTTTTAAATGTAATAAGGAGAATCTAAGTAACTAATGTAACATTTTCTCTTCTTAGTCTTTTATAAATTATTATTGCAGATTAATACAGATTCTATACCACGATAAGTATTTATCTGCACATACATTAATGTTGAGAGCTCTGATACAGTAGAGTTCATAGAAAGTTGTCTCCAGAGTATTGAAAAATGCTAATCTATTGTTTCTGGTAACTTGACAAATGCAACACAAATTTAAAAAAGTAAAAGCAGTGTCTATTCTGCAACACTATCAGATTAGTGCTATTTGTGACAGACTTGATTTAGTTCTTGGTTAAAATATCCCCCTCTAAAATGGATATTTAATTTTGGGTTTTTTCTAGGTTTAAACCCTTTCTGGCTTCAGAACTTTCCTCAGGATAGCGGAGACTAGTCTGGCTCTGATATCCTGTACGTAATATATTTCATATTTTAGAATTCATAATAGCATGGTGATCATATCTGTCTGTACAACATTTTTATAGCGATATCATGGTAAATGACTTCATAGACTACATTGCTTAGAAGGTCAAAATGACCATCGGTGATTCTGAAAGCATATCAAAGTGTAGAATATTTGATTCTTTTAATATTGTAGTCTGTTCCATCCATACTTTCTGGCTGTATGTAAAAACTGTTGGTTGAAACTTGTGAATTCTTTCTTTTTCAATAAAGTTGTTATTGTACTTTTTTCACTCCTAAAACAGACTTTTTTTACTCTAATAAAACCATGCCAGGAGGCAGAGAAACTCCCCAAGAGTATTGTAACCCTATAAAAATGTGCCATCCAGCATGAGTGATTAGTATTGTAAAACCCAGTAGAGGTTCTTAAGTGGCTCATCCGAAACTTGAGTGTAAACATATGTCACCCTAACCTGATGTATTAGGAGGATATGATGGACAGATAGGATCCTGTGTGAGCGCTAGTGTCATTTAGGACAACAATGGTAGCAACTAGTAAAACTCTTGGGTATGCAATAGGAAGTTCAACAACAGGTCAAAATGATATTCTGAAGTAAAGCCGACAAAACCACATTATTTCATGTTACAATTTACATTATATTGAATATCTAGCAAGCTAATGACTTTACTATCCGGAAATAAGCATGAAAACAATTTTTACAATTGTTATATGTAAAAGTTAATACCCAGGAAAATGAAATAATACACACGTGAAAGACAAATGTAAATCAAATGATTTGTAATTATGTATCGTCAGTGAGCCAGACATCCACACTAGACTGCACATCTAAACCTTGAACCTTTCTACAGACTGCACTGTATTTAAGTAATACAATCTGATCTAGAACCTATCTATGCCTGTGTGTGAACGATGGAGAAGCAGCAGCACAGGGATGATATAATGCATGTGCTGTCCCCTGTTGTAAGTATGTTCCCTGTAAGTACAGAATACCCTATATGCTTAGAGCAGACCCTCCCTGTCCCAGAATGAAAGCATAATGTACAAGGAATTATGGGAGGCTGGTATCAGACACTTATGTTAGTTATTTGCAAAAATAAATGTAACGATTTCTTAATAAATATATAACTAGATTAAAGTGTATTTATTTTTTTTAACATTAGCTCTAGCATTAGATCTAACATTAGATCTAAACACAATCTGCAAAATCTCTTAAAAGCCTTAACATGTTAATGTCGTTTAAAAAAGTTGCATGTTAATGTCTTTTGAAACATGCAACTTTCATTAAAATAATACTGTACATGGTATTCCTACCATAAAATACCTTGTGCAGATGCTTCTTGTCATTGGGTGACAATTGCCTCCCAACTATGTTTTTGTGTTGTTACCCTGACATGTGCACTCTGGAGATCACTACAAGAGGCTGCGGTGGCACATTGCACAGCATGATGAAAATCTAATACCCAATCATATGCGAGGAAAAATTGTTTAAATTTTTTTTTCTCTTACACATGATTACATGATTGCATGATTAAAGCCAGCACAGCTTTACTTTATTTATTAAGCTGACTGAAAACTCACACTGCAAATAAATTCAGCCCCTGTAGTAAACCAAATCCACTGTGGTTGATATATTATCTTATAAATGAAAGGGAGAAGTTTTGGGACTTTAAATGAGGCACAATGAATGTACCTCCATCCCGCATTCAGGTAAACAAGAAAGGATTTTTTTCCTCATCCCAAATATACATCATGTTTTTTCACTTTTCACATTTTTTCACTTTTTTTTACATATTATTCACTTATTTTTATACATTATATTTGCAATCATCTCCACACATGTGGAATGTGTTGTGGCGATTGGGCATGCTATGTGGATGTTTTTTTTGGTTGGGGCAGGGTTCCTTTCCTCAGCTCAGGAATAGACAACCAGTTTGGGGTTCCATCTTTCGTGATGCTAGCCAAGCACAATGCTTTAGCCAACCTGTGAGTATAGACCCCTTTCTTCCCATGAGGTCTTTTCTCCCCTTTGGGGTAGAATATATTAACTAATACTACATATCCATTTGTATTTACAGTTTATCTCTGTACCCAACTCCTGATGAATGGCATATAGCCATGAAACACGTCGAGTTTCCATGGGGTGCTAAGTCAAGTCTGGCTCATTACCTATTCATTGGCCCATATATACTTTTTATACATTCAAAATTCATTGAGTATTATGTAATTATTAATGTGTATGTGTATCTTCCTTGTTTTTACAGCAGCTCTGTTGCATATGGTATACCTATGCCTGTTAATAGGAAATATCTTGTACTATATTTACAATTAATCATGCTCAAGATTTATATCATTCATCTTATTGACAAATGCCATTTCTACGACATGTGTACATGTATGTATTTATACCTGTAGCACCCTCTACCAATAGGTAGGTGCTAGTAAGGTTTATTTTACTAGGTTATCCAGTACAGGCAAATTTAGGCAGGCTTATGCTGCAAGCTAGGCCTGTCTGTTTTGATCTGGGGGGCTGGGAGTGGTCAGAGTAGCAGTGGGTGTGACCACCTGCACTTCAGTTCTGAGGCGCCTCCCCTGTTCTGAGGAGAATGTTCTAGAAAGGGGGCTGGGCCTAGAACTGGAGTTGCAGGCAGCTTGTGTGTGAGCCCTGACTAATCCCCAATCAATATTGGCAGGGGGCGGGCCTCATATATAAGCTGAAGTGATATGCCACTGGGGGGAGAAGTCGGCTGAGTGAAGTGAGGAATGGCATGTTAGATAGTAGCAGGAGGCCATCCCCATCGGGGGGGGGGGGGTGCGCTGATCGCAGGAGAAGGCCCGGGGAGAGCTGTGAGGTAACATTGCCTCTACATGGTCATTGGCAATGTCTCTGCTACCACACGGTCGGATGGCAGGGAACTCCTGGAGCAGAGGGGCAGATGAAGCTGTCAGTATGCATGGTCCAGTCAAAGTTCCTCATCAAGGACCCAGGGCTGTTGGAAGGTCGGTGAGTGTTACGACAGTGGGGCTGGAGGTGCCAAGGACTGGAAGTGCCAAGGAGTCTGTGAGGGAACTCTGCTAGTACACGGTCACTAGTGGAGTCTTTAGCAATACACACGGTGAATGATGGGGAGTCCTGAAGCAGAAAAGAGACTGTGGGGATCTGTGTCAAGTCAATGTTACCTACGGGCACGTGATTTGCAAGTTGGGCTGGCTGGGAACAGTAGTCCATATTTCCTAGAAGATATGCTTTTAACCCGCTGGGCCTCCGGGGAGAGGTTCTGCAGGCCTCAGGCCTAGTGGCAGCGAGCAACCAGAGCCAGTGGAGAGGCTTATTCAGAGTGGGCCCCTACTATTTAATAGAAGAGGATGTGTCATGCTTCAATTAGTAACTACAAGTTTTGTGCAGGAGGAAATAAGTCTGTGCAGCAGGAACCAAGTTTTGGGCAGGAGGTGAAAGAGATCTAAGAGCTCTGCTTTTACACAGTCAAAAGCGGTGTCTCTATTCAACATACGGTGATGGATGGGGAACTCTTATGCCCTGTACACACGGGTGGACTTTTCACCAACAAAGGTCCGACAGTCTTTCCGACGGACTTTCGACGGACGCTTGACGGACTTCCGATGGACTTTCGAACTAACGGACTTGCCTACACACGATCACACCAAAGCCCGACGGATTCGTACGTGATGATGTACGACCGGACTAAAATAAGGAAGTTCATAGCCAGTAGCCAATAGTTGCCCTAGCGTCGGTTTTCGTCCGTCGGACTAGCATACAGACGAGTGGATTTTTCGATAGGAACTGGGTCTGGCGGAGTTCTGACGTAAAGATTTGAAACATGTTCCAAATCTAAAGTCCGTCAGATTTTCAACAAAAAAAGTCCGCTGAAGGTCCGATGAAGCCCATACACGGTCGGATTGTCCGCCGGATTCGGTCCGTCGGACCAGTCCGGTCGAAAAGTCTGCTCATGTGTACAGGGCATAAGAGGTAGTAGTCTGCGGAGGTCGAGCTGCAGGAGGAACAACAGTCTGCACGGAGATGCAGGAGGAGATTCGTATCTAATTCAATATGCACATTACATCTTCTGGCTCTAACTTGATCAGAATGTACTAAATTCTAAAATATGATGGCAATAACTTATCCTATGGGCATCCCATATTCCTATCCCTATCCAAGTTGTACCCCCCAATAAAACAACAAAAACAAAACTAGCAAAAGACTGTTCATTGTCTCTGGAAGTGATGTATGAAGTCTGACAGTGGGGTGATTTGGCGGATTGTTTGTTACTAGCTGCAACACTATGGCTACATACCATTTTATCAACATTAGTTACTTCTCATGTGCTGCCAAGCTGACATATATGTATTGATGTATCCATTATGTTCATGCCGTGTGTGCATGTGTACGTACATATATATATTTATTTACTTTTTTACTTGTTTCATACTATTGTTACAAATAAATAATGTTTACCAACCACTCTACCTCCACAAGTCAATTGCCTTATTCAAAGTCCCACATTCCTTTCTTATTTACCTGAATCAGGGATGGAGGTATATTCATTGTGCCTCATTTAAAGCCCCAAAACTCCCCCCCTTTCATTTATATGCATTAGGGATAGAGGCAATTGATTTTTGAATTGGTAGTGTTCCCCTGCCGTCCTTGTGCGAGGTCTGTCTTCGTTGTTAGTGCACCCTATCCAGGGTCCACATATTCAAGACATCTACAGTGCCTTGTCTATGGCACCTGGAAGTACTTTTGGCATTGTACTACAAGTATATTTGCATTTGATTAATAAAACATTTATATAATAATGACATATGCAATATCTGTAACAGTGACATTCCTCATTCAAAGTCCCAGTAGTTTCCTTTTATATATACGGTATATATATATATATATATATATATATATATATATATATATATATAAAATAGGGATGGAGGTTCTGTCACTATGGTGTCTGGCAGGTCATATCTCTTTTTCTTCACAAATTTTGGGTGGAAGACACCTGTTTCTATATAGTGACCTGCCATGCCTTTATACCATTTGATACCACGCCCATTTTTTTCTAATTACAATTTACCTACATACCAAAATATTTTCCTACTGGGCCTCTGTTGTTCTATATGACTATCCTCACTGAGGCTGGTCTGGGTTGGGGATGGGGGGCGCCTGTTCCTTGTCTTGATCCTGGAGCTGCGATGTGTAGCAGTGCTTTCCTTCTGTGTCTCTCCTGAGATATTGGGGGGGCCCTCCTATGCATTGGCGTCATGCTACGACCTGTTTGTGGAATCTGTTGATGCCGCAATGCAGGGACGTTCTCAGTCCATCTCACGCTGGAGAAGGGGTTGGCGTGGGTCCACTTTGGTGCTTGTGCCGATGGTAGATCTCACTCTCAACTCCTATTCTCATTTGACGTTGTGCATGACATTGGTCGGGGACCCGCCCCACACCCAGATTACATAAGCAGGTGAGCTTGATTGCCTTACCATTTCACTATGTGTTCTACACCAGAGAGGTAGCACACACAGCCCATTCACTGGATACACACACGTAAGTTATGTACATATTTTTTCGAGCCCCCTTTTTTTGACACATGCAACATACGCTATCTATCTATCTATCTATCTATCTATCTATCTATCTATCTATCTATCTATCTATCTATCTATCTATCTATCTATCTATCTATCTATCTATCTATCTATCTATCTATCTATCTATCTATCTATCTATCTATCTATCTATCTATCTATCTGTGTATCTATCTATCTAGATAGATACAACACTCATTCATTTTTTTCCCCTCATCCCAAATATTCATCATGTTTTTTCACTTTTCATATTTTTTTACATATTATTCACATATTTTTATACATTTTTTTCAGAACACTATATTTGCAATCATTAATGCACATCAGGGTCCCCCATTACTTTAGAATCCTCCTAACATCAGAGTCCCTCCTATCATCAGAATCCCCTTTTACATCAGAGTCCCCCTTTTATCGGTATTCCCCTTTAAATCAGTGTCCCCCCATACATCAAAGCTCCTCCTTACATCAGTGCAACCCCTTACATCAGTGTCCCCCTTACTTCAGAGCCCACACTTACATCACTTCCCCCTTGCATCATAGACCTTCCTTACATCAGTGTGCTCCCTTACATCAGAGTCCCCCCTTACTTTAGCGCTCCCATTACATCAATTCCCCCCTTTACACCTGTGACAGACTCACCCGGGATAGAGGCTTTTGGAGGGGACTGAATGCAAGCCTCTTGCTGACCGATTATGGGCCCTGGCATTTGGGGGAACGGTGCTCTTTGTGAGCTGTATGCCTGGGGACCCTTGAGGTGGTATTACTGTGGATTCGGGCCCTGGTCCCCCAGGACACACAGACTCTGGGGACCCTGTGTATGCCATATGGGAAATGGTGACTTGGAGGGTATGTCTTGGATTGCTCAAAATGGGACAGTAATATTTATCCCCAATATCTCCCAGGATATATATGTAAAGATTATTATTTATTTGTTTGATTCTGAACTCAACATGTTAATTGAGTGAGCTGATCACATTGGCCTCCAGGACTGGCTAGGAGACGAACAGTCTACTCCTACTATAGTTTGTTGATGACTAGGCTGAGGAGGGGGGGAGAACACTGTTTGTATTGTTAATTGTAATTAGCTCCTGCTATTGTGAGAAAATGCCCTGTGGTTGTACTTATGATAATGTATAATGTACTGTGTGAAGCTCGGTGACCACAAGTCTGGGCAAAAGTTCATGTCTCAGTCACCTAGGCTGTATAAAGGATTAGATAATTAGCTCATGTTAATTAAGTTAGGTTTTAGTCATCCTGCTGTATATATTTGTGTGAGATCTCAAATAAAGAGTCAGTCCATGTTAGCAACTAAGCAAGTCTCGTCTTGTTTTATGCTTGGGAGCGGTTGGAATATCTGATATCTGTATCTAGACTACAAGGAAGTGGTATACTGACAGAAGCACTCAAGTGGAGTGTGGGACGTTCCATGACAACACCGCAGTCCTTCCCTACATCAGTTTGCCTCTTTACATCAGAGCCCCCCACATCGATTCCCTCCTTTGCATCAGAGTTGTTCTGTAAAGCAGAGCCCCCCCCCCTAGTTCAGAGCCCCTGTTACTTCAGTTCTCTACTTTATCTAAATTTCCCATCTTACATCAATGCCCCCTTACATCAGTGCCCCCCTTACAATAGTGTCTTTCTTGCATCAAAGTCCCCCCTTATATTAGAGCCCCCACTTACATCAATTCCCTCCTTTACATTATAGTCCTTCCTTACATCAGTGCACCCCCTTACATCAGATTCCCTTCTTAATTCAGAGCCCCCTTTTCATCAATTCTCCTCTTTACATCAGTTCCCTCCTTTACATCAGAGTTCTTCCTTACATCAGTGTGCCCCCTTACATCAGAGTCCCCCTTACTTGAGAGCACCCCTTACATCAATTTCCCCCTTTACACCAGAGTCTTTCCCTACATCAGAGTCTCCCCTTAAATCAGTGTCTCCCTTACAATAGTGCCTTCCTTGCATCAGAGATTCCTCCTTACATCAGGGTATCTGCCCTTCATCAATCCCCCCTTTAAATCAGTGTGCCCCCTCCTCCCTTACCTCAGTGTGCCCCCTTTACATCAATGTGTCCCCACCCCCTTTATATCAATATGCCCCCCTACCTTAACCAGCATGGTTGTAGCAGCTCAACAGGAGCTGAGAGGAGGAGCAAGTGTGAATTGGGAAGTTCTGTCCTTCAGGAGCTGGAGCAAACAAGTGATGTTTGGGGAGGTGTGGAGAGTTTGGGGAGGTGTGGAGAATTCTAGAGCCCTCTCTTAGGCAATGCAGTAGTAGTAACACAGAAGAGATCTTTCAGCTGCAGCTGTTCTTGTCACTATTAGCTGCAGCTCAAAGATAGATTGTGTGTAGTGAGAGCTCAGTAATTGCTAGGACTGTCCTACATTCAACGCACACACACCTACAATCAGTGACAAGCCTTCCTTCCTAGTCTCACTCTCATCTGTTGATGTGGAGGAGGATGGATCAGTCAAGCTCCGCTCTACTCCTCCTGGTCCTAGAAGAAAACAAGCTGTGCCTGCCTGGGGAAGAGCTTACCTGGCTCGCTCCTTGCTCATACTTGCACAAACTTTCCTAGGAGGGATGCACAATGCACATGAGGTGCGATCCTCCGCCGCTCACATTATACCCTTTCAGCAGCTCACTCATGGCTGCGAGAAGTATGGCTCCCAGGAGCGCCTGGGAGATGAAGTTCCTGCCCCCCCAGTTTCGGCCCTGCCCCCTAGTTTCGGCCATGCCCCTTCCTACCGAGTGCAGCAGACCATCAGATGGTCCAATAGGAGCATGTGAGAGTTGGATGTGGTGGCAAACACTAACAATAACTTGAAGTGTCAAAGCTTTGACAACCAGAATGGTCCAGAATTAGGTTCTAACAGCAGAGCTTGGAGGCTGCTGTAGGTAAGGGACAGTCACTTAAGAGACAAAACTGCACCTATTGCCTCTTCTAAAGGCTAATGTATAGATATCTATATTTAATACAGTAATGAAAATAGGGAAGAGTGATTTTGTAAAGATGTGTCATATCAACAGATCATTTTTGAGGTAAACACTAAAAATAAACGCACATGATTGTGGGTATAGGAACCCATGCATACGTATGCGCATAAGACATCTGCATTACTGTGTGCATGTGGATACATGTCCTCCACAGATCCTGGCAACTAATGGGCTATTTAAAACTGAGTTCTGGATAGTTGCGGATTGTTGCGGATAGCCTTTTCGTCTGAGTTCCTGCAATTCCTGATCCTGAAGCTTATGCTTGACCCTATTATTGAGCTGGTTTTTGTGTCACTTGGTTCTGAATTATCTTTAACTGCCTATGTTTGCTGCTCATCTTTGTTACTAACCTGGACTTCTGAACATTATTTTGCCTATAAACTCTTTACCTCATTGCCTGCACATTGCCAAGCTCTGCTTCCTGACCTTGATTCTGCCTGATTTGATGCCTTCCTGAACTGTTACCAAACCCGGCTTACGACCCGACTCCATTCATAGCTGAATGTGCTATTCTGGGGGCCCTACCCAATGTACTTCCGCTTGTCTGATACCAATGCTCCCAAGTTCCAGTCATCAGTTCCAGCTCCCGGACACTTGTGCCCTTTCCTCACCCTGCAATTCCCAATCTCAACTTCCAAAGATACTTGGACAGTGAATTGTGCAAGAGTCAATTCTTGTCACCTCAGGCAACTCATAAAACGGACATAACAACACAGTATTTTCCCTTTACAATGTAACTCCACTTTTATTGGGGAAAGAACAATTCCCTCTGGACGATCTAGGTACATTGCAAAGACTTCAAAAAACTTAGTTGCAGAATCATACCTTTTCCTGCTCTGATTAAATATGGATTGTTCCAGACTGTTGCAGGCTGAATGTGAATGGCAGGATCTATTCACTATAATCAGCTAATATACTTTCATTGTTCTAATAAGGAATGTAGCAGTGTCTGCATCCTTTTAGAAGTATTTAACCCTTAGAGAATATCTCACCAAAATTGACATTGCTATTGCAGGTGATGTCTAAAATGTGACTTGTATCATAGTGCAGGCATCTGAGAAAATCAGTGAGCCAGCCACACAAGCAGAAAATGACATTTCTGGGGGTGTTCTGTACATCGACAATGTACAACACGCCTCTAATGCCATGTACACACGACCGGACTTCCCGACAGAAAAAGTCCGATGGGAGTTTTTGGTCGGACATTCCGACAGTGTGTATGCCCCATCGGACTTTTCTCCGACGAACATTTCCGACGGACTCAGATATAGAACATGTTCTAAATCTTTCCAGCAGAAATGCCGATGGAGTTTAGTCCGTTGGCAAGTCCATCCGTGTGTACACAGCATTAGATGCCATATTGCATTGCATTTTACATAAAATTACCGCAGCTGCAGATTGAATATGAACGGTAATTTTTATTAACATTCAATTTTAATATGGCTTGTATAGTAATCATATACACTATATTTTTATTTGCTATATTTTATTTCAAGGAAAGTGGAGTTATACTTTATATAAACTCTAATAGCATAAATGTTTATTCCACAAACCCAGTGACTACATGTGAAGTGTAGCAATTTAAATGAGCCATGGTGATTGATTTGACACTAAGATAGGCCTAAGCAAAAACACCTATGGTAACAACATTTTGAAAAAAAGCTGTTTTATCTAAAGCTACACAGAAGCAAATTGAGCATTACGTTGCGCTCATTGACCCTTGTTTTGACCTGTCTCTGTAGAGGCCATGTCACACTACTAATCCTGCCCTTGATGACAAATCTATAGCAACAGGATCATTGAAAGGACTACTTACCTGCTCCTACAGTGCAGTTACTACACTGGCTAACTTATGTTGTAGAATTTCATGTGCCAAGGAAGGAACAGCTATGAAACAACACATTTCTGGTTCAGCCAGCAAGGGAACAAGATTGTAAGAAAAGGTAAGAGAACTTAGCAGTCTCATTGCTGGACATGTGGGCCGAATGATCTTCTGTGAATCCCACCTTACTGCTCTCACTGTTTCTGTTATTGTTGTTGACTTCATGAGGAACTCCACTAAAACCTTTAGGTGGTAATAGTCAATGCAGAAAGTAAATAAAAAAAAGGAACATCACAGTGATAGTTTTCACATTGCTCTTTGCAAAGGTAAGTATAATGAACCTACCCTACCTGGGCGGCACAGTGGTGTAGTGGATAGCACTTTTGCCCAACAGGAAGAAGGGTTGCTGGTTCGAATCCCAGCCACGACACTACCTGCCTGGAATTCCGGTTTCCTCCTGCACTCCAAAGACATGCTGGTAGGTTAATTGGATCCTGTCTAAATTGTCCCTAGTATGTATGAATGTGAGTTAGGGACCTTAGATTGTAAGCTCCTTGAGGGTTAGGGACTGATGTGAATGTACAATGTATATGTAAAGCGCTGCGTAAATTGACGGTGCTATATAAGTAACTGAAATAAAATAAAATAAATACCCTCATTTCCCATTTGTTTCCCAAAACACAATTATTTCCCTGCTTAATTCTTGACTTTAGGAGCAGTGCAGCATCAATGCTACACCACCACAGACAGCTGCATTGGGTGGACTTCACTGGCAGGCACATTACTTTAATAAAGATAGTTTTAAAGGCAGGCCTAATTAAAAATTGGACAAATGCTCCATACAATCTTTTTCATTTTGCAGCCATGCATTACCTGTACCCTAAAATTGAAGCACTTTAGCCGTCGACAAAAACATCTCCCAAGTACATTTACAATGTCTGGCTCCTGCATAATCATAAACACCATGTAAATTTATTAGCTCTTTGAAGTCTGTTTGCATACACAATATTTTTAATGAGAAGATAAAGTCACTATTTTGACTCTATAGCTCAATAAAAAAAGGAAATTGAGCTTGGATCCTCTGTGCTAAGTAACACAGAAAACTGTGCAAATGACAAATGAAAATTTTATTTCAGGGAGAAATAAGTCACTCCAAGTAGAAGCATAAAAAAATACAAAAAAAAAAACCATTATAAACTTGTGTCTGTGCAAAACAGAATTTCTCTTAGAGCGTAACTGTGGATATTTCTAAATAAAAAAGAACATGAAATGAGTTCTGTATGGAAATAATACACAGTAATATCTCAAATATCCAAGTATATACTGCGACAGTGTATTTGCATTTCTTTCCATAAAAACATTTTGACTGATTAATGGAGTTTTTTGGAGAATGTTAGAGTGAATATATATTTTTTTACACATTATAAACTAAATAATTAAAATCAACAATGTATTGATATTTTAACTGATCTTACTATAAAAAAGAAGAATTAAAATGTTATAAATATTTAAATAAAATTAACAGCATGTGTAAAGCTTAAGGCCATAAACACTAATTTACTGTTTCATGAGGTGGTGTCTTTCATTTTAAATTGGACCCCCAATATATTATTATTATTATTATTGTTATTATATAGGATCTATATAGCGGCAACAGTTTGTGCAGCACTTGCCATATGAGGGCAGACAGTACAGTGACAATACAAGTTAATAAAAGCGGAATCAGAGGGCCCTGCTTGTTATGCCGCGTACACACGATCGGAAATGCCGCCAGCAAAACTTCGATGAGATCCTTTTGTTGAAAAATGCGACCGTGTGTATGCTCCATCGGTCTTTTGCTGGTAGAATTCCAACCAGCAAATGATTGAGAGCATGTTCTCTATTTTTCGGCCGGGAAAAGTTCCTATCCGAAAATGCGTTCACCTGTATGCAATTCGGACACACAAAAAATCACGCATGCTCGGAAGCATTGAACTTCATATTCTCGGCTCATCGTAGTGTTGTATGTCACTGTGTTCTTGACGGTCGAAAGTTCAGTTTTGTGTGACCGTGTGTATGCAAGGCAAGCTTGAGCGGAATTCCGTCGGAAAAACCATCCAAGTTTTTTCTGACGGAAATTCCGATCGTGTGTATGCGGCATTAGAGGTAGGAGTCTGCAGAGGTCGAGCTGCAGGAGGAACAACAGTCTGAATGGAAATTCAGGGGGAGATTCATATCTAATTCAATATGCACATTACATCTTCTAGCTCTGACTTGATCAGAATGTACTAAATTCTAAAATATGATGGCAATAACTTATCCTAACGGTGGGGGATGAGCTGTTGTCAAAAAAAAAATTACAGTTGAAGGCAGGATAGACTTCTCTAACGGGTTTTAAGGGATCGCCTAATAATTGACATAGTAAGAGATAGTCTGACAGATTGGGGTAAGGAGTTCCAGAGGATGGGAAAGGCTCTGAAGAAGTCCTGAAGGCGAGCTTGGGAGGAGGCGATGAGGAAGCAAGAGAGCAGGAGGTCTTGAGAGGATTAAAGAGAATGATTTGATTTGTATTTTGAGAAAAGGTTGGGGAACTAGCTGGGGGGAAGAGTTGTGGATAGCTTTGAAAGTTGTTGTTGAATTGTATTAATTGGGCGATCAAAAGCCAATAGAGGGATTGGCAGAGAGGGGTAGCAGACATTTAAACAGTTGGTAAAGTGGTTCAGTCTGGCAGCAGCATTCATGGTGGACAAAGGGGGGGATAGTCTATGTAAAGGTAATCCAATGAAAAGGGAGTTGCAGTAGTCGAGGCAGGAGATAACCAGGGAGTGAATTAGAAGCTTTGTACTGTTATTGGTAATAAGGGGTATATTTTGGAGATGTTGTGGAGGTTGAGGTGGCAAGATTTGGACAGTGAGTTGATGTGGGGCTGAAAGGTGAGTTCAAAGTCGAGGTTTACACCTAACACCCTGGCTTGCGGGGATGGACTAAGAGTTGTGCCATAAATCTTGACAGGGAAAGAGGCATGTGGGGACTATTAGCTAACACAGGTAGAAGGTGCGGATCTAGAATAAGAGAGGTCCAAGAACAGAACCTTGAGGGACTCTGATGGAAAAAGGAAGAAGAGGAGGTAAAATTGTAATTGACACTGAAGATGTAATGGGATAGGTAAGATGAGAACTAACAAAGAGTACAGTCGTGGAGACCAAAGGAGTAGAGTTTTTTGAGGAGGAGGGGATTGTCAACTGTATCAATGTCTGCAGAGAGGTCCAAGAGTAAAAGTACATAATAGTGACCATTGGTTTTAGCTGTTAGTAAATCGTTTGTGAGTTTTGGGACAGCAGTCTCTGTGGAGTGTTTGTGGAATGTTGCAGGCGAAGTCCAGACTGAAGGGGATCAAGAAGGTTATTCTCAGTGAGGTGGTATCTCAGAGGGTTGGTACCAGGTATGCAAGACGTTTGGTAAAGGGCAGCAATGAGATGGGTTTTAGGTTGTTAAGATTGGTAGGATCCAGCAAAGGCTTTTAATGTAAGACGGGTGACCAGTGCATGTTTTAGAGAGTTGGGGAAGATGCCAGAAGAGAGGATGATATTGATGTGAGTTAGAGAGTTCAGGATAGAGCCAGAGAGTGACTGTAGTATTTGCAAGGGAACAGGGTCCAGGGGGCAGGTGGTTAGGTGGCCATTAGAAAAAGGTTTAGCATTTATAGTTGCCAGGATAAATGAGGGAAATACTAAGTGTACCCATGGACATGGAATGTTAAGTGGGGAAGATACAGTAACTGTACAGTTGAGATCTCATCATGATTTGTATCAGTCTTATTTCTGAAGTGATAAGCAATCCCCTGAGCAGTGAGGGAGTGGGTGGAGGCAGTGGAGGAAAAAGGTAGTTAAAGGTAGAAAAGAGTTGGCTGGGACTCGGGGGCGGTGCGTCCCTTAGGGGCGCACGGGCTCCGCCCCCTCTCTCCAGCCACCCCCTCTGTGTAGTATGAAAAGATTCCTGCACTGCATGAATCTATCCATGGCCGTTGTAGCTATCCCCTGTTCAGGCATCCGGCTCCTTTTTAGGAGCCGGGCGCCTGAATTACAGCGGCAGGGGGTGTTTTTGAAGCGCCTGATTGGAGCCATAGGCTCTAATAGGCATCAAAAATGGTGACCTGCAAGCACAAACCATTGTGCTCGCAGTGCACCCAGGTGTTTTAGCAAAACAAATTAATATTTGCTTTGCTAACACAGAACCGCCTCTCAGCCAATCAGGAGGCGCGGATGTAATACTAGGCACCTGATTGGCTGAAGGCAGAGGTGATCCCATTGGCCGCCTAGCAGAACTACAGGTAGAAGACACGCACGGAGGATATAGGAGCCATCGCCGCACTACGCCTCCCACAGCTCGCCCCTGTCCCGCTGTATGACCCACCACTACAATGGGGTAAGTCCCGTGAAGGCAGCGGGTGGGTGGGGGGGCACAGTTGGCTGCATATTATGGGCACAGAGGCTGCAAATGATGGGCACAGTTGGCTGCATATTATGGGCACAGAGGCTGCAATTGATGGGGCACAGTTGGCTGCATATTATGGGCACAGAGGCTGAAATTGATGGGGCACAGTTGGCTGCATATTATGGGCACAGAGGCTGCAATTGATGGGGCACAGTTGGCTACATATTATGGGCACAGAGGCTGTAATTGATGGGGCACAGTTGGTTGCATATTATGGGAACATAGGCTGCAATTGATGGGGCACAGTTGGCTGCATTTGCTGGGCACAGTGGCTGCATATTATGGGCACAGAGGCTGCAATTGATGGGCACAGTTGGCTGCATATGATGGGCAAAGTGGCTGCATTTGCTGGGCACAGTTTAACTGCATATGATTGGCACAGTGGCTGCATATGATGAGCACAGTGGCTGCATTTGATGGCACAGTGGCTGCATATGATGGGCACAGTGGCTGCATATGATGGGCACAGTGACTACAATTGATGGCACAGTGAGGCTGCAATTGATGTTTTTGTTTTGGTATTTTTCTGAATTTTTCAATTCGTTTGCGCCCCCCCAAACAATTTTGAGCACCAGCCTCCACTGCTGGGACTGATAAAATAGGTCTTATTGGCAATGTGGAGGCAGGAATTGTATTTATTGAGGGCAGTTTTTTATTGGTCTAAGTCTTGCTAAGACTTAATCTTACCCCACAGATGCTCAAGAGCATGGCTACATTTTTGAAACTTCTGGTGTTGTCTGTTTGCCATGGTTGTAGCAGTGTAGTGATTCTGTGTGTAGTGAGGGGGCAATTATGTACAGGGAGAATGACAGCGAGCTGTTGTAAAAAACACACAATTGAGTTGCGCTTATCCACTGTAGAAAGGAACTAATTAGTGTAACTTGTTCAAGTCATAATATATAAAGTGATATTTAGTGCAATAAAATTCATACAAATACAGCACTGTAGTGTGTATATTATTCAAGTCCACAAAGTGCTACAAATTAATAATGCAAAATAGTCATATATATATAATGAATGTACCTATACCCTTCAAAGTGCATATACAGTGGGTATAGAAAATAATCACCCCCTTTAAAATAATCACATTTTGTTTCTTTGCAGCCTGAAATGAAGACAGACACATTTTTTTATTTATCAAGTTGTATTTACTCAGTGCAACTTATAACATCCAAGTCAAAGATATAACACCAACATGTCAGAAAAAGAAGAAAAAAAATCAAAAACAAATCCACTGAGTTGGAAAAAGGATCACCCCCCTCCTAAAAATTACTTGTTAACTCAATCAGGTGTACCTAGACACTTTCTCAATAGCACACTAATCCATTTAACCTTCAACTGTGATCAGCTGTGGTCATTTTGATTAGCTCAGCATGAATAGAGCTTTCCTGGAGCATTTAAGTCCCTGGTAGTGCAAGTGAAGCAAACAATCAACTATGTGTGGCAAGGCACTGTCAAAAGATCTCCGGAATAAAGTTATGGACAGGCACAAGTCAGGAGATGGATACAAAAAAACTTCAAAGGCTTTATCAATGTCTAGAAGCACAATGATGTATATTATTAAGAAGTGGAAGGTATTTGGTACAACACAAACCCTTCCTGGATAGGGTCTCCAAACTAGATGAAAGAGCCAGGAAGAAACTGGTCAGAGAGGCTACCAAGAGACCTACAGCAACTCTGAAACAGTTGAAGGAAATGATGACAAAGAGTGGTCAGTGTGTGCATGTTACAACAATATCACAAAGTCTCCACAAATGTGACTTGTGTGGGAGGGTTGCAAGAAAAAAGCCACTCCTCAAGAAAGGCCACATGCAGTCACGACTGAATTTTGCCAAAACGCACCTTGAATATTCTGAGGTCACATGGAAAAAGATGTTATGGTCAGATAAGACTAAAATTGAATTATCTGCCTTAAGCACCAAACAATATGTCTGACGGAAATCCAATACAAAAAAAATCACAGATAAATCCAAAAATACTGTGGTTTGTAGCGTGCTTATAGCATCAACAAACCACCTTATGCATTTCAGCCAATAGGCCGTCCTCTAAAGATGGCCTATTGGCTGAAATGCATAAGCTATGAAACGCTGTATTTTTGTATTTATCTGTAATTTTTATGAAGACAGCTGTATTTTGCATTTTATGGATTGGATTTTAATAAATCGCTCATTCCTACATACTTCACCATGAGAGTTTTATTTTTATGGTGGTGACACTTGATTCATCGAGTTTTTTATAATCTGTGGAAGCTCGTGTGCCTTGTAAAGAGGAGGAGGACTCCTGATGTCCATGTTCGGCTCTAAATTGGGGAGACACCTGATGCCTGACTGTCAGCGGCGGCTGGTGCTCAAAATGTTTGGGGGGCGCAAACAAACTGAAAAATTCAGAAAAAATCCCATCAATTTCAGCCTCACTGTGCCCATCAAACGCAGCCACTGTGCCATCAAACGCAGCCACTGTGCTATCAAACGCAGCCACTGTGCTATCAAACGCAGCCACTGTGCCCATCAATTGCAGCCACTGTGCCCATCAAATGCTGCCACTGTGCCCATCAAATGCCGCCACTGTGCTCATGAAATGCAGCCACTGTGCCATCAAACACAGCCACTGTGCCAATCAAATGCCACCACTGTGCCCATCAATTGCCACCACTGTGCCCATCAAACACAGCCACTGTGCCCATCAAATGCTGCCACTGTGCCAAACGCTGCCACTGTGCCAAACACTGAAACTGTGCCCATAAAACGCTGCCACTGTGCTATCAAATGCTGCCACTGTGCCTATCAAATGCTGCCACTGTGCCATCAAATGCTCCCACTGTGCCCATCAAATTCTCCCACTGTGTCATCGAATGCAGCCACTGTGCCCATAAAATGCAGCCACTGTGCCCATCGAAAGCTGCCACTGTGCCCATCAAATGCTGTCACTGTGCCCATCGAATGCTACCACTGTGACTTCCCCGCCTGCTCGCCCGGCACTTACCCTGTCTCGGTGGGGCAGCGGGTGACGGTGGCGAACAGTGTCCCCCATGCTCCTCCACAGACATGCTCCTCCATTTCTTCTCCCGTACTCTCTTCCCATCCTCTCCTATAGGCGACTGGATGCCTGATAGGCGTCCAATCACAGCGCCTGTCGGGTAACAGACCCAAGCACCTGATTGGCGGAGAGGCGGTTCAGTGTTAGGAAAGCGAATATTCATTTGCTTTTCTAACACACCTGGGTGAACTGCGAGCGCCAAGCATGCCGCTCGCAGGTCACCTTTTTTGACGCCTATTAGAGCCTATGGCTCTAATCAGGTGCTTCAAAAACACCCCCTGCTGCTGTAGGGGGTGGCAGCGGCGGCCATGGATAGATGCATGCATTGGTCATAGAGGGGGTGGCTGGAGAAAGGGGGCGGTGCCCGTGCGCCCTTATGGACGCATCGCCACTGCTGACTGTGCAGTTGGATTGCTTTGGTAGATCACTGGAGAAGGATTGAGATCCCAGCGAGGCCTGACTTAATCAACTTTCTGGTAAGGGCATTTGATATCAGCACATTGGTGTGGTGTGTGGGTTTACACGCTGAAGTCGGTGCAGGGGACCCTTTTTCTTCCTTCCTTTGCACTTGTCCCTTTGGGGTTGATTTACTAAAGGCAAAAAGACTGTGCACTTTGGAAAGTGCAGTTGTACAGGGCAAGAGCAGTTGCTCCAGAGTTTAGTAAATGAGCAGAAGCTCTACTGACTTTCATCAACCAATCATGTGCAAGCAAAAATGCTTTTTTTTTATTTTCCTTGCATGTGATTGGGTATTCTTTGCAAAGTGAAACTTTACCTCATTTACTAAGCTCTGGAGCAACTGCACTTGCAGAGTGCAATTGCACTTTCCAAGGTGCACAGTCTATTGGCCTTTAGTAAATCAACCCCTTTGGGTTTCATACATCCATTTAAGTGCTGCATATGAACTTTTTACTATTACTCATGTTGTGATCAATGCTGTTGTGTTTATGCTGGCTGCTGTTTTGTGTATTTTTTTCCAAACTGAGACTGTTTTGTTATGTTCTTAATATATAAGTTGTGAGCGCGGATATTTCTTTCTTTCTTTTTTGGAAATCCACTACAGCTCACTATTCAAATAACACCATTCCTACAGTAAAGCACGGAAGTGGTAATATCCTGTTGTGGAGGCGTTTCTCTGCAGCAGGGACTGGAGCACTTGTTAGGATAGAAGAAAAATGGATGGGGCAAAATACCTTCAAATTCTTGGGGCAAAATACCATCTGCCCTGTTGTAGAAAGTTGTCAATGGGAAGAAGGTTTACCTTCCGACATGACAATGACCCAGAGTACACAGAAAAAATTACCACACAGTGGTTGAAGGAGAAAAGGGTGAATGTCCTTGCACAGCTTAGTCAGAGCCTAGCCAGACATAAACCCCATGGAAAATCTGTGGAATAACTTGAAGATTGCAGTCCATAAACGGTCACCATCGAATTTAACTGAACTTAAGCAGTTCTGCAAAGAAGAGTGGGCAAATATTGTCTGGATGTGCAAAGTTATTAGAGACATATCCCAACAGACTAAAGGCTGTAATTAAAGCAATAGGTGGTTCAATAAAATACTGAGACGAGGGAGTGATCCTTTTTACAACTTAGTGATTCTGTTTTTGATTTTTTTTTTCTGACCTGTTAGTGTTATATCTTTCACTTGGATGTAATAATTTGCACAGAGTAAATACAACTGGATAAAACAAAAACTGTGGCTCTCTTCATTTCAGGCTGCAAAGCAACAAAATTATTTTAAAGGGGGGGATTCTTTTCTATGCAAACCCCCCAAAAAAGGAGGGGGGGGGGGGTTGAAGGGCAAGGAATCATATGTGATAGCACACAATAATATTCCATAAAACACTGTTTACTTAGTAGGGGTAGTGTTGATCTAGTCAATAAACTGCATATATATATATATATATATATATATATATATATATATATATATATATATATATATATATATATATATAAAAAGAAAAAGATTGTCCCCACTACAGCAGTGGGAGACCAGAAGACCAAATGAGCAACACAGCATGCAGTGTGGGGAAAATAGAAAAGATTATTTATTAAATGATTAAAAATTCAGTAAATTCCTCCATTGGAGGCGACAATTGGAGCACACAAACAAGATATATATCCAGTGACTACTGCGCTAAACAGTCAATGGATATGGCAATACACATAACAATGCACATAGCCAAAAAACAGAAAAAAGACCATAACACATAAAACACATAAACAATCGTCAGATAATCTATGCACAGCTGTTCATGCCACGACTGTATGTCGTATAAAACAATGTATTAAATATATAGTAGCTATATGGCATGAACACCTATGCAGAGGTCCCTGGGGGCTCAAGCCTACTGGAATAATAGCTTAAAAATGTAATAGTTCTTTTCTATACCCACTGTACGTATAAAGTACGTACAGTGGGTATAGAAAGTGCATCCAGTGGAAAAACAGTGGCATACATAAGTGCATCCAGTGCAAAAACAGTGGCAACATACAACTGCAACAAAACAGTCCATTAAATGGCTTGTGCTCAGTGTTTCTTCCACAATTCTATTCTTAGTCTGCAACAGAGGTGAGGAAAGATCTTTTCAACAGGAGCATAGATGACAAAAATCCTGACAGATGCAGAGATCTCGAACAGGAAGTTAGTATCAAGGACATCCAAAACCATTTTCATAGCTTCTGTAAAGCAGCCAGGACCCTAGGGGATGTCACCAAAGCCAACTCACAGGCAGTGTCATTCCCAAATCAGAGTTTCCCTGATTTCACTTTTTGGGCCTGTGTCAATGGGCTATGGGCCTGTGTCAATTGGGACAGTTGGACATCAATTTGAGACACTTCTGAGATCATTGAGTATTCTCAGTTCTGAATGTAGTTCCTTTGTGGAGCATTTTCTGGTGGAGGGATGTCCCCTGTACTTTTGGACAGAACACACAAGGTTTACTTTGGAACCATTAGGCCACGCCATATGATGTCTCCACCACTAGGGAATGACATTCAGCCACATAATTCCATCTAATATAGAACGGATGATTATTCTCACTTCTGTCTGAAGAAGCAGAGGTCATCTTTGAAACATGATACAGTCAAAATTACAGCCACCATGCATTTGAAAAATCTATAATATATCTTGTGACAGACAATTGTTTGCTGAATATCCTAGAATATTAGATACCAATAGCTGAATAGTAGATATCATGCATAGGGAAATATTCTCTCTTTGAATGTAACAAAAAAAAAACAATTGTCTCCTGTAACTTGTTGCCCTCAACACATATGTGTGGTGGTAAAGGGTGACCTGCAATATGCATTTCTGGGCGGCAAATGTTGCTGTGTGACCAATGTTGCTGTGCTGAGAGCATGATCACTGTGTTCCCAGCACCAAAGTCAGGCTGTCAAACATAAAACATACTGTAAAAGCTGTCATAAATAAAAGATATGTTATTTTATATCATTGATAGTGATTATATTGAATATAACATATTGACACCTTAAAAAATTCCCCATTTGGCAAATATGTGTTCTCAGTTTGACCTAATTCAGGTGGGTTTTGCGTTCCTGTAGACTTGTATGAGTATGCAAAAGTAAGCAAAAGCCTTTTGACACAGGCCCTCCTGGATCTCAGGATATTCAAGTTCTAGTGTATTCTCAAATTGTTCTGAAATCTGTGCCCCCCCCCCCCCCCCCCCCCATGTAACCATCAGTGAGCTATTAGTTGGATAGCTGTGATCTCACTCCCAGTAACACCCTCGAAATCTAGACACAAGTATTTAGTATCTGTACAGCCTGACCCAGTAGTCACCAGGCATTTGTTGCCGAATAAATATAGCAAAACTCCAGAAATATTTTGGACAGCTTTCTGGAATAACGTATGTGTGCTGGGAAGAAGTTACTGTGTACAAGCTTAGGGAAACTTGACATTTTTATACCAGGTTTTTGGCCAGTTTGGCTGGGAATAACAAATGAATAAAAAAAATTCTTATGCCCCGTACACACTGTCGGACATTGATCGGACATTCTGACAACAAAATTCTAGGATTTTTTCCGACGGATGTTGGCTCAAACTTGTCTTGCATACACACGGTCACACAAAGTTGTCGGAAAATCCGATCATTCTGAACGCGGTGACGTAAAACACGTACGTCGGGACTATAAACGGGGCAGTAGTCAATAGCTTTCATCTCTTTATTTATTCTGAGCATGCGTGGCACTTTGTGCGTCGGATTTTGTTGTCGGAAAATTTTATAGCAAGCTCTCAAACTTTGTGTGTCGGAAAATCCGATGGAAAATGTGTGGTGGAGCCTACACACGGTTGGAATTTCCGACAACAAGGTCCTATCACACATTTTCCGTCGGAAAATCCAACCGTGTGTACGGGGCATAAGAGATAGCTCAGATTCGTAGATAAAGACTGCCAAGAAGGTAAGTCTAATCTTGGGGGGGAGGGGGCATTAACTAAACATATCCATTTTTTATAATTAGGAGCACCTACGCACTCCATATTAACTATGACCAATTTTACTACACCACTGGCAACGAGCTGTACAAGGATAATGAGGTGGTCAACTTGTCAACATCTCAAAAAGGGGTTATATTATTATTATTATTATTATTATTATTATTATACAAGATTTATATAGCGCCAACAGTTTACTCAGCGCTTTACAATGTATAAGGGGGACAACACAATTACAGTACAGTTCAATACAAAAGGTACAGGAGGGCCCTGCTCGTAGAGCTTACATTCTAAAGGGAGGGGGTGGTGGTACAAAAGGTAATAGCTGCAAAGAATGATTTGATGGATGTATATATATATATATATATATATATATATATATATACACTTTTTGTTTTCATGGGCAGTATCAGGTATCGGTGAGTGACAAGGATCTTTCTACAATGTGGATCCACATATAATTGCTATTTCATCTCTTACAGATTGTAATTTTTTTTTTTGTAGACGATAAAATAACATAAAACATACTGCCTACTCCCGCCTTATGTTATATAAAATATAAATATTTTATATGTGGGACACTTGGTGTGAAAGATCTGTTTTGCCAAGTTTGCAGAAATGTCAGATGTGCTATGTTTAAGTGCTGTACATAATTATCATCTTGCCCTTCTGTGTACATATTTTCGAACATCCATTGTCAGAATCACTAGGCTAACACATAACATGCCATAATATTTATGCTGATGTGAGGATAGTAAGTAATTGTAGCATTGTTGATTGTATGGCAATAAAGTAAATGTAAGAGCCGCTCTGATCCCTTGTCATCTCTTGTTATTTGTCTGTATTTTTCTATTTGCTTTCAAATCACTGCAATGAGAATTGCTAGTGAAGGATTTACTAGTTTGTGTCACCTCAAATGGCACATCTGAGATTTGCTTGGCATATATTATTTTTCTATTCCTTGCTGTTAAAAGTATGGATTTTGTACCTATTAAACTGTTGTAAACATTCAACTGAAAAGGAAACAGAACCACAGGACACTTCATATTTGAAAAAGCTTAAAAATATTTCACAATATAGCCCAATCCACTATTTGAAGGAACCCTGTCACTTAACCATAAACTGCATACATTTTTACCATATATTGTGAAATTCGAAAGTTTATTTAAATGTTCGTCTTCTTAAATAATGACACAAAGATTCTGAGACACACTATTGCTTAGCTTGTCATGCAAGCCATTATTTGAAATTTAGATTTGGGTCTTTTTATTTCTTGGCCCCAGGCAATAAGTTTATCATCCTATTATAAACATGCCTAACTAAAATTATATTTTTATGAATTATCGGTTTGTGAATGAACCCCCATTGGCATTCAAAGGTCTGTTCGTCTTGAATAGTGCAGGTTAGTGATCAGAACAGAGTCTGTAGCTCTCCTCCAGCTGTGTCTGTTTGTCCTATATTGGTACTATATGTCCACTGATGTATGCTGTAAGCAAGTATTTGCATGTTGCAGTAGAGTAGGGACTGGCCAGGGAGGGATCACTTTAATGCAGTTGACCAGCTTCAACAAATATTGCAATATATGCAAACCAAGAATCCCTGTTTTTAACAAAATGTTTGCTAGTAATATGAAATGGTGCACAGTGTGCACAGAATTAACCATTGATAGTTTTCAGCACTATCACACTTTGAATAAAAATCACTCAGTCATGCAACACTGTACTCAAATTAAATTTTATCATTTTTGAGACAGATAGAACATTTTATCGGAGGTATTTTATCACCACTGGTTTTTATTTTTTTACTACATAAAGGAAAAAAGACTGAACATTTTGACAAAATGGGGGGCGTGGCCAGAAGCGGATGGAGGCGAGAGACGGTGAGGAGTGAGAATGTGTGCTCACCCCGCTCCAGGATTATGAAGCCCTGTGGGTAATCCATCAAAACCCGCCCTAGTATCCGGTGCCTTTCCCCCTCTCTCCCCTGCTGTACTACTCCCCACTCGTGGTCCTCCTGAGTCGTGTCTGTCAGAGCCGGTACGGCGGGGCTGTGAATGCGAACACCGCCTGGGACACTGAGAGTGATCGGAGCTTGTCGAATGCAGCGCAATCTCGCGAGACTGAGAGTAAGAGGAGGATCGGCTCCTGGTGGAGCTGCTGGTGGAGAGGATGCCAGGTGTCAGTAGCGGAGTCCTCAGTGTGTGTATTATACACCCCCTATAAATGTTCCGGAAAGCTGCCCGGTGAATCGGGAGAAGCTAGGGAGTTCTTGCAGAGGATCCAGAGGTAAACTTTGATACCTGAGCATTGACAGAGGGGATGTGTATGAAACGTATCCAGTCCAGCGGAACGGAGGTACCGTATTGATCTTCACTGATACCCATTTGCTCTCCTCTTTCCCTGTTACTAGTGAAGACTGATGGGGGGTCTCTCAGGGGACCTAAAATTTCAGAGAGGACTGTAAACTTATGAGGGAGTTTGGGAAGAGGCTCCTGTGTAGTGTGTGTGTAAACGCTATTCCTATTCCTACATAACAGACTTAAATTAGTAGTGATAACTTCTGGTTGAAGGGCAGTGGTGTCAACCTTTGGGCCCTGATAAGTGGTGTGGATAGGGGCAAATTTCCTATGCCCTCTTTTAAATAGCTCTGCTTTGCATGCTCCTCTTTCTCCTGGATGTAACAATAATAAGAACAGGTATTACAGATAATAACAACTGGTGAAGGTGGGGCTGTGCAGTTGTTTATATCCTGATTGTTAGTGAGGTTGTTTAACTCACATAAATAATAACCTTACAGTAGGGAAGACACTATGTCAGCGAGAAGAAAGGGAGATGAACATACTAACCAGGAAAATATGGGAACCCAATCTCTACGGTCAGCTAAGGACAAAGAGAAGGATAAGGAAAAAGGGACTCAATCCACTGTGGCGGGGGCAACGGCGGTGGCTGTTGCAGCTTCCGCCAAACTAGAGAGAATGGTCCTCGCGGCGGAACACACCCCAAATAAAGGAGGGCAGCAAGTTCAAAATAAGTTATCAATGGATAGAAAAAGCCAGGGACACTCGGGCTTGCCCATAGGTACCACTAGTATAAAGAATTCCTCTACTAAAGGTTCAGGAGCGATTGGAAAAGAAACGGAAGCCTCGGCCACTCCGATACCCTCAGCAGAAGGAGAGCCTTCCCTAAAAGACATTCTTTTGGCAATAAATGCATGTAAACACTCTCTGGGTGTACTGGGAGACCAAATGAAGGATATCAAAGAGGAGTTAACCCTAGTACGGCACGACCTTAAGAAAACAGCAGAAAGAGTAACGGAAGTGGAAAATAGAATAAGTTTGATAGAAGATGACCTGTACCCTATGAAACAAGAAGCTAAGATTTGGAGAGAGAAAATTGATAAACTCACGGAAAAATTTAATGAACTGGAAAATAGACTTCGCAGGGACAATGTGAGGGTGGTGGGATTACCTGAAGGGTGTGAAAGCTCAGACCCAATTGTATTCTTAGAGGGCTGGCTGGTTGAAGTATTTGGAGGAGAGATGTTCACTCAGCAGTTTTCAATTGAAAGAGCGCATAGAGTTCCATTTAGGCCCCCCCTTCAGGAAGTCCCCCCAAGACCGTTGCTAGTGAAAAACAAGTGGGAATATAAGGAGGTTCTTTTTGAACCTACAAAATCCAATAGAAAATGTGGGCTCAAGGGCTGTTATGATGCTACATGTGGTAAAAGCATTTGACAGCTTTGAATGGGGGTTTATCTGGCGTGTACTGAAGGTATTTGGCTTTGGCCCTTCGTTTAGTAAATGGGTCAAAATTTTATACAATGACCCTAGAGCAAAGGTCAGAGTTAACAATGTTTTCTCCGATGAGTTCCGACTTGAGAGAGGCACAAGACAGGGGTGCCCTTTATCACCCCTGATTTTTGCCCTGGCAATGGAACCAGTGGCTGCCGCAGTAAGGCAAAATAGGTTTATGGAAGGGTTCCGGAGAAGGGCTAGAGAAGAGAGGATCCCGTTATACGCGGATGATGTCCTCATTTTTTTGGGAGATATGGAGCGTTCACTTAGACAGGTGATAGACATTTTTTCGAGTTTTGGAAGGCTATCTGGTCTTTCCATAAACTGGGAGAAATCAGTTCTATTACCAATAGATCCCATTAAGAAAGGTACCTTCTTAGACAAGATCCAAATAGAAATAGCGGAGAAAACAAAATATTTGGGCATCTACATAACAAAAGATCCAAATAACTTCTTAAATAACAACTTAGTCCCTTTATTGGCGAAATTTAAAAATAAGACTGATATATGGAGGAGACTTCCATTGTCAGTTGCTGGAAGGTGCAATTTGATCAAAATGCTGTGGTTACCCCAGCTATTGTACATATCGCACAATTCACCAATATGGATCTATAGAAAATGGTTTAAAAAAATTGATATGATGTTTAGAGGTCTCATATGGAAAGGGGGGCAATCTAGGATAAGCCTACAAACCTTACAATTAGCAACTTGTGAGGGGGGTATGGCTGTCCCGCACCCTCGTTGCTATTTTTTAGCAGCCCAGTTACAGCATTTAGGGTCAGGCATAGGCCCTGTTGGTGATAATAATATGGGAATAGTGACTGCAGGAACACCTCATAAATCAGTTTTGGAGGCACTAGAGGCAAACTCGTTTGCCTATAGAACCCCCACGATCAAATTAATAATAAAAGTTTGGAAATCTATCAAAGCTCTTAAGGGAATGGAAGGAGTAGCCAGGTTTACCCCTCTTTGGGATAATAAGAACCTACAAGAGCTGATACAAATAGGGAAAATAAAGATATGGGAGACAAAGGGGATAGTTAAATTGGTTCAACTGTATAATGGTAGTACCTTAAAAACATTTTCCTCATTAAAGGAGGAATTTGATGTTCCGAACCATTCGTATTATAACTATCTACAAATCAGTCACGCCCTACGGGCTCAATTTGGGGAACAAGGCCCGAGTTGGAGCCTCTCTCCCATTTTCCAAAGATTAGGTAGTACTGATGGGTCAGGTGGACTTATAGCAGAAATCTATCACCATATTTGTAAAGGTAGTATGGAGGGACCAGGAAAACTTAAGTGTAGAAGGAAATGGGAAAGGGACCTGGGTATCAATGGAAAGAGGTATTGGTGGGAGGACACCAGGTCTCGGTCTCACCCGCCCAGAAATTTTCATATCTAATGCTTCTACACAGGGCATATTATACCCCTAAAAGACTGTTTGAATTTGGGCAAAGGGTGGACGCTAAATGTTCCAGGTGTCAGAATACAGGGGATTTGATGCATATGCTATGGAAATGCCCAAAATTATTTCGCTACTGGTCGGAAGTTGTAGATACTATAAATAAGATCTTTAATTTAAGTCTCAAAGCGGATCTGAAGCTGTGTATTTTGGGAGTAGGGGTGAGTCTAGGTAGAGGGAATATTAAAATTAAAGCAGTGCGGAGGTGCCTCTTCCAGGCAAGGAAGGTAATAGAACAAAGATGGCAGGCTGAGAAACCCCGCTCAAAAGATGATTGGTTTAGAACAGTATCAGAAACAGTATGGAAAGAAAAGGTAGCATATGCAAGGAGAGGTAATATAAAGGAGTTTAAGAAAATTTGGAAGCCCTGGTTAGCGAAGTTGGACTATCCTATGTAGGGTGTGGGTAGAAAGGAGTGGATATAGAGATTTATACGGTACCAAGATAAGTATGAAGGTGTGTCTGTAATAATTACCATAAAGGGGGGGGGTCATAGGCAGGCCTACAGTGGTAAAGAGGGAGGGTAAAAAATGGGGAAAAATTAGAAGTGAAATCCGCTTGGGGTATTTTTATATACCTAGTAATGTTTTATGATGATTCCTTCTTTTAGTATTTATGTATTTGGTATTTTGTTGTATATTATACAGATGCGAATAAAGATTATTTAAATTAAAAAAAAAAATGTTTTCTTAGTTTCTGTTATAAAATTTTGCAAATGGATAATCTTTCTTCATAGCTTTAGACCAAAATGTATTCTGTTATGCAGCGTACACACGGGCGGACTTTTCGACTGGACTGGTCCGACGGTCTATCCGACGGACTTTCGGTGGACTTTCCCAACGAACGAACTTGCCTACACACGATCACACCAAAGTCCGACGGATTCGTACGTGATGACGTACGACCGGACTAAAATAAGGAAGTTCATAGCCAGTAGCCAATAGCTGCCCTAGCGTCGGTTTTTGTCAATCGGACTAGCATACAGACGAGCGGACTTTTCGACTGGACTCGAGTCCGTTGGAAAGATTTGAAACATGTTCCAAATCTAAAGTCCGTCAGATTTTCGACCGAAAAAGTCCGCTGCAGGTCCGATGAAGCCCACACACAGTCTAATTGTCCGCCGGACTTGGTCCGTCAGACCAGTCCGGTCGAAAAGTCCGCTCGTGTGTATGCTGGATTACATTTATTTGGTAAAAATAACCCAAAATCAGTGCCTACAATCTATGGTAGGATATTTGAAAGTTGATCAATCCTGATAACCAAAATGACCTCTTTTTGGAAAGTAGAGACAGTCCATGGTATTTAGTAAAATGAATGGTGGATATTTTGGTGGATTCTATTGCCATACTTTTCAGAAAATGAAAAAATGTAATCATTTTTTTTACGAAGTGGTTATTTCTCACGCACAGCAAAGGCATACTTACAATTATACCACAAAACACATTCTGCTACTCCCTCTGAGTATGAATAACACATACTTGAGACTTTTTCACAGCCTAACTGCATATAGAGGCCCAAAATCCAAGGAACACCTTTAGGCTTTCTAAGGCATAAACTATGCATTTAATTTCCTGACTGCCTATCACATTCCAGAGGCCCTGGGGCACTAGGACAATGGAAACACCAACACAATAACCACATTTTTTTTTGCCACAAGTTTTTGGAAAATGTGGAAAGAAAATAAAAATGTATTCTTTTAACACAAAGTTGTAAAATAATATGATATTTCCAACACATAGCTTAGATATACTTATGCCCCATACACACGGTCGGATTTTCTGACGGAAAATTTGTGATAGGACCTTGTTGTCGGAAATTCCGACCGTGTGTGGGCTCCATCACACATTTTGCATCGGATTTTCCGACACACAAAGTTTGAGAGCTTGCTATAAAATTTTCCGACAACAAAATCCGTTGTCGGAATTTCCAATCGTGTGTACACAAATCCGACGCACAAAGTGCCACGCATGGTCAGAATAAATAAAGAGATGAAAGCTATTGGCTACTGCCCCGTTTATAGTCCCGACGTACATGTTTTACAACACCGCGTTCAGAATGATCGGATTTTCCGACAACTTTGTGTGACCGTGTGTATGCAAGACAAGCTTGAGCTAACATCCGTCGGAAAAAATCCTAGGATTTTGTTGTCGGAATGTCGATCAATGTCCGACCGTGTGTACGGGCATTAGAGTTATACCCTGCTTCTCCTCCTGAGTATGAGAATACCACATGTGTAGGACCTTTTCAGTGTTTGGAATAATTACCCAACATTGCATCTTGTGTATTACAAAAGTCAACCAACACTGTATAGAAAACAGTGTACTGTAATGGTTGCCTCTTTACAAATGGTCAAGAAATATAGCATAGTGTAACTACACCTACAGGATTCCCTGTTCTTAAAAGCCAAGCAGGTCTAATCTACTAGAACATGACTGCCCCCATAGCATAATGCTATGTTTGTTGGTCAGGAAGTACAGGAGGCTGAACCAAGGGGGAACAAAAGAGCTTCTGTGGTTTCAGTAGTGCAGTTGTCTGTAGAAGATGGGTGGGGCTGGTGTCTTGTAGAAATGTTGTTAGTGGGATGTATAGATGGGTCAGTACTGTTGGCAGGCAAAGACATGGTCAACAAACAGGCCTAGGATTGGTCCAGGCAGCAGACAAATATATGGTTGCTATCCAGGCCAGGGTTAGAACAGGCAGCAGGCATTGACATGATTAACTAACAGCCAAAGGATTGGTCCAGGCGGCAGGCAAAAATGTCATCAATTAATGAGCTTGGGCCAGTTCAGGCAGTAGACAAAGGCATAGTCAGTATGCAAGCAAAGGATCAGTCCACATGGCAAGTAGAAATGTGGTTGAAAGACAGGACAGGGCCAGTTTAGGTGATAGGCAGATATTTAGTCGGTGTGCAGGTAAAGGATCAGTTTAGTAATCAGCCAGAAATGTAGTCAATTAACAGGCAAGGGTCAGTTCAGGCAGCAGGCAGAGGCATGATCAGCATGCAGACAACAGATCAGTCCAGGCAGCGTGCAAAAAAATTGATTGATTGGTTAACTCATAGACTGGCTCTGCTTCCTTTCTCATACACTTCATGTTTGAGAGGAAACAGAGTTGATGAGGGCAAGATGCAACCTTTATTTTTGTGATTCATCACAGTAATCACATGGTACAGGACCATTTTCATTGGCCCAGTACCCTGATCTGTGATCCACTTTGTCCAAAACACACAGCGATCACACATAACTTATTTTCTAAACTTATTTATTTTGGTTTCTTTGTATGTATCATTTGCATAGGTTGTTACCGACATGTGGTGAAAATGTCATGTCAATAGCAGCTTTAGAAATATATTTATCTATAAAAATGGTGACGTGTTTAATACTTATTTTACCCACTGTATATAAAAAAAACACTATACATTCAGTTTAATTCAAGATTTAAAAACTCTTACAATGCAGAAAATGGGACTACAAGGCTTAATCAGGTCTGGATTCTCCTCAGGAACCTTATTAAATCCACATATTCATTTGCTACACTCATTAGGGGACTGCCATAGACTTGAACACATTGAGGTTGATTCACTAAAGGCAAATATACTGTGTAATGCAAGTGCACTTGCTCCAGAGCTTAGTAAATGAGGTAAAACTTCACTTTGCAAAGAATACTCAATCACATGCAAGAGAAATAAAAAAATAGAATTTTTGTTGGCACATGGTTGGATGATGGATACCAGCAGAGCTTCCCCTCTTATCAGAGCTTCCCCTTAGATCTAGAGCAAATGCACTTAAAGCGCACTTGCAGTGCAAATTATATTTGCCTTTAGTAAATCAAACTATTTATGTATTCTGTCAATACATGCTTTGTCCCAAGAAAAAAATACATATTTTGTCCTTTATGACTCCTATTGATATGCCATTAAGTTGGACACAGTCATTAGGAAGATTTATATGGAATGAGTGTGGTGGTATGTATTTTTGAGTGCAATTACAGTTGTGAATATTTATGACTTTGCTATTAACCACTAGGCGTCCGCGCTATAGCCGAAAGACGGCTACAGCGCGGACTCCAATTGCCGGGAGGGCGTCCCTGGACGGCCTCCTGTTTACTTCTGCATTGCGCGCTCCCGTGAGCGCGCGTCGCGGAAGTTTTGTGCTGGCCGTGTCCCTCGGACACAGCCAGTCACAGATCACCGTAAACGGCCAATGACAGCGGCCGTTTACAGTGCGATCGGCGGTGCCAATGAGAGAGGATCTCATATGTAAACATATGAGATCATCTCTCATCGCCGGCTCTCCCTCCTCACACAGAGACAGCGTGTGAGGAGGGAGAGCGGAACCGCTGCTGCGGTAAGTGTAAAAGAAAAAAAAAAAGGAAAAAAAGGTGTCCCGCTGTTAACAGTCCCTGCCATCTGCCCCTGCCATCTGCCCTGCCATCTGCCCTGCCATCTGCCCCTGCCATCTGCCCTGCCATCTGCCCCTGCCATCTGCCCCTGCCATCTGTCCCCAGTGTCATCTGTCCCCACTGCCACGTATAAGTGCCATCTGTCATCAGTGCCACATAGTGCCATCTGTCATCAGTGCCACACAGTGCCATCTGTCATCAGTGCCACATAGTGCCATCTGTCATCAGTGCCATCTGTCATCAGTGCCACCTGTCAATGTCACGTGCCATCTGTCATCAGTGTCACGTGTCATCAGTGCCACGTATCAGTGCCACCTGTCATCAGTGTCATCAGTGCCACGTATCGGTGCCATCTGTCATCAGTGTCATCAGTGCCACATATTAGTGCCATCTGTCATCAGTGCCACGTATTAGTGCCATCTGTCATCAGTGCCACGTATTAGTGCCATCTGTCATCAGTGCCATGTATTAGTGCCATCTTTCATCAGTGCCAAGTGTCATCAGTGCCACATATCAGTGCCATTTGTCATCAGCGCCACATGTCATCAGTGCCACATATTAGTGCCATGTGTCATCAGTGCCACATATTAGTGCCATCTGTCAGTGCCACGTATTAGTGCCATCTGTCAGTGCCACATATTAGTGCCATCTGTCAGTGCCACATATTAGTGCCATCTGTCATCAGTGCCACGTATTAGTGCCATCTGTCATCAGTGCCATGTATTAGTGCCATCTGTCATCAGTGCCACATCAGTGTCAGTGCCATGTATCAGTGCCATCTGTCATCAGTGCCACATCAGTGCCACGTATCAGTGCCATTTGTCATCAGTGCCACGTCAGTGTCACGTGTCATTGTCCTGGTGCTCCAGGGCCTTCAAAAGTGTAATAGGTAGTCAACAAATTAGATGTGTAATTTATGCTCCTAGAACACTTGATGGCGCTCCATGCATGTTGGGCCTCTGTATGTGGCCAGGCTGTGAAAAAGTCCCACACATGTGGTATCGTAATACTCAGGAGGAGTAGCAGAAGGTATTTTGGGGTGTCATTTGTGGTATATACATGCCATGTGAGAGAAATAACCTATTACAATGACAATTTTGTGGGGGGGGGAATAAAAAATCTTCATTTTGCAAAGAATTGTGGGAAAAAATGACAACATCAAAAACCTCACCATGCATCTTACTAAATACCTTGGATTGTCTACTTTCAAAAAAGGGGTCATTTTGGGGGTATTTGTACTTTCCTGACTTGTTCGGGTCGCAAGAAATGAGATAGGCCGTCAGTGCATCAGATGTGATCAATTTTTTATGATTTGGACCATAACTTGTAGACTCTCTAACTTTCACAAAGACCAAATAATATCCACTAATTTGGGTTATTTTTACCAAAGATATGTAGCAGTATAAATTGTGAAGAAAAATTACTAATTTGCAAAATTTTATCACAGAAACTAAGAAAAATGTGTTTTTTTTCAAAATTTGCGGTCTTTTTTCATTTATAGCGCAAAAAATAAAAAACCCAGAGGTGATCAAATACCACCAGAAAGCTCTATTTGTATGAAAAAAAGGACAAAAAATTCATTTGGGTACAGTATTGCATGACTGAGTAATTGTCATTCAAAGTGTGAGAGCGCTGAAAGGTGAAAATTGGTCTGGTCACGAGGGGGGTTTAAGTGCCCAGTTGTCAAGTGGTTAATGTTGATCTAACACTCAGGACACAGTTACTGCACACTGGATAATTTATATACACACAGGTCATGTAGAAGGCTGCAATTAGATTGGAGTCAAGAAGCGTATCACCCACATAGTGTCACCATTGTCGTCCTAACTAATATGACTGTGATATAGGGTGGTCCAGTGTTGATTGCAAACAAATATATACATAATTTTGTTATATCTAAACACTCCTTCTATCTGTAGTGCAGTGGATTGTAAATAATCACACATGGATTACCCTTGCAACAATCTGGTATCCAATGGTATATTGGAATAGTGGAATATTTTTTGATATTTGGGTTTTTGATAGATTTGGGTACCCCATTAATCTGGCCAAACAGGGTGGTTTCTGTTGTTTTTAAGTGATTTTATTTATAGCAAAGGTATTTTGTATGAGTAGATACATGTGGGGGTTATTTACGAAAGGCAAATCCACTTTGCACTGCAAGTGCACTTGAAAGTGCACTGAACGTGCACTTGGAAGTGCACTGAACGTGCACTTGGAAGTGCAGTCGCTGTAGATCTGAGGGTGACATGCAAGGAAAATAAATAACATAATTTTAGCTTGCACATGACTGGATGATAAAATCAGCAGAGCTTCCCCTTCTTTTAGATCTTCCCCTCAGATCTACAGCGACTGCACTTCCAAGTGCACTTTCAGTGCAATTCAAGTGCACTTGTAGTGCAAAGTGGATTTGCCTTTCGTAAATAACTCCCATGGCTGTCATATTGTTCACACACACACATACATTTTTATATATATATATATATATATATATATATATATATATATATATATATATATATATACACACAGTATCTCACAAAAGTGAGTACACCCCTCACATTTTTGTAAATATTTTA
Source organism: Lithobates septentrionalis (assembly GCA_037952835.1). Classification (NCBI taxonomy): domain Eukaryota; kingdom Metazoa; phylum Chordata; class Amphibia; order Anura; family Ranidae; genus Lithobates; species Lithobates septentrionalis. Next base: position 2,415,363 of record JBBDGP010000504.1, read on the forward strand.
TTATATCTTTTCATGTGAAAACACTGAAGATATGACACTTTGCTACAATGTAAAGTAGTGAGTGTACAGCTTGTATAACAGTGTAAATTTGCTGTCCCCTCAAAATAACTCAACACACAGCCATTAATGTCTAAACCGCTGGCAACAAAAGTGAGTACAACCCTAACTGAAAATGTCCAAATTGGGGCCAAAGTATCAATATTTTGTGTGGCCACCATTATTTTCCAGCACTGCATTAACCCTCTTGGCCATGGAGTTCACAAGAGCTTCACTGGGTTGCCACTGGAGTCCTCTTCCACTCCTCCATGACAACATAACGGAGCTGGTGGACGCTCCTCCACATTCCATTTGAGGATGCCCCACAGATGCTCAATAGGGTTTAGGTCTGGAGACATGCTTAGCCAGTCCATCACCTTTATCCTCAGCTTCTTTAGCAAGTCAGTGGTCATCTTGGAGGTTTGTTTGTGGTCATTATCATGTTGGAATACTGCCCTGCGGCCCAGTCTCTGAAGGGAGGGGATCATGCTCTGCTTCAGTATGTCACAGTGCATGTTGGCATTCATGGTTCCCTCAATGAACTGTAGCTCCCCAGTGCCGGCAGCACTCATACAGCCACAGACCATGACACTTCCACCACTATGCTTGACTGTAGGCAATACACACTTGTCTTTGTACTCCTCACCTGGTTGCCGCCACACACGCTTGACATCATATGAACCAAATAAGTTTATCTTGGTCATCAGACCACAGGACATGGTTCCAGTAATTCATGTCCTTAGTCTGCTTGTCTTCAGCAAACTGTTTGTGGGCTTTCTTGTGCATTATCTTTAGAACAGGCTTCCTTCTGGGACGACAGCCATGCAGACCAATTTGATGCAGTGTGTGGCGCATGGTCTGAGCACTGGCAGGCTGACCCCCCCACCCCTTCAACCTCTGCAGCAATGCTGGCAGCACTCATACGTCTATTTCCCAAAGACAACCTCTGGATATGAGGCTGAGCACATGCACTCAACTTCTTTGGTCAACCATGGCAAGGCCTGTTCTGAGTGGAACCTGCCCTGTTAAACTGCTGTATGGTGACCAGTATGAGAGAGTGAAAGTGTTAACACCAAATTTAACACACCTGCTCCCCCTTCACACCTAAGGCCTTGTAACACTAATGAGTCACATGGCTACGGGGAGGGAAAATGGCTAATTGGGCACAATTTGGACATTTTCACTTAGGGGTGTACTCACTTTTGTTGCCAGTGGTTTAGACATTAATGGCTGTGTGTTGAGTTATTTTGAGGGGACAGCAAATTTACACTGTTATACAAGCTGTACACTCACTACTTTACATTGTAGCAAAGTATAATTTCTTCAGTGTTGTCACATGAAAAGATATAATACAAAAATGTGAGGGGTGTACTCACTTTTGTGAGATACTGTATATGTGTATATATATATATATATATATATATATATATATATATATATATATGTAGGAAGGCCAGTATGGTGGCCTGAATTTATGGGAGGAGCCCGGTGGGTATTTAAGCAGCCCGCTCACCTGTGGTGCTTGTCGGTTTCCTGTGCGCGATATACGTCATTAAGCCGACTATTCGACATACCAGCGTCCGCAAGTTCTTGCCTCGCAGTTCCCGTATTCGATACTCCGTACTCAAAACTTTCGAAGTCCGCGTTTTTCGTTATAGTTGTACCACGCGTCTGGCTTAGCTGTCGCAGGTAAGGTCCCGTCGGACTTTTCGTTTTTCATATCATGTCACTAAACCGTGAGCTCAAAATTTCGTTTCACCCGCATCGCATAAACTGCAATGTATATCGCTCGTACTTTCGATATGTCACAATTCGATAGCACAGCGACGCTGACGCCGCTTCATTTCTAGCATGTCGGTATTACTAAACAGCCATAGCCAGTCGCAACTTGCAAATTATCAAACCCATTTCAAAAACTCATTCGGACATTTCAAATCATTTCTCTTTTTCTGAAAACATTTCAGAAAACTCATTTCGGACATTTCAAGTCATTTCTCATTTCTGAAAAACATTTCTAAAAACTCATTTCTGACATTTCAAATCATTTCTCATTTCAGTCACCTACCGCGCTCCGATTTGAATCCAATCGCACCAAAAGGTGCGCCGATTCGTTCCGGTGTGCCCCAGTTATTACGGCCTCATTTCTATACATGCTCCAGAGTTACGTTATTGTCAATTGTACCTCTGTCATGGTTATCATTTCATTTCCATGTATCACGTTCCGACATGAATTTAGTCGCATGGAAAATGCACCGATTCGTCTCGGCGTGCCCCAGGATTGGCCTCATTTCTATACATGCTCCAGAGTTATGTTTATCAGTCAATTGCATCTCTGTCATGGTTATCATTTCATTTTCATGTATCACGTCCCGACATGAATTCAGTCGCATGAAAAATGCACCGATTCGTCTCGGCGTGCCCCAGGATTGGCCTCATTTCTATACATGCTCCAGAGTTACGTTTTATCAGTCATTTGTACCTCTGTCATGGTTATCATTTCATTTCCATGTATCACGTCCCGACATGAATTCAGTCGCATGAAAAATGCACCGATTCGTCTCGGCGTGCCCCAGGATTGGCCTCATTTCTATACATGCTCCAGAGTTACGTTTTATCAGTCATTCGTACCTCTGTCATGGTTATCATTTCATTTCCATGTATCACGTCCCGACATGAATTCAGTCGCATGAAAAATGCACCAATTCGTCTCGGCGTGCCCCAGGATTGGCCTCATTTCTATACATGCTCCAGAGTTACGTTTTATCAGTCATTCGTACCTCTGTCATGGTTATCATTTCATTTCCATGTATCACGTTCCGACATGAATTCAGTCGCATGAAATGCACCGATTCATCTCGGCGTGCCCCAGGATTGGCCTCATTTCTATACATGCTCCAGAGTTACGTTATCAGTCATTTGTACCTCTGTCATGGTTATCATTTCATTTTCACGTATCACATTCCGACATGAAATCAGTCGCATGAAAATGCACCGATTCGTCTCGGCGTGCCCAGGATTGGCCACATTTCTGACACATGCTCCAGAGTCCAGATCATAGCTAATCGCAGACATCGGGGGATTGATCCACATCTCTGTCATGCAATTTCTACCATTTCACTCCCACAACGTATCACCGTTTCGAAACCAGTCGCATCTGAGGTGCACCGATTCGTCACGGCATGCATCACTGGTTCCGATCGCATTTCATACCTATACCAGAGCTCGGTTAGTTGCCAGTCGCTAACACGGCACAACCAATTCGAGCCGCGGTCAAAACAATCATTTCTCTCATTTCATTTAATACTGCACTCCTATTCGAATCCAGATGCATCAAACAAGCACCGATTCGTCCCAGGAGCACCAATATTTTCAGTTGCCCCATTTCAATACATGCTCCAGAGCCCGGTTCACGGTCGAACAAATCGTGACACGACCAGGCCGCACCTCTGTCATGCAGTTCATTCATTTCACAATCAAAGCAAACATTTCGAATCATTTCATTGTCACAAGATTGCAAGCATCATACAAATCATTGCTTCAAGTTACTTAGCAATCCCTTCACGAATTGTCACCTTTTCATTTTCCTCAAAAAAAAAAAAAAAAAAATCCATACCTATACCAGAGCTCGGTCGGTTGCCAGTCGCAAAACACGGCACAACCAATTCAAGCCTCGGTCAAGGTAAACATTTCTCTCATTTCATTTCATGCTGCGCTCCGATTCGAATCCAGATGCATCAAACAAGCACCGATTCGTCCCGGTGTGCACCAATGTTTCTTCTGTTGCCTCATTTCAGTACATGCTCCAGAGCCCGGTTCACGGTCGCATCAGTCACGACACGACCAGGCCGGACCTTTGTCATGCAGTTCAGTCATTTCAAACATCAAGGCAAACATTTCGAATCATTTCGTTCTCACAAAAAAAAAAAAATATACGAGCTCAAAAACAGGATATTCTCATCAGATCAAATCATGTCACAGGCCGGCAGCGAAGACTTCACGGCCCCTCTGTCGGCTTTCACACAGGCCTCATTTCACTACCTCACAGTACGTACGAATGGGGGAATATTCGTTCAGCAGCCATCGACGAACAAACCATAGATCGGCTCTTACAAACAGAACTAGACCGAGAGAACGTTATAGGCCTTTCACTCAGCCCCCTTTCAGCACTTGGAGAGTCAGCCCTATTTGGGGCTTGTCAAGGGCAAATTCACAAATAAATTATGTTTGGGGTACCACCTGTCTGCGCCTCATTCTTCCCACATCCCCAGTCTCAATTCCCTGATTCCCTCCGAAGAATTCTCCCTAAAATATTCCTCCGTAGACATGCCGATACAAGCAGTCATCAAAGCAGGTACAGGTGCCTGGCTTTCCAAAACCGACATCTCGGATGCCTTTAAGCTCCTGCCTATCCATCCATCCCTTTGGTGCTGGCATGGCATCAAGTGGAAGGAGGCATATTATTTGGCCACAAAACTGACGTTCGGTTCGAAGAGCAGCCCTTGGCTCTTCGACACATTCGCTCAGTCTCTTGCTTGGATACTGTTACACAAGGATCAGTGACAAAAGTCATCCATTACCTGGACGACTTCCTACTAATAGAACCTCCCAGCAAGCCCCCAGGAGACCTCGACAAACTCAGAGCGATATTCGGAAAACCCAATCTTCCCATCACCGAGCACAAAGTAGAAGGCCCAGCACATAACATCACCTTTCTCGGGGCCAACTTAGACACCGGCGCTATGCAAGCCAGTCTCCCCCTCGACAAACTAACCCGCATTAAGGCGGTCCTTCACAAATTCACCCACACCAAGGGGTGTACCAAGAAGCAGTTGCAATCTCTCCTGGCAATGCTGAATTTCGCCATACGAATTATTCCACAAGGCCGCACCTTCGTGTCACGCCTGCTGAGATTCCTGCCAGAAACACAAGACCCCGATCAGATCCTAAATCTAGACTCCGCAGCAATAGCGGACCTATCTATGTGGGACGAATTCCGTCCTCCCGGAATGGCATATCCCTAATTATACCCATGGTTTCAGCCCTGTCACCCCAGGTGGTGACAGACGCTGCAGCCACCACAGGTTTCGCTGCAATTTTTGGCCATCATTGGTTTTCAGGACCCTGGCCTCAACAGATACTGTTGATACCCGGCTTTATTCAAAACATCTTCCCTCCTCGAACTCTATCCCATGGTGGCAGCTGCACAACTCTGGGGTCACCATTGGACAGGGCAAACCGTAGTCTTCACCACCGACAATCAGGCCACGGCAGACATCAACAAAGGCAGGTCCAATTCCCCAGCAGTCATGTCCTTCCTGCGCAGATTGGTACAACTGTTCTTACAGCATCAGTTTAACATACACTGTGCATTTATTCCAGGCAGACACAATTTAGCTGCTGACGCACTGCCACGTTCTAACTACACCTCCTTTTCAAACAGGTTCCCGGAGCCGATCCAGTGTCGGCCCCTATCCCTGCCTGGTCACAACTGACCCTGGACTAGTTTAACATTTACAAGGAGCAACGCAGCTCATCAATCACTCACTCTCTCATAACACACTCAAAGCCTACCAGACAGCTTGAAAGGCGTTCAATAAATTTCTCACATCCTGCCGTAAAGGACCAATAGATGTCAAACAGGTACTGGCCTTCATTTCATACTGCCACACTCAGCTGGCTTTATCTTACAATACCATTCGGCTACACCTAGCCGGCATACAACATTCCGTGACCCTGGAAGACCCCACAAAATCTTCACTGTTCTCATCACACGCTATACGAGCCATCCTAAGGGGCATCCAGAAACAACAACCAGTGATCAGTACTAAGCGCTTACCCATTACGGGGCCCATCTTCAGGGATATGTCGACTATTCTGGCTACTTCGCCATTCGGTCTGCTGCCCAGCACGGTCCACAAGCAGCCATATAGTTGGCTTACTACGGGTTCACCTATAACCACCCCACAGACCAAGTATTACGCAGACGGCACTTGCTTCGCCACCAAGACCATTTCATCCTTCACCTCGAGGTTTCTTAAACCCAGGAAACAGGCTCTGGAGTGGACATTCACCTCTACAGAACCAATAACAGCTGGTGTCCAGTCACCGTACTTAACCGTCTCCTCTCACTCCTGCCTGAACAATCGGACACCAGTCCTCTTCTACCATTCCCAGTTAAACCCTTAAACGCATGTCACTTTGTAAAACACATAAGGATACTTCTCCGCAATCTTCACCTTAAACCCAGTCAGTACTCCGGGCACTCCTTCCGCGTCGGGGCAGCCTCCGCGGCGGCCCGCCGGGGGGTTCCAGACCACATCATCAAAAGACTAGGCAGATGGAAATCAGCCTGCGTCGCCCGGTATATACCCAATCCTCAAGTAGAGATGGCACAGGCATTCTCCAAATTGGCTCAATGAATACCTGAAAACCAATTATATATTATACCCCTACCTGAATGTTTTTGCCCCCTTATTTTGGCATACCGGCCATTAGACCAAGGCACACTTTCAGGTCCATTTCATATGGTAAGTCCACACTTCCAGGTCTATTTCCGATGGTAAGTCTTATCTTTATTATAAGTGTTATCTATGTCCATATCGGACATAGGGCTCCGACCATAAGTAGGAAGGCCAGTATGGTGGCCTGAATTTATGGGAGGAGCCCGGTGGGTATTTAAGCAGCCCGCTCACCTGTGGTGCTTGTCGGTTTCCTGTGCGCGATACCCACCCTCCCATCCCCATTTCAAGGCATTCATTTCATTTCATTCATTTCATCTCATTTCTCTCTACAGAATAATCATTTCTTAAAACCAGGGTATGCCCCCTTATTTTGGCATACCGGCCATTAGACCAAGGCACACTTTCAGGTCCATTTCATATGGTAAGTCCACACTTCCAGGTCTATTTCCGATGGTAAGTCTTATCTTTATTATAAGTGTTATCTATGTCCATATCGGACATAGGGCTCCGACCATAAATATATATATATATATATATATATATATATATATATATATATATATACTGTATATTAGGGATGAGCCCGATGTTCGCCTGTTCGCAGAACAGTGAACAATATGCGGTGTTCGTGGCAAACTTCGAAAGCCACCAGAACACCGTTAAAGTCTATGGGACACTAACATGAAAAATCAAAAATGCTCATTTTAAAGGCTTATATGCAAGTTATTGTCATAAAAAGTGTTTGGGGACTGGGTCCTGCCCCATGGGACATGTATCAATGCAAATTTTTTTTGTAAAACGTCAGTTTTTTTGGAAGCAGTGATTTTTTTAATGTTTAACCACTTCCATACAGGGCATTTTCACCCCCTTCCTGCCCAAGCCAATTTTCAGCTTTCAGCGATGTCACACTTTGAATAACAATTGCGCGGTCATACAACACAGTACCCAAATTAAATTTTTATCATTTTTGCCCCACTAATAGAGCTTTCTTTTGGTGGTATTTGATCACCTCTGCGGTTTTTATTTCTTGCGCTATAAACAAAACAAGAGTGACAAGTTTGAAAAAAACACAATATTTTTTACTTTTTGCTATAATAAATATCCAATTTTTTATTTTTTTTTTAAACAAATTTTTTCCTCAGTTTAGGCCGATACGTATTCTTCTACATATTTTTGGTAAAAAATATCACAATAAGCGTATATTTATTGGTTTGCGCAAAAGTTATAGCGTCTACAAAATAAAGGGATAGATTTATAGCATTTTTTTTTTTTTTTTTTTACTGGTAGTGGCGGCGATCTGCGATTTTTATTGTGACTGCGATATTGCGGCGGACACATCGGACAATTTTGACACATTTTTGGGACCATTCACATTTATACAGCGATCCGTGCTATAAAAATGCATTGATTACTGTATAAATGTGACTGGCAATGAAGGGGTTAACCAGGAGGGGGCGCTGTAGGGTTAAATGTGTTCCTAAGCAGTGATTCTAACTGTGGGGGGAGGGGATTTACAAGGGGAGGAGACCGATCGGTGTTCCTCTGTACAAGGAACACACCATCGGTCTCCTCCCATCTGACAGGACGTGGATCTGTGTGTTTACACACACAGATCCACGGTCCTGCTCGGTTACCGGGCAATCGCGGGTGCCCGGCGGACATCGAGGCCGCCGGGCACGCGCACCGGGACCCGAGTGACGCGGCGGGCGCGCGTGCGCTCCACCATAGTGATCCTGGAAGGCAGCGCCGTCATATGACAGCGGCCCAGGATAACAGCTGCTCCGTCCCGCTGTCATATGACGGTGGGCGGGCAGCAAGTGGTTAAAGTGAAACAATAAAAATAAATGTCCCAAGCTGTCTCTTGTCTTTTTTACCATTTTGACACTTTTTTTGTGAAATGGTAGGGGTACAGTGCACTTCATTACCAATTCACATAGGGGGGGCGGGATCTGGGGGTCCCCTTGTTAAAGGGGGCTTCCAGATTCCAATAAGCCCCCTGCCCGCATACCCCCACAACCACCGGGCGAAGGTTGTGGGGATGAGGCCCTTGTCCCCATCAACATGGGGACAAGGTGCTTTGGGGGACTACCCCAAAGCACCCTCCCCATGTTGAGGGCATGTGGCCTGGTACGGTTCAGGAGGGGGGGCGCTCTCTTGCCCCCCCTTTTTTCCTGTGGCCTGCCAGGTTGCGTGCTCGAATAAGGGTCTGGTATGGATTTTGGGGGGACCCCTATGCCATTTTTTTTAACTTTAACGGTGTTCGCGTGTTCTGCCAAATTTTTTTGCCTGTTCGCAAGTTCTGGTGCGAACCGAACCGGGGGGGTGTTCGGCTTATCCCTACTGTATATATATATATATATATATATATATATATATATATATATATATATATATATATATATATACCCATTCATAAAAATTAGCTAGACGACTATCCAAAGCACTAGAAATTCTGGATAAACCATCTGCACACTGCTATATACCCATTCTAGAAAACCTTGCAATGAAAAACAGGGAATTTTGGTTCATACATTTGAATATACAAAGCATTCACCCAGCGGTATGAAAGTTTATTGCGATTGGTGGAATACATTACGACATTTGTGTTGCTAATTTTTTATCAATAGTTTTCATTGTGTCTGAGGGTGAACAGTATCACTAGTCCGCACAGCTTCACAGGACTGGGCTAGCAACCAGGTGTGTTCCTGGTGACTATTAGGCCTCTTGCCCATGAACGTTTTTACAGCCGCTTTTATGAGCGTTTTTTACAGCTTAAAAACGCCTCTCCATGTTAGTCTATGGCCTCATGCCCACTATGGCATTTTTGAGCTGTAAATGGTATAGGGGCGTTTTTAGGCTGCAAAAAAAAAAACAGGACCAGGGTGTTCTGAGGTGCTGCGCTAGAGCTGTAAAAAACGCCAAACGTGAAAAAACATGCAAAAACGTGCTCCAGCGTTTTTTGGTTTCTGTGGCATTGTGGGTAATTTTACAGCCGAGAAATGTATTTTTCTTAAAAAATGCTACTTAATTCTAACGCGCAAAAAACGCGTATAAACACTAATGAAAAACGCGGTAAAAATCACGTTTTTAATAGTGTTTTTTTCAGGCGTAGGTACTAGCTTTACAGCTCTTTTTTTTTATAAATTGTTTATTTAACATTTATGCATGGTATACATAGTAGCAGTTTTATCACAGTCATGAATATAAACACTGTCAATAAAGTAATTTCAAACTTAGAACGATTTGAAGAGCCTGTAAGATAACCTGGTTGCCATATTTGTGAGAATTTCTGTGTGGAATCATCAATTATGGCAGTTAAGTGTTCCATTCTGCGAATGTCCGCTAAGGTAGAGAAGGTTTGTGAGAGACTGGGGGGGGGGGGGGTAGAGGGCCATAGCCTAGGGATAGTTCTTTTAGCAGCTATTAATATGAAAGACATCAGTTTCCACTTGGATTTGTGAATACTGTGGAAGGGGAGGCCTAATATATAGTGCATAGGGTCCAAGGGTATGGAGATTCCTAGCAACTTCTCTAGAAGAGTTTGGATCTGAACCCAAAATTGGGAAACTAACGGACATTCCCAGAAAATATGAAAATGAGAGCCTACTGCTTTATTGCATCTCCAACATATTTTAGAGATTGACGGATTATATGCGTGTAGTCGTTCTGGGGTTTTATACCATAAAAGCAGGACCTTGTAAGCGGATTCTTTGTGAGATACACATCGGGAACGTTTGGAGGTGGAGTCCCAGATACTTCCCCAGTCTAGCAAAGATATATCATGTTGAAGGATCTGGGACCATTTTCTCATATAGTAGTGAGTATCCACTTTTAAGGGGATGGCTTTGTGTAATATTTTATAGATGGTGGAGATTAATTGGGTTTTATAGGGACCTTTGGCACAAAGCATTTCAAACTCTGTAGGTTTGTCTAAGGATAGGGTAAGAGATTTAGTGGAGAAGAAGTGTCTGATTTGTAAGTAGGAGTAAAATATTGTTTTGGGTATTTGCTGCTGTTTTTGGAGGTCAGCAAAAGATAATAGGTGTCTTGTAGCTGGGTTGACTAGTTGCCGCAGCTGAAAGGACAAACTATCTGGGATGTCCTGGTTGAAGAGAATGTTTATGAGCGGTGAGCACGGAGAGGATATGGGATATCGATCTGAGCATCTTTTCCAGATTGCTAATGTGAAGAGCATTGGAGCTAGGCATAGACCTCTCAACTGGGGCATATGTTTGTCGGTGGACGGCCAGAGCATGTAACATGGGTGTACAGGAGAAGTTATACTCATTTCGATATTGGCCCATCTATTTGGAGCTTTTCTGTTGGTCCAGGAAGTGAGGACCCTTAGGTGTGAGGTGTAATAATATTTAATGAAGTCTGGGGCACCTAGGCCCCCTCTAAACTTACGTGCCATGACCACTGAGCCCGCCACTCTATGGGAGGCATTGTTCCATATAAAATGGAGGCTTCTCCTTTGGAGGTTTTTCAGCTGTGACATAAGTATTGCCACCACAAGCGTCTCAAATAGATATAATAGTTTAGGGAGAATTGACATTTTTAGGATATTTATACAAGAAAAAGGAAATAAAACTGCACTAAGAAATGAGTAAATGAGTGATTCAAAATTAGCACAAACTGATGATTGTGAAAGCAGCAATTCAACATATATGACACCCATATACCAAATATAAGAAAAAAAGAAAAACACCTGAATCGCACTATAAATATAAAATCTCAGCACAAATTAGAAAAAATACCATATATCCAAGATTAAATTACTAGACTGCATAGAGTCATATGAGTATATGAACTGTATTACATAACATAGAACTCAGTGATAATTATCAATGTGATCTATGACTTAATGAATTAACAAATTCAGTCTCTAAAACAAGTGAAAAAATTGTCCACCCGTGCAAAAATTGGAACAGCAAAAAAGTCCACACAAAGAGGAATCTTCAACTGTTGTATAACAAGAAGTTGTGTGATCCACCACCAGTGCAGAAGGGGTTACTCCTTACCAGACAGAGATGATCCCCCATTACAGAGGATCATAGAAGACATATCAACTGTGGTGGCAAGTATCTCCCATGCTAAGCTGCCGTTGTAACTCGGATCGTCACATTAATCAAATCGTCAGATGGAAAGCATGGCATGTAACAGAAATAGAAGAAACTCCAATCGTGTAAAACCTTTAACACTTTATTTAGTATAAAAGACAAATGCACACTTACAAACGTAGATTGGTATGCAAGCCTAAAGTCCGTTGTGTCGGCCGAACACACACGGACAGATCCGTCCTGCTGGAAGTAAACACAGAGATGGAGGTGACGTCAGTGCGTCGTCCTGCTCCGCCGGGCGTTAAGTCTCCAGTGACATGTCTTGGGGAATGTGGTATGCAGGGCTAGGTCTAAGGTTATAGGTGCGTGGTCATACCACGTGATGGGGCCAATTTCGGAGGCGACTAATTGGGGCAGTAGGGGTGTGGAAAGCAGGAAATAGTCAAGGCGAGAGTACCCCTTGTATGGAAGGGAGTAAACGGTATATTGCCTGCTAGTGGGATGTTTCACCCTTAATGAATTAAGTAGGTTATGAGTACGGATTAGTTTTCGAAAGGAAGTGGATAGTCTGTGGGCTTGGGTTGGCGGGGAGTTTTGAAAGAGGTTGTGTCTATCTTTATTGGAGGACATGCACATATTGAAATCACCTCCAACAATTGTAAATGGGTGTGAGGAAGTTCGCATCTTCTCAAGAACCATAGTGAGGAATCTTATCTGCCCTAAATTGGGGGCGTAAACATTAACTAGGGTGAATGCTGTCTTTAGGTGGACACAGTTCAGGAGGACATACCGGCCGTGGGGGTCCAGTTTTGAATCAGTAATTCTTATAGGACAAGAGCGTTTGATCAGGATGGCTACTCCTGCCTTCCCGGAAGGGTCGGAGGCCACGAAAGTGTTAGGAAACAGTTTGGCAGCAAATTTAAAGGAGCCCCTGGACGGACGTGCGTCTCCTGAACCATGACCACATCAGCCCCAGAGGCCTTGAATTCCTTCAAAGCAAGTCAGCGCTGGTGAATTGAATTCAAGCCCTTCACATTACATGAGAAGATTTTCAAAGCCATGGGGTAAACATATATTGGGCATAAAACGTTATCTCAGCAATCACTAGCATGGGCAACCATAGTGTAGATGAACTACCTAGTAGTATAGTTAAATATTTCTCAGTTTTTAAGAAGACAGTGAGCATACATTTGTTATCAAAGACAATAGAAAAAAAACAGATACAAAAACAGGCCAAAAAGGGGCCTGAAGTTAGAAAAGAAAATGCAAAAAATTTTAAATATTCAAAAAATTTGAAAAAAAAAAACATTTTGAAAACCTGGTTTTGAATTTTGAAGGGTACAAAAACCCTCAGGAGGCCATGGATGAGAGCCATGGGCCTATAGAGGAGCATGTCGGTCAGCAACATGGACGGAATGGGTCCTGCTCCTTCAAAAAAAAAGTCAAACAGTTAACATAGGGTGATAGGGTGATAGGGGAAAAAATGGATCAATACAGACCAGAAACCTGTGGGCTGCAGTATGGGTCATCTTCAGGAAAACTTGACCAACGAGAACCGGGTTAGGCCCTCCCTTTAGTCCCCGGGGGACAGCCGTCAAAGTCCCGATGAACTGGCTGAAACTGTGAAGAGAATCAGAGTATCAGTTCAGTAGGTGAGGAGTATTCAGGTAGGTGGTCTGGCTGAGGTAGGCCGTTGAGGTGTGGAAAGGTTTTTCTGGCGTCTTCGACGAACCGGGGTCCAAATCACGGCAGGGGCTTGGAGAGGTTTAGGGATCAGGTTCAGAGGCGGTGGTGGAAGATCTTCTTCAGGGATAGGTGGCAATCCCAAGTTTCGGACGAAGGCCTCACATTCATGCAAGTCTCGTATTGAATATTGCGTACCATCTCTGGAAGCTGAGAGATGAAAGGGGAAACCCCATCAGTATGGCACTTGGTGTTGTTGCAGGTGTATGGTTATCGGCCATAGATTGCGTCTCTTGGCTAGAGTGATGGGAGATAAATCGCTGAAAATTTGGAGTTTAGCTCCTTTATACTCAATACGATTTTTGTTGCGCGTGGCGAGTGTGAGAGCTTCTTTGCTATCATAATAGTGGAAGCGAGCTATTATGTCTCTTGGATTAGATCCAGGGGGTGGTTTTGGAGCTAGGGATCTGTGGGCCCTGTCTGGCCGCCAGTCGATGTCCGGGATATGTGGGGCTATGGTGACAAACAGGCCTAGAAAGTAGGAACGCAGTTCCTTGTCGGGAACTGTTTCAGGAACTCAGCGGATCCTCACATTTTGATGTTGTTCCCTGTTTTCCAGGTCTTCTTGCTGTAGTTGGACCTGGTAGACAGTGTGTTCAAGTACATGCACATATTGCACTAACTCGTCAAACTTGGATTCTAGTGTGTCCGTACGATCTCCAAGCTGATCGATTTCCCCCCTGAGCTCAGAAGCTGCCACTGTAAAGTTGTGGGTCAGATCTTGTAGCAGGGCCTGTAACTTTAAGTCCAGTACTGCAACTGTAACTGAGCTATCTGGTTCTGTCCCCTGGGATGAAAGATTGGGGTATGGGGTACCTGATAGTATTGCAGGATGGTCAGCAAAGTGATCGGCGGCGTGATCCACAGTAACCATGGAGGTGTTTGGATTAATTGTGGCCAGGGATTTTGGCCTTTGCAAGGCTTCCTCCTTTTGTTGTGCAGATCGGGACATCCCTCGGGTTGGTGGATTGTGGTGTGAGATGCCTGGAATGGATGTGGAATAATCTTCGGCTTGGTCCGCGGCGATCGTCGGAGCCGTCTGATTAATCAAGGTATTGCGGCCTATACAAGAAGCGATCCATGCTTTGTGCCGGCCGGGACATCGGAGGCAGATTAAAGCCCTGGTAAATGGGCTTTTGGGATCCAATTTTCCCCATGTGGTGCCCGGAGGGTTCCGGGAACGTTTGAGATGGATTCTGGAGCTTTGTGTGCTGATGTAGCAGAGCAGGATCAATTAGGGAAAGAACGGGACCGAATGAACTGTGAATGAACTGTGAACCACAATTTTTTGTAAAGCTGAGTTAAATTTCACTTGTCACACCCAGGCCTGATTACTGCCAGACCTGTTGAATCAAGAAATCACATAAATAGAAGCTATCTGACAAAGTGAAGCACGCTAACAAATCACAAAAAGCCACAGATCATGCCACAATATAAAAAAATCAATAACAGATTATAAACAAAGTAATATTCATGTATCGGCCTAGGAAGGGTTTCAAAGCCATTTCTAAGGCTTTGGAACTCTAGTGAACCATGGGGAGAGCCACTATCCACAAATGGAGATAACTTGGAACAGTGGTAAACCTTCCCAGGTATGGCCGGCCTACAAAAATTACTCCAAGAGCATGACGACGACTCATCTAGGAGGTCATAAAAGAACCCAGAACAACATCTAAAGAACTGCCTCACTTGCCTCAGGTAAGATCAGTGATTCAACGATAAGAAAGAGACTGGGCAAAAATGGCATTCATGGGAGAGTTCCAAGGCCAAAGCCACTGCTGACCAAAAAGAACACAAAGGCTCATCTAAAATTTACCAAAAAACATCTTGATTATCCCCAAGACTTTTCTGAAAATATTCTGTGGACTAATGAGACAAAAATTTTACTTTTTTGGAAGGTGTGCGTCTCGTCACATCTGGCATAAAACTAATAAAGCATTTCATAACAAGAACATCATACCAACAGTCAGACATGGTGGTGGTAACGTGATGGTCTGGGGCTGCTTTGCAGCTTCAGGACCTGGACGACTTACCATAATTGATGGAACCATGAATTCTGAGCTCTACCAGAAAATTCTAAAGGAGAACGTCCGGCCATCAGTTCGTGACCTCAAGCTCAAATGCACTTGGGTTATGCAGCAGGACAATTATCCGAAACACAACAGCAAGTCCATCCCAAATGTTTTAAACAAAGCAAAATTTGAGCTTTGGAGTGGCCTAGTCAAAGCCCGGACTTAAATCCAATTGAGATGCTGTATCATGACCTTACACAGGCTGTTCATGCTGTAAAACCCTCCAATGTGGCTGAATTAAAACAATTCTGCAAAGAAGAGTGGACTAAAATTGCTCCACAGCAATGTGAAAGACTCATTGCCAGTTATTGCAAACGCTTGATTGCAGTTGCTGTCGCCAAGGGTGGCACAACCAGTTATTAGGTTTGGGGGGCAATTATTTTTTCACATAAGGCCAGGCAGGTTTGGACAGTTTTTTTGCCTTAAAGTGGAGTTCCACCCACTTTTGAGAGGTGGTCGTCTTAAACAAAAGACCACCTCTCCACTCTTTTTTGGATAGTAAAAAAAATGATTTTTTTCTTCTAACTTACCTTTTTATAAAGTACAGCCTGTACTTCCAAATCATCCGGGTCCGCGGCGCAGGACATCATATCTTCTTCGGCAAGCCCCCCCCCCCCCCCCCCGCTGTCTTCTGGGACCTGTGTGTTTCTCAGAAGACAACTGGCCATTCACAAAGCGCCGCACGACTCATGCATGTGCAGTAGGAAATGGGCAGTGAAGCCACAAGGCTCCAATGCTGGTTTCCCTTAATTAGAATGGTGGCTACAGTGTTTGTAGCTGCTGACTTTTTAAAAAAAAATAATTTGTGGGTGGAACGCCGCTTTAATAAATGAAACCATCATTTAAAAACTGCATTTTGTATTTACTCGGGTTATCTTTGTGTAATAATAAAATTTGTTTGATGAGCTGAATCATTTAAGTGTGACAAATATGCAAAAAAAAAAAAAAATCAGAAAGGGGGCAAATACTTTTTTGCAGCATTGTATATATATATAAATCCAAAACTGGTTTAGAGGCAAGACCAGTGAATGCCTCCAAGCCAGTTTTGGACTTGTATGGAGTTCTTTGTGGGTGAGCACCTGGGCATTTACTTCAAACAGAGTGCCATGACTACCCTTGGAACTATATTGTCAAAAGTATTGGGACATCTGCCTTTAGAATACATGAACTTTAATGGCATTCCAGTCTTAGTTCATAGGATTCAACATTGAGTGGAGCCACCGTTTGCAGCTTTAACAGCTTAAACTCTTCTGGGAAGTATGTCCACAAGGTTTAGGAGTGTGTGTATGGGAATGTTCACATTTGTGAGGTCAGGCACTGATGTTGGAAGAGAAGGCCTGGCTCGCAGTCTCCACTTAAATTCATCCCAAAGGTGCTCTATCGGGTTGAGGTCAGGACTCTGTGCAGGTCAGTCAAATTCCTCCACCCCAAACTCATCCATATCTTTATGGACCTTGCTTTGTGCACTGGTGTGTAGTCATGTTGGAACAGGAAGGGGTCATCCCCAAACTGTTCCCACAAAGTTGGGAGCATGATATTGTCCAAAATGTCTTGGTATGCTAATGCCTTAGGAATTCCCTTCACTGAAACTAAGGGGCCAAGCCTAGCCCATGAAAAACAACCCCACACTATAATCCCCCCTCCACCAAATCATTTGGACCAGTATACAGTATATATGTATTATATGTACATACAATAAGGAAAATACAGTATTTTATCCCCTGCTAATTTTGTATGTTTGCCCACTGACAAAGAAATGATCGGTCTATAATTTTAATGGTAGGTTTATTTTAACAGTGAGAGACAGAATAACAACAAAAATATGCAGAAAACCGCATTTCAAAAAAGTTATAAATTGATTTGCATTATAATGGCTGAAATAAATATTTGATCCTTTATCAATCAGCAAGATTTCTGGCTCCCAGGTGTCTTTTATACAGGTAACAAGCTGAGATTAGGAGCGCTCTCTTAAAGGGAGTTCTCCAAATCTCAGCTTGTTACCTGTATAAAATACACCTGTCCAAAGAAACAATCAATCAGATTCCAATCTCTCCACCATGGCCAAGACCAAAGAGCTGTCCAAGGATGTAAGGGACGAGATTGTAGACCTACACAAGACTGGAATGGGCTACAAGACCATCGCCAAGCAGCTTGATAAGAGGGTGAGAATAGTTGGT
Organism: Lithobates septentrionalis; assembly: GCA_037952835.1. Classification (NCBI taxonomy): domain Eukaryota; kingdom Metazoa; phylum Chordata; class Amphibia; order Anura; family Ranidae; genus Lithobates; species Lithobates septentrionalis. The sequence goes on from JBBDGP010000504.1 coordinate 2,432,912, forward strand.
GCAATTATTTGCAAATGGAAGAAACACAAAAAAACTGTCAATCTCCCTCGGTCTGGGCCTCCATACAAGATCTCACCTCATGAAGTTTCAATGATCATGAGAACGGTGAGAAATCAGCCCAGAACTACACAGGAGAATCTCATCAATGATCTCAAGGCCGCTGGGACCATAGTCACCTAGAAAACAATTAGTGAAACACTACGCCATAAAAGACTGAAATCCTGCATTGCCTGCAAGGCCCCCCTCCTCAAGAAAGCACATGTACAGGCCTGTCTGCAGTTTGCTAACGAACATCTGAATGATTCAGAGAACTGGGTGAAAGTGTTGTGGTCAGCTGAGACCAAAATCAAGCTTTTTGGCATTAACTCAACTCGCCGTGTTTGGAGGAGGAGGAGGAGGAATGCTGCCTCTGACCCCAAGAATACCATCCCCACCATCAAACATGGCGGTGGAAACATGTTTTAGGGGTGTCTTTCTGCTAAGGGGACAGGACAACTTCACCGCATGAAAGGGACGATGGCATGGAAAATTGGTCATGGATGGGTATTTCAGCATGTCAATGACCCAAAACACAGGGCCAAGGCAACAAAGGAGTGGCTCAAGAAGAAATACATTAACCACTTAAGGACCAAGCCTCTTTTTCAGATGTGTTGTTTACAAGTTTAAAACAGTTTTTTTTTGCTAGAAAATTACTTAGAACCACAAACATTATACATTTTTTTTCTAACACCCTAGAGAATAAAATGGGGGTCGTTGCAGTACTTTCTGTCACACTGTATTTGCACAAGCGCACTTTTTTTAAAAACAAAAATAAAATACTTTTTTGAATTACAAAATAAGACACCAGTAAAGTTAGCCCAATTTTTTTAATATTGTGAAAGATAATGTTATGCGGGGTAAATTGATACCCAACATGTCACGCTTCAAAATTGCGCCCACTCATGGAATGGCGACAAACTTTTGCCCTTACAAATCTCTATAGGCGAGGTTTAAAAAATTCTACAGGTTGTGGTTTTGAGTTACAGAGGAGGGCTAGGGATAGAATTATTGCTCTCGCTCTACTGATTGCGGCGATACCTCACATGTGTGGTTTGAACTAGGGATGAGCCGAACACCCCCCGGTTCGGTTCGCACCAGAAGCTGTGAACGGACCGAAAATTCGCACGAACGTTAGAACCCCATTGACGTCTATGGGACTCGAACGTTCCAAATCAAAAGTGCTCATTTTAAAGGCTAATTTGCATGGTATTGTCCTAAAAAGGGTTTGGGGACTGGGGTCCTACCCCAGGGGTCATGTATCAATGCAAAAAAAACTTTAAAAAACGTCCGTTTTTTCGGGAGCAGTGATTTTTATGATGCTTAAAGTAAAAAAAAAAGTGAAATATTCCTTTAAATATCGTACCTGGGGGGTGTCTATAGTATGCCTGTAAAGTGGCGCGTGTTTCCCGTGTTTAGAACAGTCCCTGCACCAAATGTCATTTTTAAAGGAAAAAATCTCATTTAAAACTGCTTGCGGGTTTAATGTAATGTCGGGTCCTGGCAATATGGATGAAAATCAGTAAGACAAACGGCATGGGTACCCCCCAGTCCATTACCAGGCCCTTTGGGTCTTGTATGGATATTAAGGGTAACCCCGCACCCAAATTAAAATAAGGAAAGGTGTGGGGCCACCAGGCCCTATATACTCTAAACAGCAGTATACAGGCGGTGCAAACAAGACAGGGACTGTAGGTTTGTTGTTAAGTAGAATCTGTTTGTAATTTTGAACGGATACATTTTTAACGTGTTTAGCTCCAGCCAAAAAATCTTTTTTAAGCTTTTTGGAAAACATAGGGAAGGGTTATCACCCCTGCGACATTTGTTTTGCTGTCTTTCCTCCTCTTCAGAAGATTTCACCTCACTTTTTGTCCCAATGACAAATGTTTTTTGAAAATGTGGGGTTTATTCTGGAACAAGGATTGGAAAGCATCAGTGGAAAGGAGAAATGTTTTTCCCATATTAACTCTTACAGGAGAGAATTTCCCTTCCTAGGGGTAGATTTCATCTCACTTCCTGTTGTCTCCTTCCGTTTGCAAGTAGGAGTCGTTTGTAAGTTAGATGTTTGAAAGTAGGGGCCTGCCCTATATACTCAGCAGAAATTTGGGCCTTGGGTGTTGTTGTGGCCACAACACTGTAAGCCCTCACAGGGCCCTGCTGTGAAATATTAGATCAAGAATTGTAATTACATGCCCCTGTTGAACAGGGGCAGAAAAACTGGGCCTTTGGTGGTGGTGGTGCTGGTGCCACAACACTGTAAGTCCTCACTCGCTCTTGGTGGGTGCAGAAATGGGCCCTGCTGGGAAATATTAGATCAAGAATTGTAATTACATGCCCCTGTTGAACAGGGGCAGAAAAATTGGGCCTTTGGTGGTGGTGGTGGTGGTGCTGGTGCCACAACACTGTAAGTCCTCACTCGCTCTTGGTGGGTGCAGAAATGGGCCCTGCTGTGAAATATTAGATCAAGAATTGTAATTACACGCCCCTGTTAAACAAGGGCTGAAAAATTGGGCCTTAGGCACCGGTGCTGGTGCCACAACACTGCAACCCCTCACAGACACTCTAGTTGGAACGCAGGAACGAGCCCTGCTGCAAAGTATTGCATCAAAAATTGTAATTACACGCCCCTGTTAAACAGGGGCAGAAAAATTGGGCCTTAGGCACTGGTGCTGGTGCCACAACACTGCAACCCCTCACAGACACTCTAGTTGGAGCGCAGGAACGAGCCCTGCTGCAAAGTATTGCATCAAAAATTGTAATTACACGCCCCTGTTAAACAGGGGCAGAAAAATTGGCCCTTAGGCACTGGTACTGGTGCCACAACACTGCAACCCCTCACAGACACTCTAGTTGGAACGCAGGAACGAGCCCTGCTGCAAAGTATTGCATCAAAAATTGTAATTACACGCCCCTGTTAAACAGGGGCAGAAAAATTGGGCCTTAGGCACTGGTGCTGGTGCCACAACACTGCAACCCCTCACAGACACTCTAGTTGGAACGCAGGAACGAGCCCTGCTGCAAAGTATTGCATCAAAAATTGTAATTACACGCCCCTGTTAAACAGGGGCTGAAAAATTGTGCCTTAGGCACTGGTGGTGGCGCCCAGAACCAAAAATTTTCTTACAAGCTATCAGCGTGATCATTGAGGAGGAAGAGGATAATTACTCAGGGATAGTCACTCAGCATCAGCATAGGCAGTCTTTGAAGGGATCTGAGATTTCAAAAAAAATTATTCAGTTACATCAGCATCAGGTGCTTGGTAGCTGGTGGTGATCCAAGACTGATTCATTTTTATTAAGGTCAGTCGATCGACCGAGTCGGTGGACAGACGCACCCTGTGATCGGTTACCATGCCTCCAGCAGCACTGAATGTGCGTTCCGAAAGAACGCTGGATGCAGGACAGGCCAGTAGCTCAATTGCATACTGTGCAAGCTCTGGCCAGTGATCCATCCTCAAGACGCAGTAACCCAGAGGATTTTCGGTGGGAAAGGTGTCCAAGTCTGATCTTGCCCCTAGGTATTCCTGCACCATGTAAAACAGACGCTGGCGATGGTTGCTGGAACCGATCATACCTTGGGGCTGCGGACTAAAAAATTGTCTGAACGCATCGGTCAGACGGCCACCTTCTCCACCGCTCTTTCTTTGACTGACCGAAGCCTCAGCAACACGTTGTCCAGAAACAGGAGTTTGTAACCTCCCAGTCTCTGGGAGCGCATTGCACAGACCTTTCTGCAAGGCCTCCCGAAGATGTTTCATCCTCTGCTCCCTCTGTGATGGCAAGATAAGGTCCGCAACCTTACCCTTGTAACGTGAATCAAGGAGGGTTGCCAGCCAGTATTGGTCCTTCTCCTTGATACCACGAATACGAGGATCCTTACGCAGGCTTTGCAGGATCAGGGAGGCCATGCAGCGTAGGTTTGCTGATGCATTCGGTCCGGAGTCCTCTGGGTCACTAAGGACGAAATGGTCCGCAGCCACCTCCTCCCAGCCACGTACAAGTGCATGTGTTTCTTGGGACTGATCCCTTAAAGACTGCTGCTGATGCTGAGTGCCAGGCTCCACTTCCATGCTGACACAATCTTCCTCCTCCTCCTCGTCCTCTTCCTGTGTGATCGGCGGGCACGCAGGAACACTGTCTGGATAAAGGGGGCCTTGAGAGCTAAGGAAGTCCTCCTCTTCCTGCCTCTGTTCTGCCTCAAGTGCCCTGTCCATTATTCCACGCAGCGTGTGCTCCAACAGGTGGACAAGGGGGACAGTGTCACTGATGCATGCACTGTCACTGCTCACCATCCTCGTGGCCTCCTCAAATGGTGACAGGACAGTGCATGCATCCCTGATCATGGCCCACTGGCGTGGGGTGCAGCATGGCCAACGTTGAGTTCCACCTGGTGGGCATGTCACAGATTAGGCGGTTCTTGGGCAGGTTAAACTCCTTTTGGAGGTCCATCAGCCGAGCACTGGCATTATATGACCGGCGGAAATGCACACAGACTTTCCTGGCCTGCCTCAGGACATCCTGTAAGCCCGGATACCAGCCCAAGAACCGCTGCACCACCAAGTTAAGGACGTGAGCCAAACAGGGCACATGGGTCATTTGTCCCTGTCGGAGGGCAGAGAGGAGTTTGGTGCCATTGTCGCAAGCCACCATTCCTGCCTTAAGTTGGCGTGGCGTCAACCACCTCTGAACCTGCCCCTGCAGAGCTGACAGAACCTCTGCCCCAGTGTGGCTCCTGTCCCCCCAAGCACACCATTTCAAGCATCGCATGGCATCTTTTGGCCTGCGTACTTGCGTAGCCCCTTGAACGGCTACGGAGCACCGCTGGTTCCGTGGACAAAGCACAGGAAGAGGCCATGGAGGAAGAAGAAGAGGAGGGGGTGGAGGAGAGAGGTGTGTCACAATCATTAGCATTTTGGAGGCGTGGTGGCGGAACAACCTCCAACACTACTGAACCTTGTCCTGCATTCTTCCCAGCTGCCAGCAGAGTCACCCAATGCGCCGTGAAACTTAGGTAACGTCTCTGTCCATGCCTGCTGGACCATGAGTCAGCGGTAATATGCACCTTACCGCTGACCGCCCTGTCCAGCGAGGCATGGACATTGCCTTCCTCATGCCGGTAGAGAGCCGGAATCGCCTTCCGTGAGAAAAAGTGGCGTTTGGGTACCTGCCACTGAGGAACCGCACATTCCACAAACTCACGGAAGGGGGCAGAGTCTACCAACTGAAAAGGCAGCAGTTGAAGTGCTAGCAATTTTGCCAAGCTAGCATTCAACCGCTGGGCATGTGGATGGCTGGGAGCAAACTTCTTTCGTCGGTGCAGCAGCTGGGCAGGGAAATTTGCCTGGTACAATCTGACGTCGGTGTACCAAAAGCAGATTGCCCACAAGTACTTGGCTGTGACACACCTAATTCTACACCTTCATTCCTCTCAGTGCAGGTCTCAGAGAGGACTGAAGGTATAGTGGGGTTGGAGATCTCAGCTGATGAGGAGCAAGGAGAGGTCCTCTTTGTTCTTTGGTGTGGGTCTTTTAGATACGCTTGCCAACGAACTGCATGGCAGGTCAACATATGTCTGGTCAAGCATGTGGTACCCAAGCGGGAGATGTTTTGGCCACGCGAGATACGCTTGAGACATATGTTGCAAATAGCAATGGTGCGATCTGATGCACTCGTCTCAAAAAAGGCCCACACCAAAGAACTTTTTGAATAACGCGCAGAGACTGCAGCACCCTGCACATGTGGAGCTTTGGGGTGTGATGCAGTCAATGTGCTGCCCTTAGGCTGGCCCTTGGAGGGCATCCTGCCTCGTTGGTGATGTGCCGCCTCCTCCTCCTCTCTCCTATCAGGCACCCACGTTCAGTCAGTGACCTCATCATCCCCTCCCTCCTCATCACTGCAGCACACCTGGCAGTATGCTGCAGCAGGGGGAGCATGACTGCCAGATTGCTGTCCTTCTTGGGCACCCCCTCTGTCCGTGCTCATGTTACTGCCTTCATCGAGCTCAGTATCATCATCAGAGCCTTCCAAACGCTGGGTATCCTCCTGGAGCATGTACCCAACACTGTGGTCAAACAGTTTGAGGGACTCCTCAGGAGGACATGGTGGGGCTAGGGAAGGAGTCACTGATGACATTGAGCTGAGGGAAGAGGCCGCTGCTTTGCCAGACAAAGTACCCTGGGCATGGGTGAGAGAGGATGAGGAGGATGAGGACGGCTTGGTCATCCACTCGACCAAGTCTTCCGCATGTTGCGGCTCAACACGGCCAGCTGCCAAAAAAAAGGCCAAGCGTGTCCCACGGCCACGTGCTGATGAGGATGCACAGTCTCCACGACCAGCACTAGACACAGAGCCTGCTTGCCCTCTCTTATTGGCTTGTGACTGTCTGCCTCTCCTTCTTGGCCTTCCAGACATACTAATAGCCTGTAGCTGCACTAAGCTGGGATATATATATATATATATGTACTGATACTGCAGCTAGCAAAATAAACTGCCTGCCTGTAGTATGAGAACACCACCAACCTTCTACAGGTAGCTTTAGCTGAACACTGTGAGGTGGACGCACCCCACTAACTTGTAGGTTTAGCTGAACACTGTGAGCAGGACGCACTGCACTAACTGTAAATAGTCTAGCTGCCAGACTGTGGTACTAATAGGATCAAAAGAACACCAGCAATTTTCTTCATGTAGCTGTATATACTGTAACAAGACAAGCCTGCCTGTCAGTAAGAAGATAACAGGAACGGATCTAGCTGAACACTGTGAGCAGGACGCACCCCACTAACTTATAGGTTTAGCTGAACACTGTGAGCAGGATGCACCCCACTAACTTGTAGGTTTAGCTGAACACTGTGAGCAGGACGCACCCCACTAACTTGTAGGTTTAGCTGAATACTGTGAGGTGGACGCACCACACTAACTTGTAGGTTTAGCTGAACACTGTGAGCAGGACGCACCCCACTAACTTGTAGGTTTAGCTGAACACTGTGAGCAGGATGCACCCCACTAACTTGTAGGTTTAGCTGAACACTGTGAGCAGGACGCACCCCACTTACTTGTAGGTTTAGCTGAACACTGTGAGCAGGACGCACCCCACTAACTTGTAGGTTTAGCTGAACACTGTGAGCAGGACGCACCCCACTAACTTGTAGGTTTAGCTGAACACTGTGAGCAGGACGCACCCAACTAACTTGTAGGTTTAGCTGAACACTGTGAGCAGGACGCACTGCACTAACTGTAAATAGTCTAGCTGCCTGACTGTGGTACTAATAGGATCAAAAGAACACCAGTAATTTTCTTCAGGTAGCTATATATACTGTAACAAGACAAGCCTGCCTGTCAGTAAGAAGATAACAGGAACGGATCTAGCTGAACACTGTGAGCAGGACGCACCCCACTAACTTGTAGGTTTAGCTGAACACTGTGAGCAGGACGCACTGCACTAACTGTAAATAGTCTAGCTGCCTGACTGTGGTACTAATAGGATCAAAAGAACACCAGTAATTTTCTTCAGGTAGCTGTATATACTGTAACAAGACAAGCCTGCCTGTCAGTAAGAAGATAACAGGAACAGATCTAGCTGAACACTGTGAGCAGGACGCACCCCACTAACTTGTAGGTTTAGCTGAACACTGTGAGCAGGATGCACCCCACTAACTTGTAGGTTTAGCTGAACACTGTGAGCAGGACGCACCCCACTAACTTGTAGGTTTAGCTGAACACTGTGAGCAGGACGCACCCCACTAACTTGTAGGTTTAGCTGAACACTGTGAGCAGGACGCACCCAACTAACTTGTAGGTTTAGCTGAACACTGTGAGCAGGACGCACTGCACTAACTGTAAATAGTATAGCTGCCTGACTGTGGTACTAATAGGATCAAAAGAACACCAGTAATTTTCTTCAGGTAGCTGTATATACTGTAACAAGACAAGCCTGCCTGTCAGTAAGAAGATAACAGGAACGGATCTAGCTGAACACTGTGAGCAGGACGCACCCCACTAACTTGTAGGTTTAGCTGAACACTGTGAGCAGGACGCACTGCACTAACTTTAAATAGTCTAGCTGCCTGACTGTGGTACTAATAGGATCAAAAGAACACCAGTAATTTTCTTCAGGTAGCTGTATATACTGTAACAAGACAAGCCTGCCTGTCAGTAAGAAGATAACAGGAACGGATCTAGCTGAACACTGTGAGCAGGACGCACCCCACTAACTTGTAGGTTTAGCTGAACACTGTGAGCAGGACGCACTGCACTAACTGTAAATAGTCTAGCTGCCTGACTGTGGTACTAATAGGATCAAAAGAACACCAGTAATTTTCTTCAGGTAGCTGTATATACTGTAACAAGACAAGCCTGCCTGTCAGTAAGAAGATAACAGGAACGGATCTAGCTGAACATTGTGAGCAGGACGCACTGCACTAACTGTAAATAGTCTAGCTGCCTGACTGTGGTACTAATAGGATCAAAAGAACACCAGCAATTTTCTTCAGGTAGCTGTATATACTGTAACAAGACAAGCCTGCCTGTCAGTAGGAAGATAACAGGAACGGATCTAGCTAAACTGAATACAGTGTATATATATATATATATATATATGCAACACCTGGGATGCATATATATACACAATACACTCTAAGTGTAACTGACTGACTGTTCTGCCTATTCTATCTAACTCAAATCAAATGTCACTGTCTGTCTCTCTCTCTCTCTCAATGAACGCCGGAACACACACTACACAGGGCCACCGTGCAGGCGGCCTTATATAGTGTGGGGCGTGTACTAAATCCCCTGAGCCATAATTGGCCAAAGCCTCCTTGGCTTTGGCCAATTACAGGTCTCTGTTTTTCTTACTTATTTTACCTTTTATTTTTTATTGTTACATAGTTTTTTGTTTTTGTTTTTTTAAATTGTGTCACTTTTATTCCTATTACAAGGAATGTAAACATCCCTTGTAATAGAAAAAAAGCATGACAGGACCTCTTAAATATGAGATCTGGGGTCAAAAAGACCTCAGATCTCATATTTACACTAAAATGCAATAAAAAAAATAAAAAAAATTGTCATTTAAAAAAATAATTTAAAAAAATGGCCCTTTAAGAGCTATGGGCAGAAGTGATGTTTTGACGTCGCGGGTGGGGGCCATCTTCCCCTCACTCGTCTCCATGCCAAGGAAGGAGAAACATCCGATCACCCCTGCCGCTGCCAACAGCTCCGGTAAGCGGCAGATGGCACCGAAGCGCAGTGGGGGGCCCTCTCCCGCCGCTGATAAAAGTGATCTTGTGGTGAATTTGCCGCAGAGACCACTTTTATCTTGAAGCGGACCGCGGGCCAAACAAGAGGATACCGGGGTTATGGCAGCTAGCTGCTGCCATAACAACAATACCTAAAGGGTAAACCAAAAAATTCTGCGCTGCTCACAGTGTTAGCAGCTAACACACCACATTGAAAAAATGGTAAACAAAACGAATAAATCAAAGTGTAGCGCTGAAGATGGATGTGCCCAGTGCAATCTATGCGAAAATCAAAAATTAACACTGGAATGACAACATGCATATACTAAATAAAATGGTATACACAATCAATAATGTTGAAATGAAAAAAAGTCCATAATTGGTAATAAATGTGAGTCTATTCCCAGTAGAGTGCGAATAAATCTTGCAAACAATGAATATGTATGCACATGTGGACAAAACCACCATATAGGAAATGCTAACCAGATCGTTTGAACACAGCATAATTCCATAAAAACAAGGATACATTTATTGAAATCTAAAACCACTCACATGGATATGCGTAAAAACCGCGCTGGTTTAAAATCAGTAAAGGCAGCAGTGAGGACCGCCCGATGCATTTCGTCTCCAAACGACATAATCTGGGGGACATCATCTGATGATGTCCTTTGGAGACGAGTCGGGACGGTCCTCACTGCTGCCTCTACTGATTTTAAACCAGCGCTGTTTTTACGCATATCCATGTGAGTGGTTTTACATTTCAATAAATTTATCCTTGTTTCTATGGAATTACGCTATGGTCCTTTTTCGTTTTCCTCTTTGATACTCTCCATATGCCCATGGAATTTTATGCTTCGGTCTGCTTCTGGTACTACATTTCCCATGATTGCATCTGGCTGTCTTTGTATACACCTGTCTGATGTTACCAACCCAGGATCCATCTAACATAAATCAAGCCTGTTTGACACACAGAGTGTAGGCTCTAGTGTGTTCAAATGATCTGGTAAGCCTTTCCTATATCCGGTGGTGGTTTTGTCCACATATGCATACATATTCACTGTTTGCAAGATTTCTTCGCACTCTACTGGGAATAGACTCACATTTATTACCAATTATGGACTTTTTTCATTTCAACATTATTGATTGTGTATACCATTTTATTTAGTATATGCATGTTGTCACTCCAGTGTTAATTCTTTATTTTTGCATAGATTTCACTGGGCACATCAATCTTCAGCGCTACACTTTGATTTATTAGTTTTGTTTACCATAACAACAATACCACCCGTCAAAGTTAGGACGTATATCGGCGTGCGGTGGTTAAGGTCATGGAGTAGCCTAGCCCGCCTCGAGACCTTAATCCCATAGAAAATATGTGGAGGGAGCTGAAGGTTACAAAGTTACTAAACGTCAGCTTCGAAACCTTAATGACTTGGAGAGGATTTGCAAAGAGGAGTGGGACAAAATCCCTCCTGAGATGTGTGCAAACCTGGTGGCCAACTACAAGAAACGTCTGACCTCTGTGATTGCCAACAAGGGTTTTGCCACCAAGCACTAAGTCATGTTTTGCGAAGGGGGTCAAATACTAATTTCACTCATTAAAATGCAAGTCCATTTATAACTTTTTGAAATGCGTTTTCTGCATTTTTTTTGTTTTTATTCTGTCTGTTATTCTCATTGTTAAAATAAACCTACCATTAAAATTATAGAGAGAAAGGTGTAGAAATTGCGCCAACTCCCAAACTAAGCAAAAAAAGAGCAGCCAACACAACAATCTGACCGTTGTAAATGTAAAAGCAATAACCAAGTGTGGCGCTGGTGAAAAACAAAGTAAGTGAAAAACAGTGGTCTCTGTGAGAGAAACAACAACAAGTGTGTAACCATAAAGTATTACAGTATCCAAAAGGATATATACAAGTAAAAATTAGTAAATACTTTGAATGTGTAACAGGGTGGAATGTTATAAAACAGACCCCAAGTTAATCAGAAAACAGCAATGCAAAAAATACCATAATCAAACAGTATTCAAAAAAATATAATATAAAAACTATTATTAGGCAGTGTCCCAATATATTAAGTGTATAACTCTATAAAGGACATAATGTCCATATGTGAGAAATGCTCAAAAGAGAAGTGTCCCGAAATCCTACAGAGGTAAACGAATAAAGGTATGGTGTAAAAAATAAGAGTCTATTTATTGAAGAGGTGCAATACTTCAGGCGGACCTCACAGCCCTTGAGATGTAAGCCGGCTTCATGTGTAGAAGTTGAAGGGTAGCCTTAAGGATGAATCCTTCACTTATGTAGATAATATCAAAATCAATAGAGAACGACAAAAAGATGCCCTTACCAGAGAGGGTGGACTCACAGGCCCTTGGCGGTGAGTCAGACAGGCTTATACCGTCAAGCGGTGTAGGATGGTACTCCGTAAGAAGACTTGGTAAGAAGACTTGGTGTGGAATCCCATCAAGGGTCCTCAAATGATGTGTTGGTATGGAAACAGGAACATCCACGGGTCAGCTTCGATCGCCGGTTGATCGTTTCCTCAGTGGTTCATCCCGTATGTAATTAAATAAATAAAAGAAAAAGGCTTCCACATGGTGTAAATCCTTATTTTCCAAAAGGCATGGTGGCACTTTATTCAGATATATACTCCATACCCTAGCAGAAGCCTTGGAGGGCGAAACGCGTCGGGTTTCTATATTTATACCCCACCACTACTCACTGCGCTGTTTTTAGATTATTTTTTAACTATTTTTTAAATTTAATTTATACTCTGAACCGAGGTTTTACCGCCCCTGTTTGTAAATTTTTCGGAGTATATATCTGAATAAAGTGCCACCATGCCTTTTGGAAAATAAGGATTTACACCATGTGGAAGCCTTTTTCTTTTATTTATTTAATTACATACGGGATGAACCACTGAGGAAACGATCAACCGGCGATCGAAGCTGACCCGTGGATGTTCCTGTTTCCATACCAACACATCATTTGAGGACCCTTGATGGGATTCCACACCAAGTCTTCTTACCAAGTCTTCTTACGGAGTACCATCCTACACCGCTTGACGGTATAAGCCTGTCTGACTCACCGCCAAGGGCCTGTGAGTCCACCCTCTCTGGTAAGGGCATCTTTTTGTCGTTCTCTATTGATGTTGATATTATCTACATAAGTGAAGGATTCATCCTTAAGGCTACCCTTCAACTTCTACACATGAAGCCGGCTTACATCTCAAGGGCTGTGAGGTCCGCCTGAAGTATTGCACCTCTTCAATAAATAGACTCTTATTTTTTACACCATACCTTTATTCGTTTACCTCTGTAGGATTTCGGGACACTTCTCTTTTGAGCATTTCTCACATATGGACATTATGTCCTTTATAGAGTTATACACTTAATATATTGGGACACTGCCTAATAATAGTTTTTATATTATATTTTTTTGAATACTGTTTGATTATGGTATTTTTTGCATTGCTGTTTTCTGATTAACTTGGGGTCTGTTTTATAACATTCCACCCTGTTACACATTCAAAGTATTTACTAATTTTTACTTGTATATATCCTTTTGGATAATGTAATACTTTATGGTTACACACTTGTTGTTGTTTCTCTCACAGAGACCACTGTTTTTCACTTACTTTGTTTTTCACCAGCGCCACACTTGGTTATTGCTTTTACATTAAAATTATAGACTGATCATTTCTTTGTCAGTGGGCAAACGTACAAAATCAGCAGGGGATCAGATACTTTTTTCCCTCACTGTGTATATATATATATATATATATATATATATATATATATATATATATATATATATGTGTGTGTGTGTGCTCTTATGCTGAGCTTTCAAAGTAAAATATGTAATATTTTAGAGGTAGTGTATTCGTATCTGTTAGTGTTGGTGCAGTATAACACTGTTGGTAGTTAAATACTACATTTTTACCCGCTTGCCGCCCGCACTGATCGTGTTTTCTCAGTACACGGTCTCCTCCCCTTGTGAGTCCCCTTCCCCTACAGTTAGAATCCCTCCCTAGGAAACATAATTAACCCCTCGATCACCCCCTAGTGTTAACCCCTTCCCTGCCAGTCACATTTATAGAGTAATCAGTGCATTTTTATAGCACGGATCGCTGTATAAATGTGAATGCTCCCATAAATGTGTGAAAAGTGTCCGCTATATCCGCCGCAATATCGCAGTCATGATAAAATCGCAGATCGCCGCCATTACTAGTAAAAAAAAAATAATAATAAAAATGCTATAAATCTATTCCCTATTTTGTAGACGCTATAACTTTTGCGCAAACCAATCAATATTCGCTTATAGTGGTTTTTTTTTACCAAAAATATGTAGAAGAATACATATCGGCCTAAACTGAGGAAAACATTTTTTATTTAAATTGGATATTTATTATAGCAAAAAGTAAAAAATATTATGCTTTTTTCAAACTTGTCACTCTTCTTTTGTTTATATCGCAAAAAATAAAAACCTATCTGTCTCCCTTCCTCCTCTTCACCCCCCTCCTTTTTTTTCTCTTCCTTTCTTTTTTTTCTCTTCTATTATCCTCACCTTCCCCCTCCCCCCCTCCCTTCTCCCTCCTATAGAAGAACCCCAACACGCAGGGAGTTTGGAGTGGAGCACCGACTTGATAGGTGGTCCTCCAGTTCTCTCATCGCTGAAGTTTAGACATACATATGGTGAGCCACAATCAGGGTATAAAGACCCCAACTTGTTACGATATAGAGGGACGGATAGGCATCAACCTACACATGAATAAGCCTTGCTATCAGAAATGTGTTAGGATGATCCATACACCTGGCATAAATGAGAATGTAGATAATATGTGAATGTATGCTTTGTGTAAACATCATGATGGGAGTCCTGTCTCCATGTATCATTACCTCTGTTATGTCTTGCATTATCCGTAATAAAAAGAAAATCTTAATGGGAAAAAAAAATAAATAAAAACCGCAGAGGTGATAAAATACCACCAAAAGAAAGCTCTATTTGTGGGGAAAAAATTATAACAATTTAATTTGGGTATAGTGTTGCATGACCGCACAATTGTCATTCAAAGTGCGACAGCGCTTGAAGCTGAAAAATGGCTTGTGTTTGAAGGGGGTGAAAGTGCACTGTATTGAGGTGGTTAAAGAGGTCCATCAATTGGACCAAAAAAAAGGGATAACAAAGAAGGAAAGATGGATAGTAAGATTTGGTTCCAAAGAAAGAAAGTCCTTTTCAATAAGAAAACGTTGGGGTAAATTAATTGAAATGCTTCAGAACATCATTAAACCAATAGTTTTTTAGTAAATGAAAATAAACATAGAAAATAGAATAGAAAATAGAAAAATACAGGCATACCCCACTTTTAAGTACACAATGGGGTTTATTTACTAAAGCTGGAAAGTGCAAAATCAGGCTCACTTCTGCATAGAAACCAATGAGCTTCTAACCGAAGCTAGTGTAGTAGGTAAATAAGCCAGTTTAATGAAAGGACTAAAAATACACACAGAGCAACAAGTTAACATAAGCATAGTCAGGTATTCCATCAACCAACGAACAATCAAACTTCCTCCATGTGCTGCACACTTGCCCATTTTCCCAGTCCTGGCTTGCGTGATCGCGTCACTTATGCTGGCCCCACCTGACACATTTTGTCACAGTGGACTGGCCATCAAATAGAAATCAGCTTCTGGGGTTTTTTTTTGTCAAAGCCTAACTAAACAAGCTACAGTTAGAAACTGATTGGCTACCATGCACAGCTGCACCAGGTTTTGCACTCTCCAGTTTTAGTAAATCAACCCCTATATATTGTCTAGAACACACAAAAAAGAGAAGCTGTCTTAAACAGGCTTTCTTTCCTTCAACAGGTAAAACATTAAATGGAACATTATATTTTCTTATAGAACTGTGCCCACGCATAAAAAGCAGACAGTGGTTATAATGTTTCACTTTTGATATTTATTATTGAATGTTATGTTTTTTTCCTGTAATTTTCTTGTATGTCTGCAGGAAGAGTCAAGGGCAGGATTAAAGACATTATACTAGCACGACATTTAACATTCTTGATAGCTACTATTACACTGCGATCACACAGCCTGGAGATAACCAACAGGGCCAGAATAAACCATAGGGTAAATGCATAAAAAAATTGATTTGGAAATGTTTATGCAATGAGAATACATTTAGAATTGTGTTAATAGATCAGTTATGCTTCTTTCATGCTGTAAATAAAGCAGCCAGGCCATTGAAAAGTAATGAATAGAAAAGAAAAAAAATCTTCCATAACTCTTCGAGAAGATGTCTTGAAAGGTGTCTGAAAAAGTATTCATTCTACCTGAATCACCACGGGGTGAAATCATTTTACACACGTCATTTTGGCTTGTTTTTGGATTGTACTTTTTAATCAAAAATATGTTCCAAGAATGTAATAATTTATGTTTTTATGTGTGTGTAACAAAGTTAGTGCTTGTAAATTAGCTTGTGCTACGTGCCCAAGGGCCATGCACATTTTGTGGCTGATTTATCAATTTGTTTCAGGTGTTCAGCCTTTAATGATTCTTTCCCAGTTCAAAAGTTTCCAGGGGGTGGAAACATCTCCACAATCCAGCCTCTCCTTCACTCCCTCCCTCTGGAGGCATATGGGTGTGTTTGGTGAAGAGGTGCACACCCAGGCTGCTATCTAGAACGAGCACGTTCTTCACATGCCTCTGTTTCCATGGCAGCGCGTCCCCAGCTAAAACCCGGAAGCAGAGATAGTGTGATACAAGCAGTGAAATCCTCTCCTTTTCCTGGCTGTTATCTGCAAGCTCTCCTCTGGGAGACTCCAACAACTCTCCCCTGGGCTTTGATGTTCCTTCCTGTGTCCTCCGAATTCCCCCCCTCTTCCCTCACTTATTCAAAGTCTGTGTCAGCGTCTCCTCCAGCCGATGGGGGGAGGGGGGAGAGTCACTACCCGTGTACAGAAATGAACACAGGTAAGTTCTCTAAACATAGCACTGTGTTATATCAGAAGAGGAGACATGGTAAGGAGCATAGTGACCTGTGCCCTGTGTCTGTTTTGTGAAATATACACAGTGCTATGTGTAGAGAGCATACCTGTGTACAGTACATAGGAGAGGAGACTGACAACTCCCCCACATATAAAGTGACCCCCGATATGTCCCCAGAGTCTCCTTAATTGTACATACAAATCATCCCTCTGTCACTGCACTCCTATACAGTCCCATAATCCCCATACGGCAATGACTGGCACTGTACGGCATGTGATGACTCTGTATGGCATGTGATGTCTCTGTACGGCATGTGATGACACTGTACGGCATGTGATGGCACTGTACAGCATGTGATGTCTCTGTACGGCATGTGATGACTCTGTATGGCATGTGATGTCTCTTTACGGCATGTGATGACACTGTACGGCATGTGATGGCACTGTATAGCATGTGATGTCTCTGTACGGCATGTGATGACTCTGTACGGCATGTGATGACTCTACACAGCATGTGACGGTTCTGTACGGCATGTGATGGCACTGAACGGCATGTGATGACTCTACATGGCATGTGATGGCACTATACAACATGTAATGACTCAGTACGGCATGTGATAGCACTGTATGGTATGTGATGACTCAGTACGGCATGTGATGGCACTGTATGGTATGTGATGACTCTTCAAGGCATGTGATGGCTCTGTACGGCATGTGATGGCTCTGTACGGCATGTGATGGCACTGTACGGCATGTGATGGCACTGCACGGCATGTTATGACTCTGCACAGCATGTGATGGCTCTGTACGGCATGTGATGACTCTGTACGGCATGTGATGGCACTGTACGGCATGTGATGACCCCTGATATGTCCCCAGAGTCTCCTTAATTGCACATACAAATCATCCCTCTTTCACTGTACTCCTATACAGTCCCATTATCCCCATCCCCGTACGGCAATGACTGGCACTGTATGGCATGTGATGACTCTGTACGGCATGTGATGTCTCTGTACGGCATGTGATTACTCTGTACGGCATGTGATGGCACTGTACGGCATGTGATGACTCTACACGGCATGTGATGGTTCTGTATGGCATGTGATGGCACTGTACAGCATGTGATGACTCTACATGGCATGTGATGGCACTCTACAACATGTGATGACTCAGTACGGCATGTGATGGTACTGTATGGTATGTGATGACTCTTCAAGGCATGTGATGGCTCTGTACGACATGGGATGGCTCTGTACGGCATGTGATGGCACTGCACGGCATGTGATGACTCTGCACAGTGTGTGATGGCTGTGTACGGCATGTGATGGCTCTGTACGGCATGTGATGGCACTGTACGGCATGTGATGGCACTGTATGGCATGTGATGACTCTGCACGGCATGCTATGTGTAGAGAGCATACCTGTGTACGGTATATAGGAGAGGAGACTAACAACTCCCCCACATCTAAAGTGACCCCCGATATGTCCCCAGAGTCTCCTTTATTGTTCATACAAATCATCCCTCTGTCACTGTACTTTTATACAGTCCCATCATCCCCATCTCCGTACGGCAATGAATGGCTCTGTACAGCATGTGATGACTCTGTACAGCATGTGATGTCTCTGTACGGCATGTGATAACATTGTATGGCATGTGATGTCTCTGTACGGCATGTGATGACTCTGTACAGTATGTGATGGCACTGTACAGTATGTGATGGCACTGTATGGCATGTGATGACTCTGTATGCCATGTGATGGCACTGTACAGCATGTGATGGCACTGTACGGCATGTGATGGCACTACGGCGTGTATTGACTCTGTGCGGCATGTGATGACTCTGTGTGGCATGTAATGACTCTGTGCGGCATGTGATGACTCTGCACAGTGTGTGATGACTCTGTACAGTATGTGATGGCACTGTACAGTATGTGATGGCACTGTATGGCATGTGATGACTCTGTATGCCATGTGATGGCACTGTACAGCATGTGATGGCACTGTACGGCATGTGAGTCATCTGTCGGATTGGGGGTACTGCGGGGAAGCTTTTTGCTCCTTTGACTGTTTGGGGAGCTCTCTACCCTCCTGATCATTTTCTCTTGTGTGGTGTGGTTGTATATACCACAACCCATGTACATATATCTTTTGCATTACGGGCCTTTTTAAACAATGATCCCCCGTTTCCTCCCAACACCAGATCCCTTTCATGATGTCTGCTTGACGGTCAGCAAGGTACCCTTCGTGCCCTCCTCCCTTCCCCCTACGGTACTTCCTGTAGGTGTTTTTTGCGGCTCCAGATCCCAGGTATGTTTCCTTTTGATCCTTAGCCTCTACACACAGATAGGTGTTTTGTACCAGTCCTATGGGGGTGCTCACCCCCAACTCTTTACCACTCCTCATGATACTGTTTGCTTGGTCTTAGGTCCGAAGATTTCTGTGGACCCCAGCCCACGCACAGACGCTGCGCCCTTATTTGGACGTGGCGTGTTTCAGCATCTAGGGATAGTGTGTCCTCCACATGAACCCCTTCTAATACTCCGTTTACTCTTTATTGGATTGGCTGGAGACACATACGGCCTGGGATACCACAGCAGAGCTGTTCTTTTGCTTTGAATCTCTTTGTAAATACTTGCATCGGGTAAGTGAGTCCATTCTCACATACGAGGTATGGGGGACATATTATGTCACATGTATATGGAGTGCTAACTACTTTGTGTTCTTTGCTTCTGTAATATCAAACAGATGACAAACCTCACTTGTCAAACCCTGACGAAGGACTTTCCGAAACGCGTCGGTTTAGTGAGACCCATCTCATCCCATGCTTATATGTTTGTCCATTGTGATTATTTTCTGTCCTCCACATGCTGTTTTTGATGCACTTGTATATATGTATATTTTTTATGCTTGAATTGACTTTGTCATTCGGTATTTTTGTACTATGTGTGTGTATTTTGGAATAAAATTTTCTTTTTTCATACATACTATGAACGCTTTTTTGGTAATGCCTTAAAAATCCCACCTGAGGGGAACCCATTGTTTGTTGTACAAATCATCCCTCTGTCACTGTACTCTTATACAGTCCCATCATCCCCATCTCCGTACGGCAATGAATGGCTCTGTACAGCATGTGATGACTCTGTACAGCATGTGATGTCTCTGTACGGCATGTGATAACACTGTACGGCATGTGATGTCTCTGTACGGCATGTGATTACTCTGTACGGCATGTGATGGCACTGTACGGCATGTGATGACTCTACACGGCATGTGATGGTTCTGTACGGCATGTGATGGCACTGTACAGCATGTGATGACTCTACATGGCATGTGATGGCACTCTACAACATGTGATGACTCAGTACGGCATGTGATGGTACTGTATGGTATGTGATGTCTCTGTACGGCATGTGATGACTCTGTACAGTATGTGATGGCACTGTACAGCATGTGATGGCACTGTATGGCATGTGATGACTCTGTATGCCATGTGATGGCACTGTACAGCATGTGATGGCACTGTACGGCATGTGATGGCACTACGGCGTGTATTGACTCTGTGCGGCATGTGATGACTCTGTGTGGCATGTAATGACTCTGTGCGGCATGTGATGACTCTGCACAGTGTGTGATGGCTCTGTAGGGCATGTGATGGCTCTGTACAGCATGTGATGTCTCTGTACGGCATGTGATGGCACTGTATGGCATGTGATGACTCTGCACGGCATGCTATGTGTAGAGAGCATACCTGTGCAGGTATATAGGAGAGGAGACTAACAACTCCCCCACATCTAAAGTGACCCCCGATATGTCCCCAGAGTCTCCTTTATTGTACATACAAATCATCCCTCTGTCACTGTACTCTTATACAGTCCCATCATCCCCATCTCCGTACGGCAATGAATGGCTCTGTACAGCATGTGATGACTCTGTACAGCATGTGATGTCTCTGTACGGCATGTGATAACACTGTACGGCATGTGATGTCTCTGTACGGCATGTGATTACTCTGTACGGCATGTGATGGCACTGTACGGCATGTGATGACTCTACACGGCATGTGATGGTTCTGTACGGCATGTGATGGCACTGTACAGCATGTGATGACTCTACATGGCATGTGATGGCACTCTACAACATGTGATGACTCAGTACGGCATGTGATGGTACTGTATGGTATGTGATGACTCTTCAAGGCATGTGATGGCTCTGTACGACATGGGATGGCTCTGTACGGCATGTGATGGCACTGCACGGCATGTGATGACTCTGCAAAGTGTGTGATGGCTGTGTACGGCATGTGATGGCTCTGTACGGCATGTGATGGCACTGTACGGCATGTGATGGCACTGTATGGCATGTGATGACTCTGCACGGCATGCTATGTGTAGAGAGCATACCTGTGTACGGTATATAGGAGAGGAGACTAACAACTCCCCCACATCTAAAGTGACCCCCGATATGTCCCCAGAGTCTCCTTTATTGTTCATACAAATCATCCCTCTGTCACTGTACTTTTATACAGTCCCATCATCCCCATCTCCGTACGGCAATGAATGGCTCTGTACAGCATGTGATGACTCTGTACAGCATGTGATGTCTCTGTACGGCATGTGATAACATTGTATGGCATGTGATGTCTCTGTACGGCATGTGATGACTCTGTACAGTATGTGATGGCACTGTACAGCATGTGATGGCACTGTATGGCATGTGATGACTCTGTACGCCATGTGATGGCACTGTACAGCATGTGATGGCACTGTACGGCATGTGATGGCACTACGGCGTGTATTGACTCTGTGCGGCATGTGATGACTCTGTGTGGCATGTAATGACTCTGTGCGGCATGTGATGACTCTGCACAGTGTGTGATGGCTCTGTAGGGCATGTGATGGCTCTGTACAGCATGTGATGTCTCTGTACGGCATGTGATGGCACTGTATGGCATGTGATGACTCTGCACGGCATGCTATGTGTAGAGAGCATACCTGTGTAGGTATATAGGAGAGGAGACTAACAACTCCCCCACATCTAAAGTGACCCCCGATATGTCCCCAGAGTCTCCTTTATTGTACATACAAATCATCCCTCTGTCACTGTACTCTTATACAGTCCCATCATCCCCATCTCCGTACGGCAATGAATGGCTCTGTACAGCATGTGATGACTCTGTACAGCATGTGATGTCTCTGTACGGCATGTGATAACACTGTACGGCATGTGATGTCTCTGTATGGCATGCGATGGCACTGTACGGCATGTGATGTCTCTGTACGGCATGTGTTGACTCTGTATGGCATGTGATATCTCTGTACGGCATGTGATGACTCTTCAAGGCATGTGATGGCTCTGTATGGCATGTGATGGCTCTGTATGGCATGTGATGGCACTGTACAGCATGTGATGGCACTGTACGGCATGTGATGGCACTGCACGGCATGTGATGACTCTGCACGGCATGTGATGGCACTGTACGGCATGTGATGGCACTGCACGGCATGTGATGACACTGCACGGCATGTGATGGCTCCGTACGGCATGTGATGACTCTGTACAGTATGTGATGGCACTGTACAGCATGTGATGGCACTGTATGGCATGTGATGACTCTGTACGGCATGTGATGGCACTGTACAGCATGTGATGGCATTGTACGGCATGTGATGGCACTACGGCATGTATTGACTCTGTGCGGCATGTGATGACTCTGTGTGGCATGTAATGACTCTGTGTGGCATGTGATGGCACTGTACGGCATGTGATGGCACTGTACGGCATGTGATGGCACTGTACGGCATGTGATGGCACTGTACGGCATGTGATCCTGTAATACTCTATTTACAATGAAGGGAACATTATTGCTATAGGGGTACTAGGTAATACACCAAATGTGGGTGAGCAAAGCTATGTCCATATCTGAGGAGCTCTGGGCTTCAGTATGAAAATGCAAGTAGATGTGAATGGAAGGTTTCATTGTCTCATGTAAAAACCCAGATAGTCAATATAAGGATTCATTCACAATGTTAGCTCTGATTTTATTTCATTTTACTACAACAGTAATGCATGGAATGCCTGTGTGCTGTCACATCCATATGTGTATTCTGCTTTAAAAATATATTGTTTTCACTCTGGTAGATAGTAATATGTAGAGGACATTTACATACACAGCACTATCTTAGTCACTGAATGAAGTGCTCTTATCTCTGCTGACTCTTCTGACCATCGGAACAGGCTGGAGGAGAGAAGGGAGGGAGGAGAAAGAGAAGGGAGGGAGGAGAGAGAGAAGGGAAGGAGGAGAGAGAGAAGGGAGGGAGGAGAAAGAGAAGGGAGGGAGGAGAGAGAGAAGGGAAGGAGGAGAGAGAGAAGGGAGGGAGGAGAGAGATAAGGGAGGGAGGAGGAGGGAGGGGAAGCAGCTACACTGTGAAATCTCGGGAACGAGCAGAGAGACAACATCAATCAAGCAAAATGACAGGAAAGTGGGTGGATCCAGACTCCAGAGCCAGGCCACACCATATGAAAGTCTGTAGCCCCTCCCACAGATATTTAGCTTGATTTTAACAGAATGGGGGCACTTCTGAGAGGGCTGGAAAGATTTTTAGATATCAGCAGCTCACATAGAATAGATGTAAGCAAAAAAAGGAAACTCATACTTCTCTTTTAAAAAGTTGTTCCTGTTTCCCAACACAAGCTCACTATTTTATTATTTTAACATTATGAGTGGTAGTGGGGAGTCTTTTGGCATTTCAGCATCACAAACGTAAATGTTCCAGGATCTCCAGATTACTGACAAAAGTGAATAAAACTGTTGGTGAGAATGGTTTCCCTGGTTTGTTTTAAAGGTAACTGTTTAGGACTTTATGTCAACAGAATAACAATATTTCCAAAGCAGCAGTATTTATAACACATGCTGTAATCAGCAACATAACCTGGATACTGTATATCAGCCGCAGACTCTATTAGATGAAAATAAAAGTGGTGGCTTACAATAAGTGAACTTCAGCAACTAGTAGCATAACTTACCTTATTTTCAGAAGCATAACTTTGATATACACACAAAAATGATTCTCAATGTTTATATTTTCTTGTTGGTTGTTCTTATGCTAGCTGCCTTTTTTTTTAAATATTTGTACTATTTTGTATATGGGGATTATACATAATACCACCTCTCTGTATTCTGGTTGTAATTTTCATTATCTAGGTGTAATTTGCATTATTATTCATAATCCCTTACTGCCTTTAAGGTACTTTAACTGGGCATTAAAGTGATTGTAAAATCAGAAGTTTTTATTTTTAATCTTAATGCATTCTATGCATTAAGATAAAAAAGCCTTCTCTGTGCAGAAGCCCCCCTAATACTTACCTGAGGTCCCTTTCTGTCCAGCGATGTCCATGAGTGTCTCGAGATTCTCCCTTCTGATTGGCTGAGATATAGCAGCAGCACCTTTGGTTCCCTCTGCTGTCAATCAAAGCCAGCTACCCAATCAGGGGAGAGGGGGCGGGGCTAGGTTGTGGCTCTGTGTCTGAATGAACACAGGGAGCTGTGACTCAGCTCGGGTACCCCCATAGCAAGCTGCTTGCTGTGTGGGGCCCTGAAAAGGAGGGAGGGGCTAGGAGCAGAGAAGAGGGACCTGAGAATAGGAGGATCCAGACTGCTCTGTTCAAATCCACTGCAACAGAGCAGGTAAGTGTAAAATGTTTGTTATCTTCATAGGAAAAAAGACAAGACTTTACAATCACTTTAGGGCAAGGGGGCAGGATGGATTTCCTGATCTTGTGACCACTGTGATTGGCTGTACCCACCAGCTCTCAGTCTTAACAAGTGACTCAGAGCTGTCAGGGACATGCACAGAGTACACTCCCAGCACATAAACCTCAGTTGCCATGGACACATATGTGTGGCATGCTGGCACTAAAGCCCACCTTCTTCACTGCTGCACATATGCGTTTTGTGATTGGCAAGAGGTTACTATACACAATATTACCAAAGGTATTGTGACACCTGCCTTTACACTCATGAACTTTAAAGGCATCCTAGTCTTAGTCCACAGGGTTCAATATTGAGTTGGCCCAACCTCTGCAGCTATAACAGCTTCAACTCTTCTACCCCCATACGGACGAATAGATATCTATTTACTACTATTATATTTTTTATTACTATTATATTTTAGGATGTTTTTTATACCATTTGGTTGGACACATACACACCATGTGGATGCACAAGCTGGTACCTGGGCATAATGATAATAAAGTGATTTCGCGCTTCAAATCTATCACATCAAAGCATAATTATAAATACCATATATAAGTAAAATGTGTTCTACAAGTGTAAATCCAGTGCAACATAGTGTACAGTGCTCAATATAAATATAAATGAGTGATCATCAAAAGTGCTGATGTGCATCAATAAATCAAAAAATCCAAAAAATCCAAAGTTTATATTGTGCTTCTTCCACTGGGACCATATAATGGAGGAGGGAGGAGATAATGATGTTTTTAAATTGTAGTGATCCGGTGAAACCGGGCTCTCTAGACTCTCACCTTAGATAGGATAAATATGGGCATCAAAGCAAGTTCTTTATTGGATGTAGTGTAGTGCCATTCAGGTAGGGCTTCTCTGGTGGTGTAGCGGTTCTCCTGATGTAAAACACCTATCAGATATGGGAAAGAAGGGGGTTGCCCACCTGGGCTCCACCAGTCCGGTGGAATAAATAGGGAAGGGAGAGAGAGAGGCCTCCAATGGTGTAGTATGGGTAATAATATTGCTATTTATTGAAAGTATAAGTGGTCTCTTACATTGCAAATGGTCCCAGTGGAAGAAGCACAATATAACTTTGGATTTTTTGGATTTTTTGATTTATTGATGCACATCAGCACTTTTGATGATCACTCATTTATATTTATATTGAGCACTGTACACTATGTTGCAATGGATTTACACTTGTAGAACACATTTTACTTATATATGGTATTTATAATTATGCTTTGATGTGATAGATTTGAAGCGCGAAATCACCTTATTATCATTATTTCGCTGAGTGTAAGTGAACACTTTCGATTTTGCTGCGGTCCGTAGAGACATCATCACTATTTACACACATTTATTATTATTATTTTTTCATCATCCATTATTTTAGTTAGTCACGTTGATATTGACTTAGTTCGTTTACTCAATTTAGCGCGAGGGACCACACCATACATTTGGTACCTGGGCATGTTATCATTGGCATGTGCACGCCATTTTATATACATCCAGCATTTTGATCATGGGTTGTTATGCATGTACTTTTCCATTTACCAAACTTAGCCTTTGTGCACGTTCTCTTGTATGTATTGTAATGAACTACGCTTTTATGTCTCCAGAATTATGCCATCCAATAAACAATTTTTATTGATATTCACCTCCACTATTCCACTGTTTCATTTAAAGTCCCAACTTCCCTCTTTTTTCTGTATACAACTCTTCTGGGAAGGCTGTCCACAAAGTTTAGGAGTGTGTCTATGGGGATATTTGACCATTCTTCCAGAAGCGCATTTGTGAGGTTAGGCACGGATGTTGGACAAGAAGGTCCCAAAGGTGTTCTATTGGGTTGAGGTCAGGACTTTGTGTAGGCCAGTCAACTTTTTTTTACCATCTCCAGGTGCTCTCTCTTAAGCTGTAAAGGCAGCACTTGCCACGGCTGCGATGCTTTGAACTGCAGCGCACTGGAGCAGACTTTTATGCCCCGTACACATGGTCGGACATTGATCGGACATTCCGACAACAAAATCCTAGGATTTTTTCCGACGGATGTTGGCTCAAACTTGTCTTGCATACACACGTCCACACAAAGTTGTCGGAAAATTCAATCGTTCTAAACGCGGTGACGTAAAACACGTACGTCGGGACTATAAACGGGGCAGTAGCCAATTGCTTTCATCTCTTTATTTATTCTGAGCATGCGTGGCACTTTGTGCGTCGGATTTGTGTACACACAATGGGAAATTCCGACAACGGATTTTGTTGTCGGAAAATTTTATAGCCTGCTCTCAAACTTTGTGTGTTTGAAAATTTCGATGGAAAATGTGTGATGGAGCCTACACACGGTCGGAATTTCCGACAACAAGGTCCTATCACACATTTTCCTTCAGAAAATCCAACCGTGTGTACGGGGCATTAGAGATTAAAACAGGTGGGGGTGAGGCAACATAACACCTCCTCACCACCTGTCAAACACCCTCTGAAAAGCAATTTAAGGCTGAATAATTCATTTGCAGTAAATGTATTATGAAGTTAACATTAATTAAAGAACAATTCCTCTGACCACCACATAAAACAACTCCATCATAACCTAAATATTACACACCAAAAACATATTAGGAGCTATGCAATAAAACATTTGAAACACTTTTCTGGCATTATGGTCACATTAGAAAATCCAGAGCCAAATTTATAAAACCAATTTTCTTGCTATTTCCAATGTATGCAACAAATTCAGGTATTTCATATGTGCAACACATTTACATTCTGAAACTATGGCTATGACATATTAATTAAGAAATACCACTATATCGTCGATAAGAAAAATGGAGTCAACTAAGAAGCTATAGTTTTGTATGTGTTGCATTGTGCCGCAGAGAAAATTCTGCAGTTCTGCAACAGTTTCATATACACCTTACCAACAGTTACACGAACCTCATCATTTGTTGCCTAGGCAGTAGACAGATTTCTAATGATAGTCCTTATGAATTTCATGGGGTTGTTTTTTTTTTTATGTCTGTATGAGCTAGGACCACACAATGAAACTTAAATTGTAGATTTTGTGTGTAGCCACTCATCTCTCACAATGCATCATCTTTTATATAAACGTAAAGTCACACTGTCCATCACCAAGATGTGTCAAGTAGTAGAGCAGTAGACACAGACACAGATATTATCTGAATGTGTCAGACACTTGGTTAGTATTATCCAGCTCTGCCACTGACAAAGGAATATAAATAGGTTAAAATGTTTATTGGACATATTTTCTGATTTAAAGAAGTAACCTTTTAAAACCTGTTTGGTTCTTTCTATAGAAGTTCTAAAGAACTTTGGAAAAACCTCAATATCCTCATATATGAAAACCATCTCGTAAAGAAAATAGTTGTGATAGTGCTGCCCAATAGTGAACAATCAAAATCAATCAATTATTCAATCAATTGAAAAAAACAATAGTGACTTCCATAAATATTGGGTAACAAACTCCAGTGCTATAAAATTGCTATAGACATTGATACATTGAACAATTCTTAAACACATATTAGATACCGTGTTTCCCCGAAAATAAGACCTACCCAGAAAATAAGCCCTGCTGTGATTTTCAGGGAGGGCAGCAATATAAGCCCTACCCCGAAAAATAAGCCCTAGTTTAAAGTGGTTGTAAAATCCTAAAATGCACTGTATTACAGTATTATATAATGTAAACTGTGTATGTTTCTGTAATGTATTTGTGATAAATACCTTTGTTGCAGCACCGCTCGGTGCTCAGCTGTTCCCCTGCCGTTCTCCTCCTCTTCTCCCAGCTGTCAGTGAGGGATCCCCCCCCCCTGCAGTGCTGGGAGCACAGAAGACAGCTCAGGCGGGCCATGGAAGGGCCAAGCGGCGCTCAGCTGTTTCCCCGCTATTCTCCTCTCCTCCTCTTCTGCCAGCTGTCAGCGGGGAATCTCCAGGGCTCCCCCTCCCTCTGCAGTGCTCAGAACGGGGAAGACCGATCAGGTGGGTCACGCAAGTGCCGAGTGGCGCTACAGGAAGGTATTTATCACAAATAGATTACAGAAACATGCACAGTTTACATTATATAATACTGTAATACAGTGCATTTTAGGATTTTACAACCACTTTTACTCAGTTCCACTGGCCACTGGGGATTCCTAACAGATAGGGAGGAAGATAGGGAGAGAAGACAGCACATGACAAGCCCTACACTGTAAATAAGCCATACTGGGTCTTTTGTTGCCAGAATTACTATAAGCCCGGGCTTATTTTTGGGGGAACACGGTAAATAAAGTCCCAACAGTCCACACATAAAGTGCTCTAGTGCATCTTCATATTTTAATACGTGCTCCACCATATAACAAGAGTGCTTTGTCACCAGGTGAAATACTCGCTCACCTTGTTTATGTGTGGACTGTTGGGACATTATTTATTTTACCTAATATGTGTTTATGTATTTTTCAATGTGTCAATGTTTATAGCAATTTTATAGCACAGGAATTTGTTACCCGATATTTATGGAAGTCACTATTTTTTGTTTTTTCAATTGAATAAAATGATTAAATGATTGAATGATTGATTGTTCACTATTGGGCAGCGCTATCACAACTTTTTCTTTACCGATTGTTGTGGGAACACATTTAGTGATAGCAGCAGCCTTACGTTATATATATGAATAAGTGGTAGTGCACAACATCTTTATTATTTTTTGTCATCTCATATCGATGTCCATAACAGCAAGTCTTAAATAATTAAACAACTCACAGCACAGTTATGTTTGTAGAAAGAATGGAACTAGTTGTTAAAATGAATTTCCAGCACAATATTAGTAAGCCTTTAAACCTACTTTTAATAAACGTACAACAGGCTAGCACTCCTCTATTGCCCTATTGTACTGGAATACATGGTAATTAAAGCACACTTCGTTTTGTGTTTTCTTACAGCTCTGTATGATATTACATCATGATCACACTGGGCTGACATGTGTGCCAAAAATGTAGCCATTAATCCCTACAGCAATACATTCAGCAACATCATAAAGCATTAATCACACGGCCATATAGTATTTGACTGTACCTTCTTATAGAAACTACACACTGCAAGTTAATAGCCTTCCACCAGATGCTAATTATTAATATTTAATAACTTCATTTGCACACTGCAGTGAAAATATCATATAAATCAAGTGATAATTATGAAAATTCAATGGTTAAATCAATGTCCATACCAACAAAGAGATTCCATTCAATGTCCAAATCAGCTTGATTAGCTAAGCAGCCTTTCATCACATTGAGGCAGTAGTTGTTGCAAGGTTTCAGTGTGGGCAGTCCACGACAGTACGGGCAATACAACATCTTCAGGAGTGCCCGAATGCACCCTGCATTTGGACTGAGCTGTAAAAAAAGAAAAAAAAACAAAAAAAAAACATGGTTTACATGGTTTAGAAACTATAGCTCTGACTGGAAAAAAATACTAAATTAGAATTTTTTTGCATGGAAGAACAGTTAGAAAACGGAAAAACTAGGTTTGAGGCAATGTAGGTGAAAAATTAGCTTTAAAGCAATCTAATGGAAAATATTAAAATGTATGTAAACTCTAACAATGGACATCTCTTATTTGCTCCCTTTTGGTCTGTTAAATATACCACTGGAATCATATTGTTATATTCGTTAATTGCACACAGCCTGTATTTTCTCAAGGAGGCTATTTAGCCTTTCTTATTCTTACCTTGGACTACCAATTGATTAGCATTTTGTTATAGAGATGTGAGAGTGGGCGTGGTTTCATACAGTAGTTTAGCAAAAAACTAGACAGGGCTGACTTATATGATACAGAGGTGTGATAAACCTCTGATGCCTTGTACACACGATCGGACTTTCCAACAACAAAACTGTGGAATTTTGTCTGAAGGGTGTTGGCTCAAACTTGTCTTGCATACACACGGTCACACAAATGTTGGCCAACAATTATGAATGTAGTGCCGTACTACGTGGTTTTTCAGCTCTTTAGCGCCACCCTTTGGGCTCCTGCTAATTTTGTGTTAGTAGAAGTTTGGTGAGTGTTGATTTGCGCTTTTCTTTTTGCGTTTTTCATTTAGCGCTTTTCAGTTCGAGCTTTTCATTTAGTGCTTTTCAGTTGCTTTCTGAGCAGCCGTTCATCAACCAGACATGTTGCGTAATCAGAGGAGATAACATGTTATTTATTATTGGCCTTGGAGTTAGTGCTTTGACATTATTTTTTTGGTTGAATAATGATTTGATTTGGTATATTTTCTATATTTTTGGATGCATAGAATGCACTTTTTGGTTAAGTTCTAATGGCAGATAGCATGTCTAATTTTTTTTTAAAATGCAGAATAAAAAAATTGTGTACAATAATACTTGGCTATGTGTTTTACTTCAAATGACAGTTTGGGAGTAGGCAGTTACATTTTAAAAAATACAACGTAAAATTGACAAGGGACATCAACATAGCTGTATCTTTGATCTTCTAAACTAGGGGATAATTGTGTTGTGGTAACTTGCACAAATTAAAAAAAAAAAAAACATAATAATATTATACTTGATATCACTAGAAAAAAAAGCCTTTGAAAATTTGGTTGCAATAACTCCATCAGTATCACCATCAAAGCAGCTTCATTATTATCCCATTAAAGAAGAAGAGAATTGTGCGCTGCATTTGGAGATTTCATAATTTGCCATGTCACGAATGTTAATTTTCCATTACAAATGCTAGTTTACAAGACCGATCGCTTCTGCTTCCGAGCATGAGTGTTTGTACTTTGAACTTTTGTCCAACGGACTTGTGTACAAACAATCTTAAAATCCTACAACACACATTTGTTGGTGGAAAATTTGAAGACATGCCAGCCAACATTTTTTGGCAAAAGTCTGACAACAATTGTCCGATGGAGCCTACACACGGTCGGATTTTCCGCCAACAGCCTGACATCCAACATTTCCCGTTGGAAAGTCTGATTGTGTGTACGGGGCTTAAGTGTGTGGGGAGAATGAATGATTCATACTAAACTCTCTGCCACCCTTATTTTCTTGAAAATTGGCTAGTTGGTACAGTCAGATTTACATCTGAGGTCTATGCTAGAGAAGTATCACCTTTGATACAACACAGCCTAGTTTAAGACACATTTGTTGCTAAGCAGTGAAAGTTAGATGGAAGGCAGTGATGTCATAAGCCTCCACTAGCAAGGTCTTAAAGCAATTCCTAATAAGGCCAGTCGTACATAGTCTTGCAGATCACCTAAGCAATACACACACTGAGACTATGTTTTAGCTATGAGAGCCATACTTTATCCATGATCCATAATTCGGGCTCTGTCACATAGACAACAAACATCTTATCTTATAATGGCCATACATATTTGGTATCACAGGCGTTCTAAGTTCATTCTACTAAATAATATGCTGGTTATCCAATTGTGAAACCTTGTTAAATAGGGATACAAATGCATTTAGGATTAGGGGTGTGTCCACTCAGCACAAAAAAAAAACTCCTTCAGCACACCGCTCTGACCCTTTGATTGGGTATGTTAACCCTGTAATGCCCTCTTCAAGGACCTGAAAAAGATGGCTTCATTTGCACCTCTGGGATCTCGCTTTCCATCAAAACTATAAAGAATTGCTAAAAGTCATATATGTTGGCCAGTGATTTTGCCATATCTAATTGCACTTACTCTGCAAGTGAATCAGATTCTGCACTGAACCAAAGACCAGGACATTTTTTCTTATTTTTTCTTTTCTTAAGTATTTTCACTTTTAATCGCTTTTTACTATTGATAATGTCTCTTTTGTAATATATCTTTATGCAAATTTGTTTTGCACTATTTTTCTATGCATGAAGCTAAAAAAAACTTCAGTATGCAGCTCCCCCCAAAGCCCCCCCAATTCTTATCTGAGCCCAATCACGATCCAGCGATGTTCATGAGAGAGACTGCTCTCCTGGGTCTTTGCCTCCTCTTTGGCTGAGAGATAACAGCAGGAGCCATAGGAGCAGGGGCAGGACTGAGCCCCATTCTGTGTCTTATGGACATACAGAGAGGGGCTTGGGAGGGACCCCACACAAGTGCCCCATAACAAGTCATTTGCTATGGGGGCACTCAGAGAAGAGGAATAGCTAGGAGTGCCGATGCAGGACTCGAGTGGAGGAGGATCGGGGCTGCCCTGTGCAAAACCATTCCACGGACCAGATAAGTATAGCATGTTTGTTATTTACAAAAAACCCCTTTAATATCACTCTAATGCCCCGTACACACGGTCGGATTTTCCGATGGACAATGTCCGATCGGAGCGTGTTGTTGGAAATTCCGACCGTGTGTGGGCGCCATCGGACATTTTCCGACACACAAAGTTGGAGAGCAGGAGATAAAATTTTCCGACAACAAAATCCGATCGCGTCAATTCCGACCGTGTGTGGCCTGTTCCGACGCACAAAGTGCCACGCATGCTCAGAAGAAATTCCGACACGGGACAGCTCGTTCTGGTAAACTTAGCGTTCTCAATGGATACAGCACTTTCGTCACGCTTCAATGTAAAAAATGGTTTAATACAGAGCACTCTCTTCTTCTTTATAATGTGACAAGAATTAAGTAGTTTTGCTGCTCATATTCACACACACTTCTCACAAACTTTTATTTGTGTTTTTTAGTGGGATTCCCTCAATATATTGTTATTAGTTGTCACATCTGACAGTTGTATATTTTTTAGGTTTTTATTTTTTTGTTTTTGACCCTTTTTTTTTTCTTTAATGTTTGGATTTTTTCCAAGGCTGATCTTTGTTTAATGTTATTTTTATTTTTACTCCAGAATATTTTTGTGTGGCAAGTTACCCCAACACCATTGATATCTTTTATTATTTAATCTCCATGAGATTGTTTGTTGTTGGTGTCCCTTGTTCATTTCACATTGTATATTTGCAATGTACCTGAATCCTCACAAACAAACCATCATTTTTGAAGTAAAACACATAGGAGAGTATAATTAAAAACAAAAATCCATTATTAAGGTATCAGAACCAAACAAAGAGGAAGGCAACACTGGATCAACATGAGAAATTAGCGAAGCCTGGGACCCCCACGGCAGACAACAATTCTTCAACATCAAAATTGGTGGCCTGAGGAGTCCATATATAAGGGAGGGCAGTCTGGTCCGGGATTCACAGAGATCGGGATAGCAGCAGATGACATCAGTGTCCCCAGGCTGTGGTACCACAAGAGGCTGCATTTTTTGGCCGACCAGACTGGATCCAGGGTCCTCACTCTCTGGTCTTCCTTTCACACTTCCTTCCGGGTTGTGGCTGTGCAGTTGGAGATGTGGCAGGAGGAGGAGTAGGACCTGGAGGAGGAGTAGGACCTGCAGGAGGAGGAGGAGGACCATCCCAAAGCTGTGTGTGAGGTGTAAGTTGGCCCCTCACACCTTTCGCCAGAGCCTCAGATATGAGGGCCTCACACATGGCTTTTGGCCCTCCTCCATCCTCTGCATTTTATAGGCAATGAATGCCGCAAGGTTCTCCTGCCTGGTGTGTGGTGCTCCCAGGACCTCTGTAGCCCTACAAAAAAATCTGATAGCCGCCTCCTCTAGGCTACTCCTCCTGCTGCCACTTTCTCTTTCCAGGGGGGGTGGAGGGACCTGCAGATCAGCCACCTCCTGGCTGAGACTTCCCTGTGTATGAAAAAGGGACATGGTTTATGTTTTGCATCATCAATCACAATCATAAATTAGTACTCCCAACTAACATCTAGTTAACATCATTGATTGGACAAGCAGAAATATTTAGAGGAATGCTATACCTGGCTCAATCTGGGCTCCTCCACATGTTGCCTGGAAGGCCCAGGTTGGGCGTCAGAAGCCTCAGCCGGACGGGAAGGAAGTGTGGAAGGAAGACTTGAGAGGGATGGCCTGGGTTCAGTCTGGCCTGCCAGAAAGTGCAGCCTGTCGTAGTACAACATCCTGGGGACATAGATGTCACCTGCTGCTATGGATCTCTGTGAATCCAGGACTTTCCTGCGCTCCCTCAGATATGTGCTCCTCAGGCCACCAATGAAAATCTTTAAATAGAGGATGTCTGCCGTGGGGATCACCTGCTTCATAATTTCACACAATTGCTCCAGTGCTGCCTTCCTCTTTGCTTGGTTCTTGTAATGGGGGTGGGTAATCTCCCACAGACAGGGCAGCTCCCTTAGCATATCAATGAAGACTGAAATGAAGTCCTGATCTTCCAGTACCATATCCATGTTCACTGCAAGACACAACACAAGACAAAGCCTAATGTCACACCAAACTCTCCTAATCTTGTTACAATATAGGCCTCAATCTATAGAAGCAGTATAGGCCCAAGTTTGTCTCTTACCTTCGTTCTTACGATCGCCGCGTTCAATGCTCCTTCCTCCGCTCACAGATCAAACGTAATACGCACGCGTGTTACGCTTTATATACACTGCGCATGCGTGTAACTCCGCCCGCCCCTGACGTTCTTTCTAGTGTATTCCCTGCCCCTTTTCATTCGGCGCAGTGGGGGAAGAGCATGATGGCGGACATACAGCAGGTGCGGGCTAATTGTAGCAACGAGGAGGAGGAGGAGGAGGAAAGGGCGGATCCAGGCACGTCCCGATCCAGAAGGAGACGTTTTAAGGCCACAAATATGTCGTTTGGGGAGATGTTGGAGATGGTAGACATCATGAAGAAGTCCGACTATGACGGAAAATATGGGCCTTACCCCAACCCGAACATCCGAAAGGCCAAGATCATGGCGAAAGTGGTCAGGAGTCTAGAGCGGAATTTCGGGGTACGAAGGTCTAAAGATCAGCTCAGGAAGCGGTGGTCGGACCTGAAGTTGAGAGAGCCAGAGCAGTACTGAAAGATCCGGAGAGTTCTGCAAAAAAGTAAGTAGTTGTGCTGTGTTCCTATTCTTTCTGTCTTTATTACGTTCGTTCTGCTCCATATGCTTGGATTAGTTGTAACGTTTCCAAAGGTCAACTTTAATGTTCATGGGCACATTATTCGTTCGTATCAAACATTTTTCTTTCGGCCTCTAGAACACCATTGTTTAGGCCATATGCATTTTCACACATTTTTGGGGGCCTACTTGGATGCCAAATATTCTCCAGTGTATACTATAGGGGGGGTCTCCATCTGTGAAGCTTGTACCAAACAGGTAAAGTATTGCAGCTTGACAAAGGGCAATAAAAAATATACATCTTTGAACTCGGCTAAAATAGACAATTGTACCCCACTTCCAAGCAATGTTTCCTATTTCTATAGTTCTGCCATCAAATATCTGTGTGCTAAGTATACCATTTTTGTTTTACATAGGGGAGAAAAGACTCGGAGGACACCCCTCATCCGAGGAGACCAGAGACCCCCCCCCTCTGGAAGAAGTTGAAATACCACCAACCCAAGAAGCTGAGCAGGAGGAAGAAGAAGACGTGGTGGAGATTGGCACCACAACAGGTGAGTGTCTGCAACCACAGGCTCAGGTAAAAGAGATGGCTGGTGGCAGATTTTTGAGACCTTTTTTTTTGTTCTTTATCTCTTTTTAGGTGATCGTGATCCAGAACGTTTTACTTCTGAAAGTGCCCAGATACTGATAGGGGAGATCATGGGATGCAATCTCCATTTGCAAAACATCCAGCAACAAATCAGTGATGTTATTAAAAAAAATAATAACATCATTGATGTTTTGGGGCGAATTTAAACCCCACAAAATCACCTGTTTTATGGTACCAAACTTTTTTCAATGTTTAGTTAGAAAAGCCAAATTTGGAGGACGCACACAGTGTGCCAACATGTGCTATCTGCCATCACGGGAGATCAATGGACGCGTTTTGGGGGGGCAACCCCTTCCTCAATTATAAAGTAGCGTTGAGGAAGGGCTTGCTCCCCCCAAACACGTCCCTTGATCCCCCCTGATGGCAGATAGCACATGTGGACATTTGTAAATTTGTGTGCATCTTCCAAATTTGGCTTTTCCAGGGGTGATTTCCCCCCATCTGAACGCTATATCAAACCCAGTTCCTAAATACTGATGTCTGATATAGCCTTCAGGTTTTACCTAATGTGAACTTTGTAAGTTCTAGTTTTTTGGCTTTCTTGTTGGTTTTACACAGGCCTGTTTTATCTGAAATGGATACTTAGATTGTTCATAATGCTACTGCAAACATTTTATACAACAAACATGTTGGTTTGTTTTAAAAACCTTTGGTAAATGCACATGTGATTGTGCAGGTATAAAAAAGTGCCTTACTCAAGAATGTGTGGATTATTGTCTCAACACTACAACACTTTTGGGGTGATGTAATTGTTGTTTTATGCACAAATGGGGGTTATTTCCTAAGGGCAAATCCTCTTTGCACTACAAGTGCAGGTTCAGTGCAGTTGCAAGTGCACTTGTAGTGAAATGTGTTTTTGCATTTAGGAAGTACCAGCCAACACTGTTTTTTATAAGGTTACCCAATCACGACATTTTCTGCACTCAACACATTTCTGTCAGGGTCAGCTAAAACAAACACAAGCAGTAAATGTCCACCAAGAATTTCTTTTGGTTGTTTTTTATTTGAAAAAGGTGTCACATATTGTCTGGCATATTGATAGCCCCCCTACCCGCAAAGAACTCCAGGTATCGTAACCGGACATCACGGGCATTCAGGGAGGGCAAGCCAGGACGGCCGCTTTCAAGTGCCGTCATTGTTAAAGTATTTGGGATTCCGGCCTCAGGCCCAACTGAGCCAGCATAGTTGGCTGAATGTTTTCGTAGAAAATTTTGGAGAACACAGCAGGCAAGTATTATATGGTTCAGTTTTTACTCCGCCATATGGATGGGTGTCATAAATAATCGGAACCGGCTGGCCAGGATTCCAAATGTGTTCTCCACCACTCTTCGGGCTCTGGCCAGCCGGTAATTAAAAACCCTCTATTCCGGGGTGAGGGTCCTCATCGGGAATGGCCGCATCAGGTGGTCCCCCAGCGCAAATGCTTCATCAGCAACGAACACAAATGGGAGACCTTCAACATTGTCCTCTGGAGGTGGCAAGTCCAAGCTGCCATTCTGGAGACGCCTGTAGAACTCCGTCTGGGCGATCACTCCACCATCGGACATCCGGCCATTCTTCCCCATGTCCACATACAAGAAGTCGTAATTAGCCGACACCACCGCCAACATCACTATACTATTAAACCCCTTGTAATTATAATAGTACGACCCCGAGTTGGGTGGTGGGACGATGTGGACGTGTTTCCCATCAATTGCCCCTCCGCAGTTAGGAAAGTCCCACCGCTGGGCAAAGTGGGAGGCCACAGTCTGCCATTCCTGTGGCGTGGAAGGAAACTGTTGAGGAAAAAACAATAAACATTACTATTTTTGCACAGAAACCTGGCAAGCAGATTAGACACAAACATTATGGGTCAACCTCCAGATAGCATTTATTAAGGGGAATTTAACAACAACAAAGTATAAGGTACACCTATCATATTCACCACCCCCCCTCTCATGGGCCATTTCTAACATTATAGGGGGGTGGAACTCTTGGACAGGTAACCCTCTTCACTTCATTGAGAGATGAATGCCTAAATACAGGGTATTACTTGGAACAGCCCCTCCTTAGTTACACTATTGGCAGCCCACTGGACAGGTAAGAAGTGTCATAATACAAAGATATAAATACACACTGTACACATTTGAGCACATTTGTACATTCTGCTATTACCTATCAAGATCATAATAGGATACAAGAACTTTAAACAGTACCATTGGAAAGTATACAGGCAGGCCCTTGCACTACATGCTTTGGGGAATTCATCCATAAATCTGACCAGTAAAGAGATGGGTATAGTGTGTATGGGTTTGGCAAAGTCAGCAGATAGATGATTGAGGATAGAGAATTGGGATCAGCTGACTTAGCAGTTGGGGGGAGGGAGGGTTACCAAAAATTTGGGGACACCACAAAAAAAAGCCTCTGGCCCTCTGCCTGAATTTAAATCAAAAATAACATTTCAAAACATTTTAGGGGGTGTTTGGGGTAAAGCACTACTATGGAGCTGATAAAATACATTGTTAAGTAACTACATGAGGTGAATATAGGGCAGGAGACACCATGCTGGAGAGGTTATTGAAGGTCAAATATGTATGAAGGACCTAAAATAATAATTACATAAAAATCCAGCATGCATGAGGACAAAGGGGACATTCACAGCATATTACAATCATGGTAATTAGGGAATGAGGAAAGAAATACAATATATTATCAAACATTCAATACAATAAAATGTGATATTAAAGGATAAAAATCTTACCATCATATACTCCTTCTGCAGGACCTGGATGATGGCAGAACAGGTCTCTGGGATAATGATCCCCAGAGCCTGGGGGGAGATGCCTGTCGAGAACTTGAGGTCCTGCAGGCTTCTCCCTGTGGCCAAATACCGCAAGATAGCGACCAACCTCTGCTCCGGAGTGATGGCTTGCCTCATGCAGGTATCCTGCCTGCTAATATAGGGGGTCAGCGAAGCCAACAAACGGTGAAATACGGGGTCCGTCATCCTGAGAAAGTTCCTGAAATCATCAGGATTATTCTCACGGATCTCACGGAGCAAAGGCATATGAGAGAACTGGTCACGCTGAAGCAACCAATTCTTGGTCCATGAACTCCTCCCCACCCTGTTCATGGACTGGACTTGTGTCAAGGTCAGGACCCCAACACCAAGCCCCCGCACAGCACGAACTCTACGAGGAGTACGCATACGAAACATGGCTAGAAAACGGTCGGCTGCTCAGAACGAAGTAACAGAACGCACTGAAGAACAGCAAGGCGTGTGAAGAGCGACCTGAAAAACAGCAACGAGCAGGCAAGATCACACAGAAAACTCTGATACGAACTGACTGCACGCACTGAAGAGCAGATACAAACCCACAAGCACAAACTGAACGGCAGAAAACGATCTGAAAGCCACGAGTCTGAAAAAGCGCGAATCGTCTCTCACCAAACTTTTACTAACACGAGATTAGCAAAAGGAGCCCAAAGGGTGCTGCGCTTGGTTCTGAACTGGCCTTTTCTAGTCTCGTCGTACGTGCTTGACGTCACCGCGTTGTTGTCGATCGGAAATTCCGACAACTTTGTGCGACCGTGTGTAGGCAAAACAAGTTTGAGCCAACATCCGTCAGAAAAAATCCTAGGATTTTGTTGTCGGAATGTCCGAACAAAGTCCGATCGTGTGTACGGGGCATAAGTCTTTTGCTGCCAGAAGCATTTTGCATTTTTTGCACGTAAAATGCACATTTTAGGCCAAGAAATTTGTTAATATCCCCACACATTACACATGTTCTCAAACCAAAAAATGGAGAGTAAAGCAGTTGTAATTTATTTTTTTGTCACATAATACGTTTAAGTGCACATAAACACAAAATATTACCTAATTTTTGATCAAATATAAAAGATGAGATTGTGCCAAGTAAATATATACAAAACATGTCAAGCCTTAAAATTGTACGTGCCTGTGATGACAAATTTTAGTACACACAATTTTCCATAATCAATGCTTTAAAAGCCCTTACAGGTCACCAGTTTACAGTTAACCAGAAATAAAGGCAAATCATGTGTAATTTGCCCTTTTCCTTTGCCACAATGGTAAAGTAAAAAAAAAAAACCTTCGCTTTCAGGTTCTTACTAGCTACTGACAAATGGACATTCATTGGTCTTCCTCCCCTCTACCTGCTGACACCTGCCATCCCACAAGTGGAACAGCGGAGCCCAGGAAACATGATGGAGGGTATAAATGGGGGAGTGCCCGTTCCATCCAGTAGATCACTTCCACCTGAAGGCCAACAGCCCATTTGTGAAGTTTACATTAATTCCTGACTACTGTAACAATTTAAAGTATGTGTAAAACCTTCCGTTGCTGCCAATATACGCCTTATGTTGGTGGCAGTGAAAAGGTTAAAAAGTCACCCACTGAAGCCAAGTGAAAGTCTTCCATTATTAGTGGAAAAAAGTTGAAAGGATGTGATCAATGGCTAGATGTTATGGAAAAACCCCAAACATTTTAAACCTCCCACTGCAAAAACGTGCCACAATTATTGGTGTTCAGGGGCATTTTAACGTCCCAAAAACAATCCCAAAATCATTGGTGGTTAGTGGCATTTTAAACCCCCACCGCCATTGTTGGTGGTTGCTAGCACATTTACATCCTCTTCCAAAAATCAGTGTTTAGAGTACACGTTCATTTTTGTAAGCATGCACGCTCAGCACTGGTATCAGCAGCCACTGGCCTTTATAAACAGAAGCAATGCAGAAGGAATTAGCTGAGTGGTCTTCAGCTTGTTCTCGTTTACCTGATACCTGATCTACTGATTGTGTATTATCCATTGTGAATTACCCAGCTTGCCTTCTGAACTATGCTACCCCCTTCTGTCTTGTATCCTGTTTGCTCAGCTGTTACTCACGGCTTGTATTACTGAACTCTTTCTTTCCCTCCTGATTCAATATCAGTTGCCTGGATGTATCTGACTTTTGCTCTTTGGCTCCTGATTCAGTACCACATTGTTCCTATGCCTGGTTCCTGCTTGGTGATCTTCTGTTCTCAGTTCTGTACATCTGGCTGCAATACAGACCCACCTCAGTACTTATGTCTCTTTGTATCCTCACAATCTCACTTTCAGGAGTGTAGGAGGTATAAGAGGAGCCCTCCCATCTTCTCTGCCAGGTATATGATAGTCATTTGCCCACCTCTCCACCTATGATCGCTCCTTTTATTAGGAGAGATAGATTCATTTATTTCATTTTCCTTTCTCCCCTTCCTATCTTGTGAGAGGAAGTGGAGGGCTCACCAATGTAAACAATACTACACTGTTTACATTGGTTATTGCTGTAATTGGTCATCATATCAATCTCATGGCACAGAGCCACTCTAGTGCGGAGAAGTAGGGCTAGAAGAGCTTTGACCCTACTTCTCCTTTAATGAAATATTGAATTTTCTCTGTTAAATGCTACAACACCTAGCTTGACCTTCCACATAGGGATGTACTTGATGTACAGAAATACCTCCTTTGGCAGGTAAAACAAATACCATATATGTATTTCAGCTGTCTATTTAGTTTTTTGCCTAGAGTTCATCTTTATCCAAGGACACTTTATCGCATATACAGTATAATAGGAATGCTTCTAGCAAACAGGTCTGATTTTTAACTGAGCCTACTGCATCCTCACCATTTCCCCTGTTCACTCTCTCTGATATACTAAACTGATTTACTACCCTGGAAGCTGAAAATGCAGTATGATAGTTAAATGGTCTCCATCAGAACTTCATTCTCTCTTTCATAGTAAAAAAGTAGTTATAAATGCAGTAGTTATAAATCTTCATGCTGCAGATAGCCGACAGCTGGAAAAGAACAAATCTTTGTATTTTAAATATGGATGTTATGTTAAACAGTCAGCAGGTTGCTGAATAACATAAGCCTAATATTGTGTTTTGTGTTGATAATGAATGTCAGAGAGTTCCATGTCACAAGTAGGGATGAGCTGAACACCCCCCGGTTTATTTGTGGCAGAACATGCAAACAGGCAAAAAATTTGTTCAAACATGCGAACACTGTTAAAATCTATGGGAGACGAACGTGAAAAATCAAAAAGTGCTAATTTTAGAGGCTTATATGCAAATTATTGTCATAAAAAGTGTTTTGGGGCCCGGGTCCTGCCCCAGAGGACATGTATCAATGCAAAAAAAGGTTTTAAAAAAGGCCATTTTTTCTGGAGCAGTGATTTTAATAATGCTTAAAGTGAAACAATAAAAATGAAATATTCCTTTAAATATCGTTCCTGGGGGGTGTCCGTAGTATACCTGTAAAATAGCGCATCTTTCCCATGTTTATAACAGTGCCACAGCAAAAATAACATTTCTAAAAGAAAAAAATTTAATTTAAAACTGCTCGCGGCTGTAATGTATTTCCGGATCCCGGCAATATAGATAAAATTACCAAAAATACAA
Organism: Lithobates septentrionalis; assembly: GCA_037952835.1. NCBI lineage: Eukaryota > Metazoa > Chordata > Amphibia > Anura > Ranidae > Lithobates > Lithobates septentrionalis. Next base: position 2,474,887 of record JBBDGP010000504.1, read on the forward strand.
AAGAAAATGGCGTGGATGTCACCCCCAAAATCCATACCAGGCCCTTCTGGTCTGGTATGGGCATTAAGGGGAACCCCACACCCAATTTTTTAGAAAAATGGCGTGGGGGTCCCCCAGGCACTATATACTCTGAACAGCAGTATATATACTACAGGCATACCCCACTTTTAAGTACACAATAGGGTTTATTTACTAAAGCTAGAAAGTGCAAAATCAGGCTCACTTCTGCATAGAAACCAATGAGCTTCTAGGTTTTATTACCAAAGCTTGATTGAACAAGCTGGGGTTAGAAGCTCATTGGTTTATATGCAGAAGTGAGCCTGATTTTGCACTTTCCAGCTTTAGTAAATAAACCCCATTGTGTACTTGAAAGTGGGGTATGCCTGTATATGGCCTGCCCTATATACTTTGGCGAAAATTGGGCCTTAGGTGTTGGTGGTGCCACAACACTGTAAGCCCTCACAGTTACTCTTGTTGGGCGCAGGAACGGGTCCTGCTGTGAAATATTATATCAAAAATTGCAATTACATGCCCCTGTTAAACAGGGGCAGAAAAATTGGGCCTTGGGTGGTGGTGCCCTAAACCAAAAATATTGTTGGAAGCTAGCATCATCAAGACTGATTCATTTTTATGATTGTGAGCCTATCTGAGTCTGTGGATAGGCGCACTCTTTGATCCATTACAAACCCTCCAGCAGCACTGAATGTGCGTTCACAAAGCAAGCTGGATGCAGGACAGGCCAGTGGCTCAATCGCATATTGAGCAAGTTCTGACCAGCGGTCCATCCTCAAGACCCAATAACCCAGCGGATGCTCTGTTGGAAAGGTCTCCAAGTCTGCCCTTACCCCTAGATATTCCTGCACCATGTAATGCAGACCCTAGCGATGGTTGCTTGAACTGATCAGACCTTGGCGATGAGGACTGAAAAATTGTTTAAAGGCATCGGTCAGCCGGCCCCCTTCTTCACCGCTCTTCCTCTGACTGAACTAAGCCTCAGCAACACGTTGTCCAGCACCAAGAAATTGTAACCTCCCAGGGTCTGGAAATGCGTTGCACAAACCTTTTTTCAAGGCCTCCTGAAAATGTTTCATCCTCTGCTCCCTCTGCGAAGGCAGGATGAGTTTTGCAGCCTTACCCTTGTAACGTGGATCAAAAAGGGTTGCCAGCCAGTAATGATCCCTCTCCTTGATACCATGAATCCTAGGGTCCTTTCGCAGGCTTTGCAGAATCAGGGAGGCCATGCAGCGTAAGTTTGCAGAGGCATTCGATTCTGAGTCCTCTGGGTCACTAAGGATCACATGATCCGTAACTAATTCCCCCCAGCCATGTACAACTCCCTGGGTTTCTGAGGACTGAAAGCCATCCCTTGAAGACTGCTGCTGAGTGTTATCCTCTACATCCATGCTGACACAATCCTCCTCTTCCTCTTCTTCCTGTGTGTTTAGCAGGCCCACAGGAATGCTATCTGGATAAAGGGGGGATTGAGAGGTAAGGAAGTCCTCCTTTTCCTCCCGCTGTTCTGCCTCAAGTGCCCTGTCCATGATTCCATGAAGCGTGTGCTCCAGCAGGAATACTAGAGGGACAGCGTCACTGATGCATGCATTGTCGTGGCAAAAAGAGGCCAAGCTCCCCTGACCCTGTTCTGGTGCCATACTCGCACAGGTACTCATTGATGGCCCGTTGCTGTCTGTGCAGCCGCTGCAGCATTGCCAATGTTGAGTTCCACCTGGTGAGCATGTCACAAATGAGGCGGTTGGTGGGCAGGTTGCATTCCCTTTGAATGTCAGCTAGACGAGCACTAGCATTGTATGACTGGCGGAAATGACCACAGACTTTTCTGGCCTGCCTCAGGAGATCCTGTAAGCCTAGTTACCTGCTCAAGAACTGCTGCACCACCAAATTCAGGATGTGTGCCAAACATGGAACATGGAACACGTGTCCCTGTCGGAGGGCGGAGAGAAGGTTGGTGCCATTGTTGCATACAACCATTCCTGGCAGAAGCTGGCATAGCGTCAACCACCTCTGAGCCTGCCCCTGCAGAGCTGACAGAATCTCTGCCCCAGTGTGGCTCCTGTTCCCTAGGCAGACCAACTTAAGCTTCGCATTGCATCTTTTAGCCTGACTGCTTGCGTAGCCCCTTGAACGCTTACGGAGCACTGCTGGTTCAGAGCACAAATCTGCAGAAGAGGCTATAGAGGAAGAGGGGGGGTGGAGGAGAGAACTGTGGCAGAATCACCACTAGCATTTTGGAGGCGTGGTGCTAGCAATTTGGCCAAGCATTTAGATGCTGAGAATGTGTATAGCTGGGACCAAATTTCTTCTTACGGTTCAGCAACTGGGGTAGGGAAATTTGCCTGCTAAGATCAGATGGTGGTGTACTGCTAGCAGATTGGCTGCAAGTACTTGGGACACCTATTGCTATACCTCCATTCCTCTCAGTGCAGGTTTTTGAGAGGACTGGAGCTATAGTAGGGTTGGAGATCCCAGATGAGGAGCAAGGAGAAGTCTGCCTTTTTCTTTGATGTGGGGCTTTCAAGTGCTGTTGCCAACGGACTGCATGGCAGGTCGTCATATGTCTGGTCAAGCATGTGGTGCCCAAGCGGCTGCTGTTCTGGCCATGCTTGATCCGCTTCAGACAGGTTGCAAACAGCAATGGTGCGATCTGCTGCACACGTGTCGAAAAAGGCACACACCAAGGAACTTTTTAAAATCAGCGTGGAGTCAGCAGCGCCCTGAACCTGCGGAGCTCTACGGTGTGATGCAATAGAGTGGCTGCCCTTAAGCTGCCCCTAGAGGACATCCTGCCTCATTGGGGTTATGCCTCCTCCTCTCTTCTCTCAGGTACCCAAGTACAGTCAGTGACCTCATCATCCCCTCCCTCCTCATCAATGGAGCAAACTTGGCAGTATGCTGCAGCTGGGGGAACATGACTGCCAGTTTCTTGTCCTTCTGTGGCACCCCCTCTCTCTAGGCTCACGTTACTCCCTTCCTCAACCTGGGAACCAACATCGGAGCCTTCAAATCGCTGCACATCCTCCAGCAGCATGTACCCGACACTGTGGTCGAATAATTCTGGGGACTCCTCCGTGCATGATGGTGGGGCTACAGAAGGAGTGATTGAACAAGTAGCCGGTGGAATAGGCAGCTGCGTTGGAAGGCAAACTACTCTGAGCCTGGGTGACAGAGGATGAGGAGGATGAGAACGGCTTTGTTATCCACTCCACCAACTCTTCTGCATGTTGTGGCTCAATAACACAGCCAGCAGCAGAAAAAAAGGACAAGTGTGCCCCACGGTCACCTGCAGAGGATGCACCATGTCCATGACCACCACTGTTGACTGTAGACACAGAGACTGCTTGCCCTCTTTTAGTGGCCTGTGAGCATCTGCCTCTCCTTGGTGGCCTTCCGGACATGATGTATTTTTTGTTTTGAAACACCACACTACATTGTATTAGATACTGTGTACACCGCCTGAAGTGTATTAGAAACTGTACACACTGTATTAGATACTGTGTACACCGCCTGCACTGTATTAGAAATTGTACAATGGCTGCACTGTATTTTATACTGTGTACACCACCAGAAGTGTAGTAAAAACTGTACACACTGTATTAGATATTGTGTACACCGCCTGCACTGTATTAGAAACTGTACTACAGCTGCACTGTATTGTGTACTGTGTACACCACCAGAAGTGTAGTAGAAACTGTGCACACTGTATTAGATACTGTGTACACCACCAGAAAAGTAGTAGAAACTGTACTACAGCTGCACTGTATTGTGTACTGTGTACACCACCAGAAGCGTAGTAGAAACTGTACACACTGTATTAGATACTGCCTGCACTTTATTTGAAACTGTACTACGGCTGCACTGTATTGTGTACTGTGTCACCACCAGAAGTGTAGTAGAAACTGAACACACTAAACAAAACAAAGCAAAAAATTAACTGTGCAGCCTTGCTTATTAGCAACAAGTGGAGATTGAATATTACTTCACCTGTATTGATCAAGCCAATTGCTTACACCCAGAGCACTCAGGCGTAGTGGTGGGTGTGTTCCTCTGAATTAACCACGCATATCAAAAAACAAAGAAAAGCAATTCATCAAGGAGGAACAAGCAATTTAACAAATATATACATTTTATTGAGAATAATTCACTTTGACACCAATCAAAAAAAGTGGTAGAAAACCAGATACCATCACCAATAAAAATAGACAACGTTGTCTAAAAGCAGAGCACAGATGGCCACCACATGCATACAACACTTGTTACACTCCTTATATCTAACTCAAATGGGATAATGATTCATTAATGCAGCTTAAAATAATAAATGGTGATCCTTGTGAGTAGACCACTACTTATCTGCATACTGGTCTACTCACAAGGATCACCATTTATTATTTGAAGCTGCATTAATGAATCATTATCCCATTTGAGTTAGATATAAGGAGTGTAATGCCGCGTACACACGGTCGGACTTTCCGGCATACTTGGTCCGGCGGACCAGAGTGTGCCAGACAATCCGCCCGTGTGTAGGCTCCGGCGGATTTTTCCGGCGGACTTTTTCCCAAAAGCCCGCCGGACCTAGATTTGAAACAAGTTTTAAATCTTTCCGTCTGACTCAGTTTCGGGTGGAAAGTCCGCTTGTCTGTGTGCTGGTCCGACGGAAAGCCCGCTCGTGTGTATGCTGGTCCAACGGAGCAGATACGACGCGAGGGCAGGGTATTGCATTTCGCGCTCGCTGCAATAGGAAAAACAAATTTTCCTATTGCGGCGAGCGCGGGGCATACCAGGCCCTTAGGTCTGGTATGGATTATAAAGGGAGCCCCCCTACGCCGAAAAAACAGCGTGGGGTCCCCCCTAAAATCCATACCAGACTCCGATCCGAGCACGCAGCCTGGCCGGTCAGGAAAGGGGGTGGGGACGAGCGAGCGCCCCCCCCCCCCCTCCTGAACCGTACCAGGCCGCATGCCCTCAACATGGGGGGGTGGGTGCTTTGGGGGAGGGGGGCACCCTGCGGGGCCCCCCCACCGCAAAGCACCTTGTCCCCATGTTGATGAGGACAAGGGCCTCTTCCCGACAACCCTGGCCGTTGGTTGTCGGGGTCTGCGGGCGGGGGGCTTATCGGAATCCGGGAGCCGTCTATAATAAGAGGGCCCTCAGATCCCGGCCCCCCACCCAGGGGACCCCTACCCATTCACCCAGGGAAAAGTGTAAATAATAAAACACTACACAGGTTTTTAAAATATTTTATTAAACAGCTCCGGGGGGGGAACTTCCTCCGGCTTCGGGGGTCTTCTTCCGGCTTCGGGGGTCCCTCTGGTTCATCTTCTCACGGCGTCCGGTTGGTTCTTCTCCGCTCTCTTCTCCCGGTGTTCCAGTTCTTCGGCCGGCTCCTCCACTGTCTTCAGGTAGCTCTCTTGCCAGCGGAGGTCCGGACTTCTGGGCTTCTTGGCTTCTGGGCTTCTTGTCTTCTCTTCTCCAGATGTTGACACGACGCTCTCTCCGGCTGGACTGCTCTCTGAGGGCTGCGTTGTGACTTATATAGGCGGAGACCCCGCCCCCTTTTGATGTCACAGTCCCTGGGCATGCTGGGACTGTGACGTTTTAGGGGCATGGTCAACATCACCCAGTGACCACGCCCCCTAAAACATCACAGTCCCAGCATGCCCAGGGACTGTGACATCAAAAGGGGGCGAGGTCTCCGCCTATATAAGTCACAACGCAGCCCTCAGAGAGCAGTCCAGCCGGAGAGCGCGTCGTGTCAACATCTGCAGAAGAGAAGAGAAAAGAAGAGAAGACAAGAAGCCCAGAAGCCCAGAAGTCAAGAAGCCCAGAAGTCCGGACCTCTGCTGGCAAGAGAGCTACCTGAAGACAGTGGAGGAGCCGGCCGAAGAACTGGAACACCGGGAGAAGAGAGCGGAGAAGAACCAACCGGATGCCGGGAGAAGATGAACCGGAGGGACCCCCGAAGCCGGAAGAAGACCCCCGAAGCCGGAGGAAGATCCCCCCCAGAGCTGTTTAATAAAATATTTTAAAAACCTGTGTAGTGTTTTATTATTTACACTTTTCCCTGGGTGAATGGGTAGGGGTACCATGTACCCCATACTCATTCACATAGGGTGGCAGGGCCGGGATCTGGGGGCCCTCTTATTATAGGGGGCTCCCGGATTCCGATAAGCCCCCCGCCCGCAGACCCCGACAACCAACGGCCAGGGTTGTCGGGAAGAGGCCCTTGTCCTCATCAACATGGGGACAAGGTGCTTTGGGGTGGGGGGGCCCCGCAGGGCGCCCCCCTCCCCCAAAGCACCCACCCCCCCATGTTGAGGGCATGCAGCCTGGTACAGTTCAGGAGGGGGGGGGGCGCTTGCTCGTCCCCACCCCCTTTTCTGACCGGCCAGGCTGCGTGCTCGGATCGGGGTCTGGTATGGATTTTAGGGGGGGACCCCACACCGTTTTTTCGGCGTAGGGGCGTTCCCTGTATAATCCATACCAGACCTAAGGGCCTAATATGACCCATGACGGGGCTTGCAAGGTGTCAATCTCGCCGATAAAAGCAGCAAGATTGACATCCTTTTCTAGTCCCGTCGCACCTGAGTCACGTTCAAAATGAACGGACTTGTCCGTGTGTGGGCAAGTCCGTTCATTGTGAAAGTCCGCCGTAACTCCGGCGAAAGTCCGTCGGAAAGACGGGCGGACTTAGCCCGCCGCAATAGTCCGGGCATGTGTGGGCAAGTCCGTCCGTTTTAAAGTCCGGCGCACCTGGCGGACAAAGTCCGGCAAAAAAGTGTGCCGGACAAAGTAGGACAGAAAGTCCGACCGTGTGTACGCGGCATAAGTGTTGTATGCATGTGGTGGCCATCTGTGCTCTGTTTTTAGACAACGTTGTCTATTTTTATTGGTGATGGTATCTGGTTTTCTACCACTTTTTTTGATTGGTGTCAAAGTGAATTATTCTCAATAAAATTTATATATTTTTGCTAAATTGCTTGTTCCACCTTGATGAATTGCTTTTTGAGAAACTGAACACACTGTATTAGATACTGTGTACACTGCCTGCACTGTAGTCGAAACTGTACTATGGCTTCACTGTTTTGCGTACTATATACACCACCAGAAGTGTAGTAGAAACTGTACACACTGTATTAGATACTGTGTACACCGCCTGCACTGTATTAGAAACTGTACTATGGCTGCACTGTATTGTGTACTGTGTACACCACCAAAAGTGTAGTAGAAACTGTACACACTGTATTAGATACTGTGTACACCACCAGAAAAGTAGTAGAAACTGTACTACAGCTGCACTGTATTGTGTACTGTATACACCACCAGAAGTGTAGTAGAAACTGTACACACTGTATTAGATACTGTGTACACCGCCTGCACTGTATTAGAAACTGTACTACAGCTGCACTGTAATGTGTACACCACCAGAAGTGTAGTAGAAAGTGTAGTAGAAACAGTACACACTGTAGTAGATACTGTGTACACCACCAGAAAAAGTAGTAGAAACTGTACTACAGCTGCACTGTATTGTGTACACCACCAGAAGTGTAGTAGAAACTGTACACATTGTATTAGATACTGTGTACACCACCAAAAAAGTAGTAGAAACTGTACTATGGCTGCACTGTATTGTGTACTGTGTACACCGCCAGAAGTGTAGTAGATACTGTACACACTGCATTAGATACTGTGTACACTACCTGCACTGTATAAGAACCTGTACTACAGCTGCACTGTATTGTGTACTGTATACACTACCAGAAGTGTAGTAGAAACTGGACACACTGTATTAGATACTGTGTACACTGCCTGAAGTGTATTAGAAACACTACACCACTGAATGCACCAAAGATATAGGCTACACTGTACCTAGTACAAAGGACTTAGTCAGCCACCAATTGTGCAAGTTCTCCCACTTAAAAATATAAGAGAGGCCTGTAATTGTCATCATAGGTATACCTCAACTATGAGAGACAACATGTGGAAACAAATCCAGACAATCACATTGTCTGATTTTTGAAAGAATTTATTTGCAAATTATGGTGGAAAATAAGTATTTGGTCACCTACAAACAAGCAAGATTTCTTTCTCTCACAGACCTGTATCTTCTTCTTTAAGAGGCTCCTCTGTCCTCCACTCATTACCTGTATTAATGGCACCTGTTTTAACTTGTTATCAGTATAAAAGACACCTGTCCACAACCTCAAACAGTCACACTCCAACCTCCACTATGGTGAAGACCAAAGAGCTATCGAAGGACACCAGAAACAAAATTGTAGACCTGCACCAGGCTGGGAAGACTAAATCTGCAATATGCAAGCAGCTTGGTGTGAAGAAATCAACTGTGGGAGCAATAATTAGAAAATGGAAGACATACAAGACCACTGATAATCTCCCTCGATCTGGGGCTCCACGCAAGATCTCACCCTGTGGGGTCAAAATGATCACAAGAACGGTGAGCAAAAATCCCAGAACCACATGGGGGGACCTAGTAAATGACCTGCAGAGAGCTGGGACCAATGTAACAAAGGCTACATCAGTAACACACTATGCCGCCAGGGACTCAGATCCTGCAGTGCCAGACGTGTTCCCCTGCTTAAGCCAGTACATGTTCGGGCCCATCTGAGGTTTGCCAGAGAGCATTTGGATGATCCAGAAGAGGATTGGGAGAATTTCATATGGTCAGATAGTAGAACTGTTTGGTAGAAACACACCTCGTTGTGTTTGGAGGAGAGAGAATGCTGAGTTGCAACCAAAGAGCACCATACCTACCGTGAAGCATTGGGGTGGAAACATCATGCTTTGGGGCTGTTTCTCTGCAAAGGGAACAGGACTAATGATCTGTGTACATGAAAGAATGAATGGGGCCATGTATCGTGAGATTTGGAGTGCAAACCTCCCCATCAGCAAGGGCATTGAAGATGAAACGTGGCTGGGTCTTTTCAGCATGACAATGACCCCAAACACACCGCCCGGGCAACGAAGGAGTGGCTTTGTAAGAAGCATTTCACGGTCCTGGAGTGGCCTAGCCAGTCTCCAGATCTCAACCCCATAGAAAACCTTTGGAGGGAGTTGAAAGTCCGTGTTGCCCAGCGACAGCCCCAAAACGTCACTGCTCTAGAGGAAATCTGCATGGAGGAACATACTAGCAACAGTGTGTGACAACCTTGTGAAGACTTACAGAAAACGTTTGACCTCTGTCATTGCCAACAAAGGATATATAAGAAAGTATTGAGATGAACTTTTGATATTGACCAAATACTTATTTTCCACCATAATTTGCAAATAAATTATTTTAAAAATCAGACAATGTGATTGTCTGGATTTGTTTTCACATTTTGTTTCTCATAGTTGAGGTATACCTATGATGACAATTACAGGCCTGTAATTGGATTTGAAATGAAACAAACAAGATGTGCTTTAACTGCAGATTTTCAGCTTTAATTTGAGGGTATTTACATCCAAATCAGGTGAACGATGTAGGAATTACAACAGTTTGTATATGTGCCTCCCACTTTTTAAGGGACCAAAAATAATGGGACAATTGGCTGCTCAGCTGTTCCATGGCCAGGTGTGTGCTATTCCCTCATTATCCCATTTACAAGGAGCAGATAAAAGGTCCAGAGTTAATTCCAAGTGTGCTATTTGCATTTGGAATCTGTTGCTGTCAACTCTCAATATGAGATCCAAAGAGCTGTCACTGTCAGTGAAGCAAGCCATCATTAGGCTGAAAAAACAAAACAAACCCATCAGAGAGAAAGCAAAAACATTAGGTGTGGCCAAATCAACTGTTTGGAACATCCTTAAAAAGAAAGAACGCACTGGTGAGCTCAGCAACACCAAAAGACCCGGAAGACCATGGAAAACAGCTGTGGTGGATGACTGAAGAATTCTTTCCCTGGTGAAGAAAACACCCTTCACAACAGTTTGCCGGATCAAGAACACTCTCCAGGAGGTAGGTGTATGTGTGTCAAAGTCAACAATCAAGAGAAGACTTCACCAGAGTGAATACAAAAGGTTCACCACAAGATGTAAACCATTGGTGAGCCTCAAAAACAGGAAGGCCAGATTAGAGTTTGCCAAACATCTAAAAAAGCCTTCACAGTTCTGGAACAACATTCTATGGACAGATGAGACCAAGATCAACTTGTACCAGAGTGATGGGAAGAGAAGAGTATGGAGAAGGAAAGGAACTACTCATGATCCAAAGCATACCACCTCATCAGTGAAGCATGGTGGTGGTAGTGTCATGGCGTGGGCATGTATGGCTGCCAATGGAACTGGTTCTCTTGTATTTATTGATGATGTGACTGCTGACAAAAGCAGCAGGATGAACTCTGAAGTGTTTCGGGCAATATTATCTGCTCATATTCAGCAAAATGCTTCAGAACTCATTGGACGGTGCTTCACAATGCAGATGGACAATGACCAGAAGCATACTGTGAAAGCAACCAAAGAGTTTTTTAAGGGAAAGAAGTGGAATGTTATGCAATGGCCAAGTCAATCACCTGACCTGAATCCGATTGAGCATGCATTTCACTTGCTGAAGACAAAACTGATGGGAAAATGCCCCAAGAATAAGCAGGAACTGAAGACAGTTGCAGTAGAGGCCTGGCAGAGCATCACCAGGAAGGAAACCCAGCGTCTGGTGATGTCTATGCGTTCCAGACTTCAGGCTGTAATTGACTGCAAAGGATTTGCAAACAAGTATTAAAAAGTGAAAGTTTGATGGATGATTGTTAATCTGTCCCATTACTTTTAGTCCCTTAAAAAGTGGGAAGCACATATACAAACTTTTGTAATTCCTACACCGTTCACCTGATTTTGTAATTCCTACACCGCCCTGCTTCCTGATTGGCGGGGAGGAAGGTTAGTGTAAAAATAGTGAAAATGTATTCGCTATTGTCACACAATTGGGTGAGATCAGGGCGCACTCTCTGCACCCCGAGCCCACCCTATTTTGAAGCCTATTAGAGCCTCTGGCTCTAATCAGGTGCTTCAAAAAGTACCACCCCCTCCCACCCCGACCATAGGAATCCATGCATCCGGCGTCCCGAAAGGGGCCGGGCACATGGATGGGGGGGTGGCCCCCGTGCGCCCACAGTGCACGGACCGCCACTGATAAGGTGTTACGTTCTGCTTTAAAGTGTATGTAAACCCTGACAATGCACTTCTCTTTTTTATTTTTTTACAAAACAGGGGTGCTTTATTGCAATCTTCAGCAATACAGTAGAACAGAACACAAAAACACAGTTCAGTTCAGTATACAGCAAGAAGAGATACATAGAGAGTACCATTAATCAAAGCAGTAATAACCAAATAATAGTGACAGACTCAGCATAATAAAACACATAGAGGGTAACTCTGCTTTCGTGGGGAAAAAAAATAGCAATAAAATAATAAATAATATAGCGCATATGATTGCGACACTAATCATTTTGTAATTGAATGTTATTAAAAATTACCGTACCTTTCCTTTTCAATCTGCAGCCAATGTAATTTTCTGAGAATGCATTGCAATATGGCTACCTGGAGTTGTTCTGTACACAGAGTGTGTGCTGACCACTCCCCAGAAACATAGTTTCCTGCTTGTGTGATTGGCTCACCAATTTTCCCAGAAGTTTGCCTAAGATACAAGTCAGATTTCAGGTATTCACTGCAACAAAAATTTCATTTTTTTGAGGGATACTTTCAATACTAACCCGTCTAAAGGGATGCAGGCCCAGCAGATTTCCTCATTAGTGCCCTGCTGCTGCCACACCTGACAGTTAATTATGAAACCACTCCCATTAGACCTACTCAGAACAGAGGCACAGTGAACACACAGGGATTTCTTCAGAATAACAAAGGGTAGGAATCTGCAACAAAGTGTGTAATAATCCTTGCACTGTACATAGATCACCCAGAGGGTAATGTTTTTTTGTCAACAAAAATGGAGTTATGCTTTAAGTAACAGGAAAATGGAAGAATCACCTCAGTTCAAAGTCCAGGGGGCCATACCTTTTCAAACTTCCAGGGGCATCCCCTATTGATGTACATTGAATTAAATGGGGGGGAGATGTGTTCACCATAGCCTCCCGTGAGGCTACTTCGGGTGACGTCTGAGACCCACATTTCATCAGAATTTATTTTTTGGTGTAATAAAGTAGATAAGAAATGAATAGCTTAGTATGATGAGGCCTTTGTTCTTCATCCTGAATCCCCAGTAGTGCAAGAGACGGAGAGAGTACAAGGGTATGGCGCAATAGAGGGGCACTCCTAGAACATATGTAGATACGACCCAAGGTGGAGTCAACAACAGAGACAAATAGGGTCTCAATCCGGGCACATCCTATGCAATCCAGAGGGAGTGTAATATATCAGATGAAGGAATTTACCTTGAATTAATTTATCTGAGGAGACAAGTTTAGAACCTTGCTCAAAACAGTCCTCCTAATCTTCCTTATCCAAAGAGGAAATGTATCCCCCTCCAAAATTCCCACAATTTCTCAATCTTAGGAGATTCAACACTAAAAAATGCACCGTATAAGGTCGAGAGGGGTTGCACTTCTCCCATTTAGTTCCTTTTGTTTAGTTATAGAAACCATTGAGTTTGTTTCCCCGCCAGTGAATGTTTGATGACTCTCAATCTCTGCTTTATAATTATGCCTCTTTGTATTTCAGTTTTGCACTTCACAATGCTTAACTTAGTAATTTATACTATTAATGCAATCACTTCTCAAGAGCTAGGGCTTGTTTACACTTGCAGTTGGGGACGGTCAAAATAGGCAGTTGAGCGGTGGTTTTAGTGCTCTTTTAAATCAGGTGTAGTAGAACTGTGTTGAACAGCTTTTCCAGCTCAGTTCCACCATAAGACAACGCAAAATGCCTTGCCTCCTGTGCGAGAGGTTCACACCACTGCATTGCAATGGTGTGCGGGTGGTGTGAGCTGAAAAAAAGTTCTGCATACAGTATTTTTTTTCATAGCAGAGCAATGTGAGGCAATCCACCACCTCAAACCACACGGCAGCCAATTGAACTTAGTGAAATGTTTGTGTGACATTGCAATAATGTTCTTAAAAAAAAAAGTAAACAGTGCGATGTATCGAGATCAGTGCATCAGCACTGCAGCAGTCCTGCCGGTGCACCACACACCTGCCGTTGCGTCGTAACACAGAGGCTGCTATGAATTAGCACTTACTGTCCCTGAACCACACATAAAAAATAAAACAGTGGCCAAATGAAGTTGTACACATGCCACAACCGGGGCAAACATTTAGATGTACCTTTATTTTGTTTGGCGGGCTTGCCATTGCAGCATGGCATTCCCATTCAAAAACTTTATTTGGATGTCAAGAAGAGAAAAAAAACATGAATTCAGGAGGTGAAAATATTGCATCCTGAATGCCTGACAGCTTCTCCAATACCGCTCTCTGAAAAGTGATTTGTCATGGAGACTATTGCAAGTGTAAACAAACCAATAATCATTTTCAAGTTTAGGAAGCTTCTAATTAATAGAAAATAAATATAAAATTTAGTAAACTGATGACCACATTTATAAGACATGGCATTTCCCATTCCAACCAAATTGGAAACTGTATTTCTTTAAGCTGTAACAGTTTGATAACATAATTACATTATTTTACTTAGCAATGTGTTATCAAATAATAACCACATAACTCGTATGCATAGTTCTTCAAAGGGAAGCAAAGCTTAGAGCTGTGGACTAAACAAATGTCTGGAGGGAAGTGTGTGTGTTTTTCTACTGTGCAATAGAAGAACATCGGCTAGGAAACTGTGCCTGACTATGTCCTTCTTATGGAAATTTGCTACATGCTTTAAAATAGAATTCTAGCAAAAAACGTATTTAGGATTGTTTAGAGAAGATATAACCTCTCTCTGACAGACATTCTAACAGTTTCCATTATATTAAACCATTTTTGTAGCTGTCTGTAGCTTGCTTGGGGATGCTGGCTTTCACTTTCTATTCCAGTGACCACCTGTCGCTGGAAAAGGAAGCAAGGGAAAATCTTCCCGAAAAGGACACATAAATCAATAACAAAATGAAAATATTACCCACTCTGAAAACAACAAAAGAATGCAGGCCTGCTGCCTGTACTGACCCTGGACTGTTTATGGACCATATTCCTGCCTCCTGGATGAGTCATTTGGCTGTTCCTGACCATGTCTCTGCTTGCTTTCTGACCCCCCTCTGCAGACAACTGCACTACTAAAACCACAGGTAATCTTTTGTTTACCCTTTGTTCAGCCTCCTGTACTTCCTTGTCAGTGAACATTGCATTGTGCTGGGAGCAGCCACATTCCAGTAGGTTAGGCTTCCTTGGCTCTTAGGAACAGGAACTGCTGTAGGTGAAGCTACAATATGCTATATTTACTGACCACTCTTACAGAGGCAACAATTTTAGTGTTTTCTATACAGTGTTGGTTTTGGTTTTTGTGTTACACATGTTGCAATATTGGACATATAATAAGTCCAGACATTGAAAAGGTCTTAAACATGTAAAAATGGGTGACTCGTGTGACTAGGTGTGTAATTGTCATTACCCTTATAGCAATAGAAAAAATTTAAAACCTCTAGTTTTGGATGTTAAGGCAATTTAAAATAATGATTTGAAAAAATGTATCTATGTATAAAAAAAGATTTTAACATATAAATTGATAAAGAATTGTATAGAAAGATTCAACATGTTGCATAATTTGTACAAAATGTTTTTTTAAAAGCATTGCATATGTACTAGATTTGGTTAGAAGTGGTATTTCCCAACTACTTGCTGGACTACCAACAGTAGACAATGGATGGTGATAAGTAGAGGGATACCACTTCTAACCAAATCTAATACATCATGCAATGCTTTTAAAAAAACATTTTGTACAAATTATGCAACATGTTGAATCTTTCTATACAATTCTTTATCTATTTATATGTTAACATGTTTTTATCTATTCAAATGTTAAAATAATTCTATTTTTATATATAGATTAATTTTTTCAAATTGCCTTAAAAATCCCAAACTAGAGTTTTGAATTATTTCTAGGTCTTACACATGTGGTATACTCGGGAGAATGAGTAGAATGTATTTTGGGGTGCAAATTGAAGTATACCAATGTTTCATTTTAGAAATATCTTATCAACAACTTTGTGTTAAAAAAAAAAAAAAAAAATCATTTTCTTTCCACATTTTCCAGAAATCCATTCAAAATACTCAAAACATGTTTAAAAGACTCAAAAAATGCCTTATAGAAAATACTTTGGGGTGCTTGTTTTTCAAAATGTGGTAATTTTGTGGGTGTTTCCACTGTCCGGGGGCTCCAGAGCCTTCAAAAATGTGATAGGTAGTCAGGAAATTAGAAATGCATGCCTTGAAGGTACCTGAAGGTGCTACTTGGACATTGGGCATCTCTATGTGGCTAGGCTGTGAAAAAGTCTTACATATGTGCTATTGCCATACTCAGGAGTAGCAAAATGTATTTTGGGGTGTTATTCTTGATAATTTTCCAAAAACCTGTGATAAAAGACTTATTATGCCTTAAAGAAAATACACTGGGGTGTTTGCTTTCCAAATTGTGGTCATTTTGTGGGTGTTTACATTGTCTTAGTTTTCCGGGGCCTTCAAAAATGTGATAGGTAGTGGCAAAACCTGCTTCTCTCTGTGAGTTGAAAAACCAACCTGTTGAAAATTTAATTTTTGGGTTTTTTTTTTGGAATTAGCCCACCTGCATTCCCAAAACTATTCTCAAGACTTTAGACAGACTGTTGTCTGACTTCCTGTGGAGTGGGGGAGCCCCTCGCATCCAGTTACAAGTGTTACAGCAGCCATAGAAAGAGGGTTAGCGGTACCCAATTTTTCCTGTTATTTCTTAGCGGGGCAGTTAGTCTTCGTACATAGATGGTGCAGAGAGATGATGCAGCTGTATACCTAGAAGCGGCAGTGGTGGGATCATACAAGGTGCTATCTCACTTGACGTTTCGTGGATCCAAGGCACCGTATCCTCTTATGTTAGCCCAATAGAGGTAAATAGTAAATGCTTTTATAACGCAATAGTAAAAAAAGAAAAAACTGAAAACATATCCGAGTCAATGCATGTTTTTGCTGGATTTGCTTAGATGAAGGCTCATTATTATGATACCCCTGAAGCATGAAGGTTGTAAAGCAGCAGAGCCTACTTACGGTACTCTGCATATTGCTAATGTTCATTCATTAGACCATTAGACTTTTTTATTGCAGCAAACAGTTGCAGCTGAATATTTCATAGTTACACAATTCACAGAACAATATTTTATCCACTCTTTAATATTCTACATTATAATCTTATATGGCTCCCATAAGGCGTTAGAGTTTGCAGAGAGATAAATTAAAAGCACACATTCTTTAAAACTGATATCTATAACTTTTTTTTTTCACAGTAGTCATTAATTGCTTGGTAATAGACTATCGCTGTATTTCATTTCAGTGTAGTGAATGAAACATCTGCTGTGCTAACTAGATACATAGGATCCTGTGAAGCTTTACAGAATGTTTAACACTATTAACAAATATGAAAAACTAAAACCTGTTAATTTCCAGGGTTGTATAATCTAACATTCTTGCCTTAACATAATGTTCTCAATCCTAATTTGTAAAGCACATATTAATTCAATAAACTATTTAAACCATATTAGAAAAACACTATACTAAACAGCTATGCTCGTTTACAGCTTAACTTGTTATATTAGGAGATCTTTGGTAGCAGCACGTTCTAACAAGTGTCTTTTAGAGTGCACTGTTTAAGCTAATTACATACAACAGTCATGACACAGGAAAGATGCATGTTCCATCATAACTTTATATTCAGCAAAAAACAAACATATATAAATGGCTACAGCTCCCTTGATTTAATAAATAAGTGAGAACATTGTACACCATCTGTCTTCCAGATATAATGCCCTATTAACATCTCTAACAGTTGGATTGGATGGGACTGTGCTACCTATGTGGATGGTAATTCTTGGTTAAGTTCCTGACACTCATTAGAAAAGAGGAAACGCCTTTCATAATCTGTAAACATTACAGAACAAGTCCAGTTAAATGTGACATGTGAACCACTACTAGTTATACAATGACCTGTGTAGCACTCTCCCCCTGAAGGGGCTGCTGAGAATGAGGGCTCTCTTGCTAGACTACAGAGGCTACTACACCCAGATACAGTTCCAAGCACACCAACAAATTTAGGCTCAGTATACAGGATGTCTTTTTGTGGATTTATTGCAGAAAACTTGAACAGGAGAGAAATAAGAGTGCAGAATACTCAAAAACGTTAGAAGAAGGACAGGAGGACAAACTATAGACAGAATCCTCTTGCAACAGCCTTTGCTGGGGATAAAAAGGAATGGTAAGCTAATCTATGACTCAATGTAAACAGTCCCAGTCCTTACAGCAACCTATGGCACTTAAATCCCCAAACAAGAATGCACCTGGGATCCCAGACCAAGGTCTTAAGCACAATGATCTTGGACAGCTGTCATTCATTCCAGCTTCCATGTGACACTCTTTATTGAGGGAGAAAAGGATCCTTCTCCAGACCAGCCTCCATATGTGATGCCTTCCAGCCAACTCCTTTTCAGCAGATCTCCTTCAGGTCCTCAGCCCAGCACATGCTGAGGCCCAAAAGCAACTCTTTTCAAAACACACAAGAGCTACCCAGGAGGAAAAGAAAAGCTGTAAACAGACCTCTCAAACATTTCTCATTCCCTCAGATACCTTCTGGTTCTGAGATCTGATAACTATTCATAACACAGTCATTCTCCCTTATGGAAAATACTCCCAGAAGCAGGCAGGGGTAATCAACCACCAAACTTAGGAAAACCTGACCAGACCAAAAAGACAGATCGCCACTCCACTGAGTACAGCAGAACCAAAACACTAAATTTAGCCTAACTAGGGGAGGGCGCTACACCTGAATTAGTAGGAACTGTCAAAAACATACATATTAACTTGTCGTAGCCATAACTGGTGTTTACCATAATACAGTATAGAAAGGAGAATATGCCTTACATACAGAGCAGAAAAACAGCATGCTGTATAAAGCTCACCATGCATTACACAATGACCAAATATTTGTTTAATAAACTTTAAAATGAGTACCCAACTAAACTATCAAATCAATCGTTATCCAATCAGACAGGCCCATGCACTACATAGTTATTGGCAGATCTAAAGGTGGTTGTGCACTAAAGAATCCTGCATAACAGTCTAAACAAGTAGAAATCCAGTTACTATGTGATGCACAAGCCTCATACAGTGAACAAAAAACTTTCTTTACCTCCCCTGGCTGACCCAAACACTCCCTTATTTTTGCTTCACACACTTGCCTCCCAGAAACTGCAGCTCACAGTGGGAGGATTTCACAACAGAGTGCTGTCAATCCAGAAAGCAGAAAGCAGTAAATAGGTAGGTGTAGGCTAGGTGTGGCCAGGTGTTGACTGGGAAGCTACAAGCTTGTGAATGAGCAGTGACAATACTGATAGCAACGCCCCCTTTATTGTTTAAGAAAATAAATAAAAAGCCTTTGGGGCAGATTTATTAAGTGGTTAACGGTTTATTCTCCACATATTAACCTGTCAGGTAGTTCACTGTTGTTCAAAATAATTGTATTGAACATTTGTCAACTATACCTATGCTGGACTGATTACTATTCACTGCCTTAAATTTTCCCATTCTTCAATAGAAGAATGGGCAAGGTCTTAGTAACATCTGCCTTATTTATCATTCACCATCATTTAACATTGGCATAATTTGACATTGGTCACTTGGAAATGACAAATCAATGATTTGTATTAATCTAACCATTGTTCCCTAAAGAGGACCAGCCACTCTTATTTCCACATGCACACCTACTTCACACATTCATTAGAGACTCAAGGTGTTGCAAATTAGGATTGTTAAAACATTTTTTCAGTCCGGCTGTTTTCACACATAATCCAAACTATTTTGTGAGATGTATATGAACTCCTTATATGAAACACCTTTGTTCTCCTTTTTAGAAGAAGCTTTAAAAGGTGTTACAATCAGAAAGAATGTAACAAAACCACATATCATAACATTTTCCACCATAGAAAATGTTTCTTATTCTTGGATACATTGGTTAAACCTAAACTTTAGGGTCATAGCCACAGATTTCTTGAGAGCTTCGGCCCATAAAAAAAACAGTGTGTCATAAAGTCTTAAAACAAAAGCACAAATTCTGACAGACTTTTGAGTGCAAGTTCCAATTTTTAGAAGCAAGAACAGAAAAGTACACATTTCTGCTCCCAAAAGAAAATGGAAAAGGATTAGCAAGTAATAATGCTACAATAAAGGTATTCAGTACATTACTGAGAAATCAGGTTAAGGGGAACCTGCAAAATGGACAACTATAACCACAAACAATCTAACAAAAGGGGTGGGAAGGACAATCAGAAAACACTTGACAATACAAAGAAGCCAGATCACAGTTAACTTTTGTGGCATTTTCCCAAGTCCCCATCTGTATCAACAGAATTGCAGCATATGCAATCAAGCCGTTACTGAAATGTGGGGTTGGTTTCCAAGTTCATACTTGGTAGCCAAGTCTTCCCTTTATATCTTCTTTTCCTGGAGAGTAATTGATTTTTCCCCCCCACCCTTCGTGCCCAAAGGGCATCTCTGGAGCTTGGACTGTTTTTGCTTATACAGTTCAAGATGTCCTGGACCTTGCTTCCTTTAAAACTTCTGTCTGATAGTGACTCAATTCATAGATTAGAGGAATGGAGGCAGCATCATAGCTTCCATTCTTAATGCTATCACAGGAAAGTGAAGTAGCAGGTCAATACTGTCTGCAGCCCAGCCTTAAACCCATACAACTTTGTCTAAAAAGCAAAACATATATATATTAGTCAGATAGTCTACTGACTGGAATGGTACCAGCTGATTGGAGAAAAGCCAATGTAGCACTAATATTTAAAAAGGGCCCAAAATACATCCCTGGGAATTACAGACCAGTTAGTCTAACATCAATAGTATGTAAACTCTTGGAGGGGATGATAAGGGACAATATACAAGATTTTAGTAATAAGAACGGTATCATTAGCAGTAATCAGCATGGATTCATGAAGAATCGTTCTTGCCAAACCAATCTATTAACCTTCTATGAGGAGGTGAGTTGCCATCTAGATAAAGGAAGGCCCGTAGACGGGGTGTATATGGATTTTGCAAAAGCATTTGACACAGTTCCCCATAAACATTTACTGTACAAAATAAGGTCCGTTGGCATGGACCATAGGGTGAGTACATGGATTGAAAACTGGCTACAAGGGCGAGTTCAGAGGGTGGTCATAAATGGGGAGTACTCAGAATGGTCAGGGGTGGGTAGTGGGGTTCCGCAGGGTTCTGTGCTGGGACCAATCTTATTTAATTTGTTCATAAATGATCTGGAGGATGGGATAAACAGTTCAATCTCTGTATTTGCAGATGATACTAAGCTAAGCAGGGCAATAACTTCTCCGCAGGATGTGGAAACCTTGCAAAAAGACCTGACCAAATTAATGGGGTGGGCAACTACATGGCAAATGAGGTTCTTTGTAGAAAAATGTAAAATAATGCATTTGGGTGGCAAAAATATGAATGCAATCTATACACTGGGGGGAGAACCTCTGGGGGAATCTAGGATGGAAAAGGACCTGGGGGTCCTAGTAGATGATAGGCTCAGCAATGGCATGCAATGCCAAGCTGCTGCTAACAAAGCAAACAGAATATTGGCATGCATTAAAAGGGGCATCAACTCCAGAGATAAAACGATAATTCTCCCACTCTACAAGGCTCTGGTCCGGCCGCACCTGGAGTATGCTGTCCAGTTCTTGGCACCAGTCCTCAGGAAGGATGTACTGGAAATGGAGCGAGTACACAGAAGGGCAACAAAGCTAATAAAGGGTCTGGAGGATCTTAGTTATGAGGAAAGGTTGCGAGCACTGAACTTATTCTCTCTGGAGAAGAGACGCTTGAGAGGGGATATGATTTCAATTTACAAATACCGTACTGGTGACCCCACAATAGGCATAAAACTTTTTCGCAGAAGAGAGTTTAACAAGACTCGTGGCCTCTCATTAAAATTAGAAGAAAAGAGGTTTAACCTTAAACTACGTAGAGGGTTCTTTGCTGTAAGAGCGGCAAGGATGTGGAATTCCCTTCCACAGGCAGTGGTCTCAGCGGGGAGCATTGATAGCTTCAAGAAACTATTAGATAAGCACCTGAATGACCGCAACCTACAGGGATATATAATGTAATACTGACACATAATCACACACATAGGTTGGACTTGATGGACTTGTGTCTTTTTTCAACCTCACCTACTATGTAACTATATATATATATATATATATATATATATATATATATATACACAGTGGGGACGGAAAGTATCCCCCTAAAATTTTCACTCTTTGTTATATTGCAGCCATTTTTGCAGATTTATTAAAAAATAAAAACTGAAATATCACATGGTCTTAAGTATTCAGACCCTTTGCTGTGACACTCATGTATTTAACTCAGGTGCTGTCCATTTCTTCTGATCATCCTTGAGATGGTTCTACACCTTCATTTGAGTCCAGCTGTGTTTGATTATACTGATTGGACTTGATTGGGAAAGCCACACACCTGTCTATATAAGACCTTACAGCTCACAGTGCATGCCAGAGCAAATGAGAATCATGAGGTCAAAGGAACTGCCTGAAGAGCTCAGATACAGAATTGTGGCAAGGCACAGATCTGGCCAAGGTTACAAAAAAATTTCTGCTGCACTTAAGGTTCCTAAGAGCACAGTGGCCTCCATAATCCTTAAATGGAGGACGTTTGGGACGACCAGAACCCTTCCTAGAGCTGGCCGCCTGGCCAAACTGAGCTATCGGGAGAGAAAAGCCTTGGTGAGAGAGGTAAAGAAGAACCCAAAGATCACTGTGGCTGAGCTCCGGAGATGCAGTCGGGAGATGGGAGAAAGTTGTAGAAAGTCAACCATCACTGCAGCCCTCCACCAGTCGGGGCTTTATGGCAGAGCGGCCCGACGGAAGCCTCTCCTCAGTGCAGGACACATGAAAGCCCACATTGAATTTGCTAAAAAAACACCTGAAAGACTCCAAGATGGTGAGAAATAAGATTCTCTGGTCTGATGAGACCAAGATAGAACTTTTTGGCCTTAAATCTAAGTGGTAAATGTGGAGAAAACCAGGCACCATTCATCACCTGTCCAATACAGTCCCAACAGTGAAGCATGGTGGTGGCAGCATCATGCTGTGGGGGTGTTTTTCAGCTGCAGGGACAGGACGACTGATTGCAATCGAGGGAAAGATGAATGTGGCCAAGTACAGGGATATCCTGGATGAAAACCTTCTCCAGAGTGCTCAGGACCTCAGACTGGGCCGAAGGTTTACCATCATCCATCACCCAAGTCAACCATCACTACAGCCCTCCACCAGTCGGGGCTTTATGGCAGAGTGGCCCGACGGAAGCCTCTCCTCAGTGCAGGACACATGAAAGCCCACATGGAATTTGCTAAAAAAACACCTGAAGGACTCCAAGATGGTGAGAAATAAGTTTCTCTGGTCTGATGAGACCAAGATAGAACTTTTTGGCCTTAAATCTAAGTAGTAAATGTGGAGAAAACCAGGCACCATTCATCACCTGTCCAATACAATCCCAACAGTGAAGCATGGTGGTGGCAGCATCATGCTGTGGGGGTGTTTTTCAGCTGCAGGGACAGGACGACTGGTTGCAATCGAGGGAAAGATGAATGTGGCCAAGTACAGGGATATCCTGGATGAAAACCTTCTCCAGAGTGCTCAGGACCTCAGACTGGGCTGAAGGTTTACCTTCCAACAAGACAATGACCCTAAGCACACAGCTAAAATAATGAAGGAGTGGCTTCACAATAACTCTGTGACTGTTCTTGAATGGCCCAGCCAGAGCCCTGACTTAAACCCAATTGAGCATCTCTGGAGAGACCTAAAAATGGCTGTCCACCAACGTTTACCATCCAACCTGACAGAACTGGAGAGGATCTGCAAGAAGGAATGGCAGAGGATCCCCAAATCCAGGTGTGAAAAACTTGTTGCATCTTTCCCGAAAAGACTCATGGCTGTATTAGATCAAAAGGGTGCTTCTACTACATACTGAGCAAAGGGTCTGAATACTTAGGACCATGTGATATTTCAGTTTTTCTTTTTTAATAAATCTGCAAAAATGTCAACAATTCTGTGTTTTTCTGTCAATATGGGGTGCTGTGTGTACATTAAACACTTGCTGCCCGCCATATAGCAGATGATTGGCTTTTCCTCACTCGCGTCTGACAGGCACGAGAAGAGGAGAGCCGATCGGCTGCTCTCCTGACAGGGGGGGGCTGTGCTGATTGTTTATCAGCACAGCCCCCCCTCGGATCCTACCCAGGACCACCAGGGAAGCCGCCCAGGACCACCAGGGAAGCCGCCCAGGACCACCAGGGAAACCAGCCACACTGGACCACCAGGTATGCCCCCTAGACCCCCAGGGAAATACTAATCAGTGCAAAGGCAGCTGCCAATCAATGCCCAGGCAGCTGCCAATCAGTGCCCACTCCAATGCCTACCGCTGCCAGTGCCACCAGGGATGCCTATCAGTGCCGCGTATCAGTGCTCATCAGTGCCACGTATCAGTGCCCATCAGTGCCGCCTATCAGTGCCCAGCAGTGCCGCCTGTCAGTGCCCAGCAGTGCCACCCATAAGAACCCATCTTTGCAGCCTTTCAGTGCCCATCAGTGTCGCCTATTAGTGCCCATCAGTACCCACCAGTGCCACCCAGTGCGACCCATGAGTACCCATCAGTGCCGCCTATCAATGCCCATCAGTGCTGCATATCAGTGCCACCCATCAATGCCGCCTACCAGTGCCCATCAGTGCCACATATCAGTGCCCATCGTCAGTGCCCGTCAGTGCCCGCTCATTGGTGCCACCTCATCGCTGCCGCCTTATCAGTGCCTGTCAGTGCCGCCTTATCAGTGCCCATCAGTGAAAGAGAAAACGTACTTATTTACAAAATTTTTAAACAGAAACAAAAGCAAAACTTTAATTTTTTTCAAAATTTTCAGTCTTTTTTTATTTGTTTCGCAAAAAATAAAAACCCTAGAGGTGATCAAATACCACCAAAAGAAAGCTCTATTTGTGGGAACAAAATAATAAAAATTTTGTTTGGGTACAGTGTAGCATGACCGCGCAATTGTCATTCAAACTGCGACAGTGCTGAAAGCTGAAAATTGGTCTGGGCAGGAAGGTGTCTAAGTGCCCTGTATTGAAGTGGTTAATGAGTTAAAAAAATTAACTTAAATGATTTTAGCAAATGGCTGCAATATAACAAAGACTAAAAAATTTAAGGGGGTCTGAATACTTTCCGTCCCCACTGTGTATATATTTATATATATATATATATATATATATATATATATACACACACACACACAGTTGTGCTCATAAATTAACATACCCGGGCAGAATTTATGATTTCTTGGCCAGTTTTCAGAGAATATGAATGATAACAAAAAAGCTTTTCTCTCACTCACGGTTAGTGTTTGGCTGAAGCCATTTATTATCAATCAACTGTGTTTACTTATTTTAAATCATAATCACAACAGGAACTACCCAAATGACCCTGATCAAATGTTTACATACCCCAGTTCTTAATACCGTGTATTGCCCCCTTTAAAATCAATGACAGCTTGAAGTCTTTTGTGGCATTTGTGGATAAGGCTCTTTATCTTCTCACATGGTAAAGCTGCTCATTCCTCTTGGCAAAAAGTCTCCAGTTCCAGTAAATTCTTGGGCTGTCTTGCATGAACTGCACATTTCAGATCTCCCCAGAATGGCTCAATGATATTGAGGTCAAGAGACTGAGATGGCGACTCCAGAACCTTCAAATTATTCTGCTGCAGCTAATGACAGGTCGACTTGGCCTTGTGTTTTGGATCATTGTCATGTTGGAATGTCCAAGTACGTCCCATGCGCAGCTTCCTGGTTGATGAATGCAAATGTTTCTCCAGTGTTTTTTGATAACATACTGCATTCATCTTGCCATCAATTTTGACCAAACTTCCTGTGATTTTGTAGCTCACACATCCCCAAAACATCAGCGATCTACCTCCGTGTTTTACAGCAGGAATGGTGTACCTTTCATCATAGGCCTTGTTGACTCCTCTCCAAATGTACAGTAGTGTTTATGGTTGTGCCCAAAAAGCTCATATTTGGTCTCATAACTCCAAATGACTGTGCCAGAAGGTTTGAGGCTTGTCTCTGTGCTGTTTGGCGTATTGTAAGCGGGATACATTGTGGCATTTGCATAGTAATGGCTTCCTTCTGGTGACTCGACCATGCAGCCCATCTTTCTTCAAGTGCCTCCTTATTGTGCATCTTGAAACAGCCACACCACATGTTTTCAGAGAGTCCTATATTTCACCTGAAGTTATTTGTGAGTTTTTCTTAGCATCCCGAACAATTTTCCTGGCAGTTGTGGCTGAAATTTTAGTTGGTCTACTGGACTGTGGTTTGGTTTCAACAGAACCCCTCATTTTCCAGTTCTTGATTAGAGTTTGAACACTGGTTATTGGCATTCTTAATTCCTTGGATATCTTTTTATATCCCTTTCCTGTTTTATATAGTTCAACTACCTTTTCCCGTAGATCCTTTGACAATTCTTTTGCTTTCCCCATGACTCAGAATCCAGAAACGTCAGTGTAGCACTGGATGAAAGATGCAAGGGTCTGTCAGGAGTCCAGAAACTCACTGACCTTTTATAAACACACACCATTTACAAGCAAACAGATCACAGGTGAGGATGGTTACCTTTAATAGCCATTCAAACCCCTTTGAATCAACCTGTGTGCATGTTATCAGGCCAAAATCACCAGGGTATGTAAACTTTTGATCAGGGTCACTTGGGTAGTTTCTGTTGTGATTATGATTTAAAAAGAGTAAACACAGTTGATTGATAATAAATGGCATCAGCAAAACACTAACTACACGTTGCAGATTGTCACTTGCCTGCCACCAGATGCAGATTGTCACTTGCCACGTCACCTGCCACATGTTGTGGATTGTTACTTGCAATGTCACTTGCCACATGTTGCGGATTGTCACTTGCCATGTCACCTGCCACATGTTGTGGATTGTCACTTGCCACATCACCTGCCACACTTTGCAAATTGTCACTTGCCGTGTCACCTGCCACACATTGCGGATTGTCACTTGCCACGTCACCTGCCACATGTTGTTGATTGTCACTTGCCACCTCACCTGCCACATGTTGTGGATTGTCACCTGCCACACGTTGCCAATGATGTAATAACTGCTGCCCGCGCTGCCTGCACAGTGAGGGCGGAAGTTACTGCAGGGATGCAGGGTGGGCGCGGGGCGGTGAGAGATGATGTCATCTCTCTGCTCCCCCGCTCGCCGGCTCACTGATTGGCCAGCTGCCCACTCACACACAGAGCCGCTCAGCTGACTGCCCGCTCTCTCAGCCACCGCCACCGAGCTGCCCACTCGTTCACACCCCGAGCCACCCGGCAGCCCGGCCCGCCCACTCTCTCACCTGCATGCCCGCTCACACACTAAGCCACACATCAGCTTGGTCGGCCCACAGAGCCGTACACTCTCTCACCCGCCCAGCTGCCCGCAACTAATTTCTGGGGGGCAATTGCCCCGTTGCCCCCTGGATCTGCCCCTTTGTCCAGCTGTGTAGTTACAATCTGTTGCAGCAGAGAAAACTGAGTGAGTTCAATATGCACAAAAAAGATAGATGTCTTTACTTCATCTTTAGATAAAAAATGAGAATCACAGCAGATCCAGAAGGACAGAGTGACATGACCTAATGAGCCTTAATGTGCATCCTCTACGTTTAGACTTTGGCTAGGCAAAGTGAGCCTATAACCTCAGTTGAATAAAACTGAAGATGGTTTCTAATAAACCTCGAATAAAAGGTTTGATGAGTTATCCCTCCTTTTTTCCTCAGGCCTCCATCATATGACTATAACAAGTGGAGGAGCAGGCTTAGGAATGCTAGCCCAGCAGAGGGACAGCATGTGCATACTGGGGAGCTACTGATCATGATGTCTGATATGGAACTCTATAGTAAAGCAACACTGGAGTTACCCACAGAGCCATAGGAACGCCACATGAAAAGCCACAGGAACGCAACATGTTTATGCATAAGGATTTTATATTATCTTGGTAAATACTGTGGTATCATGTTACTTTAAGTGTGCCCTCATCCCCAACATATCATAAGAAATATTTCACCAGAGTCTAGGAATAGTTTATTGGTACAACCACAAACCAAGGAACTCTAAACTATTAATACATACAATTAAATATTTTTAATTAAAAAAAAACATACAGGGAGAATGTCAATGATCACCCTTCAAATTAGGGAAAAACAGTGCATGTATACATTTTCTTAATATTAGCCATATGACAATATATTATGCCATATCTTTTTCTGTAGGTCAGGTCTACGTGTTTCATGGTATGTAGCTAAATCTTCAGGACCTAGTAACTTACATCATTATATTTTCATAAACATGTCAGCATTCCCCAAGCTAATAGAGGTATTATCATCCAGTCATATACATTAAAGTCTGTCCATTGGTAGTTCACTATATATTATCTGGTGTGCCCTGATATATTTCACTACCACAGAGTTACAAATTTTTTGCTCCTTGCAGGTGGATGGTCAGGAAAATGACCGCCGCTGACACCTCCAAACACAGGTCTCCAGGCTGTAGTCAAGTTGTTGTTTATTAATGTTACACAAAAATCATCTCATTATTCCACCACCAAGCTCCAGGCTGTCTGTAGAAAACCCATATATACACTGATAAAACACATTGAAAAATGCAAGGTAAAATTAAATTGCAGCATGTCTTGGCAAAAGCAATTACCAAAATTTGCAAATTTTCAGCCTGTATTAAAAAAATGGTGATCTTGTAATAAAGCTCCTTGTCCAGACACTTACCATTATAGGGTGACAACACTCACATGCTTCCAATTGTGGTCCTGCAATGCATACATGTAGGCAAAGCACAAAGATGCAAAGATGTTTTATTAAATCTGTACACCTAAACTGAGAGGGAACATGGGAAATACAATTACTAGACTCCAATTACTAGACTATGACTAGGAATAACCAAATGGTTTTGCTCATCATATCAGGTTATGTCTTAGATACAGCTGGGTATGGTACACCACTTATTGTGCATGATCATAAGTCACTGGCTTTCTGCTCTGCCCCTCCAGCGCTCACTGGGGCTGGTTTAGACCCTTAGAAGATTGCTGAGAGGCTGAGCCAGCTGCCGGTCCAGGCATCTGGGTGGATCCCGGCCATATGGTCAGGAGCTTTTCAGAGCCTGGACCGACTCTGTAAAAGCCCCCTGTAGCCTGAAAATGGGTCACAGAAGTGCAGAAAAAACTGCACTTCTGTGACCTAAGGGTGAAATACAGCCAAAATAGGTTTGGTTATACTTTACCTTTATGTGTAAAACACTGGTGAATTCAGATATAGTTGTCACCATCTTTCATTACAGACTCACCAGCAATATTCAACACATTTATAACGCAGTAGACCTGATTCATTAAAGTGTTACTAAACCCACAACAGTAAATTTTTTTTATATATGCAGCATAGCATATTGTTATACTCATTGTGGAACTTAAGGGGTTAATCCTCTGCATTGTGTATGTAGCAATAACTCTCGGTGGAGCTTCTGGTTTAAACAGGCTTGTTACCTTCACTCTCGACACCTCTGTTTCACCGGCACTGGGTCTAGGGTTCCGTTGAGTTTACCTCTGGACGATATAAGTACCAAGCACTTGAGTAGATTTTTCCAATGCTTTATTAGAACGAACAAGGGAAGTAGCAGGAAAGAGGTAGTAGGAAAACTGCAGGGAAGCTCAAATACCTTTCTGTTGTATTTCTTCAGAACACTCTTTATAATTGAACACTTGTAATTTAATAGTCCCCCTTTCGTAGCATTTAATCTTTGCCCGCCTGGATAGACATCTCTCACTTGCCTAGCAGCCAGCACGTAGCATGAACAAAAGTCTCTGCCACAGACTTATCTGGAATAAAACCCGTACGATCCTCTGCCACAGGATGTATTGGTTTGTGGTGAAAGTCAGATACAGTACTTGAACCTTTAAGCCAACCCGGCAGTACTATACTGTAAGATTATTTCGGAATGCGTCCTCCAACCGAGTCACCAGGCCCCTCTCCAGACCAGCACTCTGCATGATCCTTCCATGACGGGTCCTCCCCTGGGATCTTCCCGGTTGTCCAGCTTCTTTACTCAGGAAAGACAGCTCAAGACCATTCTTCCGCTGCTGTGGTAGGCCCCAGACAGGCTTCTGGGCCCATACCACACGAGGTGGTATTCCTAGTGCATACCTGTCGGCCAGGAGGGCCAGCAGGTGGCTGAAAACGAACCCTAAAACATGGCGTCTGTCCCATAAATACCCTCTCCCAGAATGCAACTCGGAGGACTACCTCCACCGAGTTATCTCCGGGAAAGAGGAGCACTCATTCGCTTTAACGCGTTACTTTTCCAACACCTGCCGACAGTGACAACGACACCCACCGGCACAATGTGGAACTGCATGCAACGTCAGCCAAGCGGGAACAGAGGCAAATCTAACTCCCTATAACAAGCGACCCACTAAATTTACCTATCAGCGGTAGATAAAATCTACCAGCGCTACATGTAAAAAGGCTGTTTTATCCTCTATGCACAGATCCTTCCCTCCTGCACTGTCTATCTGGGGAAAGCCAGCTAACACAGCCAGAGTAGCCAACCTGCACATACTAAGTTGTGTCTTTTATGCTGGAGAGAATAACTACTTGTTCTCAGAGCTAGCCAGGTCATATGATATTGGCATGTATACAGGTTGAAGTGTAAATCTCCTCCTACCTGAACGCTCAGCACTGAAGAAACTGTGCAGTTTATCACTAACTGGGTATACAGATCAGCCAAAAAGGTATATAGTGGCAATATTTTAATGTAAAAAGAAGATTTATAAGCTGTGGGCACTGTGGGAGGGGGGGGGGGGGCGATGAACTATTTTCATATTACTGTGTTTAGTAATACTTTAAAGTGGTTGTAAACCCACAAAAAAACCTGCAAGACAAAGGCATAATGAGCTAGTATGCATAGCAAACTAGCTCATTATGAAATACTCACCTGAGATCGAAGCCCCCGTAGCGGTTCCCGTACACCACTCCGGACGGCGACATTGCTCCCAGAGTTACTTCAGGGTACCGCGTGCAGGTTTAGGAGATATCTGGGGTAGCTACTAGTAAGCCTTATTATTGGCTTACCTGTAGTTAAAAGTGGATTGTAAGGGTTTACAACCATTTTAAGCTTTACACAGGAATAAGGATCTTTATTGTTTAGCCATTGACTGTACTTTTCAAATCTCGTTGGGCTTAGATTAAAATAACTGTCGCATTTTTGAAAATAAGGATCCTGTTTTAACTTAAGGATGAATGATTAACATGGTGAATATTGGTAAATGTTTATTATGTAGGTGAATCTTCTTGGCAAAAAAAAAAAGCTGCAAATGATTTGCTGATAAATGTTGCATACAATATTAATATTTCCCTTATAAAATTATAAAATTATAAAGCGCATAAAGGGCACATTTTTAAAGCATTGAATGGCATTACTTGTTTGTATTGGTTTTCGAAGGTCAAACTTTGCCTTTTTCACTAGAGTAGTTTACTGTCAGCTTCCATGTCAATACTTTCTTATGTGAGCTTGGTGCAGGGAAAAAAAAACCTTCATAATTACTTACAAGTTCTACTCTACATCAAATGAAATGTGCAGTGTGATAAATCCGGATGTTGCCATTGCTGGCCTTCTACTGAAAATGCCAGATGCTTGGCTGACTTACATAAAAAATGCTTGCAAATACAGTGATGGAGTGGTTTCTGAAATCCTGATCTTCATATGTTTGTATGAAGCCTTGGATCAACATGGAGGCCGATCAACTAAGTTTTTTTTTTAAGAAATGGTAACAGTGGCTTCCATATTATCTCAGTGCTGGATTTCTTTAGATATTTATTGGTTAAGCATTTACTGAAGTCAAATTCACTGTAATATAAATGTAGTGAATTTCATCAAAAGTGTGGTCAATTTAGAACTTCAAATGAACGTGGATTTACCATATTTTATAAATATGTCCCTAAATGATTAATGAACAGTGATCACCTAAGCAGTATCGCAAAACTCTCTGTCTGGCTGCCAGCTATATGTAAATGGGCAGCATTTATAAGAACTATACACATGCATTAACCACTTCAGCCCCAGAAGATTTTAGCCCCTTCCTGACCTTTTTGCGATTCGGCACTGCGTCGCTTTAACTGACAACTGCGCGGTCTTGCGACGTTGCACCCAAACAAAATTGACGTCCTTTTTTCCCACAAATAGAGCTTTCTTTTGGTGGTATTTGATCGCCTCTGCAGTTTTTATTTTTTGTGCTATAAACAAAAAAAGAGCAACTTACTTTTTGCTATAATAAATATCCCCCAAAAATATATATAAAAAAAATGATTTTTTTCCTCAGTTTAGGCTGATATGTATTCTTCTACATATTTTTGGTAAACAAATTGCAATGAGCGTATATTGATTGGTTTGTGGAAATGTTATAGTGTCTACAAAAAAAGGGGATAGTTTTATGGCTTTTTTATTATCATTTTTTTTTTACTAGTAAAGGCGGCGATCTGCAATTTTTATTGGGACTGCGACATTATGGGGGACACGTTGGACAATTTTGACACATTTTTGGGACCATTGGCATTTTTACAGCGATCAGTGCTATGAAAATGCATTAATTACTGTAAAAAATGTCACTGGCAGTGAAGGGGTTAACACTAGGGGGCGGTGAAGGGGTTAATGTGTTCCCTAGTTTGTGTTCTAACTGAAGGGGGGAGGGGACTGTGCAGGGGAGATGACAGATCGCTGTTCATACTCTGTATGAACAGAAGATCTGTCTGCTCTCCCCTCAGAGAACTGATCCCAGTTCTCCGTGTGCCCCGAGTGGCCGTCTATGTTACCGAAGTAACATGACGGCGATCCGCACAGCCGAGCCATGTTGCCGCAGTATAACTGCAGGATAACTGCGGCGGTTGGTCGGCAAGCAGTTAATCACAACATATAAAATTCAGTATATAAATGTCTTTCATTCTAGCATCAATATGCAATAGGAACCAAGATTGAGACAATAGCAGTTTTTTTCACTGCTGCCCTTACACCTTTTGTTTTTAGAGATATTTACTAGGGTGGTAAAACATGGCAACATGACGCTCATACTGCTAATGACAAAAATTATAATCTTCGGAATACAAAGATCAAGATAATTTTTTGTTCCGTTATGTGTCAGTTTTTTTTAAATAATTTACTATTCTCACCTTTTCATACCTATTGCATTTATTGCAGAATTGATCCCTGGCAGCTGATGGTAATTAATGTACCAGATAACTATTGATTCAACATTTCAGATTTACTTGGTCATCATTCACATGACTTTGACTTTAATCTTCTGCAAAAAGTAATTTAATCATTTCTGTGACAAGTCATCTCCGTTCACATTAATGATCACTAAAAGCTAGCTTATGTGCCCTCATTACTAAAATCAGCATCATGGTCAATAACAAAGCAATATATTATCGTAGAGTTAAGTATGCACATAATTACTAAAGCAGAACTGAAAAATGCCAAGCCTTAGCCATAAAGATCTAAGATATCATCAGAGCATTGTAAATAATTAAACTTTTAAACACCCTTGTATGATTTCTCATATCTGAAGGTTATTAGGAAAGCATAATTAAACTTCTGTAAATTTCTACCAATATTTCTAATACCATTTGGGCAAAGGAAAACTGAAGAAACAAATTTTGAAGGATCTCTATACTTACAGAAGATCTAAGCTCAACAGGCCTTATCACCCTACTCTACATCCCCATCTCCCCTGTATTTTCCAACATAGACCTCAGATCAATAGGTGTCAAATATCCATGTCCCAGGGTTACTGCCTACACAGGCCCAGACTATGTTTCAACCCTCCAGTGAGACAGTGGGCCATGTGGTACTGTGCATGTGTGGCTTTATTTCTACATAGACATTAACCAAAGAGACAGTTTGACCTAGTTGCTATTGCTACCCTTAAAACTAATAATTTTGTGATAAAACTGTAGATGGGCAGTAGATGTCATTTCAAAAGAACCCAGTTATTGCAAACTAATATTTTGGGTGAAATGTAGAAATGGAAACAGAGGGCAAAGCTGCACATACGCAATACATTTGCGCTTTTCTAAAAAAAAAAATTATATTAAAAAAAATGTCTCCAGGAGCAACTGTATAAAGAAATTACAAAGCGTAACAGTGTCTGGCTAGACAATAAACTTGCAAAGCAACTATAGCAAGTTTAAGTAAGTTGTAGCACTGTATAATTTGCTCTGTTTGGGTACTTTCAATAAAGTTTCTAAACTCCAGTCCTCAAGTATCCCCAACAGGTCATGTTTTCAGACTGTCCAGTATTTTGCACAGGTGATTTGATCAGTTTCACTGCCTTAGTAATTACCACAGCTGTTTCATCTGAGGGAAATCATGAAAACATGACCTGTTTGGAGTACTTGAGGACTGGAGTTGAAAAACATTGCTTTGAAGCATATGCCAAAGGTTAGACCACCTATTTTTACTGTTATATGGAGCTGTGTTAGTGGCATTTACCCTCACGTCCTGTCAACAACTATTTACCAGAAAGGAGGTGAGGAGAAAAGCAACACAGACAGAAATAAAAATGTTTTTCTTTAGTAGAGTAGGTGAAGGCTAGAATCAGTGTCCTATTTCCTGTCTGGTGAAATCATTTTCAGAAAGACAGGAAGTGAGGTGAAATTTCTTTATGTGAGGTTGTGATCTTAGTAATAGCTTTAGCAAAAATAACTTATTCATCCATCAAAAACATGTTCAGACAGTGGTTAATAGCTGTTATATGACCTCCATATGGCTTCATTTCACAAGGCTATTTGTGGTCTATTTAATTAGCAGATATATATATATATATATATATATATATATATATATATATATATATATATATATATATATATATATATATATATATATATATATATATATATATACCATACGCATAGAAATCAATTTTTATCAGCTCCAACAAGTGTTAAATCTGGCTTAAAGTAATGAGCCCACACAGTCTGCACAATGAAAGCAGAGTTTGTAAAAACTGGCATTAGTATTGTGGATAGTGGATTTAAGGCATGTTATTCATGTCTTTCCGATACGGCTATTCCATGCAGGTAGCAGGTTTACTACATTGGATCATGAATTTTGCCTGTATGACCTAGACAATGTAATTTTCCACCTTATCTGTGGCTCCAGTTTACATATACATGCAAAGCTTCCAAAAGTAGCTGTAAAATTAGCATTGTTTACTGCTATATTTTAACCACTTCCCTACCGAACATAGTCAAATGACGTCCTTGACTTTGTGCGGGGATATCTGAATGATGCCTGCAGCTACAGGCATCATTCAGAAATCATTCTTTCCAGCCGGCGATTCTGTGCATGATAAGAATGATCATAGTGGCAGTTCTGCTGCTTGATCATTCTTATAGGCGTTGGGAGGGGACATCCCCCTCCCGCCGCCATCCGGTGCTTTTCTGGGCTCTCCCGTGCCATCGGGGGCCAAGAGAAAGAATCGTCCGGTGCCGGATGACGACGATAGAGATTTCCAGTCATCTCTATGACCGTCGGAGGCCCGGGTGCAACGTTATCACGTCACGCCGGGGTTACCGGATGTCAACAAAGCCGCGGCTATCAGCATGAGATCGGTGAATTTTTTTTCTCGATCTCATGCTTTGAAGCCTGAAGGAGAGATGCAGGGTCTTATTGACCCCGCATCTCTCCATAAAGAGGACCTGTCACAATAGATTCCTATTACAAGGGATGTTTACATTCCTTGTAATAGGAATAAAAGTGTTAGGGCTGGGCTCAGCCCTCCTTTTCTGAGCTGGCCACTCAGTTGTCGGCTAATTGCCATCTCCCATCTCTCTCCACAGTTACCCAGCTGTTGTTGATTCTGCTCATCAGTCCTGCCTACTTAAAGTTGTCCAGCTCACTTGATCTCTGCCTTCGCCTTTGTCAACATCACAGAGATTTTCTCCTGCGTTCCTGTTGAAGACTTGCTCAGCTGACGTTCCTTCTGGCTCCGGATCCTGCTTGCTGTACTACTACATTTATCTCTGGCTCTCTGACATTTGCTTGGCTGACTACCCGATCTGGTTACTGAACTCTGGCTTGTTTTGACTACGCTTACTCTGTTTACCTTATTATTATTATTATTATTAAACAAGTGTGATTTAACTTTACTTCTGTCTCGGTCTGATTCATTGTTCCTGTAGTTAAAAGGCGAAGGCCATGAATTCAGAAGATACAGTCAATTCACTTGTTGGTAATATTTTTTCCAGATTGGATGACCAAGATCACTGCATGGATCAGTTTTCCATAGCGTTACAAATGCTCCTGAGTTGCACGGCTCACCTGGAAACTCCCACTGTGGCTGTTCCGGTACAACCTGAGTTGCAGGCTATCCCTGCTGCTGCGCCAGTCTCTGTGCAGGCACCCGCCTCGAGTGTTACCTCTATAAGAGGTATGTCTGATTCCGCTCCGCTTCCCCAGTCATTTGGGGGCGATCCAGTTCAATGCAGAGGGTTTCTCAACCAGGTTGAGATTTACTTTGAGATGCTGCCCCAGGCGTTTCCCACGGACAAAAGCAAAGTAGGTTTCGTGATATCTTTGCTTTCTGAGAGAGCCTTGGCCTGGGCAAACCCTCTATGGGAGATGCAAAAACCTGTTGTCTTGAGTTACCCTGACTTTGTGGCCTCCTTTAAAAGGGTATTTGATGTTCCTGCATGCTCCGCTTCTGCTGCCAAGTGCCTCATGTCCATCAAACAGAGTACGAGAACTGTTGTTGACTACACCATTGAATTCCGCACTATGGCAGCAGAGGTTGCTTGGAACAATGAGGCCCTCGTGGCTGCTTTTTCTCATGGTCTCTCAGATTCCATCAAGGATGAGATAGCAGCCCAAGATATACCCACTGAGCTGGAGAGGTTGATCACGTTTGCCATCCTCATTGACTCCAGACTCAAAGAAAGACTCTTTTAGAGAGCGCTTGTGGAAGCCTCCTGTACGTTTGCCTCCGAGCTTTGCAGTCCCACCCATGCTTCCCTCACCCCCCATGCCTCCTGGTACCGAGTTGGTCAGTGAGGATGAATCCATGCACTTGGGCTTCACGCATCTCTCTGTGGATGAAAGAGCCTTTAGGAGGAGGGAGAGATTGTGCCTTTATTGTAGCCAGGCAGGTCACTTTTAGAAGTCTTGTCCTACCCATCCAGGGAATGCCCGAACCTTGAGGTCCTGTCATGGACAGACCTTAGGTGGCGTTGTTTCATCCCCAGTTATCCAGAAGGATAAGCCCCTGGTTTCAGTCACCCTTTCTTGGGCTGAGTCGTCCATCAAGATACAAGCTCTAATTGACTCTGGGGCTGCAGGCCTGTTCATCGACGCTGCCTTTGTATCGCAGCACTCGATTCCGCTGCAGCTGCGTGACACTCCACTTGCCATTGAGGCTCTTGACGGGAGACCTCTACAGCCTGCCCATGTGACTCATGAGACGGTTCCATTGTCCATGGCCGTAGGGGCTCTTCACCATGAGATAATCCGATTCCAAATTATTTCCTCACCTAGGTTTCCACTGGTTATTGGTTATCCTTGGTTAAAGAGGCACAACCCCTCTTTTGATTGGCTCCGTGCTGAGGTTCTCTCCTGGTCACAACAATGCAGTGAGACATGCTAGCCAAGGTCCTGTGCACCTCTTCACTCTCCTCCCTGCTGGAGGAGTACCGCAATTTTAGCATTTTTTTTTAGCAATTTTGACAAAGGTCAAGCCAGTAGTTTGCCTCCACACCGGCCTTATGATTGTGCAATTGACCTTCAACCTGGTGCCATACCCCCTCGTGGCTGGGTTTACCCTTTGTTGGTTTTGGAGGATAAGGCCATGGAGGAGTATGTTGCAGACGCACTTTCTCGAAGTTTCAAGCGCAAATCCTCGTCTCCTGCTGGTGCTGGTTTCTTCTTTGTGAAGAAGAAGAATGGTGAACTGAGACCCTGTATTGATTATAGGGGTCTCAATCATTTCACGATTAAGAATTCCTACCCGATTCCGTTGATTACAGAGTTATTTGACCGCCTCAAGGGAACAACGATTTTCACTAAGCTTGATTTGAGAGGGGCATACAATCTTGTGCGGATTAAGGAGGGTGACGAGTGGAAAACTGCGTTTAATACCAGAACAGGCCATTATGAGTAACTCGTAATGCCTTTTGGCCTTTGTAATGCCCTAGCAGTTTTCCAGGAATTTATTAACGATGTCCTCCGAGATTTGTTGCAGTTATGTGTGATGGTATCTCAATGATATTCTCATATTTTCTAAGTTCCTGGAGAGCCACCACACAGATGCTTGTCGTGTGCTTCAGAAACTAATGCCGCATACACACGAGCGGACTTTACAGCAGACTTTGCCCGGCGGACTTTTCGACGTACTTTACAATGGACTTTCTGAATGAACGGACTTGCCTACACACAATCCACCAAAGTCCGACAAATTCGTACGTGATGACGTACGACCGGACTAAAATAAGGAAGTTCATAGCCAGTAGCCAATAGCTGCCCTAGCATGGCTTTTTGTCCGTCGAACTAGCATACAGACGAACGGACTTTTCGACCAGACTCGATTTCAACAGATTGATTTAAAACATGTTTCAAATCTAATGCCACGTACACACGGTCAGACTTTACGGCAGACTTTGCCCGGCAGACTTTTTGACGTACTTTACGACGGACTTTCTGAATGAACGGACTTGTTTGTACGCGGCATAATCCGTCCAACTTTTGAGAAAACAAAGTCCGCTGGAGCCCACACACGATCAAATTGTCTGACGAAATCCAGTCTGCCGGGCAAAGTCTGCCGTAAAGTCCGCTCGTGTGTACGCGGCTTAAGTCCGTCCAACTTTTAAGCAAACAAAGTCCGCTGAAACCCACACACGATCGAATTGTCCGATGAAATCCAGTACGCCGGACCAAGTCTGCTGTAAAGTCCGCTTGTGTGTACGCGGCATAAGAGAAAACAATCTCTATTGTAAACTGGATAAGTGTGAGTTCCATCGTGAACAGGTTAAATTCCTGGGCTATGTAATTTCCACTGCTGGTTTTTCAATGGACCCAGAGAAACTTTTGGCAGTCTTACAGTGGCCCCGACCAGTGGGTTTACGTCCTCTGCAGCATTTCCTGGGCTTTGCCAACTATTATCAGAAGTTTATTTGTAACTTCTCGTCTCTGGTCAAGCCCCTGACTGATATGACCAGAAAGGACGGTAACCCACAGACTTATGTCCAGTACACACGGTCGGACATTGATTGGACATTCCAACAACAAAATCCTAGGATTTTTTCCGACGGATGTCGGCTCAAACTTGCCTTGCATACACACGGTCACACAAAGTTGTCGGAAAATCCGATCATTCTGAACGCGGTGACGTAAAACACATACGTCGGGACTATAAACGGGGCAGTAGCCAATAGCTTTCATCTCTTTATTTATTCTGAGCATGCGTGGCACTTTGTGCGTCGGATTTGTGTACACACGATCGTAAATTCCGACAACGGATTTTGTTGTCGGAAAATTTTATAGCCTGCTCTCAAACTTTGTGTGTCGGAAAATCCGATGGAAAATGTGTGATGGAGCCTACACACGGTCGGAATTTCCGACAACAAGGTCCTATCACACATTTCTGTTGGAAAATCGGACCGTGTGTATGGGGCATTAGTCTCCGGAGTCCATTAAGGCCTTTGAGAGTCTCAAGGCTGCCTTTGTTTCTGCTCCTGTGTTGGCACATCCTGATCCTACATTGCCTTTTATCCTAGAAGTTGATGCTTCTGACACTGGAGTTGGCACCCTTCTGTCTCAACGTCCTAACTCTGAGAGCACTATGCATCCGTGTGGCTACCTTTCCAAAAAATTGTCACCTGCAGAGTGCAATTACGAGATTGGTGACAGAGAGTTGTTGGCGATCATTTTAGCCCTGAAAGAATGGAGACATCTCCTTGAAGGTACCACTGTGCCGGTTCTCATTCTTACTGACCATAAGAATCTCACATTCTTGTCTGAGGCTAAGCGCCTTTCTCCCAGAAGGGCGCGATGGGCTCTTTTCTTGTCGAGTTTTAATTAAATTGTCTCACTATTACCCGGTACTAAGAATGTAACGGCTGA
Source organism: Lithobates septentrionalis (assembly GCA_037952835.1). Classification (NCBI taxonomy): domain Eukaryota; kingdom Metazoa; phylum Chordata; class Amphibia; order Anura; family Ranidae; genus Lithobates; species Lithobates septentrionalis. Next base: position 2,514,304 of record JBBDGP010000504.1, read on the forward strand.
TGCCTTGTCACGACAATTTTCCTCCACTTCCAAGTTGGAGTTGGTTCCGGTTCCTGTGATTCCTCCTGATCATATCCTGGCTACAGTTCGCACCAGTCTTACTTCTCCTTTGGGTGACAAAATTCTTGCTGCTCAGGTCCATGCTCCTCCTGAGAAACCTTGTGACCGCTGCTTTGTCCCAAAGAGTCTCCGTACTGCTGTGCTCCAGACTTACCATTCTCCCAAGGCAGCTGGCCACCCTGGAAAGAATCAACTCGTTTGGGCCATTTCCCAACAATTCTAGTAGCCTAGTCTATGGGCTGATGTAACTGCCTTCATAGCTGCCTGTTCAGTGTGTGCTCAGAGTAAGACTCCACGACACCTTCCAGTGGGCCTCCTACAACCCATACCCAATGGAGAGAGGCCCTGGACCCACCTGTCTATGGATTTCATTGTGAAGTTACCCAACTCCCAATGCGGGAGATCTTTCGCTTACATGGACTACCCAAGGTGATTGTCTCAGACAGGGGTAGTCTGTTTGTCTCCCTGTTCTGACGAGCCTTTTGTGCACAGTTGGGAATTCAGCTTGCTTTCTCCTCTGCGTATCACCTGCAGTCTAATGGGGCTGCAGAACGAGCCAATCAGTCCTTGGAGCAATTCTTACATTGCTATATTTCTGACCATCATAACAACTGTTACCGTGGGCAGAGTTTGCTCACAGCAGTACCTTGAATTCTGCTTCCCGATTGTCTCCGTTTATGGTGAATTATGGCTTCCAACCTTCCATGTTGCCTGACTCATTTGTTCCGCAGAGTATTCCTGCGTTAGAGGAGCATCTCCGTGGTCTTTGCTCCACTTGGGCACAAGTTCAGGAGGCTTTGCAACATGCTAACGATAGGTACAGACTCCATGCTGACCGCAGACGCCTGCACCTTCCTACCAGGTTGGGGACAGAGTCTGGCTATCGTCTCGCAACCTCCAACTTTGTGTTTCTTCTTTGAAGTTAGCACCTGATTTTATTGGGCCTTTCCGTATCCTTCGCAGTATTAACCCAGTGGCTTACGCCTTAGACCTTCCTCCTAGTATGCGCATCTCAAATGTGTTTCATGTCTCCTTATTGAAAACTTTGGTCTGCAATCGCTTTACCACCTTGTTGCCACGTCCTCACCCTATACAGGTTGAGAACCATTAGGAGTATGAAATACAATCCATTTTTAACTCCAGTAGGTTCCGTGGGCACACACAGTGCCTGGTGCATTGGAAGGGGTACGGTCCGGAGGAACGCTCTTGGATCTCATCCTCGGACGTACATGCCCCTGTCCTCCTCCGTGATTTCCATAGACGTTTTCCCCTCAGGCCTGGTGGTCCTCCGAGGGGGAGGGGTCGTTGAGGAGGGGGTAGTGTCAGGGCTGGGCTCAGCACTTCCTTCTCTGAGCTGGCTGCTCAGCTGTCAGCTAATTGCCCTCTCCCATCTCTCTCCACTGTTACCCAGCTGTTGTTAATTCTGCTCGTCAGTCCTGCCTACTTAAAGTCGTCCAGCTCACTTGATCTCTGCCTTCACCTTTGTCAACATCACAGAGACTTTCTCCTGCGTTCCTACTGAAGACTTCCTTGGCTGACGTTCCTTCTGGCTCCTGATCCTGCTTGCTGTACTACTACGTTTATCTCTGGCTCTCTGACATTTGCTTGGCTGACTACCCAATCTGGTTACTGATCTCTGGCTTGTTTTGACTACGCTTACTCTGTTTACCTTATTATAATTATTATTATTATTATTATTAAACAAGTGTAGCTTAACTTTACTTCTGTCTCAGTCTAAATCATGGTTCCTGACAAAAAAAGATAAAAAAAATGTAAAAAAAAGTGTAAAAATATAAAAAATTAAGTGAAATGAAAAAAATAATAATAAAAAAAAAATTTAAAACGCCCGTCCCCAGTAGCTTGCGCTCAGAAGCGAACACACACGCAAGTCCCTCCCACATATGTAAAGGCTGTTCAAACCACACATGTGAGGTATCGCCGCGTGCGTTAGAGCGCGTGCAACAATTCTAGCACTATACCTCCTCTGTAACTCTAAAACTGGTAACCTGTAAAAATTTTCAAAGCCTCGCCTATGGAGATTTTTAAGTACCAAAGTTTGGTGCCATTCCATGAGTGTGCGCAATTTTAAAGCATGGCATATTAGGTATCTGTTTACTCGGCATAACATCATCTTTCACATTATACAAAAAAATTGGGCTAACTTTACTGTTTTGTTATTTTGTAATTCATGAAACCATTTTTTTACCAAAAAAAGGCGTTTGAAAAATTATTGCGCAAATACCGTGCAATATAAAAAGTTGCAATGACCGCCATTTTATTCCCTAGGGTGTCTGCTAAAAAAACATATATAATGTTTGGGGGTTCTGAGTAATTTTCTAGCAAAAAATTATGATTTTTACATGTAGGTGAGAAGTGCCAGAATAGGCCCGGTATGGAAGTGGTTAAAGCTTTTTGAGCCTTATAAATAGGTCCCTACTGGTTATACTTTTAGATATCTGAAACTGGAGAAAGAAAAAAACAGACACACGAATTACAATTTGCACACATTAGGCACATTAGGCATTGCCCTTGGTGTGTCTACAACTGTCCCAAAGTGTCCAGGTGTGTTACTATTATGACATGACATGAACAGTTAATTCCATATCCATCACCATATTGAAATCTTCCATATACTAGTAGAAGAATTGTCACTGTACTCCTAAGAAGGTTTATAAAATATGCTGAGATTTTTTTGTACAGTAGAGTCTAAATTGACAATATAAGGGATAAGGATTGTATTTTGTAAGTCCCTGTTATGTTTGTGTGCTCCACTTTTTACCCACAGTCCAGAAATACACCAGTAGGTTATTGAATTTTGCCTCAGGTACCTGGGGTATGTAGGTGATGGGTCTGAGAACATGAGCCTGTGGGTGGTGGTGTAGGAAGTATAGAAAAGCTATAGAAGTATAGAAAAGCTTGATTAAAAAAAAAGTAAATATATGTTTATTTTGAATACCCAGCCATGTGCAGGGTATTTAAAAAAACAAAAAACAGGATTTTGCATGTGATTAGATGATTGAAGTGAGAATGTATTTACTACATTCACTAAGGTAAAAGAACATTCACCATAATATATGGACATTCTCTACCACTTAAGTAATACAACCCCATATACTGATATGAACTGTAAAAAATGGAAAACATTTTGTAACACATAAGTAGTACATAAACGTTAAAAAAAAATATTATTTAACAACATCATTACTGTGCCTTGTTTAATCTTTGCTGAGGCTATGCCAAATGTTTGTACACATTTTAATATAAAACTACTGATTCAATTACATTTTAATGTATAAATTTGGGCATATAACTCTCCACTCGCCACATCCAAAGCCCTCCGATCATTAAAACATGCTACACATATCTTTTTTTTTGCAGTCTTCTAGCTTGTCTGGTAACATCCATGCATCTTCCTCTTCTTATTCAGGAGGCAGTAAAGGGTGGGTATATTTTCTGGACTGAACAGCACTTGTGTAAGGATGTTTGAGCATTGCTCACTCCTGGTGTACTGTCAGCTTAGCCTGTAGGATGACGAACCATATGGGGGGGGGGGGAGCTTGTAACCATAAGGCTTGGCTCATAGGAACGGGGCAGTCCAAAGAGAACTACTGGCACTGAACCCAGAAGGAAATTTTTTTTTTAACACAGAAGGGGGAGAACTAACCAGAGTTCCACTTTAATATATGAAATTGTAATTTGTAGACATACATATTTACAATATTTTACTTTTATAAATGGCATGATATTCTGTGTAGCTTTATGAAGTTATGTATTCTTTCTAGGGTTGCCTAATACATTTAACAATAGTGTGTTTAATGAGCAATTTAATTCATTTACATTTTCTGCTCACTGTGGGAATTTAAATTGCAGACATTATTGTGGAGGACAAAGTGCATTGCAAAAATATATAGCTCTTTTAAATAATGATCTTGTTTAACCAGTATCCCACGACAAGAATCAATATTCAGGCCATACCACTTGCATTAATTTACTGTTGGTTTGCCACTAAATCCTGTAACAGTCCCACTTATTTGGCACTAATTATTAACCTTGACTATAACCTAAGAAATAAATAACAGAAAGAAAAGCTTATTTTCATGATGGGTCACTTATTTTAACAATAGTGTTAGGGTAAGATTATTTAATATATTGTACTTAACAAGATAAATGAACCAATTTACCTGCTTCCTCTTTTTTTCAAATGAAACAGACCATTTTGCTAAATTATAATGATACTTAGCAGATTAACATAAAGTTGCGCCTCCCTTAATGTCTTATTTACCCTCTCGTCGTACTTTTACTCTTTTTTTCAACTTCTACCATCTCTGCAATAATTGCCCAGTTCTTTATTTATGTTTCTATAATGCTTGCTTATATTCCATAATAGCAAGACCATAAATAAATGTTTCAGCTTACCACCCTCAATCCTCAGCATATTGCCCTATAAACTAAATTATCCAAAGTCTCAACTCTGTGTAAAAAAAAAAGAAATTGATTATTGGAAAATCACTAGCTTTGAGAAACATTACTTATCTTATAATAAATAATGTCAGATATACCAGATATTTAGATCCAAAAACAAGGAAAAAAAAGGAAAAGTTCCAAAGCACTGTAATGAGAAAAGGTGTATAATTAGAGCTCTGGTTACACTGGGAACATAAAGATAGGGATACACAGGCAATTTTTGACCTGGGAGATAGAAAAAAAACAAAACAAAAATAAATGCTATTGCAGAATAGTATGGAAATGAACAAGAACAATGTCATTTGACATCATCTATAAGATTCTTAAATGAGTGATAGTTCATCACTTAATCGACTACTTCCATTCAAGACTATAGAAGAGAAGAGAGCAGATTAAGTGCTAATAATTTCTGATTTGTTATTGCATTGTGGGATTTTGCAGTTGTGGGACATCAATCACCTAAATAGTTTTTAACCACCTCAATACAGGGCACTTACACCCCCTTCCTGCCCAGGCCATTTTTTTGCTTTCAGCACTGTCACACTTTGAATGACAATTGCGCGGTCATGTAACCAAGTGAAATTGTTATAATTTTCTTCACACAAATAGAGCTTTCTTTTGGTGGTATTTAATCACTCCTGGGTTTCTTATTTGTTCCTAAAAATAAAAAAGACCAAAAATTTGGAAAAAAGAAAAAAGTTTTTCTTAGTTTCTGTCAGTAAATTTTGTAAATAAGTAATTTTTCTCCTTCACTGATGGGTGCTGATGAGGTGACACTGATGGGCACTGATAGGCTGCACTGATGGGCACTGATGAGGTGGCACTTATGGGCACTGATGAGGCGGCACTTATGGGCACTGATTAGGTGGCACTGATGAGGAGGCAGTGCCCCGATTACATACCTAGCTGTCCCCTGTGAGGAGATGCCACTGATCGGCTCTCCTCTCCTCACACTGTCAGTGTGAGGCCAGGAGCGCCGATTACCGGCATCTCTGTGTTTACATGTGACCGGCTGTGATTGGACACAGCTGATCACATGGTTAAAGAGCCACGGCTCTTTACACAGATCGGGGCCGCAAGTGGTTAAACACAAAATCTAAAACATAAACGAATGCAGCTTACCAGTCTCTAAATGCGGTAGCTGCTTTAGTTCTTTTTTTTATTAGGCTTTTATCTCTTTATTTTCACCAGATGATCTGGCCTGTAAGTCTATTTTCCAAATTCTTCTTTACAGGCGAAGCTGCCCAACAAAAATGGCAGTTAGAGGGTTGAGACAAACCATTTAACATTGACAGGGATGCTTACAGCAGTTCATTTTTATTAATTTATGTAAAACCTTTGTCTCAAAAGGAACAAAAAAAACTGGTGCTGTAACTGATAAAAAAGTGTTTTCTGAAGTTGGCATTAAAATGGAAGTTCAAGCTGACAGGTGTACATGGAAACACAACGGATACTGGGAACAGGAACACAAAGACACACAAGACAACTAGGAATGAGTAGCAATACAAACAGACAAACAGGAATCACTAAGAGCAGGTAGAGGTGTACAGTGATATTGAGCAGGAAACAGGCTAGAAATATGCTTGGAGAGACAGGGACAATCTACTAGGAATAGCTGTTTAGACGAAGCCTGAGGCAATGAGCCAAGCTTGAATAGAGTGGGATGGCCTGGCCAGACTAGATGTGTAGCTAACTGAATCAACAGCAGTAGGTTAACCAATCTTAAACACAAGTCTTGTGGGACAACAGGTAACTTATAAGTTAAAGTCATCGAACTACATGTACTAGCATGTCTGCTGATCATTGGGAATATTGGAGACAGATCTGCAGCAAAGTTGAAGGTCTGTGACATAGACCTAATATAAAGTCTTTACAATACTCAACAATCAACATAGTGCCCTTGACACAGATTTATTATATTTCTTAACATAACATAGGTGTTAAAATAGCGCAACAGTTATTCACCTTAATCTTAAAGTGGTTCTAAAGCCTCAACATTTTTTACCTTATTGCATTCCTTCCTTTTTAAAGTAAAAATTGTTTAGGCATCAGCATCCCCCACCTTTACTTACCTGAGCCCTCATTCGATCCAGTGCTGTGCATGTTTGCAGCTCTTCTCTTCCTTCACTTCCAGGTCTCGCTGGCTTTGCTGGGCCACCGGGAGCCATTAGCTCCCAGTGCTGTCAATCAAAGTCAGTGACGAGGGAGCGGGGGACGGGGTCGATGGTGCTGGGAGCGAGCATACACGAGTGCCCCCATAGGAAGCACTGGACAGAGAGGAGGGACAGGAGCGCAAGCGCGGGGGGGGGGACCCAAGAAGAGGAGGTTTGAGGTAAGTATAGACAAGTTTGTTAATTTTAAAAGAAAAAAATAAGATTTTTAAAACAGCTTACCTATAAAATCCTTTTGTTTGAAGTACATCATGGGACACAGAGCCATAGTAGTTACTATGTGGGTTATAGGCCAACTTCGGGTGATGGACACTGGCACACCCTAAGACAAGAAGTCCACTCCCTATATAACCCCTCCCACCACTTGGAGTATCTCAGTTTTGTAGCAAAGCAATACACGTGTATACCAAAAGGAAAGGAGGGACCTCTGTGTCCCGTGATGTACTTCAAAGAAAAGGATGTTACAGGTAAGCTGTTATAAAAATCCTATTTTCTTATCGTACATCACAGGACAGAGAGCCATAGTAGTTACTATGTGGGATGTCCCATAGCAATGCCAACTGAAGGGAGGGTGACACAACAAAAGTAGGGCACTAAGAGACTAGAGGACTTATACTGCTGCCTGCAGTACACTGCTCCCAAAGGCCATATCCTCATGACCTTTTACATCTACTTGATAGAATCTGGTAGATGTATGGACTGAAGACCAAGTTGCAGCCTTGCAGATTTGAGCCATAGAGGCTTGGTGATGCACCACCCAGGAAGTACTAACAGCCCTGGTGGAGTGCACTTTAATATGAAAAGGTGGAATTTTCCTCTTTAAACCATAAGCTTGAATAATCACTTAACAAATCCATTTAGAAATAGTAGATTTTGATGCTGCCTGTCTTCTCTTAGGACCTTCTGGAAGCACAAACAAAACATCTGTTTTACGAATCTGAGCAGTCACCTTCAAATAGACCCTGACTGCTCTCACCACATCAAGAGAATGTAGTGACCTTTCTTCCGCAGAACTAGGTTCTGGAAAAAATGAAGGCAGAACAATATCCTGGTTTAAATGAAAACCTAACACTACCTTCGGTAGGAAATTAGGATGAGAACGTAATACAACCTTATCCTTATGAATAATCAAATATGGCTATTTACAAGAAAGAGCAGCCAACTCTGATACTCTTCTCGCAGAAGATGTGTCAACGAGAAAAAATAATTTATTCCCTTGTCAAAAGGACCAAGGGGATATCTTATATCGGCTCAAAAGGCTGTTTCTGTAACGCCAACAGGACTAAATTCAAGCCCCAGGGGTTCAGGGGTGACCTAACTGGAGGCTTAATCCACGTTACCCCCTGAATAAAGCTAAAAACTAGAGAGTGTGAAGCAAGCGGTCGATGAAAAAATACAGATAAGGCCGACACCTGGCCTTTGATAGTACTCAAGGCCTGCTTCATTTCTTATCCCATCTGTAGAAATTCAGGGATCCTACCTATGACATATTTCCTGGGGTGCCAACCCCTGGATTCAAAAAAGTTTGCTCTGTCTAACTAAAGCGTTCTAATAAAATGTATATGTCCTTAAGTGGGTGGGACCTAGCTATCTAACGTTCTTTGAAGTTCCATCTGTGTCTCTGGTGGAATTTATTGAGATGGTAAAGGTCATTCACATAGGCTTGTTACTTCCAGTAGTTCCTCCAGAGAACAAATCTTCAAAAGACAGAGGGCAATCTCTCAGCTGGAGGTGTAAATGCCATTCTAACACCAGAAATACAGATGCTATACAACAGGTTCTAAATACAAAATAAACATGCAATATACTGTATCTGCCTAATCAAAAATAAATGTTTGATAAATTAAATGATTGTTGCACTTCCCCCCATACTACCATCTTAACCTGTTTGATCTGCAGTTGCCATGGTGCTACACATGTGATCAGTTATGACACCAGCCATTTGATAACTTAGCAGTTGGGTTAATAACACAAACAACTGTGGCAATTATTCATGGCATGCCCTAATTGTAACTGTTTGGGGAAAACCCATACATTTATGGGTTGAGTATCACTTTAAAATGTTTGTCTGATCCATTTAACTTTGCTAATGCATCTAATGCCGCGTACACACGAGCGGACTTTTCGACCGGACTGGTCCGACGGTCTATCTGACGGACTTTCACCAGACTTCCGACGGACTTTCCGAACAAACTGACTTGCCTACACACGATCACACCAAAGTCCAACAGATTCGTATGTGATGATGTACGACCGGACTAAAATAAGGAAGTTGATAGTCAGTAGCCAAAAGCTGCCCTAGCGTCGGTTTTCGTCCTTCGAACTAGCATACAGAGGAGTGGAATTTTCAATAGGAAGATTGGTCCAGCGGAGTTCCGACGTAAAGATTTGAAACATGTTCCAAATCTAAAGTCCGTCAGATTTTCGACCGAAAAAGTCCGCTGCAGGTCCGATGAAGCCCACACACAGTCGAATTGTCCGCCGGACGAGTCAGGTTGAAAAGTCTGCTCGTGTGTACGTGGCATTACACTAACTTATCCACCAGTTGACAACATTGTTGTCCAAGAGTGTCTCTGTTACTCTTTCATAGACTAATGCAGCAATCACATGTTGGCCATGTTCAAATCTATACGTCTGTTTTTCTCAGTTTATGAGTGCATTTGTAACATACATTTGAGCATGTTGACATGCGTTTTCATTATGCGTTGCAGTGTGATGCTTTTTTGGTTTGGCCAGTGAAAATAATTTGCTGCAGTAACATCTTTATATGGACCAGCAATGCATGGAAATGCATTCAAACTAACTATATGCGTATTTTCATGCATTGCTATAGCCTTTTATGGGCCTCACAGTGCATTAAAAGCACATAAAAATGGACATGCCTCATTTTGACAAGCACACTGCAACACACTGCAACGCAATGCAACCTGTGAACAGCCTTACTAGGTAACATGTGTTCCTATGACATATCCATTGTTTTGCGTTCCAACTCGCACATTAAATGTGGGGTATGAAAGGGGCCTTAATAATTGGTAAGTTGCAATATATAACATTTTTATTTTGATATTTTAGTAGGATGGGTGACTGAGCTACTAAAACTCACTTATACAGCCCAAGCATTAGTGAATTTTTGCCAGACCTCAACCCTTGGAGATATACCATTTTGTATTTCATTAACTAACTTGTACACGTGAATAGAAAGTGGTAATGGACAATCCTATCAGAACTTGTGTGGATTTCTTATGGTCTGATTTAGGAGAATGAATATTACTATCCTCTCACTTAGGCCCCTTTCACACTGGGGTGGTAGGGGGCGTCGGCGGTAAAACAGCGCTATTTTTAGCGCTGTTTTACTGCGGTATTCGGCCGCTAGCGGTGCGGTTTTAACCCCCCGCTGACGGCCGAAAAAGGGTTAAAACCCCTCGTATAGCGCGGCTATAGCCACGGTATTACCGCGGTATTACCGCGGTCCTATTGATTTCAATGGGCAGGAGCGAATACACCGCTCCTTCACCGCTCCAAAGATGCGGCTTGCAGGAGATTTTTTCTTCTCCTGCCAGCGCACCGCTTCAGTGTGAAAGCCCTCGGGCTTTCACACTGAACAAACAGCGGAGGCTGTTTAGGGGCGGTTTGCAGGCGGTATTTTTAGTGCAATAACGCCTGAAAACCGCCCCAGTGTGAAAGGGGTCTTGCAAACACTACACTGTGCTCTGAATTTTACAAGTGGTTCATAAAATGTAGGCCTTGATGTGAAGCCTGCAGTGTCCTAAAGAGTGTTCTCTGCATAACACTGTAGAGAGCACTCTGTGATTGGAGGAGAGGACCTCCTGGGAACTCCTAGCTTTTTTTTCCATCCATTCATATAAGTGGATATCCAGATGCTTTATAAATGTGCTGACATTTTTTTAAAAGTGCCAATATAGTCATAATAATATCATACTGCTGCTTTACAAATTAGTCCCTAAATATTTGCAATGTCATCTGCAGTTTTTTTTTACATAGTAACTTACATTTTGCTATGGGTTTCCTGTTTCCCTGTTTTTCCCTGTTTTGATTATGTTCATTGTATTAGGCACCTTTCACACGAGCGTTCTGTTTATCTATTTTTCATCCATCTGTTGACGGATAAAAAACGAACAGCAATGCATTCCTATTGGCAAGCAGATGTAAATGAAAAATAAATGAAAAAATTCTAGTATGTATCCTAACTTTTGCACAAACAAATCAATATACGCTTATAGGAACTTTTTTACCAAAAATATGTAGCAGAATATATATTGGCCTAAATTCATGAAGAAATTATATTTTTTAATTTTTTTATTGGATATATTTTATAGCAGAAAGTAAAAAATATAGTTTTTTTTTTTTTAAATGGTAAGATTTTTTTTGATTATAGCGCAAAAAAAACCCAAAAAAACAAAGGTGATCAAATACCACCAAAAGAAAGCTCTATTTGTCGGAAAAAATGACATAATTTTAACTCCTTCCTGTTGAGTGTACGCACATATGCGGCCTCAGCTTTAAGGGGTTATACCGGGATAATATACTAAAAGCTGCTTGGCTGTTATCCCGGAGGAGCGAGAGGGGACGGGAAATGGCTTCGTTCCAGTCTCCTTTTTTTGTCACAACTGTTTACTCGGCTGCCAATGGCGCCAATTTTTAAAAAATGACAGTATTCAGAATCGCCGTTTTTGTCGATCTGAATACTTTGAAGTGCAAAGGATGGATTTGGGGTCTTTTAGACCCCCGATTCCTCCATAAAGAGTACCTGTCATCACCTATTACTGTCACAAGGGATTTTTACATTCCTTGTGACAGCAATAAAAGTGATAATTTTTTTTTTTTAAAGTGACAATGTAAAAAAATAAAAATAAATAAGAATTTTTTTTTTAAAGCGCCCCTGTCCCCGCGAGTTCGCGCAGCAAAGAAAACGCACACGCAAGTCGTGCCCGCATATGTAAATGGTATTCAAATCACACATGTGGGTTATCACACACGATCACACACGATCGCTAATTCTAGCACTAGACTTCCTCTGTAACTCTAACCTGGTAACTGTTTTTATTTTTTAAAGCGCCGCCTATGGAGATTTTTAGGTACCATAGTTTGTCGTCATTCCACGAGTGTGCAAAATTTCAAAGCATGACATGTTGGGTATCTATTTACTCGGCGTAACATCATCTTTCATATTATACAAAAAAATTGGGCTAATGTTATTGTTTAGTATTTTTAAAAATCATGAAAGTGTCTTTTTTCCTAAAAAATTACATTTGAAATACAGCTGCACAAATACAGTGTGACATAAAATATTGCAACAATCACCATTTTATTCTCTAGATTCTCTGCTAAAAAATATATATATATAATGTTTGGGGGTTCTAAGTAATTTTCGTGCAAAAAATGCGTATTTTAGCTTGCAAGCAACAAATGTCAGAAATAGGCTTATGCCGCGTACACACGAGCGGACTTTACGGCGGACTTTGCCCGGCGGATTTTTCGACGTACTTTACGACAGACTTTCTGAATGAACGGACTTGCCTACACACAATCCACCAAAGTCCGTCGAATTCATACGTGATGACGTACGACCGGACTAAAACAAGGAAGTTCATAGCCAGTAGCCAATAGCTGCCCTAGCGTGGCTTTTTAGTCCGTCGAACTAGCATACAGACGGCGGACTTTTCGACCGGACTCGATTTCAACGGATAAATTTTAAACAAGTTTCAAATCTAAGTCCGTCCAACTTTTGAGAAAACAAAGTCCGCTGGAGCCCACACACATCGAATTGTCCGACGAAATCCAGTCTGCCGGGCAAAGTCCGCCGTAAAGTCCGCTCGTGTGTACGCGGCATTAGTCATGAAAGGGTTCATTTGGGGCGCATGTGCGGAGTCTAGCGCAGCGGACATGTCCTGCTAGAGCTCCGCTCCGTGAAAAGGGAGAACCACTGTATAAAGGCAGCCCGCCGACGTTTTTCATTTCAAAAACGAGACATTATACTCCTGAGAGGTGAGAGAAAACTTTGAAAACAAAATGGTACTAGGGGGAGCCCGGAATAAATATAAAAATGCCCCCAGCGGAGGCGCACGGGCTAAGACTGCAGTGAAAATGGCGCCAGTCTCCTCAGTCTCCTCAGCCTCAGGCATAATCACCTCAGAGCGCTGGAGAAAGACAAAGCTGTCACAACAAATCTCCTCAGATGAATCTGACACAGAATTATTTCTGTCACAGAAATCTTCAAAAGAACCAACAGCAACTCCAAACCTTATTAAACAATTTGAGAAAATGCTACACAAAGCATTAAAGATTACCTCAGAACAAATAACCAATATTCTTACTAAAGAAATCAGACAATTGGGAAACCGTAAAGAAGCGCTGGAAATTAAAATTGAAGAATTAGAAAACAAAACACAGGAATTCATGACTGAAATAGATCTTCTTAAAGAAGATAATATAATCTTACAAAATAAATTGGAAGATTATGAGAATCGCGCAAGAAGGTCTCATTTGCGTTTCAGAGGCATTCCTGAATCGATCGTTGACCTATCTTCTATAATAGCAGCTTTATGCCAAGAATTACAACCAGGAATACCGATCGAAAGGTTGGAAATGGATAGGGTACACAGGGCCCTCATGCCTAAAAAAACAGATGGACCCCCCTCGCGACATCATAGCAAAGTTCCATTTTTATCGAACAAAGAAAAACTTTTATTTGCGGCCAGAGAGAAAAAAAACTTAACCTTCCAAGGTCACAATTTTCAGATTTTTGCAGATCTCTCTCAAGTTACCATCTCCAAAAGACGTGCTATGAAAATACATCTGCTGGAACTGCAAAGAAACAATATCACATACCAATGGGGTTTTCCATTCTCCATACGTTTTACCTACAAAGGAAACAGGCATATTTGTAGATCTCCGAAAGAACTACAACAAGCTCTACAAGATCTTAAATTGATCGATGGAACATCTGCAATCAATACCTCACGAAGACGAACAGCATCCGCTTCTTCCCTACCAAATTAATCCCCTGCTGTAGGGAAAAACGGCAACCAGCATGTCCACAAGAGAGGCCGCTATGTATCCCCTCCACAGGACCAAGAAGTAGATCCAATGGACTAAAAGACTGTTTTTCCAGGAACATGAATTAAATATAAAATATAAAATATAAAATTAGCTAAGAAGATATGTTCTCGATGAACACACAGCATATTGGACGCATTCATTATGTAATTCTTACATGAATTTATATCCCATACTTGTATTCTAACAAATAGAATACAATATGGATAAGGGTAAATCCCAGATTCAAGTAACAATTATATATGCTTAACATAATCATCTGAAAACATCGATCTTCTCAGTTCTATATTTATTCCCAAAACATGAAACCAGGTTTTTTGTTTTCTCTTTTCTTTTTTCCTAAATGGAATGGTTTAAAGTATCTCTCCTTATTTATTATATGCAGCATTGAGTTGCATACTATTATAATCAAATAAATAAGGAAATTCAGTCATGACAGAAGAAATATAATTTTATTTCTTTAGCTGTATTGTTGTATAGATTATATAAACATAGTTTTAAAATGTTTTTTTTATCCAGAATCTATAGCCCATACTATTATTCTAATAAATGAAATATAAAATGGATTAGATTAATTCTCTACTCAGATGTTATCTGAGTATGTTGAATAAAATCATACGAGAAGACCATTCCTATCAGTTCTATACTTACTTCATATTTTGAAACTAAGTAGCTTTTTCTTTTCCCCTAACCAGATTGGTTAAAATACCTTTTCTTATCTATTAGTTGCAACTTTGAGTTATACACTAATATTATCAAAAGAAGACCTAGTCATGACTGAAATGATACAAATTTAGTTCTATAGTTAATATATTTATGTAAATTACTGAAACAAAGTTTAGTAGTAAGTCTAAACACTAGTCACAAGACATATTTCCTTTTTTTATATTATTTTTTTTTCTCCAGACTAGATAGTTTACTCTTCCTAAATAACAGAGAATTTCAATAACCTTTATTTCATAAGTGTTAAGTCTTTCTTCAAAATATATTAGATAATATAGATATGTTTCGTACCAAGCCTTAAGGGCTAAAAGCTTACATCCTAGTGATGTTATTTTTTTTTCTCTTTTTTTCACAAAGTGGTTCTCCTGCTCACGGAAGTTCCGTGCGCCTCATCTAGTCTTCCTCGGATCCCCCCGCTTAATATGGGGAGACCTGATGAAGGCCTTCGATCCCCTGTTGAGAGGTTTTACCCCTCACCACGGGCAAATTCTGAACACCTTAGTATTTTATTCTTAAGCTTATGTAATGAAATCTTACCTGTCTTCTTCTTCTTCCCTAAACTAGATCACACAGGATTCTTTTTTCTCTTTTCCCTTTTCAAGTCCGTATGGGTTGAGTCGAGCGTTCTCCAAACTAGAATAATTGGTAAGTGCTGCCTACTGACTCAATTAATATGGCTCCTTTAAACATTTTATCCCTCAATGTGCAGGGACTCAATGTACCACAGAAACGTACTAAAGCGTTTAGATCATTCCAAGCAAAAAAGGCACACATTGTGTGTATTCAGGAGACTCATTTTACAACAAACTCAACACCTAAATTTTTTAGTTCATCATATCCACAAGTATTTACTGCCTCGGCCAATAGCAAAAAACGCGGAACTCTAGTGGCATTCCACCGTTCCACTCCAATCACAGTCCACTCGGAAATTAAAGACCCGGAAGGACGTTATTTAATCCTGACGGGACACATTTTAGATACAGAAGTAACTGTGGTCTCTTATTATGCTCCAAACAAACATCCAATTCAATTTTTAACACATCTCTTGCAAGTAGTTAATGCACACAAAATGGGAACAATTATAGTATGTGGTGATTCCAACCAGGTTCTCCTCCCATTTCTGGACAAAACACCATATACTCCACCTCGAAACCAATCTAAATTATCCCTCTCTCAACATCTTTCGAAACACAATCTAGTTGATTCCTGGAGGGAGAGTAATCCAACAAAAAGAAACTACACATATTTTTCACACCCTCACCAAACATTCAGTCGTATAGATCACATTTTTCTCACCACAGGGATGATACCAGAAATTCTATCATCAAATATAATCCCCATCCCATGGTCTGACCACAACGCAGTCCTAACCACCATTGCATCCACTATACCTAAAACTCAAGATAAAACATGGTATCTACCAGAAATATTACTCAAACGACCTATATATAGAAACAAAATTAAACATGCATTGAAAGAATATTTCATACTCAACAAAAGCCCAGAAATTTCTCCAATAACACTTTGGGAAGCTCATAAACCGGTGTTGAGAGGGATATTTCAGAAACAGATTGGTATACTCAAAAGAGAACGTAGAAATCTTGCACGAAAATTAGAAACATAATTTAATTCCCACTTCTTAGCCTTCCAAAACAATCCCAACCCAATTACTAAAAGTGAATTAGAGAAGGCACGCCTGGAATATGATCTTTTTCTAACAGAATCAACTGATAAAATATTACGTCGTTCCAGACATGCCTTCTATATGAAATAAAATAAACCAGGCACATACTTGGCACGTGCACTCAAAACAATAAATAAATCTTTTAAACCAATTAAGCTGAAGATATCTAAAAATATATATACTAGTAATCCCCTTAAAATTGTCCATAAATTATGCTCCCACTTAAAAACACTATACACGGAATCAAATTTGTTTAATTTAAACGAAGCAGATTCTTTTTTCTCAAAAATTAAATTACCTATCCAGGACAGTATATATCTGGAAACCTCGTTCCTCTGTTGAAAAATCTGAAGCAGAAGTGTCGAGTGTGGAGACGCCTGCCCCTCTCGGTTGCCGGGCGCTGTAACCTGATCAAAATGGTCTGGCTACCCCAAATTCTATATGTTCTACAGAACTCCCCTGTTTGGATTCCCAAGCACTGGTTTAAGAAAATCGACAGTGTGTTCAGGGAGCTTATTTGGAAAAGCGAGGTGGCTAGGATCGGTTTGCGGACGTTGCGGCAACCAGAGGTGAAAGGCGGCCTGGCGGTACCAGACCCACGAGACTATTTTTTAGCAGCCCAATTGCAACAGGTGGGAGGTAGCAATAGGCTAGGGGATGAAGGAGTGGGGGGTAGTATTCTGTTGAATGACACTGCTCATGACACAATTGCGGAGGGATTAGAGGCAGACTCATTTTATACTAAATGCCCCACTACCCGGATGATGGTTAAGGTGTGGGTACAAGTTAAAAAAATTTTGGGATATACTGGCTTTGCAGAATTCTCCCCACTTTGGGATAACAACAACCTCAATGAGCTTAAAAAGATGGGACGTTTTGAGGAATGGGACCGTCAGGGTATCCACTACTTGGCACAGATGTACAGGGCTGGAAGGTTAAAATCTTTTCGTGAGCTGGTAGAGGAATACGCAATCTCCAATAGGTCATTTTACAGATACTTGCAAATTAGGCATGCCCTGGAGGCGCAATTCGGGAAGGAAACACCAGTATGGTGTGAAATGGCCTCTTTGAGAAAGCTGATTGACGCAGACTCTACGAGGGGCTTGATCTCTAACATGTATGGATGCCTGAAGGCATCAGCCCAGGAAGGTATGGTGGAAAATAAAAATAGGATTAAATGGGAGAGAGATGTGGGAGCACTGTCTGACGATCAATGGGAGTATGTCTTGTCGCTAGGGCCCAGGGTTACTCTCTCTCCTTCACAGGTGATGTCTCACTTCTATTTATCCTATAGGGCATATTACACACCCCTGAAATTATTCGAGTGGGGTAAGAGACCTGACCCAAAGTGCCAAAGATGTGGAGGGGGGCACGGAGATTTGATTCACATGTTTTGGCGATGTCCCAAATTGCATAGATACTGGAAGGGAGTGGTGGAAAAAATAAACGCAGTGTTTGGGACGTCGCTGAGGTTGGAGGCGAGAGAGTGCCTATTGGGACTGACGGAGGATAAAGCGATTTCAAAGGACATACAGACAGCAAGGGTTAGATGCCTATTCCAGGGAAGAAAGCTCATTGCACAGCGCTGGCAGAGAAAGGAGGCGCCGACGGTGCCAGAATGGGAGAATGCAGTAAGGGAGGTGATCTGTAGGGAAAAGTACATATATAAGAAGAGGGGTAACTATAAGAAATTTGAAAATATATGGAAAATATGGCTAGACCAGGACAAGATCAGAATAGAAGGGGGGGTGGGGCAGGATGGTATGGGGCGGGTCTAGTCCCAAGAAGTATGATAGAGTGAATGGTGGGAGGCTGGATAGGGGGCGGGGTGAGGGAGTAAAACGGGGGGGGGGAAGAAGAAACCATTTCTGAAGCTCAAATGGGTATTTCTGAACTGGTATAATTTGAATTAATGGAAATGTACGGGAAAAGATAAGAAAGGAGAAAGAAGGAAAAAAGAAAAACGATGATAGTAATGCATTCCCGTCTGTGGCGATGTTCCTCGCTCTTTATGCTTTTTTTATCTTTTTGTAATGTAAAATTTTTCAAATAAAAAGATTTAAATAAAAAAAAAAATTAAATTACCTGAATTATCTGATTCACAAAAAGCACAATTAGAGGAACCTATCAAGGCAGAAGATGTAGCAAAAGTCATCAAAGAATTAAAAATTAATAAAAGACCAGGACCTGATGGTTATTCAGCATTATATTATCGTACCTTTTCAGACTCTATTTCCCCCACATTAGCAGAGACATTTAATGCTTTACTTGAAAATAATTCATTTAGACAGGAATCCCTAACGGCGATCATATGCATGATTCCTAAGCCCCATGCAGATGATACATCCTGTACTAACTACCGACCTATCTCGATGCTTAATATAGACATCAAAATTCTTGCAAAAATTTTAGCATCCCGTCTTGGTGAGTTCATTGGCACTCTTATAAATCGTGATCAGGTTGGCTTTATGCCAACTCGCCAAGCAGGCGATAATGTACGACGAGCGGTTCTTTTAGCACAAATTGCCAAAACTCTACGTATTCCCTCCTGCTTTCTTTCACTTGATATTCAAAAAGCCTTTGATTCCATATCTTGGCCATACTTGCATTATATGTTACAAAAATGGGGTTTTGGCCCGAATTTTATAAACTGGATCAAAGCTTTATATAATAAACCTAAAGCATACGTTAAATATGCAGGGTATAAATCTGAGGCCTTTAACATTGAGAGAGGCACTAGACAGGGGTGCCCGCTTTCACCCCTGTTGTTTGTCCTGCTCATAGAACCACTTGCCCAACGGATTAGATCAGAACCAACCATAACTGGAATTGAGATAGGGGGATTTCATCACAAACTCTGTCTATTTGCGGATGACATCCTCTTGTTTCTTTCATCACAGTGAATATCAGACCCCAATTTGATGCCAATACTTGATGACTTTGCTGCCTTTTTGGGTCTTTTCATTAATTCTAAAAAATGTATAGCATTAAACATATCCCTCTCAACCTTGGAATTAAATTCAGCTAAAAAAGGTCTCCCATTTACTTGGGCAGATAAATCTATCCCATATCTAGGAATACATCTCACTGCATCCTATTTGGAACTTTTTTCAGCTAACTACCCTCCAATGGTAAAAAATATAACAAATATGCTGAAATCTTGGAATCACCTCCCTCTATCATGGTTCGGAAAAATTAATACAATAAAAATGACAATCTTACCCAAATTATTATATTTATTCAGAGTTTTACCTATCCCAATTCCTGCCTATTACTTAAGAATTATACAGAGGAAAGCAAACTCATTTATTTTGGGCTCCTCTAGACCTCGTACGAAACAACATACATTATATCTCCCTAAATTGAATGGTGGTCTAGGGTGTCCCAATTTTGCCTCTTACTACAGAGCGGCTCATATAGCAACATTAACTAAATACCATACACAACACGAATCCCCTCTTTGGGTGTCGATTGAAGCAGCTGACTGCGATCCCTTATCAATCACAAATTTGCTCTGGCTTTCACCAAGAGATCGTAGAGGGTTAGGTAACCCAATTACCAAACATTTTGTCTCCATGTGGGACAAATACAAACTTAGAAATCAATTACAATCTTTGCATAACCCTCTATTATCTTTCTATAAAAACCCTGCATGCTACCCTGCATGGGTCTCACCTAGATCTTTTAAAGCGTGGATTACTCATGATGTACTAAACATGCACAAATTTGTAAATTCCTCATCCTTTATTCCCTTCCCAACCCTCTGCGATAACTATGGATTACCTCAATCGGAGTTATTTAGATATCTTCAGATTAAAAATGTCTTTATGCCCCTTTTAACCACAAACTCTCCACTGACTCAATTTTCTGGATTTGAAAAATTTTGTAAAAATGATCCTCATGCTAAAGGCATGATTTAGGTCCTTTATGCTCAATTAGTAAACCAACCTGAAATGGAGAAACCATCGTATGTACAGAAATGGGAGGTCGATTTAGAACGAACACTGGAAACAACAGAATGGAATCAAATTTGGTTAACAACCAAATCAGCCTCCCCAAACATACTAGCAATAGAGGCTAATTATAAAGTCCTAATACGATGGTACCTTGTACCGGTTAGAATAGCGAAATATGTGCATAATTACTCAACAGATTGTTATCGTGGATGCTCTGACCCAGGTACTCACTTTCATATTTGGTGGTCATGCCCCAAAGCACAAATTTTTTGGAAGGCTATCTTTACTATTGCATCTAAAATGTTAGGAATATCCATCACCCCTGATCCTACAATGGCTCTCATTAATTGAAAACCAGAATTTTTAACACACAACCAATTTAAATTACTTATCCAACTATTTACAGCGGCGAAACAAACACTAGCAAGAGCCTGGAGATCTCCTTCATTGATAGTGGAAGAGGTAGTAAATCGAATGAACATCACCATGACTCAAGCTAAAATGGTAGCCCTTGAAAATGACTCGTTTGTCAAATTTGAGAAAATATGGCAACCATGGATTAGCAATTATTTGCCTTCAACTTTTAACAAAGAAGTTTTACTACCATGGTAGCTGATTCAGTGAACCAATGAATTATATAATCTTTAGTGACTGTGACAGACCTCGCCTCGACTCAACCCTACGGACTCTTCTTTCTATTCTTTCTAGTACTTCCTCTTTCTATCTCTCCTTTCTTCTCTACTTACTCTTTTTTTTGTTTTATTTGGAAGCTCATATTAAACATAGAACACAATTCCTCTTATAACCAACACCATTTGTATGTATTATTAATGCCATAATAACTTATAATTCAATATACAATTTACACTGTTTGAATATGTATTTCTGAGCTTCATTCCCTTTATTGTATAACTTGTACTCACTGTAATGTCAAGTACCTCATTGTATATACAATAAAATCTTTTGACAAGGAAAGGGTTAATTTGGGTAAAGCATTGCATGACGTGCAATTGTCAGTTAAAATAAGCCTAATTGCTTTCAGTAATTAGAAAGGAATCCTGCCCCTTGTCAGTGCAAATTAATATCAGCTTGTTCAGTCTCAACTGATGGCCTATAAAAAGGTGTCTCATTACCAAGGTGTCATACAAGAAACATATCATGATGGGTAAAATCAAAGAGCTCCCTGAAGATCTTGACAACCTTAGTGTTGCAAAGCATATTGATGGCATTGGTCAAAGAAGGATTTCTAAACTTCTGAATGTTCCAGTGAGCACTGTTAGGGCCATAATCCGGAAGTGGAAAGAACATCATTTCACCATAAACCGGCCACGACCAGGTGCTCCTCGTAAGATTCTTCTTTTACCCACTGTATATAATGTGGTGATTATATTGTGGGTAATATTATAATGTAAGAATAATTGTGTAACAATGGTCATTGGTTTGTTGTATCTATATCTAACCTCACATGTTATAATGCCTAATGAAGCCCATATACAAACACTGCACTTTTTGCATGTGGTATGTGAATAAAATCAAAATACTCTCTTAAAAAAGAAGCATTGGTTTCATTCACTGT
This sequence comes from Lithobates septentrionalis, assembly GCA_037952835.1. Lineage (NCBI taxonomy): Eukaryota > Metazoa > Chordata > Amphibia > Anura > Ranidae > Lithobates > Lithobates septentrionalis. The sequence goes on from JBBDGP010000504.1 coordinate 2,536,015, forward strand.
CAGTCACTGGCTCTGTCCTCTGACTTTCCAGAGCTCCCTGGAGTATTGGGCTGTGGAGGGGACAGAAGTGGCTGGTTCAGGCTCTCTGAAGCTCACTGAGAGACTGAGCCAGCTGCTGGTTCAGGCACCTGGGTGTATCCTGATCATATAGTCCGGTTCGTTCATAAGCCCAGACTGGCTCTGTGATGTCAGCTGGCTGAAACTGGGTCACGGGAGTACAGAACAAACTCCACTCCTGTGATCCATAGGAAAACTACAGCCAAAAAAGCTTTGGCTATACGTCTCCTTTAAAGTGCAGTTGCGCTTCGGATTTCTTGTTAAGATGGATATGCAGATCATCTACTACCTGGTGAGCTTCTCCAGAAAGGTTTTTGTATTTTACAAACAAAAGGATTATGACTATTGTATTGCTGCCTGCAGTCAGAACAACCCACAGTACCAAAAGTATCACTGAACTCCTGCTGCACCAATATTCTTGACTGCATTCAAAAGTAAGGCTGCAGTCTTCAGGAAAAAAATACCTGTGTTCACATGAGAAAAATATATAGGCTGCCATGGCTGATCTAAAAAATGTTCCCTGCCTTTGGTGATCTTCTGACAGCAAAGCTTTCTGGGGCACTTAACAGCATGCTGGTTTTAGGGCAGTGACCCACAAAGTACTGAAGCCAAAGGCTCAGTGTTACACGCAGACAACTACCATTTTTGTGTTATGCCCCGTACACACGATCGGATTTTCCGATGGAAAATGTGTGATAGGACCTTGTTGTCGGAAATTCCGACCGTGTGTAGGCTCCATCACACATTTTCCATAGGAATTTCTGACACACAAAGTTTGAGAGCAGGCTATAAAATTTTCCGACAACAAAATCCGATCAGTTAAATTCTGATCGTGTGTACACAAATCTGACGCACAAAGTGCCACGCATGCTCAGAATAAATTAAGAGACAAAAGCTATTGGCTACTGCCCCGTTTATAGTCCCGGCATACGTGTTTTACGTCACTGCATTCAGAACGATCGGATTTTCCGACAACTTTGTGTGACCGTGTGTATGCAAGACAAGTTTGAGCCAACATCCGTCGGAAAAAATCCATGGATTTTGTTGTTGGAATGTCTAATTAATGTCCGACCGTGTGTACAGGGCATTAGAGGTCTCTCATCTTATAATTTAAAGTGGTTGTAAACCGCCTGATTTGCTGAAACACAGCAGCAGCGCCATTGGCTCCCTCTGCTGACAATCAAAGTCAGTTAGCCAATCAGGAGAGCGAGGGGCAGGGGCCGAACTGCAGCTCTGTGTCTGAATGCACAGAGCTGCAGCTCGGCTTGGGTGTCCTCATAGCAAGCTGCTTGCTGTGGAGGCACTCAACAGGAGGGAGGGTCCAGGAGCACTGAAGAGGGACCCAAGAAGAGGAGGATCTGGACTGCTCTGTGCAAAACCACTGCACAGAGCATGTAAGTATGTGTTTGTTATTTTTATAGAAAATAAAAGCGAGACTTTACAATCACTTTAAAGTGGGGTACACATTATAGGAAAATCGGGCGAACGATTGTTCGATTTTTCTCGCTGTTTCACAGCAAATCGGAACCGATGAATGAAAATTCTCATACGACAAAGGTTTTTTTTTTTCATAATGCGCAGTTTTTCTTTTCTGATTTTACGAAAGCGCTACACATTAAACAAAAATTGTTCATTCTGTTCCCATAGGAGAAACATGTTGGAGTCTGTCCCTTCGGGAATTTTCGTACAACATTTCGGAATCGGCTGTTGAGAGTTGTGTATATACTATAGGAAAATTGTACGAAAATTCTTTGGACGAAAAGGCTCTCCCGATATTTTCCCGATATATACACTCTGAAGTGTGAAGGTGCAGGAATTGGGCCTGATCTGAGGTGTGAAGGTACAGAAATTGGGCCTGATCTGAGGTGTGAAGGTACAGAAATTGGGCCTGATCTAAGGTGTGAAAGTACAGGAATTGGGGTGGTCTAAGGTGTGAAGGAATTTGGGCTGATCTGAGGTGTGAAGGTGCAGGATTTGGGCCTGATCTGAGGTGTGAAGGTACAGGAATTGGGGTGATTTGAGGTGTGAAGGTGCAGGAATTGGGGCTGATCTGAGGTGTGAAAGTGCAGGAATTGGGACTGATCTGAGGCATGACGGTGAAGAAATTGGGGTAATCTGAGCAACAAGGGTGCAGGATTTGGGGTGATCTGAGGTGTGAAGGTGCAAAAATTGGGGTGATATGAGGTGTGAAGGTACAGGAATTGGGACTGATCTAAGGTGTGATGGTGCAGCAATTGGGCCTAATCTGAAGTGTGAGGGTACAGGGTTTTGGGCTGATCTGAGGTGTAGAGTCAGGAATTGGGCCTGATCTGAGGTGTGAAGGTACAGAAATTGGGCCTGATCTGAGGTGTGAAGGTGCAAGATTTGGGGCTGATCTAGGGTGTGAAGAGACAGGAAATGGGGCTGGTCTGAAGTGTGAAGGTACAGGGATTGGGGCTGAAATGAGGTGCGAAGGTGCAGTAATTTGGGCTGATCTGAGATGTGAAGGGGCAGTAATTGGGACTGATCTGAGGTGTAAAGGTGCAGGAATTTGGGCTGATCTGAGGTGTGAAGGTGCAGGAATTGGGGCTGATCTGAGATGTGAAGGGGCAGTAATTGGGACTGATCTGACGTGTAAAGGTGCAGGAATTTGGACTGATCTGAGGTGTGAAGGTGCAAGAATTGGGCCTTGATCTGAGGTGTGAAGGTGCAAGAATTGAGCCTTGATCTGAGGTGTGAAGGTGCAGGAATTGGGCCTTGATCTGAGGTGTGAAGGTGCAGGAATTGGGGCTGATCTGAGGTGTGAAAGTGCAGGAATTTGTCCCTGATCTGAGTTGTGAAGGTGCAGGAATTGGGCCTGATCTGCGTTTTGAAGGTACAGGAACTGGGCCTGATCTAAGGTGTAAAGGAATTGAGGTAATCTGAGGTTTAAAGGTGCAAGAAATGGGCCTGATCTGGGGTGTGAGGGTGTAGGAATTGGGCCTGATCTGAGGTATGAAGGTACAGGAATTGGGCCTGATCTGAGGTGTGAAGGTGCAGGAATTGGGGCTGATCTGAGGTGTGAAGGTGCAGCAATTGGGGTGATCTGAGGTGTGAAAGTGCAGGAATTGGGGCTGATCTGAGGTGTGAAGGTACAGGAATTGGGCCTGATCTGAGGTGTGAAGGTACAGGAACTGGGCCTGATCTGAGGTGTGAAGGTGCAGGAATTTGGGCTGATCTGAGGTGTGAAGGTGCAGGAATTGGGGCTGATCTGAGGTGTGAAGGTGCAGCAATTGGGGTGATCTGAGGTGTGAAAGTGCAGGAATTGGGGCTGATCTGAGGTGTGAAGGTACAGGAATTGGGCCTGATCTGAGGTGTGAAGGTGCAGGAACTGGGCCTGATCTGAGGTGTGAAGGTGCAGGAATTTGGGCTGATCTGAGGTGTGAAGGTGCAGGAATTGGGGCTGATCTGAGGTGTGAAGGTGCAGGAATTGGGGCTGATCTGAGGTGTGAAGGTGCAGCAATTGGGGTGATCTGAGGTGTGAAAGTGCAGGAATTGGGGCTGATCTGAGGTGTGAAGGTACAGGAATTGGGCCTGATCTGAGGTGTGAAGGTACAGGAACTGGGCCTGATCTGAGGTGTGAAGGTGCAGGAATTTGGGCTGATCTGAGGTGTGAAGGTGCAGCAATTGGGGTGATCTGAGGTGTGAAGGTGCAGGAATTGGGCCTGATTTGGGATGTGATTGGCACATTCATTTCAACCTTACAATACTTACCTTACAGCACACCTCTATTGGAACAAGAGTAAGTTATCATTGATCCTTAGAACCTCAATGTTCATTTCGTACTATTATTTAAGCAGTTCTTCCTTATCGTGATTGAGAATGTAAAGTTGACTTTTTTGTTTATATACCCGGCACTCCCTGCTCAAAAAGTTGCCTACCCCCCTTTTGCATTCAGTTGTGGGAGATTTCAAATAATCTTTGAGACAAAAACTGTGATTTTAACATGTGTATGAAAAATGAAAGAATGGTTCTGGCAGCAAAAAGGTTAAGGTGTAACCTGACCACCTAAGTGGGAAAACCAAATACAGTTATGATGTTCAAAGACTACAAGTAAAGGGGAAAGAAAAATACAATGGTTAACCACTTGAGCCCCGGACCATTATGCTGCCTAAGGACCAGAGGTCTTTTTCCAATTTGGCACTGCGTCGCTTTAACTGCTAATTGCGCGGTCATGCAATGCTGTACCCAAACGAAATTTGCGTCCTTTTCTTCCCACAAATAGAGCTTTCTTTTGATGGTATTTGATCACCTCTGCGGTTTTAATTTTTGCGCTATAAATGGAAAAAGACCGAAAATTTTGAAAAAAAATGATATTTTCTACTTTTTGTTATAAAAAAAATCCAATAAACTCAATTTTAGTCATACATTTAGGCCAAAATGTATTCGGCCACATGTCTTTGGTAAAAAAAATGTCAATAAGCGTATATTTATTGGTTTGCGCAAAAGTTATAGCGTCTACAAACTAGGGTACATTTTCTGTAATTTACACAGCTTTTAGTTTATGACTGCCTATGTCATTTCTTGAGGTGCTAAAATGGCAGGGCAGTACAAAACCCCCCAAATGACCCCATTTTGGAAAGTAGACACCCCAAGGAAATTGCTGAGAGGCATGTTGAACCCATTGAATATTTTTTTTTTTTGTCCCAAGTGATTGAATAATGACAAAAAAAAAAAAATATTTACAAAAAGTTGTCACTAAATGATATATTGCTCACACAGGCCATGGGCCTATGTGGAATTGCACCCCAAAATACATTCTGCTGCTTCTCCTGAATATGGGGATACCACATGTGTGGGACTTTTTGGGAGCCTAGCCGCGTACGGGGCCCCGAAATCCAATCACCGCCTTCAGGATTTCTAAGGGTGTAAATTTATGATTTCACTCTTTACTGCCTATCACAGTTTCGGAGGCCATGGAATGCCCAGGTGGCACAAAACCCCCCCAAATGACCCCATTTTGGAAAGTAGACACCCCAAGCTATTTCCAGAGAGGCATATTTAGTCCATGGAATATTTTATATTTTGACACAAGTTGCGGGAAAGTGACACATTTTTATTTTTTTATTTTTTTTTTGCACAAAGTTGTCACTAAATGATATATTGCTTACACAGGCCATGGGCATATGTGGAATTGCACCCCAAAATACATTTAGCTACTTCTCCTGAGTACGGGGATACCACATGTGTGGGACTTTTTGGGAGCCTAGCCGTGCACGGGACCCCGAAAACCAATCACCGCCTTCAGGATTTCTAAGGGTGAAAATTTTTGATTTCACTCTTCACTGCCTATCACAGTTTCGGAGGCCATGGAATGCCCAGGTGGCACAAAACCCCCCCAAATGACCCCATTTTGGAAAGTAGACACCCCAAGCTATTTGCTGAGAGGCATGGTGAGTATTTTGCAGCTCTCATTTGTTTTTGAAAATGAAGAAAGACAAGAAAAAACTTTTTTTTTTTTCTTTTTTCAATTTTCAAAACTTTGTGACAAAAAGTGAGGTCTGCAAAATACTCACTATACCTCTCAGCAAATAGCTTGGGGTGTATACTTTCCAAAATGGGGTCATTTGGGGGGGTTTTGTGCCACCTGGGCATTCCATGGTCTCCGAAACTGTGATAAGCAGTCAAGAGAGAAATCAAAAATTCACGCCCTTAGAAAGCCTGAAGGCGGTGCCTGGTTTTCGGGGTTCCGTACGCGGCTAGGCTCCCAAAAAGTCTCACACATGTGGTATCCCCGTACTCAGGAGAAGCAGCAGAATGTATTTTGGGGTGTAATTTCACATATTCCCATGGCATGTTTGAGCAATATATCATTTAGTGACAATTTTGTGCAAAAAAAAAAAAATTTGTCTCTTTCCCGCAACTTGTGTCGCAATATAAAATATTCCATGGACTCGACATGCCTCTCAGCAAATAGCTTGGGGTGTCTACTTTCCAAAATGGGGTCATTTGGGGGGGTTTTGAACTGTCCTGGCATTTTATGCACAACATTTAGAAGCTTATGTCACACATCACCCACTCTTCTAACCACTTGAAGACAAAGCCCTTTCTGACACTTATTGTTTACATGAAAAAGTTTTTTTTTTTTTGCAAGAAAATTACTTTGAACCCCCAAACATTATATATTTTTTTAAAGCAAATGCCCTACAGATTAAAATGGTGGGTGTTTCATTTTTTTTTTTCACACAGTATTTGCGCAGCGATTTTTCAAACGCATTTTTTGGGGAAAAAACACACTTTTTTAAATTTTAATGCACTAAAACACACTATATTGCCCAAATGTTTGATGAAATAAAAAAGATGATCTTAGGCCGAGTACATGGATACCAAACATGACATGCTTTACAATTGCGCACAAACGTGCAGTGGCAACAAAATAAATACATTTTTAAAAGCCTTTAAAAGCCTTTACAGGTTACCACTTTAGATTTACAGAGGAGGTCTACTGCAAAAATTACTGCCCTCGATCTAACCTTCGCGGTGATACCTCACATGCATGGTGCAATTGCTGTTTACGTTTGACGACAGACCGCCGCTTGCGTTCGCCTTAGTGCGAGAGCAGGGGGCGACAGGGGTGCTTTTTTTTTTTTTTTTTTTTCCTTTATTATTTTTTTGCTTTTTTATCTTATTTTTAAACTGTTCCTTTCATTTTTATTTTTTTTTTAATCATTTTTATTGTTATCTCGGGGAATGTAAATATCCCCTATGATAGCAATAGGTAGTGACAGGTACTCTTTTTTGAAAAAATTGGGATCTATTAGACACTAGATCTCTCCTCTGCCCTCAAAGCATCTGACCACACCAAGATCGGTGTGATAAAATGCTTCCCCAATTTCCCAATGGCACTATTTACATCCGGCGAAATCTAAGTCATAAAATGCTCGTAGCTTCCGGTTTCTTAGGCCATAGAGATGTTTGGAGCCACTCTGGTCTCTGATCAGCTCTATGGTCAGCTGGCTGAATCACCGGCTGCATTTTCAGGTTCCCTGTTGAGACAGGAGAGCCAGAGAAAAACACGGAAGACGGTGGGGGGGGGGGGGGCATTCCCTCCCACGGCTTGTAAAAGCAGTCTAGAGGCTAATTAGCCGCTAGGATTGCTTTTACATGAAAGCCGACCGCTGGCTGAAAAGAATGATACCAAGATGATACCTAAACCTGCAGGCATCATTCTGGTATAACCACTCAAAGTTGTGAATGGCGTACCTGAAGACAAAAAAATGGTTAACAATAAAGCACAGTAAACGGTAAAGTACAAAAAATTGCATACCTGAAAAGCAAACATGATAAAACATAATAACAATAAAACATTGCAGAATAGAATACAGTAAAAAAGAGCAGAACAATAGAGAGAATAGAGAGAGAGAGAACAATAAAACGACAACTATTTTTTTTTATTTTATATATATATATATATTTTTTTTTTTACACTTTTTTTGTAACTAACTTTTATAACTGTAACCGGTTCCAGGTTCGGGTCTCTCAAAATGCGATGGCATCTTGGGAGACCCTGTGAAAGTGTGCCTAGTCTGTGCAATGCTGTATCCTACGCTAATACTCAACTAGTGCATAGTAGCGTTCAAAACATTCACCAATGCAAAGACCAGGATTGTCAGGACAGGAGGGACAATAATAGCGGGTGTCACGCCTATATCCGCGCTTGCTGCAGACACAATATCTTTTTTGGGGGGGTTCGTTGGGTAGGGGTACTCGGGAGGACATAAATAAAATGCCTCTCATGCAGCCGACTGCATTTGGTTGGGGATGTGAATGGGGGAAGTACGGGCGCTGCAGAAGCGGTGGGTTCCCAATTAGGATTGGCGAATGCAGCAGGAAGGGCATTATGGGCACGACGGGCCTGTGTTTGTCTTTTTGGTGGCAGCGGGACACTACTTGTGCTTGCCACCTCACCAGCTTGAACTGCACTTATGGGACTCGCCACGTCACCAAGTGTTACTGCAGTGCTGGTTTGACTACGACCAGGGTGTACTAGGCCGCTGGCGCTTGCCAGTTCACCAAAACGCTACCAAAAAATCTGTTGGCGATCGCAGGGATACTGCACTTGGGTGGGCTGGGCCGGGCGGAGGGGCAAAACGCAGGTGCTAGCAGGTATCTGGGCTGATCCCACTAACACTGCGTTTGTGAGAACCCTAAACTGCTGGGGATGCTAGTATAGATCTGATCGGATCAGATATTGATCCGTTCAGATACTATACCACTAAGGGAGGTGTACGGTGCGTGCGTGGGTGTTAGCGCTACTGGCCCTAACCTGATGCTGCCTGGAGCTGGTGCTTGCCAGTTCACCAAAACGCTACCAAGAAAACTGTTAGCGATCGCAGGGATCAGGCGTGACCCTGCGAACGCTGCAGTTATGCGTTTTGTAAGTGTCAGTGATCGATCGATACTGCACTTGGGTGGGCTGGGCTGGGCGGAGGGGCAAAACGCAGGTGCTAGCAGGTATCTGGGCTGATTCCGTTAACACTGCGTTTTTGGGAACCCTAAACTGCTGGGGACACTAGTATAGATCTGATCGGATCAGATTTTGATCCGTTCAGATACTATACCACTAAGGGAGGCGTATTCTGCGTGCGTGGGTGTTAGCGGTACTGGCGCTAACCTGACGCTGCCTGGGGCTGGTGCTTGCCAGTTCACCAAAATACTACCAAAAAAACTGTTAGCGATCGCAGGGATCAGGCCTGACTCTGCGAACGCTGCAGTTATGCGTTTAGTGTTTTGTAAGTGATAGTGATCGATCAATACTGCACTTGGGTGGGCTGGGCGGAGGGGCAAAACGCAGGTGCTAGCAGGTATCTGGGCTGATTCCGCTAACACTGCGTTTTTGGGAACCCTAAACTGCTGGGGACGCTAGTATAGATCTGATCGGATCAGATATTGATCCGATCAGATACTATACCACTAAGGGAGGCGTATGCTGCGTGCGTGGGTGTTAGCGGTACTGGCGCTAATCTGACGCTGCCTGGGGCGACGCATATCACCGCCGGGCGATCAGGGGGCTAAACCTTTATTCGGTAATAAACGGCGGGTGCCCTGACACTATAAAAAATAAACGAACTAACCAGCGTCACCCGTAACACTTATACGGTGATCAGTGGTGAAAGGGTTAACTAGGGGGCAATCAAGGGGTTAAAACATTTATTAGGTAGTATATGGGGGTCCCTGTCGCTATAAAACGCTGACGGCGAACCTAAATATTTACCTCCCTAACTAGCGTCACCAGCGACACTAATACAGCGATCAGAAAAATGATCGCTTAGTGACACTGGTGACAGGGGGTGATCAAGGGGTTAAAACTTTATTAGGGGGGGTTAGGGGGGTACCCTAGACCTAAAGGGGGGTAACAGTAACTGTCCCAACACTGTAACTGTCACAAACTGACACTATGCAGTAATCAGAAAAAAACAAAACAAAAAAAAAAAACTGCTGGTGTCAGTTTGTGACAGGGGGGGGGTGATTGGGGGGGGGGATCGGGGGGCGATCGGGGGGGGATCGGGGTGTTTAGTGTGCCTGGCATGTTCTACTGTGATGTGCGTGTGTTGTGCACTCACTCACATGTCTTCTCTCCTCGGGCCGGAACGGAAATTACCGAGCCGAGGAGAGATGACATCATTTCCTTTGCTGCTGTTTAGCATACAGCAGCAAAGGAATGATTCGATTGGCCGGCGGCGATCGCGAGGGGGGGGCCACGAACGGATGGTCTCCCCCTCACCTCTGATCGCTGCTGGACAAAAGACGACCGCCTCGGGCACCGGGGGGGGTCCGATCGGACCCCCCACCCGCGGAAGGCAAATCACGTACCATGTACGTGATTTTGCCTGTCCGTGCCGCTTTTCTGACGTACATCGGCGTGAGGCGGTCGTCAAGTGGTTAATAACTAAAGGACCTTTTTTTTTTTTTTTTTTTTTTAACAATAAGCTTTACGTGAAGATAGAATAATAGTAGGAAATAAATAAAGACGAAAGACTGATACAGAACAGAAGTCTATAGGAATAGCAAATGATGATGTGTGACTTTTAGGCCTCATGCACACTGGACGTTTTTTGACATTTTTACAGCAGCTGTTTTTGGCTGTAGACGTTTTTTTTCTACAGTCATTAAACTCCTATGTGTCCATGCATACATAGGCTGGTATTAGCAGTTTTGGGCAGTGGCGTTTTTGAGCAGTAAAAAAACAAAAACAAAAGTAGTGGGTTCTGAGAAACGGTTTTCAGCTGTAAAAACAATCTAACACTGATACACGTCAATAAACGCTCAAAAACGTCGCTCACTAGCGTTTTTTAACATTTTTGACCCATTAAAAAAAAAAAAAAATTTTCTTAAAAAAAAAAAAAAACGCTAAAATGCTAACGCGGAAAGATGCTAAAAATTGCTAATAAACGCTATTGCAAAAACTTTGAAAAAAGTTGAAAAACTCACTGCAAAGCTACTGACGTTTTTATAACGTTATTTTAACGTCCAGTGTGCATGAGGCCTAAATGGTGTATAAATCAAACTACCGTATATACTCGAGTATAAGTCGAATTTTTCAGCACATTTTTTTGTGCTGAAAGTGCCCCCCTCGACTTATACTCGAGTCAAGCACTTTTCTGCAGCAAAAAATTTCATTTTCCGAACCGACTTTGGGGCCGCGTATCTCAGGGCCACTTGGTGCTAGAAACCCCAAATTTGGTATGCAAACCCACTGGACCTAGTACCACAACATATCCAAAGATGAAGTTCCTAGCACTAAGTGGCCCCGAGATACGGGGCCCCAAAATCGGTTCGGAAAATGTCATTCTCTGCTGCAGAAGTGCTTGACATTTTCTGAACCGATTTTGGGGCCCCATATCTCAGGGCCACTCGGTGTGCAAACCCAGTGGACCTGGTACCATAACATATCCAAAGCTTGGGTTCCTAGCACCAAGTGGCCCTGAGATACGGGGCCCCAAAACTGGTTCAGAAAATGTCATTCTCTGCTGCAGAAAAGTGCTTGACATTTTCTGAACTGATTTTTGGGGCCCTGTATCTCGTGGCCACTTGGTGGTAGAAACCCCAGCTTTGGAAATTTTATGGTGCTAGTTCCACTGGGTTTGCACACCAAATTTGGGGTTCTTAGCACTAAGTGGCCCCGAGATAAGGGGCCCCAAATTCGGTCAACTGTGTCTATCTGCAGCAATGTCATTTCGGGACCCTTTGGGTTCAGAGACCCCAAATTTTGGCTGCAGCTAGGGGGCATCTAGGAACCCTTAACTACCGAGTTTGAAGTTTGGGGGACCTATGGCTGCAAATGGGCACAGTGAGGCATGCAAATGGGCACAGTGATGCTGCAAATGGGCATTGTTGACCCTCTTTTCCACTTACAGTAGCTGTGCATTTCTCACCCTCGTCTTATACTCGGGTCAATAAGTTTTTCCCATTTTTTTGTGGTAAATTAGGGCCTCGACTTATACTCGGAACGACTTATACTCGAGTATATACGGTACATAGCTAGGGAGAGAAATACACATAAAAGCAAAAATGCAGAAAGATCATTTTATGGTTTAACAAGTGAAACTTTATAACCCTTCCTATTGTATTTATGCTTTTAGCTGTGTATGCTCAGAAAGTGAACACTTACAACCATACAGGCTTATAGTGAAAACAGAAGGATTAATAGTCATGAACTAAAGCCAAGAAAGAATAGAAACTAACACTCTTATTTATAACATGCTATTTAATACAAGCTCCAGTGTCACCCCTTTTAGGTGTGTATCCAATAACCCTTTCATAGCCAGTCATGAGTTTCGGGTTCATCAATACTACAGGTTTGAGGTGGACCAGCACCAGCAAGTTTATGTGGGAATTTGAGCTATGAAAAAAATTATTTCCTGAATGGTCAAGCGCAGGGGTGTCCATTTGTGGCCCAAATCGTCTATGAATGTGGCCCAGCACAAAATCATAAAATACTTTTTAAATTTTGATTTTTTTGGGGGGTATTTTTTGTAAAAAAGCATTCACACCTAACAAACACATGCGGCCAAAGAAGAATTTGACAGTGTCTCTTTACTGGACTTTTATAAGTTTTATCTTCCCAAAGAAAAATATCCCACTCTTCACAATCACGCCTTATTCATGTCATCTGTTTTCAGCAGCCCCTCAATTTGTGAACAATTATTTTCATTAATGAAGCACAAGAAGGGCAAAATTAGAACCAAAATATCTGGTGAGCACCTTGAGAATTTATTGAGAATTGCTATTACATGCATCAAACTGGACATTTATGCATTAGTTTATCAAAAACAGTGTTAAATATCACACTAGTTTTATGTTGCCCTCTTTTTCTTTTATAATAAAAAAATCTTACATAAAAAAGTTTTATTACTCAGATAGATACATTATCTGGAGTAAGGGAAAAAAGTATTTGATCCCCTGCTGATTTTGTATGTTTGCCCACTGAAAAAGAAACAATCAGCCTATAATTTTAATGATAGGTTTATTTTAGCAGTGACAGACCGAGGAAAAACAAAAAAATCCAGAAAAACGCATTTCAAAAACGTAAATTGATTCGCATTTTAATGAGTGAAATAAGTATTTGACCCCTTCACAAAGCATGACTTACTACTTGGTGGCAAAAACCCTTGATGGCAATAACAGAGGTCAGAAGTTTCTTGTAGTTGGCCACCATGTTTGCATACACCTCAGGAGGGATTTTGTCCCACTACTCTTTGCAGATCTTCTCCAAGTCATTAAGGTTTTGAGGCTGACGTTTGGTACCTCGAACCTTCAACTCCCTCTACATAATTTCTATGGGATTAAGGTCTGGAGACTGGCTAGGCCACTCCAGGACTTTAATGTGCTTCTTCTTGAGCCACTCCTTTGTTGCCTTGGCTGTGTGTTTTGGGTCATTGTCATGTTGGAATACCCAACCATGACCCATTTTAAATGCCCTGGCTGAGGGAAGGAGGTTATCACCCAAGATTTGGCGGTACATAGCGCCATCCATCGTCCCTTTGATGTGGTAAAATTGTCCTGTCCAAAAAAACACATCCATCGCTCACTGTTAAAATAAACCAACCTTTTGTCATTGGGAAAACGTACAAAATCAGCAGGGGATCAAATAATTGTTCCCCTCACTGTATATCAGTGATCATTAACTTGTGATCTGCACAACTTTTTCTGCTCATCAGCTATCCTTATTGTTAGTAAATTTTATGTGTGGCCCAAGACAATTCCTCTTCTTCCAATGGAAGGTTTCGACACCCCTAGCCTAGAGTTTTGGATGGGTTACACCAGGGCTCTGTCCTAAGACCAATTCTGTTTAACTTGTTCATAAATGATATAGAGGTTGGAATAAATAGTTACATTTCAGTGTTTGCTGATGATATAAAGCTAAGCAGGGCAATACTTTTACAACAGAATATAGCAACTTTACAAGAAGACCTAGTTAAAATAGATAGGTGTGCAGAGATGGCAGATGAAGTTTACTATAGCAATATGTAATGTAATATACTTGGGAGCTAAAAAAAACCAAAAAACAATATTGCAAGCTACTCACTGAGGAGGGGGGTTCCTCTGGGGAAATTAAGGAAGGAAAAGGATCTAGGGGTCCTGGTAGATCACAGGCTCAGCAAAAGCATGCAATGCCAAGCTGCAGCAAGCAAGGACAGGTGACTATTTGCATGCAAATTTATAATTCTGTCAAAACTCTGGTTCAGCCACATCTTGAGTATGCCGTCCAGTTCTGGTCACCAATCCTCAGGAAAGATGTGCTAGAACTGGAGAAAGGGCAATCAAACTACCATATATACTCAAGTATAAGCCAACTTTTTCAGCACATTTTTTATGCTTATACTCAAGTGAGGGTCTCCCGCTGTGTCATGCAGTCTTAACTGTTCGGCAGCCGTCCACTGTAACAAAGCCCTGCCTCCTCCTCGTCCATGATAGACGGAACATTGAACACTGATACAATGCTGGGAAACTGAATCAGTGTTCTGTCTATCATGGACAAGGAGGAGGCGGGGCTTTGTTACAGGGGACGGCCGCCAGAACTAAGACTGCAGTGATGCATGACACCGCGGGAGACTGTTTGTAATCAAAGGTACAGGTGGGCACAGTGAGGCTGCAGATGGGCACAGTGAGGCTGCAAATGGGCACAGTGAGGCTGCAGGTGGTCACAGTGAGGCTGCAGATTGGCACAGTGAGGCTGCAGATGGGCACTGATGAAACAGATGGGCACACTGAGGCTGCAGATGGGCACAGTGAGGCTGCAAATGGGCACAGTGAGGCTCCAAATGGGCACAGTGAGGATGCAGGTGGGCACAGTGAGGCTGCAGATGGGCACAGTGAGGCTGCAAATGGGCACAGTGAGGCTCCAAATGGGCACAGTGAGGATGCAGGTGGGCACAGTGAGGCTGCAGATTGGCACAGTGAGGCTGCAGATGGGCACTGATGAAACAGATGGGCACACTGAGGCTGCAGATGGGCACAGTGAGGCTGCAAATGGGCACAGTGAGGCTCCAAATGGGCACAGTGAGGATGCAGGTGGGCACAGTGAGGCTGCAGGTGGTCACAGTGAGGCTGCAGATTGGCACAGTGAGGCTGCAGATGGGCACTGATGAAACAGATGGGCACACTGAGGCTGCAGATGGGCACAGTGAGGCTGCAAATGGGCACAGTGAGGCTCCAAATGGGCACAGTGAGGATGCAGGTGGGCACAGTGAGGCTGCAGATGGGCACGGTGAGGCTGAAGATGGGCACAGTGAGGCTGCAGATGGGCATTGTTTATCAGTAGCTGCAGCATTTCCCACCCTAGGCTTATACACGAGTCAATACATTTTCCCAGTTTTTTGTGGTAAAATTAGGTGCCTTGGCTTATATTCGGGTCGGCTTATACTCAAGTATATATGTGTAGCGCCCCATCTCCTGTTGACCAGGTGCTCGCATGTAAATTTAGTTTTTGGCTGAGCTGTAACCAGCTCAGATTGAATGCATATAGTTTACTGGATCTGTTCTGGAATTTACTTGGTTGTGCAATTCACACTGTTGCCAGGAGGTGTCACTGGTACCGCAGGACAGTGTGCGAATAACAACTTAGTGAAACTGTAATAAATATTCTTTTTCCAGAAACATCCCAGAAGGAGGTTCCTGCCGCTGTGCGTTCTGGGAGAGAGTATTTATGGGACAGATGCCATGTGCTTTGGAGAGTCCTGACCTCGTGGCCCTCCAGGCCTGGAGGCTAGGTCACTGCAGCTGTGCAAATAGGCCCAGAAGCCTGTCTGGGGCCTACTACTTCTAAGGTGGTCCTTAGGCTGTCTTGTCTGTTTGGAAGAAGCCGAGCCAAGCTGAGGAAATCCAGGGGAGGACCCTTGCTGGAGAGAGCCAGGATGAAGGCTGGTCTCTCAGAAGGGCCTGGTAACTTACTTGGAGGACGCACCTACATCAAATTTACCCTCACAGTATTGCTGGATGGCTTAAAGGTTCTGGTACTGTGTATAATCTGTTCTACATTTAAACTACCCTTACAGTACTGCCGGGTAGACTTAAAGGTTCTAGTACTGTGAAGAAGCTGCTCTACAATTCAATCAAGGTAACTAACTGTCTGGCTGTTAAGTTTGTGAGAGAGACTTATCCAGGCGTATACTGATTGCTTATGCCCTGTACACACAATAGGATTTTCCGATGGAAAATGTGTGATAGGACCTTGTTGTCGGAAATTCCGACCGCGTGTAGGCTCCATCACACATTTTCCATAGGAATTTCTCGACACACAGATTGAGAGCTTGCTATAAAATTTTCCGACAACAAAATCCTTTGTCGGAAATTCCGATCGTGTGTACACAAATCCGACGCACAAAGTGCCACGCATGCTTAGAATAAATTAAGAAACAAAAGCTCTTGGCTACTGCTCCGTTTATAGTCCCGACGTACTTGTTTTACGTCACCGCGTTCAGAACGATCGGATTTTCCGACAACTTTGTGTGACTGTGTGTATGCAAGACAAGTTTGAGCCAACATCCGTCGGAAAAAATCCATGGATGCTTTTGTTGTCGGAATGTCCGCTCAATGTCCGACCGTGTGTACAGGGCATAAGTCTGTGAGAGAGGCTTGTCCAGACATCTTGCAGGTTGCTAGATCTGTGGCAGAGATCTACCCAGCTATACAAGATTTACAGAGAGAAAGCTGTGTTTTGTCCTTTATTCTGAAGCGTCTGTAAGTGATCTGATACAAGAGAAAAAAAGGTATCTGCAACTCCCCTTCAACCTCTTTACTGCTACTTCTTTCAATTTCTTCTTTCATTAAAGCATTGAAGAAAAAAGGAACTAAGTGACCGGTGCATACATTGGCGGGGCGCAAGGCCCAATATAGACTCTAATGCCCTGTACACACGGTCGGACTTTCCAACGGAATATGTGCGATCGGAGCTTGTTGTCGGAAATTCTGACCGCGTGTGGGCTCCATCGGACTTTTTCATCGGAATTTCGGACACACAAAGTTTGAGAGCATGCTATAAAATTTTCCGACAACAAAATCCGATCCTTTAAATTCCGATCGTGTGTAGACAAATCCCACGGACAAAGTGCCGCGCATGCTCAGAATAAATTAAGAGACGAAAGCTATTGGCTGTTGCCCCATTTATAGTCCCAACATACGTGTTTTACGTCACCGTGTTCAGAATGATCGGATTTTCTGACAACTTTGTGCGACCGTGTGTATGCAAGACAAGTTTGAGCCAACATCCATTGGAAAAAAACGATGGATTTTGTTGTCGGAATGTCCAATCAATGTCTGATCGTGTGTACAGGGCATAAGTCTCTGATATGGTGAACTATGCGTAAGGGGTGACGGCAAAGACCCAAATTTAAACCAGCAGCTCCTTCGGGGGTCAGAGCTACATACGGTAATAAGGGGACTGGAGGACCTCTATCTGGAGAAGAGATGCTTTGGTGGTGTCAGTGGGGAGTGTAGATAAATTCAGAAGACTTTTATAATTGTTTTGTAGTGAGCTCAACATACAGGAACATGGAAAGTGGTAGTGACATAAAAACGCAATTGAGTTAAACTGGATAGGCTGGTGTCTTTAGTCAACTTCACCAACTATGTAACTCTATTGACAATGTGTTTTATCTGTGATAAGAAAAGCAAAGGGAATGCTACTGGCAACTGGCATACGTAGAGAAGTGGGGCTTGTAGGTACTGCGGGTCTGATAAAGAGAATGTGAATCCTTACTAAATGTCATGTAGGTAACAAAACGCTGAGTATCTTTGAGAATTTGTGGATAGAAAGAGAAGGGGTTTTTACAATTTTTGGAAAATGAAGAAAGTAAATAACATTTTGTTTCACAAAGTTGTCATTTTAATAAGTTATTTCCCACTCACGACTTACAACTTCTCACCAAATCCAATTCTTCCACTGCTCTTAAAAATGGGGATACCACATGTGTGAGACTTTTTCACTGCCTAGATGAAGGAGCACCTCTAGTTTTTTTTCAGGGGCATAAGTAATGCATCTGATTTCCTTCCTGCCTAAAATCATATAATTTCCTGAGGCCCTGAAGTGGAGAGACGAGCCTACATCCTACAGTAGACCCTCCAACATCTTTAATGAGATGTTGGAGGGTCTACTCACGCGGCGTTGCTAGGTCTACAAAAGATCTGGGGCTAGAGCCTATAGCAGCGTAGTAAAGAAAGTCATACGCTTGGGTGGGCATACACATGTATATACAGCAATATAGCTGTGGTTGTGTGTATGTATCCCCAGAGAGCCCCCCACTTACATCAGGGTCCCCAGAGAACCCCCCCTTACATCAGGGTCCCCAGAGAACCCCCCTTACATCAGGGTCCATTGAGAGCCTCCCCCTTGCATCAGGGTCCCCAGAGAGCCCCCCACTTACATCAGGGTTCCCAGAGAGCCCCCTTACATTAGGGTCCCCATAGAGCCTCCCCCTTAAACCAGGGTCCCCAGAGAGCCTCCCCCTTAAATCAGGGTACCCAGAGAGCCTCCCCCTTAAAATCAGGGTCCCCAGAGAGCCTTCCCCTTAAAATTAGGGTACCCAGAGAGCCTCCCCCTTGCATCAAGGTCCCCAGAGAGCCTCCCCCTTACATCAGGGTCCCCAGAGAGCCCCCCACTTAAATCAGGGTCCCCAGAGAGCCTCCCCTCCCCTTGGGGACCCCTGCAGAGACTCGGGGCTATGGGCTCCAGATTCAGGGCTATAGCCCCAAAAGCCACCCCCTAGCAACGCCACTGACTCACGGTAAGTCTATGACTCACGGTAAATCTTATTTCTCACTCACGGCATAGACTTACAATTGCTCACCAAATCCAATTCTTCCACTTCTTTTGAAAATGGGGATACCACATGTGTGAGACTTTTTCACTGCCTAGATGCGTAGAAGGAGAACCTCTAGTTTTTTTTAAGGGGCATAAGTAATGCATCTGATATACTTCCTGCCTAAAATCATATAATTTCCTGAGGCCCTGAAGTGGAGAGACAAGACTACATCCTACAGTAGACCCTCCAACATCTTTAATGAGAGGAATAGTGAGTCTTTTAAAGATTCTTTTTGCCACAAGTTTTTGGAAAATGAAAAAAGAAAATGAAAATATGCTTTTTTACACACAACTGTCAATTTATAAGACATTTCTCACACACAGCATGGGCATACTTGGAATTACACCCCAAAATACTCTCTGCTATTCCTCTAAAGAATGGGTATACCACATATGTGAGACTTATTTGCAGCCTAGCCATATAGAGAGGCCCAAAATCCAAAAAGCACCTTCAGGCTTTCAAGGGGCATACATTTGGCATCACATTTCCTGGCAACCTATCACATGTATGAAGACTTTGAAGTGCCGGGACAGTAGTTACACCCACAAAATGACCACATTTTGGAAAACAGACACCCCAATGTATTTTTATGGAATGGCGAGTCTTTTGAAGATCTCATTTTTTTTGCTACACGTTTTTGGAAAATTTATTGGAAAGAAAAAGCAGAGTTACACCCCAAAACACATTCTGCTACTCTTCCAGAGTTAGAGGATACCACATACTATATGCAAGACTTTTTGCAGCCTAGCTGTATACAGTAGAGGGACACAAGATCAAGAGAGCTCATTCAGGCTTGCAAGGGACATAAATCACACCTATAATTTCCTGACTACCTAGGTATTACAAAAATCAAGCAAAAATATATAAAAAGCAGTATAGTGTAATGTTTGCCTCTGTTTGAGTGGTCAGGGAATATAACTTAGTGTAGCTTCACTAATAGCTATAAACCAAGCAAGCCTAGCCCACTTGAACATTTTTGTGCACAAAAATGCTAAGTTTAATTATTGTTATACATGATTTATATAGTGCCAACAGTTTACGCAGAGCTTTACAATGTAGAGGGTGGACAGCACAATTACAGTACAGTTCAATACAGAAGGGACAGGAGGGCCCTGCTCGTAGAGCTTACATTCTAAAGGGAGGGGGTGGTGGTACAAAAGGTAATAGATGCAGGGAATGATTTGATGGGCAGTGGCTCGGGGACAGTTGTTAGGTGGGTGTGGGATAGGTTTCCCTGAATAAGTGAGTTTTCAGGGTACCTGTCATAAATGTGTCTCTGGCAGAGATCCCAATTCATTAGCATGTGCTCAAAGGATGAGCAAATTTCAGGGGGTTTCATCAAATCCTTTTTGAAATTTGTGATATCCAAACAGTGAATCCTTCTTTTTCCATACATACGGACATGCTCTGGTGGACTATTTTAAAGGAGCAGTGACAACCCACAACAGGAAGGGGATCGCGGATCCGTAGAAGGGGACACCGATCGAATTCCATCAGTGGATTTATTTTCACTTGCCCATTACCCCTGCAGGGGTTGGGTCTTCCGGTGAGTGGGGACACAAGAGGGGGTCCAGAAGAAGAGTTTTATAACCACGATCACAATAACAACTTTCAAAAAAAAATTTTTTGGATTGTCAAAACACTTTTTTCACTGGTTTTTCCTCCTTTTTTACGTAGAACTTTATTTTTTGGACACTCACACAATTTGGACTTGTTTAATAACTATTTTGGAGCACCATCACATATATCATTTATTACACCATTGCTGCTATTTGTGCATCTTATAGATACTTTTGTGCGTTTTTTCTTGCATTTTTTCTTACTCACGTCACCACTACGCACATTTACACATTGGGATAATTTACTTGTTTGAGTGCATGTATCTTTTATATGATTATTTACAAAGCATTTTTACTTCTATTTTTTACACTATGTGATGTTTGTCATTTATGGTATACACATGACATGTTTTGTTTATGGTTTTTCTCACAATATTATCACCACACACTCCCTACTATTATACGCCTTTGAACAGCGCCACATTCCCCATTAGAGTTTTTTAAATGTCCACCATGGCATTGCCCAGCAACCCATGCCCTTTTATCATGATAGCTTGCCTATTAGCCTTAAAAATGACAAATATTTTTATCAAGATTTTGCTACCTATAGACTTTAACGGGATTCACTGTTTGGATATCACAAATTTCAAAAAGGATTTGATGAAACCCTCTGAAGTTTGCTCATCCCTTTGAGCACATGCTAATGAATTGGGATCTCTGCCAGAGACACATTTATGACAGGTACACAATAGCACATACTAATGTACCATCAGCTAAGTGACAGATACGTTCATGATAGATGTACATAAGCACACCCTAATGTAATAGCATCTCTGCCAAAGGCATCTTCATGACAGCTGCATAAAAGTGTACATTAATGTACTAACCATAACAGGAACCACATAACTGCCAAAAATACCATTTGTCAGATAATATGAATACCTATGTTTCATTTGCTTGTTTAAACATCTATTTTCCGCAGATCTGATTGGCTGGCATGGATACATGCTCAAAACTATGGGGTAATCTATTATGATAACATTATACATGTCATGTTTTAGTGGCAGAGGGGACAGTGCAGTCAGTATAGCCATCAAAATTAATCAACTAAAATAAATCATTAAATCACAAAGCACATCATAGTACATTATTCAGTACCAGTAAGTATCTGTTATAGTACTTTCGATTCTGGGAAAAAAATAAGAATTTATATCAGCATTCAAGGTAATAAATATGACTTTGAATGCAATGTATTAGAAAAAAAGGACATGCAAATTTGCCTTCACATTATTCAAAACTTTAATAGTCAGCCTCTACATTCCGCGAATCATAAAAAGCGTTCTTGCTAATATACTGGTTTATATTCTTGCATTGAAATTGGCACATCAGAGAAAAGTTTCTATTTCCGCAAGTATTTAATTCCTTAGAGAACATCTTGCCAATTAAATTTACTGTGCTAATCGTATTACACAAAATATCTACTCTCTCCACAAAGAACTTGTTAACAGTAATTAAATTTTAAGACATTCAATGATGAAAACTGAGCACATGAATACATTGGAACTCTAATTATAAAAAACGAAAGATTTCTTATTGAAATGATACTCAAAAAATAAGAACAATGTTTTCCATCAGCACAATAAAAGTCAAAATGAAACAAAATAAGATAATGTAATAAAAACCTATGTGGAGAAGCATCATATACAGACATTATATAATCTGTGATTTTTTTCTATATAATAGACAAGTGCATGGATCCAAATTTTCACCTTCATTAGATTAGACCTTGCATATGATGCCTGGTAAGATGAGTAAAGTGTATATATATATATATATATATATATATATATATATATATATATATATATATATATATATATATATATATATATATATATATATATACACTACCGTTCAAAAGTTTGGGGTCACCCAAACAATTTTGTGTTTTCCATGAAAAGTCACACTTATTCACCACCATACATTGTGAAATGAATACAAAATAGAGTCAAGACATTGACAAGGTTAGAAATAATGATTTGTATTTGAAATAACATTGTTTTTACATCAAACTTTGCTTTCATCAAAGAATCCTCCTTTTGCAGCAATTACAGCATTGCACACCTTTGGCATTCTAGCTGTTAATTTATTGAGGTAAGCTGGAGAAATTGCACCCCACGCTTCTAGAAGCAGCTCCCACAAGTTGGATTGGTTGGATGGGCACTTCTGGCGTACCATACGGTCAAGCTGCTCCCACAACAGCTCAATGGGGTTCAGATCTGGTGACTGTGCTGGCCACTCCATTACCGATAGAATACCAGCTGCCTGCTTCTGCTGTAAATAGTTCTTGCACAATTTGGAGGTGTGTTTAGGGTCATTGTCCTGTTGTAGGATGAAATTGGCTTCAATCAAGCGCTGTCCACTGGGTATGGCATGGCGTTGCAAAATGGAGTGATAGCCTTCCTTATTCAGAATCCCTTTTACCCTGTACAAAGCTCCCACCTTACCAGCACCAAAGCAACCCCAGACCATCACATTACCTCCACCATGCTTAACAGATGGCGTCAGGCATTCTTCCAGCATCTTTTCATTTGTTCTGCGTCTCACAAACGTTCTTCTTTGTGATCCAAACACCTCAAACTTGGATTCATCCATCCACAACACTTTTTTCCAGTCTTCCTCTGTCCAATGTCTGTGTTCTTTTGCCCATCTTAATCTTTTTCTTTTATTGGCCAGTCTCAGATATGGCTTTTTCTTTGCCACTCTGCCCTGAAGCCCAAAATCCCGCAGCCGCCTCTTCACTGTAGATGTTGACACTAGTGTTTTGCGGGTACTATTTAATGAAGATGCCAGTTGGGGACCTGTGAGGCGTCTGTTTCTCAAACTAGAGACTCTAATGTGCTTATCTTCTTGCTTAGTTGTGCAACGCGGCCTCCCACTTCTTTTTCTACTCTGGTTAGAGCCTGTTTGTGCTGTCCTCTGAATGGAGTAGTACACACCGTTGTAGGAAATCTTCAATTTCTTTGCAATTTCTCGCATGGAATAGCCTTCATTTCTAAGAACAAGAATAGACTGTCAAGTTTCAGATGAAAGTTCTCTTTTTCTGGCCATTTTGAGCGTTTAATTGACCCCACAAATGTGATGCTCCAGAAACTCAATCTGCTCACAGGAAGGTCAGTTTTGTAGCTTCTGGAAGGAGCTAGACTGTTTTTAGATGTGTGAACATGATTGCACAAGGGTTTGCTAATCATCAATTAGCCTTCTGAGCCAATGAGCAAACACATTGTACCATTAGAACACTGGAGTGATAGTTGCTGGAAATGGGCCTCTATACACCTATGTAGATATTGCACCAAAAACTAGACATTTGCAGTTAGAATAGTCATTTACCACATTAGCAATGTATAGAGTATATTTGTTTAAAGTTAGGACTAGTTTAAAGTTAGCTTCATTTAAAAGTACAGTGCTTTTCCTTCAAAAATAAGGACATTTCAATGTGACCCCAAACTTTTGAACGGTAGTGTATATATATATATATATATATATATATCAATTATTTCGCTGTTTCTGGGTGTGGTTTGGCTATGTTGGCAATTGCCTCAAATGTGTTACTTTTCATATTAGCCCAGCAATGTTAACACAAAGAATAGTTGGAAAGGATAAATGATGAAAGCACCACAACGCTAATTTGTGTTTAGAATTAATTAATTGTATCAATTATAAACAAAATAATCTAACACATTTCAGGAGTTTCCAATGTCTCCTTTTATTAGGGCTGGAAAATGATGAAGATAAAATGTAGACTGGGGGTAATTAACACATACCACAAAGAATTGTGGCAGGGTTGATTTTTTTTAGCAAACTGTTCTTTAACAGACATAAACAGCAATAATTTACACAAACCTCCTTTTGTACTACTTGCACTATGCAATATATTATATAGTACTGACAGCTGCACTTTGTATGGCACATAGTCCTAACTGCTGGACTATGCTTACACTACATAGTTCTGACCATTGCACTCTATAAGCTACACAGTTCTAAATGCTGTTATCTAAATATTAAATAGTGCTACATCATATATGCTATATATTATGAAGCATAGCAAGCTAAGTATACAGACAAGGCGAGACATTACAGGCCAGGGGATAGATTACCAATTAGAGCACTCAGTATAGCACAGTGGGTGGCGCAGGAAGAGAAATGAATGAAGGTGTAGGATTTGTTGCATACATACAGGCAATGCTGTCAGTGGAACTGAATCACGCTGAATTTTTCCAGTTTATTTATGAGAAACTGTTGTTACATGTAAGAAAGCTCTGTTAGCACAAAAATTGGTGTAGATTTGCGCTAGGGCAAAAAGTTATGCAGCTGCTGTGCACTGTGTCCTGATACAAAACACTTGAAATATGATAAAGCAATAGTGCAGCGCTCTAGTGCTCAACTAAGGCATGCAATTGAACTTTAGTAATCCATGAAGTTAAAAAAAAGTGAAAAAAGTGGTATATTAAAAGTGATCAAAGTCCAGAAAAAATAGAAAACATAAATTTCAGTGATCATACAGCCGTGATGGAAACAAGAGACTTTAAGAAAGCCAGGTGACACCCTTCACACTCATGCTCTGCTTACCAGACAGAGTGTGACCCCCTAATAAGAGTGGTCAACATGAGCTCCTATTACAAAGCCAATCCAGCATCTCTGACAGGCAAGCAGGTCCTTCTCAGAATGGCGACCAAAACAGTTCCAGCAGCCAGGCAACGGCAATGAAGGCTTACACACCCGTTCCAGAACCGCACCTTCACTGGTTAGTGTGTCCTCTTTGAATAGCATAGTAACTCTTGATTAGTCCTGCTTGGAGGAATTACAGGGAAAAGTAGCTTTGAAATGGTCACCGGGGGCTCACTGGCTCAGTCAGAAGATTACCATAACATAAGACACTTGCTGGCTCTAATACATGTTGAGGGTGTCTGGGATTGTACTAAATATTCCTGATAAACTGTTATTTTCAGAGCAGCTAGATAATAGTTAGTTCCAAGACCTGAAAGGTTTTAATGACAAAAAAAAGTATTGTAGACATTGCAACAGAAACATCCCTGGAATATAAAATTTCCCATTTCAGTCACAAGACAGAGTTATCTTTGGCAAAATGGGCAATAGTGTTCATACTGAATACAGCTTTAGTACTGTATCCATTAACAGCATGGATAAGTATAAGATAATACTAAAGCATTTCAAGGCTCAGGTGGCTCTTTCATCTTTTAATGCACATTCTCTGGGCAGTTATTGAAATAACAATAATATATATCTAACACATCTTAAAATAGAAATGCAAATTCAAAGAGTACAACTATGGACAACAGAATATAATAAAATATAACCAGAATAACTGTAAAAAGGAGCTTTGAATTACCTGTAAACTCCAGAACTTGGAGTACAGTACCAATCAACTTCTGTTTAACTACCTCATTGGATAAAAGCTGATAGATAAGCAGCTCCAACCAGTGGCTGCAGCACTAATCTGTGTGTTCTGACAGTGGGGGGGGGGGGGGGTGTCTCAGTAGCAGTGAGCACAGTTTGGAGGTTTCCCCTATTCACCTTGAATGTGTGGATGGGAGAATCAGTTTAGTTTTTTATCTGGCTGAACGAAAAAACTGAACCGTGTATGGCCAGTTTAGGAGGTGAGCAACTTTATAACAAACATAAAAGAAAAAAAGGGTTGAGTAAACACTCAGGGGGCAGCTTAAAGCACCTTATGACTGAAATGTGCATAAGCTGAGGCCTGCACAGAATGTGTGAACAAAGAACCAGGTGGTGGCCTTGCAAATCTGGAACACAGAAGCTTGATGATTGAAAGCCTAGAAGACATCAACAGATCTGTTGGAATGAGCTCTGAGAGGGAATGGAGGAACTCTGTCCCTAAGGGTGTAGGCCCTGGAGATAAGCTATCTGGCAATGGAAGGATCAATTCAACCAGAGCCTGTATAGAGGACAAAAAGGGACTCTACCTTATGAATAAAAGCTGTGACTGGCACCTTGGACCCTGGATCCACAGAAGGGCAAGAAGCTGAGAAAGTAATTTTGTGAATATGTGAGGTGCAGAGGAGGGCTCAAATGGCAGAATCACCATTTGGAAATGCTGGTCTCCCACAGCAAAGCATAGAGAGTGTTTATGTAGAGGAAACATGGGAATATATAAATATGCATTTTGTATGTCTACTGATGTGAGAAATTCC
This sequence comes from Lithobates septentrionalis, assembly GCA_037952835.1. Taxonomy (NCBI): domain Eukaryota; kingdom Metazoa; phylum Chordata; class Amphibia; order Anura; family Ranidae; genus Lithobates; species Lithobates septentrionalis. The sequence continues at coordinate 2,562,184 of JBBDGP010000504.1, forward strand.
ATTTGTCTCCTCTTGAGAGAAGCAATTCCATTTGGAATTTTGGTACAGAAAGAAATCTGTTTAGAGATTTTAGGTGTAGAATGGGGGCAGATACTCCTATTTGGTTTGGGGACTGTGAAAAGGGTTTGAATAAAAACCTTGGAACCTTTCCCTTAAAGAGACTGGTACCATCACCCCTTGTGACTAAATGTGTCACAAAGTGGCCAGCAAGTCTGCTTGCTTTTGAGCTGATGCTGATTGGAGGGTAGGATGCAAGGAGGGGGCAGAGATATACTTTCTATTTTGTACCCCCTTGAAATGACAGATTGGCCCCAGAGATTAGAGATCTCAGATCCAGATTGGCGTAACTGCCAACAGATGTCTCCCCCACTACTAGGTGTGGGTGCATCTCTTCATTGTGAGGAGGGCTTCTGGCTAGGCTTGGTAGACATAGGGGCTCAAAGCTTGTGATAAAAGAAAGTATTAAGACTTGGTTTTGTGGTTGACATCTGGGGACAGTGAAAGGACCCGTTTGCTGAGCAGAGGTAGTAGCGATAGGTATAGGAGACTTAGAATATTTTTATATGGGGTAGGAGACCCTTTATCCCAGTGACTTCCTCACTATCAAAGGGTGTGCATTGCCTGGATGAGTCTTCCTCTGCATAAACGCTGGAGCATTCTTGGAAAGAATCTCCCCTCAGAAAAGAGAGGACTAGGGTCCCTCTAGCTCAAGCAAAGCGTTTAAAGTAATCTTTTGGACTCTTATTCTGCGTACACACGATCAGATTTTCTGACAACAAAACCGTGGATTTTTGTTCGAAGGATGTTGGCTCAAACTTGTCTTGCATACACACGGTCACACAAATGTTGGCCAAAAATTCCGAATGTGAGAACGCGGTGACGTACAACATATACGATGAGCCGAGAAAAAGGAAGTTCAATAGCCAGTGCGGCTCCTGCTTGATTCAGAGCATGCGTGAACTTTTGTGCAATGGACTTGTGTACACACGATCGGACTTTCCGACAACAAGTTTTGTTGGTGGAAAATTTTGAGAACCTGCTATCAAACATTTGTTGGTGGAAATTCCGACAGCAAATGTTCGATGGAGCATACACACAGTCAGACTTTCCGACAACAAGCTCACATCGAACATTTCCAGTCAGAAAATCCGACCATGTGTATGCGGCATTAAACTGTTTTATGGGGATGCAGAATTTTTAAGGGATCCCTAATAGGGTTTAAATCTTATATTTCTGATGTAAAACACAGAAGTGCAGTAAGGTTTTGGTTTGGTGCCTTTTTATAGGGTTCATGCTGGCTATTTGACTAGTTAAGGCTCTGAGATTAAATAATGAATTAAGGTCTATACTTTGTATGTTAATTAGCTGTGTTTGTTTAATGGTGTAATACAGTCTTTCAGCGTACACACGATCGGAATTTTTGTCGGAAAAACCTTGGATGGTTTTTCGGATGGAATTCCGCTCAAGCTTGTCTTGCATACACACGGTCACACAAAAGTTCTCTGAACTTTCGATCATCAAGAATGCGGTGACGTACAACGCGTACAACGGGTTTAGAAAAGGGAAGTTCCATATGAAGTGCGCCACCCTTTGGGCTCCTTCTGCTAATCTCGTGTTTATCTTGTATTAGTAGAAGTTTGGAGAGAGACGATTCACACTTTTCAGCCTCGATCCTTACTGCTCTTCAATTTTTGCTTGTGGGTTCGTATCTGTTCTTCAGTGCATGTAGTCAGTTCGCATCTGGGTTTCAGTGCGTATTATTATTATAGTATGTATTTGTTTATCAGTGCGTTCTTGTCCACTCATTTCTAATTTTCAGCTCGCTCTTCTCAGGCCTTTCTGTTTTTCAGTGCTTTCTATTAAGTTCGTTCTGACCAGCCGACCGTTGTGGGTATGTACTTGTCGTAGAGTTCGTGCTATGCGGGGGCTTGGTGTTGGGGTTCTTGCTTTGACCCAAGCCCAGTCCATGAACAGGGGGAGGAGGAGTTCATGGATCAAGAATTGGTTGCTCCAGTGTGACCAATTCTGTCATAGGCCTTTGTTGACGGAGATCCAGGAGAATAATCCTGTTGATTTCAGGAATTTTCTCTGGATGATGGACCCCGTTTTTCACCGTCTGTTGGCTTTGCTTTCCCCTTATATTACGAAGCAGGACACCTGCATGCGGCAAGCCATCACTCCTGAACAGAGGCTAGTCGCCACATTGCGGTACTTGGCAACAGGGAGAAGTCTGCAAGACCTCAAGTTCTCAACAGGCATCTCCCCCCGGAGACCTGTTCTGCCATCATTCTGGTCCTGCAGAAGGACTATATTAAGGTAAGTTTTCTCCTTTAACATCACATTCTATGTATTTAATGTTTGCTAATGTATTGTATTTCTTTCATCATTCCCTAATTACCATGATTGTAATATGCTGTGAATGTCCCCTTTGTCCTCATGCATGCTGGAAGTTTTTAATGCTCCTTTTTTGTCCTTAATGCATATTTCCCTTCACTAACCTCCCCAGCATGCTATTCTGGGCCCATATACACCTAGCCTAGTCACTTTACAATGTATTTTGTCAGCTCCATTGTAGTGCTTTACCCTAAACACCCCCTAAAATGTGTACAAATGTTATTTGTGTCCTTAAATTCAGGCAGAGTGCCAGAGGATTTTTTGGGGGGTCCCAAACTCATCTAGAACCCCCCTAAAATTTTTACAATGAGCAATCAGAGGGGGTGAGGAATCTGATAAGTGTAACTTAATTTTTGTCTTTAAATACTCCTTAAAATAAATTTTATACTGATGTTTACCAAGAATGTTTGTGTCTAATCTGCTTGCAATGTTATGTGCAAAAGTACTCATTTTTTTTCTGGTTTGACTCCACAGTTTCCTTCAATGCCACAGGAATGGCAGACTGTGGCCTCCCAGTTTGCCGAGTGTTGGGACTTTCCCAACTGCGGGGGGCAATCAATGAGACGTCCACATCGTCCCACCACCCCACATACTATTTTAACTATAAGGGGTTTCACAGTATCATGTTGATAGCGGTGGTGTCGACAACATATGAGTTTCTCTATGTGAACGTGGGGAAGAATGGCCGGATGTCAGATAGTGGAGTCTTTGCCCAGACCGAGTTCGATGGATGTCTCCAGAGTGGTGGCTTGGGATTGCCACCTGCGGAAGAGAACGCGGAAGGACTCCCATTTGTGTTTGTCGCAGATGAAGCATTTGGTCTGGATGAAATTGATGAAGCATTTGGTCTGATGAGGCCATTCCCCCAGAGGACCCTCACCCTGGAGAAGAGGGTTTTTAATTACCGGCTGGCCAGAGCCAGAAGAGTGGTGGAGAATGCATTTGGTATAATGGCCATCCGGTTCCATCTATTCTTTACGGCAATCAATATGGCGGAGTATAAAATGAATCACATAGTTCTAGTGTGCTGTATTCTCCATAATTATTTAAGGAGAAATGCTCCAAACTATGCAGCCTCAGTTGGGCCTGAGACCGCAATTCAGGACATAAATACAATGACGCCCCTGGAAGCTGGCCGTCCTGGCTTGCCCCCCCAAAGCACCCGTGATGTGCGTCAAAAGTATCTGGACTATTTTACGGGTAGGGGGGGGCCATTGCTATGCCAGCACATTTTTTGATTCTTTTATGAAAAATTAAAAATGATTTTGATCTGAAATCATCTTGAATTTAATTTGCTGCTTGTGTTTCTTTTAGCTGTCTCCTAGGATCTCTTAGTGCACTTGTAGTGCCAAGTGGATTTTGCTTTATTAAATAACCCCCATTGTCACTGTAAACACCAATTTAATACAACTGGTATTGAGCATTGAAAGAAGAAGCCACACATTGTTGAGCATGTTTCAAACCATAACATACACAACTTTGGAACTTACAAAGTTCAACGTTCGAAAAGTGAAGGCAAAATCAGACATTAGTATGTCAAAACTGTGTTGATATTACCTTCATCAGATGGGGTGATGTCACCCCTGTAAAAGCCAAATTTTGAAGATGCACAAAAATTGGGATTCAAAATGGGGATTTCCCTCCTGATCCCATGCCCCATGCCTAATGTCAACATGTGCTAGCTCCCATCATGGGTGTGTTTTGGGGGCAAAAGCCCTTTCTCTCACCTACTTAAGTTGCGAGGAAGAGGTTGCACCCACAAAACGCGTACATTGATATGACATGATGGCAGATAGCACATGTAAACACACTGTGTGCATCTTCAAAATTTGGCTTTTAAAATGTCTAAAAAACTTAGGAAATTTCGCCCCAAAAATATAAAATGGTGTTATTTTGTTGATATTTAGATTCTCCCTAATACATCAATCATGTTCTTCAGTTTTTGTTCAACATCATTGATTTTTTGCTTGATGATGTCTAAATCCTGACTACACAGCATTATGTCCTGGATAAGCATTTGTGCACTTTCACTTGTGAAATGCTAATCTTCTTCCACAACATGCACATCACCTAAAATAAAAAAACACACCATGTATTATAAATATGCAGGCATACATCTATTACCTGAAGCTGTGGTCTCAGACACTCACCTGTTGTGGTCACTATTTCAACCACCTCTCCTTCCTCCACATCCTCTGGTTGTGTGCTGAGCTCCCCTTCTTTCAGACTTGGGGGATCCCTGGTGTCCTCAGACATCCCGAGTCTTTTCTCCCCTATGAGAATTTAAAAAAAGGTATACTTAGCACACAGATATTTGAGGGCATAAATAGGAATATGAAACTTTGCTTGGAAGTGTGGTACAATTGTCTGTTTTGGCAGAGTTCCAAGCTGAAGACATTTTGTTTTCCTTTCTAAAGCTGGAATGCATACCTTTTTTGGACAATATTCACATATGAAGACACCCCTAGTATCCACTGGAGCACCTGTGTGGGACACCCTAAAAAGTTTGTTCTGGTGTCCCACACTAGTGCTCCTGAGTCCAGATGTGTAAACAGCTGCTGAGTGTCCTCTCCTTACATTACACTGAATTAAGTTTGCATTTCATTCTAGTTACAAACACATCTAGACGACAATGAAGTAAATTTATTTTAATACAAATAAGCATGACCAAATGTAGTTAACCTGCATCTGCAAAAAACATCGTATTATTAGTGGGCGAACGAACGATGTTTACTATGACCGATTACTGTGCCCACGAGCCTGAAAGTTGCCATTTTAAACTGTACAACAGTAAAGAAAAGCACATGGAGCAGCATGCAAGTAATAATAATAATAGGAACAAAGGACAAATACCTACATTTTAGAAGCACTTTCTTGATCCTTCTGTACTGATCCTGCTCCCTCAATTTCAGGTCTGACCAGCGTTTCCTTAATTGCTCCTTGGATCGTCGTACCCCAAAATTCCTGTGCAGACTTCTCACAACTTCTCACGACATGATCCTTGCCTTTCTCACATTTGGGTTTAGATAAAGTCCATACTTCCCACCATAGTCAGCCCTCTTCAAGATGTCCACAATCTCCACCATCTCTACAAAGGACATATTTGAGGCCTTAAATCTCCTTCGGGATCGTGACGTTTCGGGCTCCAAGCTTTCCTCGTTGTTACTGGAATTACGCACCTGCTGTGTCTCTGCCATGTCCTCTCCCACTGCGCCAAAAGAGAAGGGACGGTTCTAAAAAGAACATCAGGGGTGGGCGACACGGGCAGAGTTTCACACATGCGCAGTGTATATAAAGCGTAACGCGCGTGCGTCAGATGTACAATCTGTGAGTGGAGGAAGTGCCAATTGTTAGAACGAAGGTAACATTTTAACTTGGGGCATCAGTGGCCTATACTGCTTCTAGATTGAGGCCTATATTGGGACAAGATTATGAGAGTTTAGCCTGAAATTAGGGTTTTTCTCTTGTTTTTTGTCTTGCAGAAATAATGAATCCATTCAAAAAGCCAGAGTTTATGAGCCAGTTTATAGATAGGTACAGGGATCTGCCAGTTTGTGGCAGGTCAAACATAATTTATACCATAACAGACCAGCTAGGAAGGCAGCGCTGGAGAAACTTTTGTAATTTGTGAAGACGGAGGTCCCCAATGCAGACAGTGATATTTTGGACAGGAAAATTGGTAGCTTGAGGAGCACATACAAGAAGGAGCGTAATAAGGTCCTGGCATCCCAGAGGTCAGGAGCAGCAGCAGAGGACGTGTATGTACCCAGTCTGTGGTACGATGACAAAATGTGTTTTCTGGAAGACCAGACTGAAGTGAGGTCATCACTTTCCACACTTCCTTCCACCCCAGCTGAGGCTTCCGAGGACCAACCTTGGCCTTCCAGCCAGGAAGAAGTGGAGGAGCCCAGCTTGAGGCAGGTATAGTATTTTTCTACATATTTATTGTCCTCAAATTAATGATGTTAACTAGATGTTAATATTGATAAGAAATTAACGATTGAACAAAAAGTGTTTTACATATCAATAGACAGTAGTGGCCAAAAATGATTGGGACAAGAATGAAAAATGCTGGGGTCTTTTCTATTTATTAACATTCAATTTGCAACAGTCATGAGCTGAAAACTGTGTGTGATTGATGAAGCAAAAACTAAAACTATGTCCCTTTTTTATACACAGGAAAGCCTCAGCCAGGATGAGGGTCTGGAATGTGGCAGCCAGGAGGTGGCAAGGGGAAGTGGCAGTCAGGAGGTGGCAGGGGGAAGTGGCAGCCAGGAGGTGGCCGAGCCCAGTGGACTGACCCAATTTCAGGTCCCTCCCCTCCGCCTTCCACCCAAAAGGCCCAGGAAGGGGAGGACCGTGGAGGAGGCAGCACTTGCCCTCATTCAGGATGCTCATGTGACCCCAAGAGACCCCCCCCAGCGTTCAAGAGGGCTATGGCTGCATAGTAGCTGTGAAAATGCAGGAAATGGAGAAGGGACAACGCCTCTTATGTGAGATCATAATTTTACAGACCCTAAATAAGGGGTTGAGTGGCCAAATGACCAAAAATACCCACCTTTCGGAGTGCGTCCATCCTCCTCCTCCTCCTACACCTCCTGCCACAACTCCACCAACAAAGCCACAGCGTGCAGGGAAGCGTGGAAGGAAAACAAGAGAGTGATGGCCTGGGTTCAGTCTGGTCTGACAGAAGACACAGGCTGTTGTAGTACCACAGCCTGGGGACATATATGTCATCTGCTGCTGTTCTTGATCTCTCGGAGTCCAGAATCAGATTGTCCTCCCTATTGTATGGACTCTTCAGGCTACCAATTTTCTTTTTCAAATAGTTGATGTCTGCCCTGGGGTCCAAAGGCTTCGCAAATTTCTGCAGTTTCTCCAGCGCTGCCTTCCCTCTTTCTTTTGTTATGGCCCAGAATAAATGGTAATTTTGTTTTCAGCAAATACTTGCCTATGTGTTTTTATTAAAAAAAGACAGTTTGTTTGTGAGTAGGCAGGTACATTTCAAAAATACAATGTCAAATTAACAAGGGACACCAACCTATACAAGATAATAATGTTGTTGTGGTAACTTGACACAGAAAAAAATAAAAAAAATTATGGAGATCATTAGAAAATAATTTTTAAATAATCCAAAAAAAAGGAGATCTTGATTTAAATAAAAAAAGGGGAAAAATCACTATAAAAAATAATTCTAAACATTATTATGGAGATCTGGCTTTAAAAATAAAAAATATTATTAAGGAGATCACAAGAAATAATAATGAAATAAGTTTTTCAGAACTCTGTGTAAATATCAGCAGCAAAACAACTTCATTCTTCTAGCATTATAAAGAACAAAAGAATGCGCTGCATTTAGAGATCCAAAAATTTACAGCGTGGCGAATGTGCTATCTCCATTATGAACGCTAGTTTTACCAGACCGAGCGCTTCCGTCTTCAACTTGATTCTGAGCATGCGTGTTTTTTTGCACGTCGACATTGCATACAGACGAACGGAATTTCCGACAGGAAAATAGAGAACCTGCTCTTAAATTTTTTGCTGGTGGGAATTCTGCCAGTAAAAGTCCGATGGAGTATACACACGGTCGGAATTTCAGACCAAAAGCTCACATCAGACTTTTGCTGGCGGAATTTCCGATCACGTGTATGGGGCATCACAATTTGTGCAGCTAGGTTTGTAGATATGATAAATGAAACAACCACACACTATTCATAGTGACATTGTGTAATGCAATACCAATAAAAGAATGGAAGCCGTTTTTAATGAAACCAGGATATATTTTATTTTGGATCTGAAAACCCCTATAAGCATTTCTGCACTACTGTTGCAAAGTGACTATGCAAATACCCTGTTTTCATACCACCGTGGTGCAGAACACACACCCTGTGTGTAAATGAGGCTTTATTTCTTTTTTTAAATATGTTTCACTTTTTTTTTACTTTTGTTTACAGTCCTGTTAAAAAAGACTTCCCATTTATTCACAGGACACAGGACTGTTTACTATGCTTCCGTTATGAATGAGCACAGGAGTGATTGGTACTGACCACTTACTGTGTCCATTCAGGAAAGGAAGGGGTTGCTTAACATGAGAAACATCCTGCAATCTGACCCCCCTTTGGTGAGCTTCATGGCAGGGTGCTGGCGGGACAAGCTGGAAAGACAAGGCACTTGCCAGTTGGAAGCAGTCCTGTTCCTATGTAAGCTTTACATCCTTGGCAGTGAAAGGTTAAAGTATGTGTATGTAACCTGATTTCACACATTGCAGACCAATAACATTGCAGTGAATAAACACATTTAAAAGCATCATTTTCAAATACAGTCTCTCACAAAAGTGAGTACACCCCTCACATTTTTGTAAATATTTTCTTCTATCTTTTCATGTGACAACACTGAAGAAATGACACTTTGCTACAATGTAAAGTAGTGAGTGTACAGCTTGTATAACAGTGTAAATTTGCTGTCCCCTCAAAATAACTTAACACACAGCTATTAAGGTTTAAACCGCTGGCAACAAAAGTGAGTACACCCCTAAGTGAAAGTGTCCAAATTGGGCCCAAAGTGTCAATATTTTGTGTGCCCACCATTATTTTCCAGCACTGTCTTAACCCTCTTGGGCATGGAGTTCACCAGAGCTTCACAGGTTGCCACTGGAGTCCTCTTCCACTCCTCCATGACGACATCACGGAGCTGGTGGATGTTAGAGACCTTGCGCTCCTCCATCTTCCATTTGAGGAGGCCCTGCAGATGCTCAATAGGGTTTAGGTCTAGAGACATGCTTGGCCAGTCCATCACTTTTACCCTCAGCTTCTTAAGCAAGGCAGTGGTCGTCTTTGAGGTGTGTTTGGGGTCGTTATGTTGGAATATTGCCCTGCCCATGTTCTGCTTCAATATGTCACAGTACATGTTGGCATTCATGGTTCCCTCAATGAACTGTAGCTCCTCAGTGCTGGCAGCACTCATGCAGCCCCAGACCATGACACTCCCACCACCATGCTTGACTGTAGGCAAGACACACTTGTCTTTGTACTCCTTACCTGTTTGCCGACACACACACTTGACACCATCTGAACCAAATAAGTTTATCTTGGTCTCATCAGACCCCAGGACATGGTTCCAGTAATCCATGTCCTTAGTCTGCTTGTCTTCAGCAAACTGCGAGTTTTCTTGTGCATCATCTTTAGAAGAGGCTTCCTTCTGGGACGACAGCCATGCAGACCAATTTGATGCAGTGTGCGGCGTATGGTCTAAGCACTGACAGGCTGACCCCCCACCCCTTCAACCTCTGCAGAAATGCTGGCAGCACTCATATGTCTAATTTCCAAAGACAACCTCTGGATATGATGCTGAGCATGTGCACTCAACTTCTTTGGTCAACCATGGCGAGGCCTGAACTGAGTGGAACCTGTCCTGTTAAACTGCTGTATGGTCTTGGCCACCGTGGTGCAGCTTAGTTTCAGGGTCTTGGCGATCTTCTTATAGCCTAGGCCATCTTTATGTAGAGCAACAATTCTCTTTTTCAGATCCTCAGTGAGTTCTTTGCCATGAGGTGCCATGTTGAACTTCCAGTGACCAGTATGAGAGATTGAGAACAATAACACCAAATTTAACACAACTGCTCCCCATTCACACCTGAGACCTTGTAACACTAACGAATCACATGACACCGGGTAGGGGAAATGGCTAATTGGGCCCATGTTGGACATTTTCACTTAGGGGTGTACTCACTTTTGTTGCCAGTGGTTTAGACACTAATGGCTGTGTGTTGAGTTATTTTGAGGGGACAGCAAATTTACACTGTTATACAAGCTGTACACTCACTACTTTACATTGTTGCAAAGTGTCATTTCTTCAGTGTTGTCACATGAAAAGGTATAATAAAATATTTACAAAAATGTGAGGGGTGTACTCACTTTTGTGAGATACTGTGTGGGCTAACTTTTGTACTTTTTGGAGAAATATATCCCCCATTGTCTCTTTGAAACAGTTTTTGATGTACGTATATCTCATACTGAGTGAATAGGTTCACATAACTCAACATTGAAAGAAAAAAAAACTGCCTTAAAGTGGTGTTCCGGCCGAAATTATACTTTTTAAATAAAAATACCCCTATAATACACAAGCTTAATGTATTCTAGTAAAGTTAGTCTGTAAACTAAGGTCTGTTTTGTTAGTTTATAGCAGTAGTTTGTTATTTTATAAACTTACAGCAGGCCGTGGCCATCTTAAGTGTGGGCATCTGAAGCCAGACTGTATTTCTTCCTGGATCTCATCCTTGCAGATCTCACACATGCTCAGTGCAGCACAAGCAGTGTAATAGGTTTCAGGTCAGGTTTCCATAGCAACGTCAGTTTCAGAGGAAGTTGCCGCCCCTTCCCAGAATGCATTGCAAACAGGAAATGATGCGATGGGCCGCGGCCAGGGAGGAGGAAGTGAAAAATGAATACAGCAGATATACAGTAGGTGCTGAGAAAAAAATATATATATATCCAATTTGTTTACAGTGCACAGTTTAGTGAGGGATGCTGAAGAGTTGTAAAAGTGGGTGGAACTGCACTTTAAGTATGCAATATTCACATGTATATATCTTTATGGTTTCACACTAAATAAATAGTTCATAATATTCTCTTTAAATCTAGTATTAATTACAATATATTTAAAATCAGATTAACAGTTTAAAATCATTATTTTCATATCCTTTACTACAAAGGATAATTGATGGTGTAAAAAAAAACAAAAAAAACGCAATAAACACAGCATGCTACACATGCATTAAAAAACATGTTTGTTTATTTTCTGCTAGGTGACTTGTCACACAGGTACTGGTTCCCTTTCATAAACTATGAAAGAAAATATTGAATATAGATAGCTATTGTTTTTGTTCATTTTCTTTTTTCTCTTTTTTCAGCTTTTAATATGCTCTTAGCACAAGATATATTTTTTTCATTTTATGCATATGCATTGTAAAGTAAAATTAATGTGTAACCGTAACACCTTTGGGTATTTATTACCTCCCAAAGGGATCACATTACTCCAGCTGACAATGCATTAATCTTGCTTTCCCACCAGAAGGCCAACACTATCTTTTTTCATGTATCATCTAGGGTCATTGTCTACTTCCTGGACTAAAATTCTTTCATAAATATATATATATATATATATATATATATATATATATATATATATATATATATAAACTTATATATATATATACATCCCCCTTTCCCATATATACAATTTATTAGTCTTTAATAGTATATTCTAATTATTATTATTATTATACAGGATTTATATAACGCTAACAGCTTTCACAGCACTTTACAATATAAAAGGGAGACAGTATGCGATGCATTGTGGTCAGTTCAGGGGGGCGAACAAACGGTCGAACAACCCGTTTGCTCGGCTGTTCGCCGTACGGCCGAACAAGCGGGTTGTTTGACCGTTTGTTCGCCCTCCCCCGAACTGGCCACAATGCATCGCGGTGCTGAACAGTGCATAGCATGCCCTGATTGGCTGAAGCAGTGAAAGCTTCAGCCAATCAGGGCACAGAGCACTGTCAGAGTCATGATTGGACACTGTCATCATGACCTTATCCAATTATGGCTCATTCCCACCCCACAGTATAAAAGTATTCTTTCAATGGCAGCCATTTTCAGTGTGATTTCGGCATGGAGAGAGCTAGAACAGGGCTCTGTTCAGTGCTATTAGTTAGTGTGCTATACTGTGCTATTTTGCTTCAATTGCCAGTGTAGACTATCAGTTTAGTGTTGATCTAGGGATAGTGTGAGTGTAGTGAGGAGGACTATCATTCAAGTTTGCATAGTGCGCAGCTAGAGTAGGGACAGCTCAGATAATTTCACTGTAGTGTAGTGAGACTGTGTCATTCATACATGCATTAGTGTAGAGTAGGGACAGCTCAAATAGTTTCAGTGTAGTGTAGTGAGACCATGTTAGTAATCTGGACATTAGTGTATAGCTAGAGTAGGGACAGTTCAGATAGCGTAGGTGTAGTGACGGTTGAACACCGTCTATTTAATTGCATTACTGCCAGTTTATTTACTTCTGTGTGCGTTACTGCCAGTTTAACGCCATTTACTTCTGTGTGCGTTACTGCCAGTGTAACACCATATCATTTTGTGTGCGTTACTGCCAGTTTAACGCCATATACAGTAGTTCTGTGTGTGTGTTACTGCCAGTTTAACGCCATACAGTTTTGTGCGTTACTGCCAGTTTAATGCCATTTACTTCTGTGTGCGTTACTGCCAGTTTAACGCTGTATAGTTTTGCGTGCGTTACTGCTAGTTTAACGCCAGATCGTTTTGTGTGTGTTACTGCCAGTTTAACGCCATATCATTGTGCGTGCATAACTGCCAGTTTAACGCCATATACTTTTGTGTGTGTTACTGCCAGTTTAACGCCATATAGTTCTGTGCGTCACTGTAGGTTTGGCGCATTATATTGCAGTATATTATAGTGTATCCGTGGAGTGTGTCTGTGTAGTGTGAGTACTCAAATTAAAGTGCACCAAACACCTCTTTACATTGATTAAAGTGCATCTACATACAGATTTCAACTTCTTCTTTACATTTTCTTATAAGCACCGCCCCCTCCCTCCCAATAATGTCTGGGAGGACAGCAAGGATAGGCAGACATTCCCTTGGCACTGTAAGGGGGCCAGCAACAAATGTGTCCACAAGCAAAGATGGACGTAGTGGTCAGTCCGCAGGCAGGGCATCATTTCCTCTGTTTAGTGAGTCTGCCCGTGCTATCCAGCCACAGCATGCAGAGGAGATGGTGGACTGGCTTACTAAACTTTCATCCTCCTCGTCCTCGTCACACAAGCAGAGACAAGTGTGCAGTCCCCTGCAGTTGCCAGAGTGGATAAACCTGCCACCTTGTTCACATCTATTCCTGCCATAGCCCCAACATCAGCCATTGAGAAGTCAGCTGAGTTATTTGACCACAGCATCAGCCACTTGCTCCTTGATGATGCCCAGCAATTACTGGATTCAGATGTAGGTTCTGAGGTTGAGGATGACAGGAACATGAGCCTAGAGAGAGAGAGGGAGGAACAATGGTAGACAAATTGGCATTAATGTTCCCCAAGCTTCGCATCAAACATTGCAAAAAACACCAACCATTTGGGTACCACAAGCTTAACAAGGCATTTGATGTCCAACCACTCAGCCCATTGACAAGAGCACCTAAAAGCTCAAAAGGAGCACAAATCTGTTCCTCCTCCTCCTTACCAACTTCAGTCTGCCCCTGTGATACCGAGTCATTACCTTTCAGCACCTCCACTGACAGGGATGATGGTATAGCACAGGGTGTCCCAGGTCCTAGCAGCACATCTGCCAGCAGCACACCACCAGCTGTAGAATGTAGCCGGCAAATTTCTCTGCCCCATCTGCTGCAGCACAAAAAATATACAGTCTTTGCCACCTACATATCCAGCATCTGAATGCAAGCTTGTCAAAGCTGTTGGCTCTCCAACTTCTGCCTTTCAGCCTGGTGGATTCTGCCCCCTTCCGTGAATTCGCACAATGTGTTGTACCGCAATGGCAGGTTCCCAGTCACTACTACTTTTCACTTAAGGCCATTCCCTCTCTACACCATCACATGGAAGGGAATGTTCTGGCATTGTTGGGCAAGACAGTCAGCCGTAAAATCCACCTTACTGTTGACACGTGGTCCAGCAAGCATTGGCAGGGACGGTATATTTCATTCACAGCACACTGGGTGACGCTGCTTGCAACTCGAAAGGATGCAGGACAGGGCTCGGTGCTGCAGCTTGTTGTGCCCCCACTTCTCCTTACAGCTGGTGGTGATGATGCCAGACCTGTGAGCTCTATCCCCTCCACCTCCTCCGCACCTCCATGCCCTCCTCTGCAGAATTGTCCTATGAACATCAGGTACCCCCTAAGCGTTCAAAGGGCTAATCCCAGAGTCAGGCTAAAAGGTGCCATGCAGTGCTTCAGCTGGTGTGTTTAGGAGACAAGAACCACACCTGAGCAGAGATTCTTGCAGCTCTGCAGGGACAGGCCCAGAGGTGGTTCACACCATGCCAGCTGGAGCCGGGAATGGCAGTGTCCGATAATGGCTCAAGCCTCCTGTGTGACTTAGACAGGGAATGTTAACACATGTGCCATGCCATGCCTGCCATGCCTTGCTGTTAAAAATTGCAATGATATGCACCTGTCAAACAGTTGCATATCATTGCAATTTTTTACAGCAAGGCAAATTCTTGCTTTCATCAAGAATACCTCTATAGGGTTACGGTGGGAAGGTGCCACAACACCCAAAGACAAATTTTTACACACCCGTCACTTCTGTACAAAGTCAAAGTGACAACAGAATGTATCCAAAAAATCTCTAATCTTGTTCCAAGTGCACTACATTGTGGTCTCATCATACACACTGGCTCCCCAGCTGTTGCTGAGCAAAATAAAGGCAGCTTGCAGGGAAAATGTCATTTTTTTTGGTTTTATAAATGCAATTATTGCTGCAGCAGATTCTAGACATGGTACAGATCTGCCACTTTACAGGTAGACTAAGGGGACCCCCAGGCACTATATTGGAAGACATTTTTCATTTTTATGCTTTCAAAAAATCACTGCTCACTTAAAAATGACGTTTTTCATAAACTTTTTTTAATTGATACATGTCCCCCAGGGCAGGACCCGGACCCCTATAACCATTGTATGTCCAATTATTTGCATATAAGTCTCCAAAATGGGCACTTTTGATTTTTGACATTCGTGTCCCATTGACTTTAATGGGGTTCGTTATTCGGGTCCGAACTTTTGCGGTGTTCGAAAGTTCTGGTGCGAACTGAACAGGAGTCCATTCGGCCCATACCTAGTTAAAATACGATAAAATACAAAAGGGCACTGCTCATAAAAGCTTACAATGTCATAGGGTAAGGCAAGAGATAGTCAGACAGATTGAGGTAGAGAGTTCCAGAGGATGGGAGAGGCTCTGGAGAAGTCCTACAGATGAGCATGGGAGGAGGAGACAAGGGAGCTTGAGGGCAGGAGGTCTTGAGAGGAGTGGAAAGAATGGGTTGGGTGATATTTGGAGACAAGATTGGTGATGTAGCTCGGGGCAGAGTTGTGAATGGCTTTGCATGTTATTAGTATTTTGAATTCAATTCGCTGGGCAATCGAAAACCAGTGTAGGGATTGGCGGAGAGAGGTAGCAGACACCAAGTGATTGGTAAGGTAGATGAGTCTGTCAGCAGCATTCACAATAAATTGGAGAGGGGATAGCCTATGTAGAGGTAGGCCTATGAGAAGGGAGTTCCAATAGTCAAGGCGAGATATAACAAGGGAGCGAATAAGTAGCTTTGTGGTTTCATTAGTTAAAAAGGGGCACATTTTAGAGATGTTACGGAGGTGAAGTCTACGAGCTTTTGATAACAATTGGATTTGGGGCTGAAATAATAGGTCAGGGTCCAGGATTACACCTAGTACCCTGGCATGAGGGGAGGGAATGATGGTTGCATTATTGATTTTGAAGGAAAAGTCATGGAGGGGGGCACGGCTGAGGGGGAATATTATCAGCTCAGTTTTAAAGAGATTTCATTTAAGGAAGTGGTGCAACATCTATGCTGATATATCAGTTAATAATGTGAGAGGAGACTGAAGGAGTGAGGTGAGGCATAGAGAGATAGATTTGGGTGTCATCGGCGTACAGATGGTGTTGGAAGCCATGGGAGTTTTATCAAGTCACTGGTTATCCTAATATGCAAACACATATTTAAATATTAGGCATCAAGTTGAGATGATAAACAAAACTTCTTTTTTATTGCAATGATGTACTGTTATTTTAAAAATTCCCTGAAATAAACTTGTCAAGTCTCCAAACTTACTTTAAACTGACTTTGGGAATTGAAAATATACCCTGAAACTGAACATTTTATTATGCAAATCTTTATTTAAAGCGGAATTCTAGGGAAAGGAAAATGCTCCCTTGAAGTCCACACTGCTAAGGGTTAAATTCTTGTTTTTGTTTATGGGCCACTTTTACTTCCTGAGGTAGTCGCCAGGCTGTAAGCCCAGTCCCTGCAGCCTCTGGCAGTTGAAGGTCTTCTGACATCTAAAGTCCAGTGCAGAGCCCATAACCCTGCATTGAACTAGAGGACACAGAGAGATAGATTACAGTCAAAGTGTAATAGAGAAGAGGAGAGCACTGGCTGCCAGTGGAGTGGAGGAGCTGAAACGTAAAACTGCTTTTTGCAGCCCCCTAGACATAAAGTATCATTTGAATCTTGCACGTTTAGCCCTACTCCATATCCCTCCCCCGATTGTGGTGTCACATGCTTTCTCATGAATGAGGATACACAAGCGTCCTCATTCATGAGTGAACACCTAAAGGGGAAGCAGCTTCACCAATCATCGTAGCCTTGCTTTGGCTGGTGGGAGTGACTGAGAGCCAAGAGTGAAACACACCCAATGGCTGTTCTTAGGCATAAAAGGTGGGAGGATTGTGATCATGGGACAGGCAATAAATCAGCCAAAATAAAGGTAGAAAAACAGCAATGTTTGTATTTGACTGAACATCAATCAGTACCACCTTGTGACTTGCTCTAAAGTTACTTTCAGTTAATGTTACCGAATTCATGGGTTACTTTAATGTTATTTATTAATTGCATATATCTATAGGCATTTGAATCAAATACTTTATATTTTTGGAGGTTGGAAAATTCCTAGAAGATTATGTTCTCTGCCAAAAGTGTGATTTTTGAATTCTCCATTAGAGAAAATTTGTTAATGAATATAGCATTTTAGTGACTCTTTTCTTCAAATTTGCCTTTGTCTCTCATGTACTAGACTGAATTCTAACTTGTTCACAAATAGGATTTACTAGTGATGCCACTCTGTTGGTTATTGCCTCAAATTTTAAGGGCCTGCCTGTTGATCCTGAGTAATAAGTGTAGATAAATAAACACATACTTCATTTTTGCTTCAAGCAAAGTATTTGATAAAATGAATGGATTAAAATACATTGGAGATGCCTTATATTCACAAATTTAAGAAGACTATTTAAAGCCATCTCATTTGTCTGTGGCTGTATTATTATATCATTTCCATATATATAGGTCCCTTGGATCACATATATTTTTTTCACTGGGTATATTAACTTGCTTGTTATTCTCTAGCCTTATATCCAGTTTTCTCTAGAGTGTCTTACTCCCCTATTTGACAAGATGCTGCAGATTCAGGGTCATTTAGATATTTAGAGTCTAAAGTAATAGTGAACTCGTTTTCCAAATAAATCTGAAGTGTATAACAGAAATGTTGGATGTGTATTGATCTGCAACACTTAGAGATTTCGGTATAGCTCAAGAGCATTACGTGCCATATGTCAGGGGAAGCATGCACAGATCAGAAAATCTGCCCCTGATTTAATGAGACACTTCCAGCTTCTGTGAATCACACTCATGCACTTCTACACTTACATCCTAATTTTTTAGACAAGCATATGCTTGTAGCAGAATTATTCTGGACTTCCTCATGTGAGCAATCCATTTTCTTTTCATTAGTAAACAGACTAGAGCTTTATGATTATGTGTCGTGAATGAAATAAATATAGGGACACTGATAGCAAGCTGGTAGGATGTATATTATATACAGCTGGACATAGGACCACGATGTCCACGCCAATATGAATCTTCACCATTTGAAGCTAAACTGTTACAAATGAATGTGGGCAGGCTAGTAAGGCGAGTAACAGTACCAGTTCATGCGACACTTTAATCTGGATAATAATCAGGATGAGATGCCACTGATCTAACTTGGATTTGCAAATCAGTGGCAGTAGATTCAGAAAATAAGTCCATGCATCACACCATATTGCTAAAAATTAGCATCTTTAGCAAAAATAAATGTATAGTTAATAGGGTCTTGCTTAACTTACAATAAATACCTCTAATAAGAGCAAGCACCTTTTAGGTGAAGCATACTCCACCAGTATCCCCTTAAAGAGGGCCTGAACTATGGGAGCTGTTTCAAAAATAGGTAAACAGGGTGAAAAACTAATCACTGGCATTGCCTATAGGTTCTTGCAACTGATCTTTTTCCCATTAGTGGTTTACCCGGTTCTACAGCGATTATTTGTGTGGAGGTATGCAAGGTCCAGGCACAGGCACTCCAGTCAGAGAAAATAGTAGGTTAGTATAACATCACCTTTAGCAGCCCCCCTTCCTTTAAAGTGGCTGTAAAGCTTTGTTTAAAAAAAAAATTAACAAACATACTTACCTCCTCTGTCAAGGGTTTTGCACAGAATGGCCCCGACCTCCCTTTTCTGGGGTCCCCCCGCTGCTCCTGGCTCCTCCTCTTTTTGAGTGCCCCCACAGAGAGCCGATTTCCATAGGGGCACCTGTGCGGGTGTGCTCCTGAGTCCTGCTGCTGCGTCCATTGACACAGACAGCAGGACTCAGCCCCGCCCCCGGCTACCGTGTCACTGGATTTGATTGACAGCAGCCAATGATAGCAGCTCCGGCTCCGGCTGCTATCAATCTATCCAATGAGGACACGAGACAGTGGCTGGAGCTGCTGTGCTCGTCCTCGTCACTGGAACGATCAGGTTCAGGTAAGTAGAAAGGGGGGCTGGGGGTGCTGCAGTACAAAAAGTTTTTCACCTTAATGCATTATAGTGAAAAACTGTGAGGGTTTACAACCCCTTTAAGGCATGCAGGCCTACTGGTACTAAGTTGCCTATAGGGGTAAATCTATATACTTTGGTTGTAGAAGAGAGTAGAGATACTGTACAGAGATTGGAGAAACAAGATGGAGGCCACTCTGCATAAGTCAGCAGCAGACAGAAGAAAAAACCTAGCAAAGGTCAGGATGGGCATTAGGCAGTAGTGAAATCTGGTATGGTAGCAAAAGTTGATAAAAGGAACAAACTGGAAAATAATACAGACACAATTGATTAGCAGGTACATGCTATCACAAGCAGAGGGGCATTGGTTGATAAGGTTTATACAAGGCTCCTCCTGCTCCAGGGATGAATCCTAGGGATGGTTGTCATGCGACCAGCAAAATGAGAAAAGTACAGGCCAGTGTCAAGAAATCGTTGTGAGGGCGAGGAAGACTGTGTCCCTTTGCTCAGCAACCAGGATGCTAGTCAGGAAGGGGAGCAGCACTGTGGGCCTACTGCTGGGAGCAGAGAATGCCAAAATCAGACAGCAAGGGTACAGTGGATGGGTAAGTATGTAAGCATTCTAACAGGTTCCCATCATGTTAGGTGAATAGGGCTTTGTTTCTTTATATCAGAGCTGCTCTACTGAGGACTGATGATTAGGGGCACGGAGTGTTGAAAACAGCACAGCGAATATAGTTATCAATCTACCTAATTTAAATATATAACATAAGCCAGCTGATTAAAAAAGTGGGCAAAAGCTATTAGTACTGATCCAACCCATCCAGGTTATAGTGTGCTTGGGAAAAGATATAGGACACCTAAAATACAAGCGAATCACTTGAAATATTGCTTTTTCCCTAGGGCTGTGTTGTATATAAATCCACCAAGTGCAGTTTTAGGAATTCTATGTCAAATGTTTACTTTTTCCAAATATTTTAAATGTTTGCTATAATTAGGGATGGATATATGGCCATGTGTTATGAAGTATACATTTGTGGTAGAGTTCAAAATGTTTTTAATAGATAGCTCTATCCTATCTATCTTAGCCTACACGCTGTATACACTGCATGAATTTGGCACAATCTTTTTACCTGTAAAATATTACTGCGCCTCAAGAGAAACTCTCACAGACATACATAAACCTAAACTTAAATACTATTAAATAATAAAAAATAAATAAATCTTATATTACAAATGTTCTTCTGTACACATGACATTGAGTTAAAATGTTCTCTGAGAGAACGGAGCAGAGTATGTAACATGTAGCACAACTTACAGAGTGCAGCGGTCAGGAGTATGTTTGCACAGCTTACAGAGTGTGGTAGTTAAGAGTATCTAATATACAACACAGCTTACATGGTGCACCAACATAGCATATACAACATACCATAAAAAGTCCAGTGGTTAGGTTTATGTTTCCTGAACAATTTAACTTGACATATAGTAACCAACATTTAAAAACGTTCGCTTTGCCGCGTTTACATGCCGCATTTAGCCGCATTTGCGTTTATTTTTTTAAAATAGTCAAAAATTTAAAACGCCTGTAAATGAAATGTGGCTAAATGCGAGTTACCATGTTTACACAAGTTTACAAGCTGTTACAGGCGTTTGGTGTTTCAAATGCCTCTGAACATCTGTGCTGAATGCATTTTTTTGCTTTCCAAAAAATGCTTCTAAACTCAACTGCCTAGAAAAGACTATAAACGACCTTGTGTACATATACTGATAAGATAACATAGAGGAGAGCTCAGAGGCAGCTGAAAAAAATGCCCAACTGTTCCTAAACATCCGTTTACCAGCAGCAGTGTACATGAAGCCTAAGAGAAAGCAGGGTTACAACTGAAAATCACAGAGCTCCATAGCAAAATGTGTATGCTCCCCACTCAGCATCCGCCTTTTTCAAGTTCCAGTGAAATCTCTATTCTCTAAAAATTTGCAAACATTTTTCTCCCTTTACCATTGATGTCTAATTTCTTTTATACTTACTATGTATGTCTCCTACTTACTGGTGCCCTTTGATGGATGCAACCCTTTTAAGTGGTTGTAAACCCTCAAGGTTTTTCACCTAAATGCATTGCATGCATTTAGGTGAAAAACCTTGTGTGATGCAGCAGCCCCCAGAGCTCCCCTTTTACTTACCAGAACCCAGTCTTTATAGCGATGGGGACGAGCACACCAGCTCCAGCCGGTGTCTTGGGTCCTGATTGGATAGATTGACAGCAGCGCAGCCATTGGCTCCCACTGCTGTCAATCAAATCCAATGACTTGGGAACCGGGGGGCAGGGCCAAGTCCTGCTGCCTGTGTCAATGGACGCAGCAGCAGGACATGGGAGTGCGCCCACACGAGTGCCCCCCCCCCCGAGGGAGAGCGGCTCTCCAGCGGGGCACTCGAGAAGAGGAGGAGCCAGGAGCGCCACTGAGGGACCCCCGAAGAGGGGGTTTAGGACCAACTGCACAGAGGAGGTAAGTATGACATGTTTTTTTTTCTTTTAAAACCACAAACCTTTACATATTCTTTAACACCAATAGTCAATTAACAGCATCTGTAATAAAAAGGCAAATAAACAGAAGACAACATCTTTCTGTAAAAACAGTGTTGGTCGGGAAAAGTTAAAAACAAGTCTTTTTTGCATGTGTGTGCATGTGGCCTAACAGCCTTAGGAGAGAGTTATAGCCACAATCTGGTTAGCTGGCAACTCTGCTGTGAAAAAATATTCACAAAGCATGGCAATCTTACTTCCTGTACCATATTATAAATCCTTAGTAATAAAAAAGATTGAATATTACAAAACAGGTATTTAAATCCTGAAAGTGTAAATGAGCTGCTAATTAAAAAAAAGAAATCAATGATCTATGCTACAGTATTTTTGGTTTCATGTACGGTAATTTTCCAATTTTAATAAGTTTCCAACTGCATCCCATTCCAGAACACCCAGTTTCAATGATGCATGGCACAGCTGACTCAGTGAGCATCCAGTTAAGCAGAAAATGGGATGCGATTATGATGCTTATAGTGTTTTAGCTTCCTCTTCGCCTCATGGGAAGATTTTCTTAATACTTTCCGAAAATTAGATAATGGCATTCAAGGTGAAATCAGTTAATCCACGTTTAGCTCAGACACTGCTTTGCTTTAGAGTTAGGGATCCAAATATCCAGGAGCCTTTCATTTTAATTTACAGTGCCTGTATATTATACCTTGTAACTTTTATGCCTCTTTGTTGGAATGATTGCACACAGAACTTAATTTCACACACAAAGCTATGAGACTATGTTGCTCAAGGTCATTGGTAATTGTTGAGCGTATTTAAATATATTCAGAGATGGAAAATTGCCTTTGCATAATGTAGCATCTTAATATGACTAGATTTTTGCTGTGAAAACTTGCAGCAAACAATGAAATTATACCGAGGCCATTATCTAAAAATATTTTGGATTTTGGTAACATTTGTTCTCTCTGTGTTCAAACCTTTCTAAAATCAACAAATGAGTAGAAGTTTAAAGCCAACAACTTGGCATACAAAAGCAGTTTGAACACAAACATTTTTTGAGAGGGTGATTGCAGTGTTCTGTATAACAAATCATGACCTTGAATATTTTTTGGCATTGATCATTTCATTTAGCTGGTCATGAATACTTGAATAGCTAAGACAGCATATACGTTATTTATTATACTTATTTATATATTGCCAATACATTGCACAACTTTTTACAGAGACTACTGAATCATTTACCTGTTCCACTGTGCTTTATGGGGGGAAGATTTTGGAAGGCATTACTGCATACATAAGATAACATACAAATATTCTTATATATTATTTGTGGTATATTAGTTCAGTTTAACAGTAGCTATATTGTCACAGGTTGTGATGTAAAAAACGACTAAATGCCAGATTGAATAGGGAGCGAGAAGAAGGGTACATGCCAAGATAATCTATGAGCATACACCAATACATACAAGGGACATACAAACATAAAACCAAAAGGCACCAGAAAAATATGGGCACAAAAACCACCAATAGACAACTGAGGGAAACAGGCATAAGAACAACTAGTACAACAACTAGATACCTGGGAAAATAGAGGTAAAAAAAACAGTCTCCAAGGAGCATGCTGTATGTCATTCACAAGTTAAGGGGACTGGTAGGTCTTCTTGCCAACTAGGGGATTTATAAACTGAAACCCCAAAACCATCTCTCAATGTCAGAACATGCAAGACAGAAGAAAACACCAACATATCCTTTTGCTAAACCAACTGCCACCCCGTTAGGCAAAGCCAAATCTATTTCTTGAATTTGTTGATTGTTCAATCTATCTTTAATGCATAATGCTTAACAAATATTTCTATATTAACTTTTTTTGTTTTATTATGGCTTTTTGGGTTGATATTAGGGCACAAACACATATATGATTGTTGCTGAATTGAAAAATGTAATATTGATTTTTGCCAACCATGCTTGTTTAGCATACATATTTAATTTATGTAATCAAAATGTCATACACTGTATACAAAACTTGCTTATAATAGTTTATGCAGCAAAAAAAATGGTTATTATTACTTTGCACTGGTTACTGAAATAGCACAAAATGTTACTGCTATTTTACTGAGCAAAAGTAGAAATTAAACCCTAAACCAGTTGCTCTCTCTTTTTTAGTGTACTCCATGCATTTTAAATATAAGGGTTAGACTTTTTTGCAAAATGTATAATTACAGTCCATCAAGTATAGTGTCTGTCCATTAAAGCTATATCAACCTCCCGATATAGCCTTGCCATTCTTTAAGCCAGCCATATATGGATTGAAATTCATCTGGTGCAGCAGGAACTTGTCAAATTTTGTTCCATGTGTGGGCAGGGATGTACAGAAGTCAATCTACAGACTGACTGTTGCACATCCAGCCTTTCATGTTTTCCCTGATAGGCCAGTGCCACTGACTAGAGCTGGTAGTGCTGATCAGTTTATTCTGATGGCACGGAAGTCTACCTGCTGTCAGAATACATTATCCCAGTGGGAAGAATTCCCTCATCCACCTCAAGTGTGTGGATGGGGGAATTGGGCCATTTTTTTCTTCAACCAGCTGGTTTAATGAAAAATAAAAGACTAATGTTTGGGCTGCCTTAAGGGATAAAACTGCTAGGATTACAACCATGCTCAATGCACTGCAGACTGTGTTGAGCTAATGAGAATTTACTTGTAATAAACTTGCAATGCAGTCCAAACAATTTTCCTGAAATACCAATATCTTGATTACCACCAATCAACACCAATATCTTGAATACCAAATCTATTCACCTGAAACAGGCTTTACAGTGGATTAAGCCAGTGTGGTGGAGATGGAACTCAGCAAGCCTGACTGCAGCAAGCCCGACACAACACTCAATGGGACACATATTTACAAGAAAGAGCTCACAGGTCAAGAGGGTGGAATTAAACAAGTACATTAGTTTCATATTTTATTGGGTAACAAGCATAAAAGAACACATTTAAAACCTTGTGACTTAATCATAGTGTAAAAAATACAAACAAATAATTTTGAAAAAGCAGGCCTTTAAAAAGCACAAATAGAAGGGACACCCTCAGCAGTCTAGATTTACAAGGAATGCAACAAAAAATGCATAGGAGCAATCAGGGTGGCTAAAATCAAAAGGAAAACATGTTGCTACAGCAAGTAAAACCAATTACATTTTTTGAAATATATCAATAGTAACAAGGTTATTAAAGAACAGATAGACCCCATAACAGATGAACACAGGAAGCTGGTCACAAATGAAAGAGAAAAGGCAGATGTATTAAAACATTTAGCCACTCAATCACCTCTGTAGGTGGAGGAAGGGGGTGCCACCCCCCTCCCGCCACCACTTCTCCCGGTGACCGGGAGCGATGTGGCCGGTCATGATGGCTGCCCTGTACAGAGAGAGAGGAACTGATGTCATTCCCCTCTCTCTGTAACCCCGGAAACCAGGAGCGATGAGTTATGTCGTCACTTCTGGTTCTGCCTCTTTTTTTATCTGGCCACCAGCAACCAGGGAAGCAGCTGATCAGAGCGATGTGATCAGCTGAATGGGAGGCTAGAGGAGAGATTTGGGGTCTTATAGAACCCAGATCTCTCCATAAAGAGGATCTGTCATGGCCCATGCTGTTACAAGGGATGTTGTTAATCCCTTGTGATAACAATAAAGTTAATCAAAAAAAGAAAAATGGTAAATAAATAATACATTTGTATAAAATAAATAAGAAAATATAAAACAAAGATAAAGTGCCCCATCCCACCATACTTAGGTGCTAATGCAAATGCATACGTTACTCCTGCTCATATGTAAACGGTGATCGTACTACACATGTGAGGTATTGTCACGAACGTCAGAGTGAGAGCAATAATGCTATCACCAGACCTTCTGTGCAACTCTAAACTGGTAAACTATAAAGGCGTTTACAGCGTCGCCTATGGAAAATTGTAAGGCACCCTAGTGTGCTGCCATTCCACAGGCAGGAGCAATTTTAAAGCATGGCATGTTAGGTATCTATTTACTTGGCATAACATTCACATTATACAAAAATGGTGCTAACTTTAGTGTTTTGTTTTTTCTTAATTCATGAAAGTGTTTTTTTTTTCCAAAAAAAATTGTGTTTGGAAAACTGCTGTGCAAATACCGTGTGACATAAAAAACTGCAACACCCATCATTTTATTCTATCAGGCCTCTACTAAACATGTAAACAATATGTAATGTTTGGGGGTTCTAAGTAACTTTCTAGCAAAAAAAATTAGATTGTTAAATGTAGGAGCAAAGTGTCAGAACTGGCCCGGATGGCAAGTGGTTAATGATGTAAACAAATCCCAAGGTCCAGATGGCTTACAACCATGAGTCATTAGGGAACTTAGCTCAGTTATAGCCAAGTTGCTATTTCTAATTTTTAAAAACACCTTACTGACTGTAATGGTATCAACTGAATGATGTAGAGCAAATGTGGTACCAATTTCCAAAAAAAAGGATCAAGATGCATACCAGGAAACTACAGTCTAATGCCAACAGTATTTAAGTATTTTCAGGGAATTGTAAGGGACTTTATGCAGAAATGTGTCTGTGATAAATGTATCATACATGACATCCACCATAGATTTATGAAAGACCATTCTTGCCACACTAACCTAAAACTTGATGATGGAAGTCCAGTGGGCATAGTATATCACGATTTTGCTAGGCATTTGATGCTGTACCTCATAAATGTTTACTCAGTAAAATAAGATCTGTTGGGAGTTGATGAAATTGTATGTACATGGATACGAAGGTGGTTACACTAATAGGTCCAGAGCTTAACAATGACTCATTCTCTGATCACTGGTTCTGTCTTGGGGCCACTGTCTTGAGTTCAGTCTCAGTGTTTGCTGATGATACCATATTACGCATTGAACTTTGGTACAGGATTTAGTATTATTACAGGAATACCTGGACAAAATAAAGGGTTGGGCTGCTACATGGTAGATGAGGTTCAATATTGAAAAATTTAAATTTAGTCACTTGGGTGCCAAAAATACACATTAGGAGAGCCTCCCCTGGGAGAAGCAGTGATAGAAAAGGATCTGGGGATGCTTGTATGAGGATCAACTACATAGATTACAGTTATTCCCTCTAGAGAAGAGGTACTTAAAAAGGAGTTATGATTATAATTTACAAATAAATCAAAGATGACTTCATTATCTGTAATTAACTGTTCACTCTAAGGTTCCTTAATAGGACACATGGCCACAATTTGGGATTAGAAGAAAGGAGGTTTAACATTAGATTGCAGAAAGGGTTCTTTACTGTTGGAGCAGTTAAAATGTTAATCCCTTCCCCCAGAAAGTGGTACTAGCTGGGAGTGTTGACAGCCTTTATATGTCTTCCTCAGGGAGCAGAATATACTAGGCTTTGGGAATTGATAAAAAAAATCACACACACACATACAGAAACAAAGGTTGTACTGGATGGACCTGTATCTTTTTTTCAAACTTATAAACTTTGTAACAATGAAACTATTAATGCCAAGCGTTGTTGGGGCCTCCTGCTCTTTACAGCATCCAAGCAGCAGGTGGTAAATTATTTGGCACACCCTATACATAAACATGAAATAGCTGAAGCTGACATTTTTTTGTGTGTGTCCTGGGGAAAGAAAAGAACACAAAAATAGGACACATCCATGTACAAAAAACAAATCCATGTAGTAACAGAGATTCATAACAGTGGAGGTTTTTGCTGTCACTAGTGCCATCATACAAGCAGCAGACCCTGCAATTATTTTGTGTTTTGTGTTTTGAGAATGCAAAGTGAATGCTTGACCATCTGAGACAGACACAGAGAATGACAGGTTAGGAAAGGATATGATAAGTATGGCTAAGTGAGCAAGGACAAAAGAAATACATGTATAGGAAACATAGGAAAATCCTGGTAAAAATCTCATTAATAGTCGTCATCTTGAAAAAAGAAAAGCAACTATTTATCTATTATACTTGCACAAAATAATGCAAAAGGCATACCACTAAAAAATGCACATATATGTTTTTAAGTAAAAATTATTATCAAACCTAAGAACACCATTGTGTTTATTTGGTTGTGTATTTTGGTATTACCACAACTCTAAAACCTCAGTTATATTGTTAATAGTGCGGCAGTGCAAGCCCCAGTAAATGCACTTAATTTCTCATGTCTTTATAATTTGAAAAATCAAATGAATTAATGGTGTTACACTGTGTGCCAAAGTAAGACATTACCATTGCCTTTCAAAATCATCATATCCATGTGTGTCTGTACAATTTTAAACATTATTTATACAATTAACTGTGTTGCAACATGTTCAGTGGGTTGCCATTATAAGACAATTATTGCCAACAGATTTTCTTGTTTTTAAAAGTTCCACAACTAGTCCTTTCATTTATGGTGGGTCTTTATATTTCCTTTACAGATGAGTGCATTTCTGAAATCCAAATCTTATGCCGCGTACACACGGTCGGACTTTTCGGCTACAAAAGTCTGACAGCCCGTCCGACAGACTTTCAACGGACTTTCGACGCACTTTTGGCAGACTTGCGGCGGACTTTCTAACGAACGGACTTGCCTACATACAATCACACAAAAGTCCGATGGATTCGTACGTGATGACGTACACCGGACTAAAATAAGGAAGTTGATAGCCAGTAGCCAATAGCTGCCCTAGTGTGGGTTTTTGTCCATCGGACTAGCATACAGACGAGCGGATTTTTCGACTGGACTCAAGTCCGTCGGAAAGATTTGAAGCACGTTCCAAATCTAAAGTCCGTCAGATTTTCGACCGAAAAAGTCCGCTGCAGGTCCAATGAAGCCCACACACGGTCGAATTGTCTGCCGGATTTGGTCCGTCGGCGTCCGTCAGACCAGTCCGGTCGAAAAGCCCGACCGTGTGTACGCAGCATTAGAGCAAAACAAGGAACAAGCATAACCAGGAATTGAAAATGGGCAGAGACACTTCAGTCTACATTGTACCTCTACTTTTTAACCAAAATTTCATCTACTGTATTTCATTAAAGTCAACTTCCCAACAGTTTCTTTGCATGCCTCAAGTTATTTCTTTCACCATTAAAGAACTTGAGAAAGTTGAAAAGAAAGATCTCATGCAAAGTAATGATACCAAAGTATGTTGACCTGCATGCCCTCAACTAACTGGAAAAGAAAAATGCAAACCATATACAAGTTGTTTAGTATGATACATACTAACATAACAGACATACTATTACATTTTTAAATTGTTGAGGTGAAGGTACAAGCCATACAATTTGTATTAAATTCATTGTGTTACATCTCTACAAATTATTAGGCATTATGGGGTTGTGCATGTTCTCTTTCAAAATTAAAATACACTTATCATAATGAATGATGTGAAACAAAATTAAAATATTTTGCTTTGCAAAACCCAATCAACTGCAAGGGAAGTAAAAAAAAAAATTAAAAAAAATGTTTGATTGTATATGATTGGATGATTAGAGCAATTTAACCTCATTAAAAATGCACTTTGCAAAGTGAAAATTAATCTAGATTAGTACACGAGGTACAGTTGACTACAATCATTCAATCATGTGGATGAACACATTTTTTTTTAAATTTCCCTTGTACGTCATTGAGTATTCTTTGCTAAGCAAATATTTATTTTGTTTCACCTCATTCACTAATATAAGCAAGCATTATTTTTGAGAGTAAACATGCTCTACTCAATGTGAACATCCAGCTAGTTCAAGTTTGGTGTGTTTGTTTTTATATACAATTTTAAAACTGTGGCTCTGGGAGCCTCTCAAGTTGTTGTGTCCCCCCTTCACAATTATGGACCTCTCTGACCAGGAAATTAACTTACAAATTAGGGAAAATTAATAAAGAGAAATCTAAACACTTTGGACCAATATGTGGACCAATATATGTGATCCAAAATTTGGTCTCAGCAAATATTGGCAATATTTAATCAGCAAAAGAGCTTCCCCCCCCCCCCCTCTCGTCGAATTCACTTATTTGGTTTAATATTAAAATTTGTATTATGGCTATTAGCTGTTATATTTGTTTAAACCAAAATAATTGCCAGGGCCAATATTTTTCCAAACCAGTGTGTGGTATTCATTATTTATTGATAGTTTATCAATTTGTCTTTTGGGGAACAATTGATTGTGGGTGGAGATTGTGTAGCCTGCATTCCCATGATGAAACAAATAGTGCATTTTTAGAACTAAACCACATTTTGCAGTAAAAAAGGCAAATAGAACACCTTGCCATTGGTTAAGCCTTTAAGCTTTGTCGTGTGGCAGCCTTTGGCATATATGGTACGTATTGTACAGGTAGAGAAGTAGGAATAGTTTAGAATAGTAAACAAAAAATCCTTGATGCTACAGATAATCAAAAATACTGAAGGATGGATTTTCCAACAAGACAGTGATCTAAAATAAGGTATGTAAAAATTGGTGCTGCGCTGTTCTTAAAAAAAAAAAAAACTATGCTGCTAGAGGTAGTAGTACAAAGGTAAACGAACATGTAAAATGACATAAACATATAAAAAAAACAGAAACAATATAAGAATAAGTACAATCAATATAGAGCACTTCTATACCCAATAGGTGCAGTGTGATATTCCACAATAATCGGTGGTAATAGCAAAGTGCAAAGTGCAAGAAAATCATTCAATAAAGACTTAAGGCCAGATGTGATAAGTATCTTACTGGAAACACTAAAATCAATATACAGTCACTAAAAAACTTAATGGACCGTGCAAGTAGGCAAAAAACATTGTGCAAAAAACAGCAATTAATAAATTAAATGTGCAACATGCGATCAATATGTGCAAAAATCGCAAATGCAGTGTATAATAAACATTTAACCAAAAAATCAATATACAATCACTAAACACCTCAATGGATCGTGCAAGTAGGCAAAAAACATTGTGCAAAAAACAGCAATTAATAAATTAAATGTGCAACATGCGATCAATATGTGCAAAAATCGATAAGAGGAAAGAGGTAACCGCATAAAGTTGCTGGTAATGGCTGCTTCTCCCTTGTACTCCTAACTGCTTCTCACTTGGATTCCTGGGCTGGATGGAGCTGTTGGTGGGTCTTTGTCTCTCAGTGGAGCAGGAGGGGAATTAAAGGAAAGAAGGGGCCAGATAGATAAAAATCAATCAGAGGTTGGTTTTTATTAAAAGGGTACTGACTTCACTTACAAGAAAAAACACACAGAAAACGTATCTCCTACGAGCAGCGAGCTTGTTTGCATATATCAGTATTGGATGCCTATCCCGTCCCTACGCGTGACGTCACGGTCACGTGACTTCATCAGGGGATGACCCCCAACAGCTCCATCCAGCCCAGGAATCCAAGTGAGAGGCAGTTAGGAGTACAAGGGAGAAGCAGCCATTTCCAGCAACTTTATGCGGTTACCTCTTTACCACAAGGTAAGAGGCCACTTCACACCACTGTGTGAATGTGCACGAAGAGGAGATCGCCCCCATGCTATCAGCACCTTATTGCACTTTTTTGCACATTTTCTGATTAGCCACATTAAGAGGATTTAAATTGCATTGGACTACATTCCCAGTCCCGTTATATATTTTGCACATGTTTGCCTTTGTTTGAATTTTCACAAGTTCTACAGTGGACTTATTTTGGTTATATGTTTATTATACACTGCATTTGCGATTTTTGCGATTTTTGCACATATTGATCGCCTGTTGCACATTTAATTTATTAATTGCTGTTTTTTGCACAATGTTTTTTGCCTACTTGCACGATCCATTGAGGTGTTTAGTGATTGTATATTGATTTTTTGGTTATATGTTTATTATACACTGCATTTGCGATTTTTGCACATATTGATCGCATGGTGATCATTTCATTTATTAATTGCTGTTTTTTGCACAATGTTTTTTGCCTACTTGCACGGTTCATTGAGGGTTTTAGTGATTGTATATTGATTTTAGTGTTTCCAGTAAGATACTTATCACATCTGGCCTTAAGTCTTTATTGAATGATTTTCTTGCACTTTGCACTTTGCTATTACCACCGATTATTGTGGAATATCACACTGCACCTATTGGGTATAGAAGTGCTCTATATTGATTGTACTTATTCTTATGTTGTTTCTGTTTTTTTATATGTTTATATCATTTTACGTGTTCATTTACCTTTGTACTACTACCTCTAGCAGCAGGTTTTGTTTTTTTGTTTTTTTAAGAACAGCGCAGCACCAATTTTTACATACCTTATTTCTATTGCTGTATGGGCTGAGCTTGACCTATATTCGGTGCTTGCAGCAGTTCAACGTTCATTGCCCTTCGTTTACATGGTAGCGCAGGAATAACTATATATTTCAGTGATCTAAAATACACTTTAATATCAACCTTCAATAAATACAAGATTTACATTTTGGAATGGCCTTCACAGTCCCCAGACATAAAATTAATGCAAATATGTGAGTGGATCGCAAACATGCAGGAAATTTAAGAATTAAATACAAAACAAAAATATAAAGTGTAGTACCTGTAATTTTTAAATAAGTTAGTGTATATGGATCAACTTTCGCAGATCAGCTACACCATCTCTCTAAGGGTAAACAGAACATTGGTAATTGGCTTTGGGACTTTTCAGGTGCTACTTCCAAAAAGATTCATAAAAATTAATTTAAAATTTTCCTTTTTATTATGGGAAGAATTCATAAAACATGAGTGTACAAAATATTTTTGAGCTTATCTCAATATTCAACAATTGATCAAATTCATTCACAACAAAATACTGCCCTATCATCCCCATCTGTCAGCCTTTCCTGGACTTACTGTATATCATAGGGAAAACTTCCCTTGCAATCTCTAATAACTGCCCTATCACCCCCATCTGTCAGCCTTTCCTAGCCTTACTGTATATCATAGGGAAAACTTCCCTTGCAATCTCTAATAACTGCATTAACAGGTGGAGAAGGGGTGTAGTTCAACACATTTTGAAATATTATATAACCATTTCCTCAGGACCTATGGAGGATTGATATATGTACATAACAATTTCTTATACACAGCGCCCAGAGCCAGCCATACACATTGTAGATAGCTAGAAAGTATACCCCAAAGAGGCATCTAGAGAGCCAACCACATTCCCAGCTCGTTGGCATCAGGTGCTGCCATCAAAAGAGGACACCGGTGTACCTGTTTCTGAAGAAACACAAAACATTTGCCAGAAGAGGCTTAGTGAACTTCTTTTCACTGAGAAAATCAACTATACATATAGCTACTAGATTTCATTTGTGTGCCTGCTGGTGGTGATTGTACACTGCCTATATGCACAAACTTACTGTACCTAATGGTAAATCCAGCCCTGCTGATGCCCTCTTGAACGTCCTAAAAATGAAATTTTCCACAACAACAAACTCTTCCTAACAATATTGGCTTAGTACACCAATGTTTCCCTTGCAGCCCTTTTTTAATCTGCTTCTTATTGTACAAAGATGTAAAGGTTCAAAGTGCTGCAATGGTATAGGCTAGATAATAAGGTAGACTTGTCCTGCTTTCCCAAAAGAAAAATAACAAAAACCCTTTAAAACATATATTTTACATATGTCATAATAAAAATAATTATTTTTGTGTACATCAGTTAAATGTGTTTATCATTGCATAGTAAAAATGAATATCTCAATTAGATATGTCATTGATGAGCTGCGTTTTAAAATTATACAAGAAATAACACGTCAAGGCTGCACAGTCAGGCATCAGGGATGGGTGAAATATTGATAATATGCCATCTAAAATGATCAGGATGTCAAGAATGACACTGATTTGAAGTCCCACATTACCACGGTTGGTTGGAACCACACCAATGGGATATCTGACTGCCTTGCTAGATTTGTCAACTTGTTGCTTTTATTTTGACAATATTTCAATGAATCATGTCATCACATCTGTTAAAATCTCTGGAAAAATTATATACAGCCAAGTAACAAAACAGTTGCACTCCATTTTGTTGTTGTTTATGCTTGGATTGCCCTCATGTGTGCCATCAGCCACAACTAAGTGTCATGACAATTTCAAAGTTGCCATCTGCTTGTGAGGTGTGATCCAAAGATGTACACAAATCTTTTTTTAATATTATTGGCCAAAACATTGCATGAGTTTTTATGGCATATTAAAAGAGGTATGATGGCAAAACCTTACTCACGTTTAAGAAAAACATGCAGTTGGCTGCTGCAGTTAAACAAACAGTAGTTTTTTGCCTACTACCGCTCGAATAGTTGATGTTTTCATTTAAATATGGGGATTAAATGACATTTAAAAAACATGAGTGTTTCGTCTTCCATGTCTAGCGTACATTAGCTGTTTCTTATACTTGTGCTATACTTTATATGTTCATCTGGTACATTGATAAGTCAAGCCACTGGGGGGTGGGGGTTGGGGGACTATAGCAGCTTTTATGAAAATGAAACAATTGAAAATACTTTTATATGTATAAATAGTCAAGTAAACAATTTATTCACTCAAATTGGGTGACAAGAAGATAAATTCTAGAAGTGCTTTATTCCATTATCACAGAAATGCAATGCAGTTTCAGGTTGATTATGGTCATGACAGAGGGCTGAGCTTAATTCAATCCCAAGGCCTCAGAGAGAGAGTTGAGAGTAGTTTGAGAATTAGGGCAAGGACTTGGTATTCGGCTTCATTTTTTAAGAAGAAGATCAGAGAAATAACAAATGCTTTAAAAGTCGATCAATTGCCTTAAAAAATCACTATATGTTAAATGCACCTATCTTTCTCCTCATCCATCTCTCAATGTGAAAATCACTCAAACATCCTTAATACCAACTGACGTAGTTCCAATAATGTTAATTCCACAAGTCGTTAGTATATGATTGATAAAGTTGATAGCAACTATATCTAAAGCTGGCTTTTCACTCCTCTTAATTCCTTACATATCAGTACGGGACTTCCAGACATGAGAAATAAACTGGGAGGGAAGGATGTGTCCACTTTCAATTTTTCAATAATATATCTCTTTAGCACCAACATAAGAAACGTACCATTTTTACTGATTCTGATAACAATAGGTGTAACTTCACTTATATGTAATCAAATACAACAGGCTTCTTACATGTAACAATTATCTGTCACACTGAGATGCTGCTGTGTAAGGGAGGAGTTAGCAAAATGTCATTCCTTATCTTCACTTACTTGCCTTACACATTTTCACTATAGTAGCACGATGCAAAAAAAAATTCATGCTGGCATGTTATGTTTGAGTGATTTGCACTCACCACTGAAATTATAGATAACTAATACCGCCTCCATTTGAATGACCACTTGGTACCTTCTGAAAGAGTACAAAATCGAATACAGGACAAAATGTAGCTAGTTAGAGCACCTATCAACTAATCAGATCAGTGTTACTTATAGCATATCTAAGTTCAAAATGTTAAGTCATATATCCAATTCTACATTGTACTTCAATTATTTCTAGCCTACTCCTATTAATCTAAATGATCTTGACGTTTGTAAACTTACTTCATGAAGATCCCCACACACATTTACTTACCTTGAATTCTGTGTCACACAATCACTATGCCCTGTGAGTAGGCACTGCTGTCATAAAATTCACAGAGCCTGCCTTCTGAACTAGTGTTGGGAGGAGGCGTTTTAGAGGGCACAGTCAGTAAATGAATCACTGTTTGCAGTCAGCATGGAACCATGAGTTATGTAGTCCTTAGAAGTAGAAAGTAAAACAGCAGAGGAGGTATCACCACATATCAACATAGTTAGAACTAAACTGATGACCTGTAAAGGTTTTTAAAACATTGCCTGTGGAGAATTTTGGGTATCATAGTTTTATTTGCAATTTCATAGGTGCACACAATCTTAAGCTTAACGTCTTTGTTGTCTATTTACTCCACACATACCAAACAAAAAAATGGGTATTATGCTGTCTTTGTTTGCAGTAAAATTTATTTTAGTATATTTTATTCCTAAAATATGTGTTTGATAAACCATCATTTCTTTTCTACAGGGCTTCTGCTTTCAGAATATATATAATTATTGTTGAAAATCTATACTCCTCACAATTTTTCTTTTTGGTATATATATATATCTATCTATATATATATATATATAGATATATATATATAATTGTTTTTGTGCTTAACAGGTTCCTGCCCGGCCTATTGTACAATGGCCCAATTCTTGCCATGCAGCACAGCCATCGGTGGTGAGCTGTGTCCCTTGGACACAGCGCATCACGAATCAGGGTAAAGAGCAAATGATGTTGGCTCTTTACCATGTAATCAGCTGTGTCCAATTACAGTTAATCACATGTAAACAAATATCAGCATTCCCTTTTGTTAAGGGATACCACATGGAGGTATCCAGCAAGAATGACCAGATCAGTGTACAAAATGGAGGGAGCACACATAAGCAGGGAACGGTCAGGGTTGAGACAAGAAACAAGAAGAGCATGGAGCAAGGTAGTCGGAGCTGGAAGCAGGGAGAAGGGTATAGGGAGCAGGACACAGGAGCAGGTACAGGAACCAGAATCAGGATCAGGCAGGGACACGGCTCACAGGAAGAACACTGAAGCACTGAACCTCAGTTATGGACAGGCTTAACCGCTTTCCACCCGCCCAGCGTCAAATGACAGAAGAGCATTGCGGCCCTCATTCTGGGATGACGCATATGACATCGTCCCAGAACAGCCGCTCTTGTGCGCCCACGGGGGCTTGCAGCGCGGCAATTATTTTAAAGCTGCGGCTCTTTAACCATTTGATTGGCTGTGTCCAATCACAGCCGGTCAGATGTAAACACGGAAATGCTGGTAATCGGTTCTCATCGTCTCACACTGACAGAGTGTGTGGCGAGGAGAGCCGATCAGTGGCATCTCCTCGCAGGGAACATCCAGTCATGTAATCAGGGCACTGATCATCAGTGCCCTGATTACAATACAGTGACACCAGTGTCAGCAAACAGTGCCCACCAGTGACAGCAATACGTACCCACCAGTGTCCACCAGTGCCTGCAATCAGTGCCCATTAGTGATGCCAGTCAGTGCTGGCTACCAGTGACACCTATCAGTGCTGCCCATCAGTGTCCATCATTGATGCCCATCAATGCCGCCCATCAGTGCCCGTCAGTGCCACCTATCCGTGCTGCCTATCAGTGCCCATTAGTGCCACCTCATCAGCGCACATCAGTGAAGGAGAAAAAAATACTTATTTACAAAATTTACTGACAGAAAAAAAAAATTCACAAAATTTTCTCTTTTTTTTTCTTGTAAAAAATAAAAAACCCAGCAGTGATTAAATGCCAGCAAAAGAAAGCTATTGTATGAAGAAAATGATAAACATTTCACATGGTTACAGTGTAGCATGACCGTGCAATTATCATTCAAATTGCGACAGCACTGAAAGCTGAAAATTGGCCTGGGCAGGAAGGGGGTGATAGTGCCCTGTAGACAAGTGGTTAAATACCTCACAGCAGCCCATCTCAGGTGCAGCCTAATTACTTGGAAAGCCTGGCTGCTGGGAGACACCTGCTGGTGGCCCCTGGAACTGCATCATTTGGCTGCGGGAACAACAGTGTCACCAGCAGGTGACCCAGGTAATGACACAAGCGCTGCTCAGCTCAGCGATGTCACTGTCTGAGAAAAGGAAAGCCGATAACAGGCTTTCCTGTGACAGGAGACATTTACACTGATAATCAGGGCACTGATCAATAGTGCCCTGATTATCAGTGCAGCCCTATCAGTGCCAATCAGTGTCCATCAGTGCAGCATATCAGTGTCCATCAGTGCAGCATACCAGTGCCCATCAGTGTAGCATATCAGTCCTCATCAGTGCCACCTTATCAGTGCAGCCTCATCAGTGGCTCTTCATCAACATGGTGGTAGTAACTGTAAGTGCAAGTACGTAAGTGCACACGCTGGCTGAAATGTTCCGCTAAATAAGCAATAAGTCCATAAATAGTTCAAGGGTTAATTGTGGCAAATCAATGGCGGCTGCTGTCCTCAGAGAGCTGGATCTGTGTTTAGACAAGAAGAAGGTAAAAAAAGGAAGCTCCACCTGAGTGTAGTATTAGAGACAGCTTTTAATGGCACAGATAAAATCATACTTACAGGAAACAGGAAATACAAATGCCCATCTGTGTGTCAGTTGTCAGTAGGGAAGCCTCAGATCCAGAACCATTTTTCTATGCAGAGATGGGAAGCTGCAGTCGTCGTTGCTGCTCAGCCTGGAGCAGATCCTGTGGCCATCAGGAAGAAGCTGGGGCTGAGGTCACGGGTCACGGGATCACTTCCGGGGGAGGACTCCACAGAGTGAGAAGGGTTGGATAGGCAGGCTATGCGCTCGGAGCTGCTGCTCCTTCTATTGGCCTGGGGTGGAAGTGTCAGTATGGTGCTATTTATATGCTGGTGCTGTGGAACAAGTCTAGAAATATAAAAAGTAAAATCGCACCCAGCAAAATCAAGTCTGTTCAACCCATTTCATCACAACCTGTCCTCATCCCACTTATAGGGATGTATCAATGCAAAAAACCCCTCTGCTTAACCTGCCAGTTTGTACATCATGGCCAAAAAACCTTTACTGTCAAAGGGAAGAAGTACACCTTAAAGGAATTCTACAACTGTTCCACAGACTATGTCATATACTGCCTTACCTGTCTGTGTGGACAATTTTATGTTGGCAGAACCATCAGAGCACTTAGGGCACCTTTTGGTGAACATAGGCGCTTCATTGAAAAGATGAAAAATAGCAAAATGCTGCGCTGAACCCAAAAAATATATATAAAACACCAAAAGCAGCTGACACACAGACAAACCAATACATGTGGGAAATGTGTAATAAATAAATAAATGGTGTGCTAAAAAAACATATAAAAAGTATGAATCAACCAACATACAAATGTGATAGAAACCAGCAATAAAAAATCAAAGTGTCTATAGTGAAATATGGAACAGCAAAAAGTGGAAGTCCATATGTTATCTTCTCCAACAGGGGAGCACCGGTAGGCACTGGAAGGCGTGTGGATACTCAAATGGAGAGGAGACAGCAGATGTCAAGGCAAACAAATGTTGAATGGAAGTAAATGGATACTCTTACCAGATCCGTAGGACGCAAATACCGTATAGCAATGCGTCAAATAGGCATGGGGATACACTCCCATGATGTCAAACTGGACAGAGTCCTGTGGGCCACGAGCACCGGGGGAAGGTGGTGGTTGCAGATTGAAGTTGGACAACTGGTCATGCCCCTGTTGAAGACAGTTTAGTCGAAACGAGTAGGGCCAGCATTTTCAGCTTCCCACATTGCTATTTTTTATCCTATTTGTGATCACTTTTTATCGTGTATGGTATTTTTCCAATAAATCCCATTTTTGACCTACACCATGTGGAGCTTCCTTTTTCCTTTCTCCATGTTTCCATATTTAATCATCCCTCTGGATCACCCCGCTCTACAATCGGA
Source organism: Lithobates septentrionalis (assembly GCA_037952835.1). NCBI lineage: Eukaryota > Metazoa > Chordata > Amphibia > Anura > Ranidae > Lithobates > Lithobates septentrionalis. The sequence continues at coordinate 2,601,187 of JBBDGP010000504.1, forward strand.
GGACGTGTATGCCAGTTGTCCAACTTAAATCTGCAACCACCACCTTCCACCGGTGCTCCCCTATTGGAGAAGATAACATATAGACTTCCACGTTTTCCTGTAAATGAAGAATGCGCTGCGCCTGGGGATATATCTGAATAACTAAAATCCTAAGTGTGAATCGAAAATAATAATATAAAGTGCAAATTACAGAGAGTATAAAACTTGCTGTATGGATCTTTTAACCGTGTACACCAAAGTGCCGTGTACATTAAATCACAAAGTGCAATGTGCATATAAAGCGTCCTAAATCATGCGATATAACCATGACAATATATATCTAAAACCATCTGTGAATAAATATATGAAATACCAAAAATCCTTGAATAGGTATGCATATTGAAAAAGTGTTGTACATATAACACATGAAAAGTCCACTGTGATTATAAAAGTGAGGGTGAAAAAATGATAAAAATTAAAATAAGTAAAAAACACATATAAAATAAAGAACACACGTGTAGTAAATATAACTATGATCGTCCTTATTGTGGTATTGAAATCACAGTCATGAAAAAATCTTCCAATCCAACAACGTGAGGTGACAAAGTTCCAGCAGAAATCAATATACTAGTGATGTTTCAAAGAAAAAGTTCCAGTACTGAATCAAAAGTGCCCAGAAACATGCCGTGAAGTGCCTTGGTGACCCCCAATGTGATTGCGCTCACCTTGGAGCGTGTGACACAGTGTTTAATTGTGTCAATACACGCTTTTGGAGCCACCCCTGTGCTCAGTGATTGGTACAGCTGATTCCCCAAACAGATTCGTTATGGCTCCACTCACATCATATCATAGAAAAGAGAAAGGCTAATATAGTATAATACCGTAAGATAATTTTATTAGAATGACATCCAATCCCCACAGTGGGGTACTCACATTTATAAGGTGCTCATGTGCACCAAACATGACAAGCGAAAAAACGGCTGTGCGGCGTACTGCGGGGTGTGAGAGCTCCACAACCCAGCTCTGTGCTGATCGCTCCGTCCTGGCCCCTCCCCTACGCGTCTTCGACACAGGGAGTCACGTGTCTTCATCCCTGTGTCACACGCTCCAAGGTGAGCGCAATCACTTTGGGGGTCACCAAGGCACTTCACGGCATGTTTCTGGGCACTTTTGATTCAGTACTGGAACTTTTTCTTTGAAACATCACTAGTATATTGATTTCTGCTGGAACTTTGTCACCTCACGTTGTTGGATTGGAAGATTTTTTCACGACTGTGATTTCAATACCACAATAAGGACGATTATAGTTATATTTACTACACGTGTGTTTTTTTATTTTATATGTGTTTTTTACTTATTTTAATTTTTATCATTTTTTCACCCTCACTTTTATAATCACAGTGGACTTTTCATGTGTTATATGTACAACACTTTTTCAATATGCACACCTATTCAAGGATTTTTGGTATTTCATATATTTATTCACAGATGGTTTTAGATATATATTGTCATGGTTATATCGCATGATTTAGGACGCTTTATATGCACATTGCACTTTGTGATTTAATGTACACGGCACTTTGGTGTACATGGTTAAAAGATCCATACAGCAAGTTTTATACTCTCTGTAATTTGCACTTTATATTATTATTTTCGATTCACACTTAGGATTTTAGTTATTCAGATATATCCCCAGGCGCAGCGCATTCTTCATTTACAGTTTATCGCACGGTCATGAATACGTGATCTGCGTTTGCAGCCGGGTATTTATTCGGTTGGTTCTTTACTGAGGCATTGGATTATTGTGGCTCGCGAGATTTTTTTGCATATTTCCACTTTTTGCTGTTCCATATTTCACTATGTATGTTGGTTTATTCATACTTTTTATATGTGGTTTTTTTTAGCACACCATTTATATATTTATTACACATTTCCCACATGTATATTTAATACATGTTGGATGTTTCTAGCGCTGCACTTTATATGCTTCATTGAAAAGGGCCGTGATCATCATAGCGTCCCTAAACACTTCCCAACACACCACGGCCAATCTACGGTTGGTCTTGGTGTGTGGGTAATCAAGTCCATCCCAGCTACATACCCTGCGGCCGAGTGATACAAACGCTTATGCCAGCAGGAAACATTTTGGATTTATTCTTTGGGTACTTTAACGCCAGGGGGGTTAAACGAGGTCATTGAAGTGCATACATTATTATGAGTAAACTTGTTTCCTCGTGAGATCCCCCCCAATAGATGTATTCCTGTCTTGTATATCCCCATCATACAGTTTTGTATGTGCATGCATGCATAGATGCGAGTCTATGTTAATTCATGCATATACGCATGTATGTTTATCCGCACATGTGTAGGGCAATAACTTCTCCGCAGGATGTGGGAACCTTGCAAAAAGATCTGAACAAATTAATGGGGTGGGCAACTACATGGCAAATGAGGTTCAATGTAGAAAAATGTAAAATAATGCATTTGGGTGGCAAAAATATGAATGCAATCTACACACTGGGGGGAGAACCTCTGGGGGAATCTAGAATGGAAAAGGACCTGGGGGTCCTAGTAGATGATAGGCTCAGCAATTGCATGCAATGCCAAGCTGCTGCTAACAAAGCAAACAGAATATTGGCATGCATTAAAAAGGGGATCAACTCCAGAGATAAAACGATAATTCTCACACTCTACAAGACTCTGGTCCGGCCACACCTAGAGTATGCTGTCCAGTTCTGAGCACCAGTCCTCAGGAAGGATGTACTGGAAATGGAGCGAGTACAAAGAAGGGCGACAAAGCTAATAAAGGGTCTGGAGGATCTTAGTTATGAGGAAAGGTTGCGAGCACTGAACTTATTCTCTCTGGAAAAGAGACGCTTGAGAGGGGATATGATTTCAATATACAAATACCGTACTGGTGACCCTACAATAGAAATAAACCTTTTTCGCAGAAGAGAGTTTAACAAGACTCGTGGCCACTCATTAAAATTAGAAGAAAAGAGGTTTAACCTTAAACTACGTAGAGGGTTCTTTACTGTAAGAGCGGCAAGGATGTGGAATTCCCTTCCACAGTCGGATGTCTCAGCGGGGAGCATCGATAGCTTCAAGAAACTATTAGATAAGCACCTGAATGACTGCAACATACAGGGATATACAAAGTAATACTGACACATAGGGGGTCATTTACTATAGCGCCACGACGCTAATTCGTGGCAATTTAGCGCGAATTAGCGCTAATAGCGCTAATTCGCGCTAAAACGGTATTCACTATAGCGCTGGTGAGAAAATTCTCCCAAAATCGAATTTACTATAGCTCCCTGAATCTAAATAGTGCCCAAACCCTTACTCTGCTAAAACCTAGAGAATTGCACATGGAAATAATGTTTAGAGCATGATATAATTGTCTAAATGGTACTGAAATATGCGGTATATTATTTAAAGATAATCTGCTTTTAAACTGTGAAAAAGTGATTTCTACACTGAAATATCTTTAAAAGTCTGAAAAGTGAAAAATTCCCCGTTTTGGACAACTAGGTGCCAACACAACTGAGCATGCTCAGACCTGAAAATAACTCTCATTTTAACTCAAGTGTCTTTTTTACCTGGAGGTATAGTAAATACCAAAATGAGAGCTAATTAGAGAACATTTTTTGGAAGTTAAAATCTGCTCTAATTTAGTCCAAATGAAGTTTCAGTCACTGATTCTAATGGAACAATTCTAACTTTCACAAAAAAAACCTTTTAATGTTGAGATGAAATGTATCTTTCTGTGAAATAAATATTCCTTTGCAACATTGTTGCTTCTACTTAAAATATTTTGATTTGAAGAATGCTAGAATGTGGAATGTTTTGATGTTTTGATAAACTATATTTTTCTCTGTCACTTTCACTTGTTACTCTTCATCTCACAACAATCTTTACCCCAAACTCACACAGGAGTCTTTACAATCCACAAACAATACCATTGCTGACGCAAATTTAAAATGAATCACATTTTTTTGTGCTTTCTATTTTTTCCAAATATTCATAATTTGAGCCCAAAAAATGTGATATATGTACCAACATCAGAAATCAAAATGTAATTCCCAAAAATTTGAGGGTAATATTCTACTCTCACCAACAAAAAAAACACCAAATATCACAGAATAAATCAAGAAGAATAACTCTTGAGTAATGTAATTCCATCACTTGTATGTCCATAGAAATGCAGTATTTATGTGTTTTTATGTGTATTTATGTGTAGTTATGTGTAGTTATGTGTAGGAGGCTCCAGTGTTGCCAACCGCCAGTATTTTTACTGGCAGCCAGTAAAAAATGGGCACCTTTCTTCTGCCAGTAAATGCCAGTGAAAGAAAAATGTTGCCAGTAAAAAATATGGCTGTGCAGCTTGACCGAGACCATCCAAGTGCCTGCTACAGTGTGTTCCGCCTGTGCCGGCAGTGTGTCACGTGACGTCATAGTGTAGGGAACAGAGCAGCCGGAGCCTTATGTGCTGGTCTGTGGAAGGGAAGGAAGGCAAGCCGGGAGTGGACTGAAGGTTCCACCTGGCATGCAGAGAGTGGGTCACTGTGACTCAGGAGGGGACGTGTCATCAGTGGCATCAATAGGATTGGTGTCACCTGGTGCGGTAAAATTTGGTGTCACCCCCCCCCCGGGCCACTGAGCAATCAGGGGCACTGAGCAGGCTAGCGCATCAGCACAGCTCTCCCCCCGTGTAATCCCCCTAATAGAACCCTCCCCCCGTGTAATTCCCCCTAAAGGTGACGCCACAGCGTATCATGTTAGTGAGGTGCCATCATCATCTGTGCTGCTGCACACTGCTGTCAGTGTCATTTGGGGTCAATTTCTTGTGTGTGTGCCACCCATTCTAATTTCTTGCCCTCCTGAGTCCTGTCCCTGAGCTACTTACCGTACTATATCGAAAATAAAATAAGAAATATGTTTTTGCCTTAATATCTACCTTAAATCACATTGCTATTTGCATATTGTACATGTTTTGTAGCCTAAATACTGAAATTTGCACTTAAAATTGTCATTTTGTAACTTTTGGATATGGCAGTAAAAACTTGACTGTGCTAGTAAATTTTGGGTGTTGTGTCAGTAAATTTCAACCTGGCAGGTTGGCAACACTGGGAGGCTCTCACATGTGGCAGCTCCATGGCTTAGAGGTTAGAACTTCTGCTTAGTATCCCTGAGGGTCTGGGTTCAAATCCCAACCATGTTACTTCATGTGGAGAAGTTGTCTCATCTCCCAGGTCCTATAATTATGTCTAAATGTAGTAGTTATGTGTAGGAGGGTTCCACCACCATTGTAAGTCTTTTCCAGATACACTATTTAGCCAAAAGTATTGGGACACCTGCCTTTACACACACATGAACTTTAATGGCAGCCCAGTCTTAGTCCGTAGGGTTAAAATTTGATTTGGTCCACCCTTTGCAGCTAGAACAGCTTCTGGGAAGGCTGTCCACAAGGTTTAGTGTGCCTATGGGAATGTTTGATCATTCTTCCAGAAGTGCATTTGTGAGGCCAGGCACTGATGTTGGATGAGAAGGCCTGGCTCGCAGTCTCTACTCTAATTCAACCAAAGGGTGTTCTATCGGGTTGAGGCCAGGACTCTGTGCAGGCCAGTCAAGTTTCCCCACCCCAAACTTGCTCATCCATGTCTTTATGGACCTTGCTTTGTGCACTGGTGTGCAAACATGTTGGAACAGGAAGGGGCTTTCCCCAAACTGTTCACACAAAGTTGGGAGCATGAAATTTGTCCAAAATGTCTTGGTATGCTGATGCCTTAAGAGTTCCCTTAACTGGAACTAAGAGGCCAAGCCCAACCCCTGAAAAACAACCCCACAACATAATTACCCCTCCACCAAATCATTTGGACCAGTGCACAAAGCAAGGTCCATAAAGACATGGATGAGTGATTTTGGGGTGGAGGAACTTGACTGGCCTGCACAGAGTCCTGACCTCAACACAACAGAACACCTTTGGGGATGAATTCGAGAGGAGACTGTAGGTCAGGCCTTCTCGTCCAACATCAGTGCCTGACCTCACAAATGCACTTGTAAGAATGGTCAAACATTCCCATAGACACACTCCTAAACCTTGTGGACAAGAAGAGTTGAAGCTGTTATAGCTGCAAAGGGTGGGCCAAATGAGTTTTGAACCCAATACTAATACTGGGATGCCATTACAGTTCATGTGCGTTTAAAGGCAGGCATCCCAATACTTAGGCCAATAAATTGTATATTGCTTGTGACACTGAGCATGGCTATGGACTTAGGGCTGGGTCACACCACAGAGATGCAGAGAACATGTGTGAGGCTGCCTGGTGGCTAAGTGGGTAGCAGTTCTGTCTAGCAGCACCTGGGATGTAGGTTCAATTCCCCAACATGCTAAGCCTTGTGTTGAAGTTTATATGTTCTCCCTGTGTGGGTTTCTCACCACAATCCAAAGACATGCAGGCATTTTATTTGTCTCCTGTCGAAAAAGATTCTAATGTAAGAAAGGTAATTTTGGACTTTATATTGGAAGCTCATTGCAGCCAGGGACTGATGTTAACGTTTATTAGCACAAATCATGCCCAGGGACTTGGACATTTCAAATTTTAGGGTTTACACGGCACAGGTACATATGCTTAGAAAACTGTTGCTTTGTTTATGTGGATGCAAATGGACTTTGATCTTTGTCCTGTAGTTGGAGATTTGATGCACATAGCCAAGGCTAACAGAGTTGCAAACACTATTATGTGTTCCTGCCCATCAGGTGCAATCACTTTAGACATACATGAAGAGACAGATTGAAAGATACTGGTGGGCGAGTACTTCTATTGGGTGTGTCCTTGTGCTAACAATACAACCTCTCTTATATAAAGGCCTGCAGTAGGGGGGTTCGTTTGGCCTGAGAAGGTCAGGTTTTTTGCCTGTGATTTGTGGGGAGGAGGGCTAAAATCTTCCTTCCGGAGTGCTGCTCAGCTTCCTAACTTAAGATCAGGTGTCATATTTGCCTAGGTTTTGAGTTGGGGGTGTTCTGGGGACCCCTCTTCGGGGGGGACCCCCGGATAACCGAGAGGCCAAAGAAAGGCAGAACCAAAAAAGGACGTTGCCATGTCGCGAGGTCCGATGCGTTTGCGAAATTCTATGAGAATCCAGGTAAAGCCTGAATATCGTGGTGAAGTGGGTCTGAAGATGATCGCTGTGGATGTTTTACAGAAGTTGCTGAATTTACAGGTCAGTGATATATTTGCTCTCCAAGATTTTGTGGTCAGTGGTCAATACGATGTTTCTTTTCATTCTGAGGATACCTGCCAAGCTGCATATGAGAATTGGGTGAAGGCGGATCTGGGAGGAAATTTGCTAACTAAGAAGATGGACGTCAGTTTATTGTTTGATCCTGGATTGAAGACCATGACTGTACATTGTTATAATCCTTTTTTGGAGGCGGAATTGGTGAGACAATTTTTGTTGCGGTATTGTGTGGGGGCTGATCGAGGAGAGAAGCTTTATAACCAGTATGGCATGTATAGAGGTAAACTGCGTTTTAAAGTACGCATGAAGAGGGACGCATCAGGTTTTTGTGGAGTGTGTCACCCTCCCCCGGCATTTACCATTGCTGGGGAGCGGTGTACTGTTTTCTATTCTGGGCAACCCCGTTACTGCAGGGGGTGCTTTCAGTATGGACATATTCGTGAGGACTGCCCTTCTAAGCTTTGCTGTAGAGTGTGCTTGAAGCCGGGACACAATGCAGCGGAGTGCAAGGAAAAGAAATGTGATCTGTGTGGTTCAGGGGAGCATATGGTCAGAAACTGTCCGAAAATAGTGGGGAGGAAGATGTTCTCGTATGCGGAGGCTGTGCAAAGATGGCGGTTTACAGGGCAGAATGTGAGCCGAGAACCGGAGGAGCAGGAGACTGAGCGGGCGGATGACGGGGGTGAGCAGGTGGCCGGCACGGAAGGTGGAAAGGCGCCGACCCCCCCAGATGCTGAAAACCCCAGTAGTAGCTCCAAGGAAGGTGTCGGACAGGAACTGCAAGGGAGTATGGGTAAAAGTGGAGTGAATATTAATCTGACAGAGGGGGATAATGAGATGCAGGTTGGTGAGGCGGAAGAAGCTGTGGCGGATGAAGGCATGGAGGGGGGGAGGGAGGTGAGTGGAGTGTGTGAAGAACTGATCGCTTTGATAAAACAGGTGGAGGCAGAACAGGAGAGCCAATATGTAGATGAGGAGCTTGGTGAGTGGGCTGAGGATATGGAGGTGCTGGAGGTGAGGAGGAAGGAGGGGTCAGGATCAAAAGACCTTTTAATGGCTACTCAGAGACCAGGGCCTGAGGTGGAGCAGGAGAGTGAGGCACGGAGAAAGAAGCCTAAATGGGACTTGTCTCTGGGTTCGAGCCCAAGTGGTGGTGGGTGTGTACTGCCAAGTTTAAGTATGGATTCACAAGTGTCAGATGATTCAAGTGGAGCAACATCACCATTGGGCTTGGTAGGTTCTCCTGCCATGCAAAATTTGGAGAGTGAATCAGTTGATCCTCTTGTAAAAGGTACAGGGAACAGAAGTGGAAAACAGCTTCCTGATGGAGGGGTTTAGTGTGCTCTGCAGGATTGTTTTGATCCTTCTCATGGCTTTGTCTATATGTAGTGTGAATGTGCGTTCGATTGGATCTGTCTATCGTCGTGCAGCTGTTTTGTCTGAGTTGGCTAAGATTCAGTGTGATGTCTTGTGTTTGCAAGAGTGTGGTTTGTGGTATGCTCCAGGCCATGGGGACTGGTCTGCAGGACAAGCGATTTGGTCTTGTGCTGCGGAAAATAGAAGTGAAGGGGTGGGGGTGCTCTTTAAAAACCCAGAAATTAAAGTTGAATCATGGGAGGAAGTGGTGATAGGAAGAGTTCTGAGTGTAATGTTTACCTACCTGGAAGAATCCTTTAAGTTGATATGTGTTTATGCACCAGTGCGAAAAAATGCCAGGTTGGATTTGTTGGAAATTTTGAGGCTTCACCTTGTGGGGAGAGTAAAGACCATTGTTGCTGGAGACTTTAATCTTATTAGGACTCCTGAAGATAGAGTAGGCCAAGGTGAAAGCCAGACTGATGTCACCAGCACAGCTTTTAATGCAATTTTGCAGGATTTTTATTTGCAGGATGGAGCAATTTGCTACTATGGAAATGGTAAAGCCCCAGCAACCTTTTTTTCAGATAAGGGAAGTGTGAAATCCCAAATTGACTTTATTTTGGGTTCCAGGGCACTGAAGGTCACAGAGTGGAAGCAATGGGAGGTGTCTTTCTCCGACCACCAGGTTTTGGTGGGAAAGTTTATTTTTGATCAAGATGTCAAGACTGGGAGAGGAATCTGGAAATTAAATAATCTGTTATTGGAAGACCAAGGGATTTTTGATAAGTTTGCTCTGCAATATAAAGTGTGGTTGGGAAGGAAGGGGGATTTTGAATCCTTTTTCGAGTGGTGGGACTGGCTGAAGGAGCGAATCAAGTTCTTCTTTCTTCAAGCAGGTGTAAAGAAGGCAAGGAAAGAGAAACAAGAAGGGAGGGCTCTCCAGCATAGGTTGAGACTCCTGCTTAAATTAAGGCAGGGAGGCTGGGAGTTAGAAGAGGAGATTGGAAAGCTTCGGGAGGAGATAAAGAAAGCTTGGGTGATGAGAGGGAAGAAGCTAATCTTCCAAGCTAAAGTGAAGGACATGGAGGAAGGGGAGACATGTTCGCGGTTCTTCTTCAAGAAACTCTTGAGGGGACGCAATGTGATAAAATCGGTGATGGTGCAGGGACAGGAAGTGAATGGTGAGAAGGTGATTGAGGCGGTGAGTGAGTTTTATACGGATTTGTTTGCAGGTGGACGTGGAGTAAGTGCTGAGGAGATGCGAGAGTATTGCGAGAAAGTGGATGCAAGATTGTCTGAGGAGGATAGGTTTGGTATGTGTGTGGTTGTGTCTGAGGAGGAAGTGAGGCGAGTGATAGATGGGATGAACCGGAATAAGACACCTGGGAAGGATGGGTTGACTGTTGAGTTCTTTTGTAAAGCGTGGGAGGTGATGAAGAATGAGGTGTGTGAGTTGGTGAGGCTGGTGTTTGAAGTGGGGGAGATGCCAAAGTCCTTAAGGGAGGGGGTGATTACCCTCATCTATAAAAAGGGCGACAAGAGAGACATTCGGAATTGGCGGCCAATTACACTGTTGAATGTTGACTACAAGATTGTGGCAAGATTGATTGCAGATCGAGTCAAGCATGTGATTGGTGAAGTGATTGGGGAGCAGCAGGTGTGTGCGGTTCCTGGTCGACGAATTTCCGACAATCTATCGTTACTGAGGAATGTCGTATACTACGCGCAATCTAACAACTTGCCGTGCCTTCTAGAGTCGATTGACCTTGAAAAGGCCTACGACAAAGTCTCCCATCAGTTTTTGTTTCAGATTCTGGAGGTCCTAGGGTTTCCGGACCAGCTGATGAAGGTTATCAGAGGACTATACAAAGGTGTCTCAAGTCAGGTTTTGGTCAACGGTACCCTAGGGGGGAGTATCCCTGTGATGTCTGGTGTTAGGCAGGGGTGCCCCCTATCGCCTTTGATGTTCATCTGCGTGATGGAGCCATTACTGAGTGCAGTGACGAAGGACAAGGCATTCAAGGGTGTGTTTGTGCCTGGCAGTGGGGGAAGGAGTGTGAAAGTGTTGGGGTACATGGATGATGTTGTGTTGGTGGCTGGTGGAATGGCTGATGTGCGGCGTGGAAGATTGCAGGTGAGTCTGTTCTGCAGTGTGTCTGGGATGAGTGTGAATTGGAATAAGTGTCAGGTGTGTAGTGTGGGCCGTGAGGTGGAGGTGAATGAGGGACGCAGTCAGAAGGTGGAGAGGATGCAGGTGCTGGGTGTGTGTTTTGACAGGGAGTTGAGGGGAAGTCGCAGTTTTCAGAAGGTGACTGAGCGAGTGGAGGAAAAGTTGTCTATGTGGCGGATGCGTGAATTGTCCTGTACCGTGAAAGTTCTGATCATCAAGTCAGTGATCCTTCCGATTATGTTGTATGTCTCTGTTATATTCCCGCCTCCTGATGATTGGGTGAGGAAGATGACGAGGCTACTGTTCTTGTTCTTTTGGGGAGGGAGGATGGAGAAGTGTGCAAGGGAGAAGATTACTAAACCAAGGGCCAAAGGTGGCTTCGGACTTCCAAAGATCGGGGACTTTTTGATGCTGCATTACTGGGTGACGTTGATAAGGACCCTAAGAGGTAACGGAATCGGGAAGGAGATGATGCAGTACCTTGGAGGAAGATTGTTTACAAGATGGGGACTCTACAGGCGGGCCCTAGAAAAGCCAGAGGCATGGGTCGTTCCTCAGTATTTTTTGGTCCTAACCAAGATCTGGGAAGGATGGAGGTTGGGGGGTCTGGGGAGGGAGGTTGGTGATAAAAAGAAACTTAAAGCTTGGATTGCTGGGGAGATTTTTCCTAATTGGATACAGTACTTAAGAGAGAAGGAAAGTGTGCAAATCTGGAAGAGTATGAGCACAAGAGGAGTGACTAACCGCCAAAGGGACATATCCTGGATGACCTTTATGGGGTGTCTGACGACCATGAGTTTTCTGAAAAGTAGGGATTTGGTAAGATTGGAGTTGTGTCCAAGGGAGGGCTGTGGGGGAGTGGAGGACGTGTTCCACTTGTTTTGGAACTGTGTCTTCGCTAAAGAAGTGCTGGGAAAGTTGAAGAGCTTCCTGAGGGAGGTGGTGGGGGTGGTTTTTGTAAGGGAGGAAATGGTGGTTCTGGGCTTGTGGAGATTGGAGAAAAATGCAGCCAGGAAGGCGTGGTGCTTTTCTGTTGTCTATAAGGAAGTAATGTGGGATGTTAGGAATATATGGGTAGGAAGGAAGAGGTTAATTTCTGTAGAAGATGCGGTGAGGATATTTTTGGCTAGGATGTATATTGTTTATCTTTTTGATGTGAAAGGGATGGGTGAGGAAGAAGCTGGGAGATATTGGAAGAGGGATAAGTGGAATGTCTTTTGATATATTTGCATGATTAAAAATGTGCTCTGTATTATTAATTTGTTTTGTCATATGATGTGAAGGACACAGTCACTAAGTACTGACAGTATATGTGTGTTGTTGTCCATTTACTGAATTGACAGAAAAAAAAAAAAAAAATTGTGGGGGAGAAGGAATGCTATTGGGAGATTTGATGAAATTCTTGTGCATTTTTTCATATCAAAAGTGGGTTTATGTGGCCATGCTGTCAATGTTGTGTGTGTATTGTTCCTGTCTGATCATGCAAACATCGTTTGGAAGCATCTGCTGACCTACTCTTTTTTTTATCTTGTTTAATCGTGTACACCGAAATGCAGCTTCCAGCAGAACATGGTCACCAATGTATGTATGTGTGGATTGTGGGCTGGTGGTGGGTGTCATAAGTCTTTTGTAATATTATGTGGGAATGCTTTGTAAGAATGACTGTTAAGTATGTTTCTATAATCTTGCAGATAACAATGTGATGTTTTGCCCTTTATACACAGAAATTAAAGCTGTGTCCACTCTAAGGTTTTGTCTAATTTTAGATTGTAAGCTCCTATGAGCAGGGCCCTTAAAATACCATTGCTAAATGTAGCACCATATATCCTGTCCAAAATTTTTTGAAGCTAGTAAATGTAATTTTTTGTTTTTCTGCTGGTAAAATAAAAGTCCATAATTGAGCTTTGTTGTGTTTTGTTTTTTTCTTTTTCTTCTACTTTCTTCCCTTTAGTTTGTGGGTGGTGGTTTTGGGAAAGTGCAATATCTCTTATATTTTATTTCAATATGTATTTGTGCACCAAAAAACTAATCTCTTTGCCCTGGTTCACATTGATGCTACTTTGAAATCGCGCTACTTCACTTGAAGTAGCACGATTTCAAAGTAGCAAGGTCAGCGTGATTTTAGGTGCTACTTGATAGACATCTGTGTGGCTTCATACACAAATGTCTATTGAAGTCGCACCGGAAATCGGCAAAAGTAGTGCAGGAATTACTTTAGCAAATTGGTGCGGTGCCACAAAAAAAATGTTGCATCGATTGGAACAGTGCCATTGCTGCCAATAGTCATGCGATTTGATCTCTCAAATTGCATGACAAATTGCTCCAATGTAAACCTAGGCTTCTGCACACCTGCAAGTAAATGATAAAGGTAGAATCTTTATATATAACAGCTGTGGAGAATTGCAGGTAATGAATTCAGCTGGTGGATAGGCAGTGTTTGTGTTAGCTTTAGTTCACATTGGTGCGATTTGACATGTCAAAGCAGTGACAATTGCACTGTTTTAATTGGTGTGACTTTGGGGTGCAATTTGTATTGATATCAGTGCAGAAACCTGCACAGATGTCTCTGAAATTGCCCCTGCAGTCGGGACTGACATGCAGGAATGAAAGTGTGATTTCAGCTGAACGATTTCCTCCTGCTGCTAACCCAGGGACACCATTTCTTATCGAACGACTTTAAATATCATAAGTAGAAATACAAATTTGCATACCTGCAAATAAACAAAAATAATAAAATTCTAATAGTGGTTGCGATCAAATATTTGTAGCAGCGATCAAAAGAGTGTAGTTTCGCCTTCTGACCCAGAAATAAGTCATTGTAATCACCTGGAAGTCCCTGTGCTGGTCAAGATCTCCATCTAGGTGGACATGGCGAGGTCCCTCTTTAGCAAAGAGGAGGTGCGGCTCATTTTCCGGATAAGGGTATGATATGTACTTGTGCTTAATCAATGCGGGGGTGGATTTGGTAGTTAGATTTGGTGTGGGTGGGGTTCATTGATTTGTTTGGCATCCCCACACATTTGCTTCTGGCCCATGTGCACACATCACTTCCTGCATTTGTTCTGCTGATGTAAATGCAAGTATAAATGAGAGCTCCTTTCTATTAAAATATATATGACTTGTTTCACAGTTGGGCGACTTTGGACTTCCGAGTTGCTTGACAAGTTGTACCCCCATGATTCTTAATGAGAACTAGGGATGGGCCGAACATCCCCCCTGTTCGGTTTGCAGCAGAACATGCGAACAGACAAATAAATTTGTGCGAACACCATTAAAACCGCCTCCCGCGCGCCGTACGCCAAATGATGTCCTCGGATTTGAGCGGGGATATCTGAGTGATGCCTGTAGCTACAGACATCATCCAGATATCATCTTTTAGAGCCTGCGAATCTGCACACCATAAGAATGATCATAGTGGCTGTTCCACTGCTTGATCATTCTAACAGGAGGCTAGAGGGGACGCCCCCTCCCGCCACCCTCCGGTGCTTTTACCGACTTACCGCTACGATCGGTGAGTCGGTCACAGGATCCGCCAGCCCCGGATGTTTAGCATAGAGATTTCTGGTGGACCAGATGGTCGCCAGAATCTCTGATTGTTCGGAGGCCGGGCGTGATGTTATGACGTCACGCCCGGCCTCTGTATTAAAAAAAACGGCGCCGCTTCGGCTGGGAAGCAGAGATTTTTTTTTTATATAATTTCAGGCTTCTAGGCCTAGAGGTGAGATGTGGGGTCTTATTTACCCCTCATCTCACTGTAAAGAGCACCTGTCATGCTTATTCCTATTACAAGGGATGTTTACATTCCTTGTAATAGAAACAAAAGTGATCCAAAAAATTTTTGGGGGAAAAAAATTGTCAAGCTAAAATAAAAAAAAGTAAAATTAACAATAATAAAAAAAAAAATCGCACGGGGACTTCCCTGTGGCATTCCCTGTGACGTCAGAGGGGGGCGGGGTCACCCACCCTCCGTTATTTAAGAACTGTCAGAAGAGGAGAAGCGTCACACAGCGGGAGCCTCCCATCCAATCGTGTATGCGGAGCGGCCTGAGGAAAGAAGATGAAGTGAAGACGGCGCCGCTGAGGAAGATGCCGGGCGAGAAGACCGGATGAAGAACCAGAAGAACAAGAAGAACCAGAAGAACAACAAGAAGCGGAAGAACAAGAACCAGAAGAAGAAGAAGATGGAGGAAGAAACCGAAGGAAGATAGATGAAAGAAGATAGAAAATAGAAGAAAGAAGAAGCATTTAAATAAAGGAATTGTCAAAAACTGTCTCTTGTCATTTTTAACATTTTTTTGGTGAAATGGTAGGGGTACTTTTGTATCCCCTTACCATTTCACACAGGGGGGGGGGGGCGGGATCTGGGGGTCCCCTTGTTAAAGGGGGCTTCCAGATTCCGATAAGCCCCCCGCCCGCAGACCCCCACAACCACCGAGCCAGGGTTGTGGGGATGAGGCCCTTGTCCTCATCAACATGGGGACAAGGTGCTTTGGGGGGCTACCCCCAAAGCACCCTCCCAATGTTGAGGGCATGTGGCCTGGTATGGTTCAGGAGGGAGGGGGGGGCCGCTCTCTCGTCCCCCTCTCTTTTCCTGCGGCCTGACAGGTTGCGTGCTTGGATAAGGGTCTGGTATGGATTTTTGGGGGTACCCCACGCCATTTTTTAAAAAAAATTTGGCGCGGGGTTCCCCTTAAAATCCATACCAGACCTGAAGGGTCTGGTATAGATTTTGAGGGGGACCCCACGCCAATTTTTTTTTTTAATTTTGGCCGGGGTTCCCCTTAATATCCATACCAGACCTGAAGGGCCTGGTATGGAATTTAGGGGGACCCCCACATCATTTTTTTTTTTTAATTTTGGTTGGTTGTTCCCCTGTGGGGAATTCCCATGCAGTTTTTATCAATGAACTTTTATGTGTATTGTCGAGCCGGCAATTCAGTATAGCCGCGAGTAGTTTTAAATAACTTTTTTTCCTTTCAAATGTCATTTTGCTGTCAGACTGTACTAAACACAGGAAACATGCGCCCCTTTACAGGCATACTATAGACACCCCCCAGGTATGAAATTTAAAGGAATATTACACTTTTATTGTTTCACTCAAAGCATTATTAAAATCACTGCTCCCGAAAAAACGGCCGTTTTTTAAAAAAAAATTGGCATTGATCCATGTCCCCTGGGACAGAACCCGGGTCTCCAAACACTTTTTATGGCAAAGAACTTGCATATAAGCCTTCAGTGAGAACTTTGGATTTTGCAGGTTCGAGCCCCACTGACTTCCACTATTCCAGCATGTGTGATCTGACAGGCATTATTGCCGCAATAGCGCTGCTTTCCATTTGCATTAGCGCTGACTTTCTGAGAGTTGAAGTCTTCCTGGCCTTTTTTGAGAGTTATTTTTTGGTACTGCAGGAGAATTTTGTGGCGCTATAGTAAATGACCCCCACAATCACACATAGGTTGGACTTGATGGACTTGTGTCTTTTTTCAACCTCACCTACTATGTAACTATGTAAAGTGAGGATGGAGTTCACCAATGAGGACCAATATGGGATTCAGAACGGGCAGAGGGTGAGGAAAGATATCCTTAAAAAATGAGTCCGTACCCTCAAGAAGAGAGGTGGGAACACACAGCGGAGTACTCCTAAGATAAGCTTTATTGAAAATTTGCCCACAAATAAACAATTAGTAAACAGTCACAAAAGATGGCAAAAATTTTTAAAAAGTTTAAAACGACAACGTTGTCCTTCTAAAAGACCTGTAAAGCAGGTTGGAGGAACGTTTCGAATATACAGTACAAGACTATAAAACTCTTCTGATCATGAATCCTTTCGGATCATGGATCCCAGATCAGGCCTCGGTTGGTGGCATCTACAGTCTGCTGATAGATGTTACAATGTCACCATATCACAGGCCGTGGTCTCAGCAGGAGGGGCATTGATAGTTTCAAGAAACTATTAGATAAGCACCTGAATGACCGCAACATACAGGGATATACAATGTAATACTGACATATAATCGCACACATAGGTTGGACTTGATAGACTAGTGTATTTTTTCGACCTCACCTACTATGTAACTATGTATGTAACTATGTGTGTACATGTGCATGTCCTTCTGTGCATACATGTATGGGTACATGTGCATACAGTGGGGACGGAAAGTATTCAGACCCCCTTAAATTTTTCACTCTTTGTTATATTGCAGCCTCAATTGGGTTTAAGTCAGGGCTCTGGCTGGACCATTGAAGAACAGTCACGGAGTTGTTGTGAAGCCACTGCTTAGTTATTTTAGCTGTGTGCTTAGGGTCTTTGTCTTGTTGGAAGGTAAACCTTCAGCCCAGTCTGAGGTCCTGAGCACTCTGGAGAAGGTTTTCATCCAGGATATCCCTGTACTTGGCCACATTCATCTTTCCCTCGATTGCAACCAGTTGTCCTGTCCCTGCAGCTGAAAAACACCCCTACAGCATGATGCTGCCACCACCATGCTTCACTGTTGGGACTGTATTGGACAGGTGATGAGCAGTGCCTGGTTTTCTCCACACATACCGCTTAGAATTAAGGCCAAAAAGTTCTATCCTGTCTAATCAGACCAGAGAATCTTATTTATCACCATCTTGGAGTGCTTCAGGTGTTTTTTTAGCAAACTCCATGCGGGCTTTCATGTGTCTAGCTTTGAGGAGAGGCTTCCGTCGGGCCACTCTGCCATAAAGCTCCGACTGGTGGAGGGCTGCAGTGATGATTGACTTTCCACAACTTTCTCCCATCTCCCGACTACTTCTCTGGAGCTCAGCCACAGTGATCTTTGGGCTCTTCTTTACTTCTCTCACCAAGGCTCTTCTCCCCCGATAGCTCAGTTTGGCCGGACGGCCAGCTCTAGGAAGGGTTCTGGTCGTCCCAAATGTCTTCCATTTAAGGATTATGGAGGCCACTGTGCTCTTAGGAACCTTAAGTGCAGCAGAATTTTTTTTGAAACCTTGGCCAGATCTGTGCCTTGCCACAACTCTGTCTCTGAGCTCTTCAGGCAGTTCCTTTGACCTCATGATTCTCATTTGCTCTGACATGCACTGTGAGCTGTAAAGTCTTATATAGACAGGTGTGTGGATTTCCTAATCAAGTCCAATCAGTATAATCAAACACAGCTGGACTGAAATAAAGGTGTAGAACCATCTCAAGGATGATCAGAAGAAATGGACAACACCTGAGTTAAATATATGAGTGTCACAGCAAAGGGTCTGAATACTTAGGACCATGTGATATTTCAGTTTTTCTTTTTTAATAAATCTGAGAAAAAAAATGTCAACAATTCTGTCAATAGGGGGTGCTGTGTGTACATTAACGAGGAAAAAAATGAACTTAAATGATTTTAGCAAATGCCTGCAATATAACAAAGAGTGAAAAATTTAAGGGGGTCTGAATACTTTGCATCCCCACTGTATATGTGTGTATATATATATATATATATATATATATATTCTTTTTTTATATGTATGTTGTTTTGTTTTATTATGTCATGGTAAGTACCATAGCCTAAGACCCATAAAGTTTTCAGTGAATAAGTTCTCTCAAATATCTTCCAATAGCCAGTTTATTCTAGTGTTTTTAATATTAGATATTATTTTAATTTAATTTAATCACATACTACTTCCTCTATACATTTTACGTACATGCCTGCGTCTGTGTGCACGCATTCATGTATACATGTATCTATGTGTGTGCGTGTTTGTGCGCATAAGGATGCACGCATGTTTTATCACATTTATACATGCGTATATATGTGTATCTTTTAGATACATGTCTATATGACACACCTTGCCCTTTTACATGGTGCCCATCTGCATTTCACTAGATGAGATTTAGATTCCCGCACGTGTGTGCATCCACGTGTGCATTCCTACGTGGGTTATGAGTGTATTTGTAATCGTTTATTTTGTATTTGTACATTTTATATATTCGTTATTATATATTGCCCAGCTTAAATGCCCGTTTTTATGCTCTTTATGGCCGGCGCTGGGACTTCTTGTTCCATAGCACCAGCATATAAATAGCACCATACTGACACTTCCACCCCAGGCCAATAGAAGGAGCAGCAGCTCCGAGCACGTAGCCTGCCTATCCAACCCTTCTCACTCTGTGGAGTCCTCCCCCGGAAGTGATCACGCGACCTCAGCCCCAGCTTCTACCTGATGGCCACAGGATCTGATCCAGGCTGAGCAGCAACAACGACTGCAGCTTCCCATCTCTGCATAGAAAAACGGATCCGGATCTGAGTCTTCCCTACGGACCACTGACACACGGATGAGCTTTTGTATTCCCTGTTTCCTGTAATGCCCTGTACACACAGTCGGACTTTCCGACGGAATATGTGCGATCAGAGTTTGTTGTCAGGAAATTCCGACCGTGTGTGGGCTCCATCGGACTTTTTCCATCGAAATTTCCGACACACAAAGTTTGAGAGCAGGCTATAAAATTTTCCGACAACAAAATCCGTTCACGTAAATTCCGACCGTGTGTGGACAATTCCGACGCACAAAGTGCCACGCATGCTCAGAATAAATTAAGTGATGAAAGCTATTGGCTACTGCCCTATTTATAGTCCCGACGTACGTGTTTTACGTCACCACGTTCAGAACGATCGGATTTTCAGACAACTTTGTGTGACTGTGTGTATGCAAAACAAGTTTGAGCCAACATCTGTCGGAAAAAATCCATGGATTTTGTTGTCGGAATGTCCGATCAATGTCCGATCGTGTGTACAGGGCATAAGTGTGATTTTATCTGTGCCATTAAAAGCTGTCTTCCTTTTCTACCTTCTTATTGGCTCTTCATCAGTGCTGCCTTATCAGTGGCCATCACTGCCCATCAGTGACACCTCATCAGTGCAGCCTCGTCACTAGAGCCTCATTAGTGCCCATGAGCACAGCCTCATCAGTGCAGCCCCATCAGTGCCCATCAGTGCAGCCTCATCAACACACATCAGTGAAGAAGAAAAAATACTTATTTGCTAAATTTTATTACAGAAAAGAAGGAAAAGGTTTTCTTTTCAAAATTTTCGTTCTTTTTTTGTCTGTTTAGCAAAAATTTTTTAAAAACCACCAAAACAAAGCTCTATCTATCTCAAAAAATGATAAAAATGTCATATGGGTACAGTGTTGCATGACCGCTCAGATGTCATTCAAAGTGTGACAGCACTAAAAAATGAAAATTGGCCTGGGCAGGAAAGGGGTAAAAGTTTCCAGTATTGAGGTGGTTAAGGTCATTTTCATTATTATCATGTGTGCGACAAAAAAAAAATTGCCCCAGTGGTTAATAGGTGGCAAATGGAGTCAAACATTGGAGTATAGGAATAGCTGTGCACAGCACGAGGAAAACTGATAAATGGCTTGTTTCCACTGTTACATTTCTAGGACAAGGACGGGTCAGTGGTCACTTATATGTATACTTTTGGAGTCAAAACAAGTGCTTTCAATGTTGGAAGTAGTTTTTGGCAGCAAAGATTTACCAAATTGTTAGTCATTTTTTTAGTAACCTTGTCAGTCCCTCCATGGTCCCACTGAAGAAAGAAAAGGATTTAGTGAATATAACTTAAGCCACTATTATTCTTTGGGGTGATTAATGTAACAGTGGGAATACTTTTGCAATTGAGGACATGCACATGTGAAATGTCTCCCCGCTTATTGTTCTAAGGTAGACATCTACCCATTTATGGCTAGCCGAAAGAAAACATAGGGTAGTATAAAGCATATCTGAAACACTTCTGAATAGCTCCATAGCACTACACTTGGCTTGTTTTGTGTTGTCTGCTGTTTCTCACCACTCCTTTTTTTTGGTGGCCTGTTCAAAATAAATCTGTATACAAAGCAGACCCCATTCTGCCTGCAATAGTGCACTCCAGCAGTAGTTTCTATTAAAATAATCGTATAACATAAGGGGAAGGGCTTATGGAAAAACACATCTTTGTTCAGATGTACCTAGGCTGCATGGTGTCTATATGAAGGACCATATGGTACCAGTAAAAATAGTAGAAATGAAATAATAATAATATAAATACTATGAAAACTCTATTCTGTAAGTTTTAGAGAAATAATCTATCTGAACATTCTCCTTGAATACTGACTTTCGAAATTCATTTGCAAAATAAAAAAGGAAATTGTTGCAGGAAGAACATTTGATTAATGCAGACATATTGAGGAACTTCATGGTGTTCATGACGGTGTAATAATTTTGAGTTATTTTCCTAATACTATATAAAAACCCACATATAACTAATATGTCATGTCGGCCTTTCAAATTCTGAACAAACCACCAAAACTGAAGAAGATAGATGAACAGGAATAGGTTATAAAAATGAAAATGTATTCACAGAGAAAGAATGCTTTAGGTAGAAGCATTTTGTTGAGTACATGAATGATTCCCAATTTCTTTCCTTCTGCAGAACACTGATTTAGATTTTCACATTCTGTATGAAGGCTATTAATATGTATGTCAACAGTTAATTATCTGTAAGTTAATAAATGATCTCTGAATTCATCTTAGTCATGTATATAAATAGGGCTGAGGTTGATTTTATATATTAAAGAACAACCCTGGTCTTAATAGAAAACGTTCTATACATTATAAGGGCAGAGTTTTGCAAAGCTTTAACTAAAACTCTAGAACAATTCTGTCTTAGGTTTCTGAAGTTGAAAGGAAACCAAATAATTTTGTCTTGTAAAACAAAAAAATTATGTAATTTTTTCCCCACAAATAAAGCTTTCTTTTGGTGGTATTTGATCACTGCTTCCTTTTTTATTTTTTGCACTATAAACAAAAAAAATGATCATTTTGAAAAAAATAATAATATTTTTTACTTTCTGCTATAAAACATATCCAATAAAAAAGTGTATTTCTTCATGAATTTAAGCCAATATATATTCTGCTACATGTTTTGTTAAAAAAATCCCAATCAGTGTATATTGATTACTTTACGTTACAAACATTATAGCGTGTACAAACTATGATATATATTTATGGTATTTTTATTTTTTTATTTTTTTATACTAGTAATGGTGGCGAACAGTGACTTATAGTGGGACTGCAATACTGCGATGGACATTCTGACACTAGCTGACAATATTGACACTTTGTGGGAATCAGTGACACTAATACAGTGATCAGTGCTAAAAAATATGTCACTGTACTAATTACAATGGCCAGGCAAGGGGTTAAACATCTAAAGCAATCCAAGGGTTAACTGTGTGCCTAGCCAGTGTTTTTGTGTACTGTATGTGCTGCTTTTACTAGGGGAAGAGATGGATTTTAGTTCCTGCTTTGCAGGGAAACTAAAATCCATCCCTTTCCCCTTGTCAGAATGGAACTCTGCCTTGTATACATAGGTAG
Organism: Lithobates septentrionalis; assembly: GCA_037952835.1. NCBI lineage: Eukaryota > Metazoa > Chordata > Amphibia > Anura > Ranidae > Lithobates > Lithobates septentrionalis. Next base: position 2,623,315 of record JBBDGP010000504.1, read on the forward strand.
AGCTCCGTTCTGAGTCTCTGCCCGATGATCAGCAGGTTTCGGCAGACATCAAGTGCCCAGTACCCGCAGGTCGGCTTCTGCTGTGAATAATCACATAATCTCATAATCTTTTATCCTGTTGGAATGTGTCTACAATCAATGCTCCCTAGAGTCTCAGTTGGAATGTCCACTCCCTCTGCTTTTGCCAGGTAAATAAAGATCTGGCTAGTATGGAAGACTAGCACCAATATCTCTAGTGAAGTCACTGACATAGGCCTTTCTAAGATATTGATCTGTACTGACTTTACCCTTTCTGGAGAGATTCTTCAAAAGTGAAGTAGGTAGAATGTAAAAACAAAAATAGCTAAAATAGCAAAAATAACTAAAATACCTGTAACAAATTTGGTCGACTTTTTAGTTGGAATTCTTTAAACATCACTGTTTTTAGTGTGGATGGGCAGTAGACAAGCCAAGACTATACTATACATACCCAAGGATCTGGGTGGCCTGGGGGTTCCGGACTATCAGAAATACTACATTGCAGCCCAACTCATCCACTATGTAAACTACACTATACTTATTATAGGGCGGACTGGGTGACTATAGAGGCCTGAGCATGCTCCCCGCTGCCCATAGACTTGGTGCTTTGGACCTCCTCAAAATATCAAAAGGCCATTCTGTGCCCCACAATTTCCCATTACATTAGCCTTTGGGATTCCACTTGTAGACGGCGGCCATGCTGCTCTCCCCACACTCCTGTAGTGCCCCTACTCAATAACCCTTAAAGTGTAAGTCCACCCTAACACTAAAATCCCTGCATCTACAGACATCCACAATCTAACAATAACCTTTCTAGCCCTGTAAAGAAGAAATCAGTATACATACCTTTTTTGAAGCCAATCCAGTCTCCAGCTGCGGAAGCTCTGCAGAGGACACAGCCGACAGCGGCTGTGAAATGAATGGGAAGTGACATCACCCATAGACTTACAATGGGGCTTCCGTTGTCAACTGTGTCTTCTGCACCCATCTCTACAGCGAAGCCGCTGCTGACAGCTCAGTGAGGGATCAGGTCAGCTTCAAAAAAGGTATGTATACTGATTTCTTTTTTACAGGGCTAGATATGTTAGTGTTAGCTCGTGGATGTCTGTAGATGCAGGGATTTCAGTGTTAGGTTGGACTACTACTTTAATTTCCCCCAGATATGTTACCTGTTTATTTTAGCTGGTGGACGAACAAGGGACTTTATCGCATAGGACACTTACTTGATCATAGAGGGGTGCACCCCCCTTGTATTTAGTGCAGGATTTGGAGATGCCCCCCCTCTGAGAATTTCCACCTACAACAAATACACCATTTTCTATGCTCTTTGCAGGAGAAAAGTCCTGATCTTGTAGTTTGAACACAATTTGAAAATAGATGTATACAAGAGACTCTCCAGCGGGGTTTCATCTCCATATTGTACAAATCTTTTGTCTCCCCTTAGTCAAAACTTCCCTATCAAATTGCTTGGGACTTAGGTATAGCTCCTGAGGTGGAGGATTGACGATCCTGGACTACACGTATACACAAGGGCATTATGAATGTTGCCCTTTTTGAGGCAGGGTACAAGGTGCTTGAGAGATGGTACTTGGTCCCAGAACGCCTCTCTAAGATGTACCCAAATTCATCACCCTCTTGCTTCAGAGGCTGTGAGTTCTGCTCTTCATGTGTGGTGGACCTGCCCCTGTCCAGTGTTTCTGGATATGGGTGCATTTCTTAATCTGTTCGGTCACTATGGTTAACATTACAAAAACCCTTGGATCACACTACTCATAGAACCTGTGCAAAATATCCTGAGATCCACACAGACTCTAATATACTACATGTTCTTGGCAGCTAAAATAGCTAGCGCTTCTACTTGGAAAAGCCCTATGATTGACTTAGCCCTCATGAAGCAAAAACTTACCTGGTGTCCTGCAGAATAAACAATCCCTATTTTAAAGGGTATGGACCCCTTGGCTCTCTTATCTAAAGGTACCAGACATATAAGGTCGGCATCGGATTGGTGGTCGGATGTATTTCTGGATGGGGCGTGCTCTCACTCTTACTTTTTTGTTCGTCTTTTTTCTTTCCTTTTTCTTCCTTGTTTTTTCAATTCCCCTTTTTTTCTTTTATTTTTCTCTGATGTACTTCTGGTCTCTTAGTTGGATCTTTATTCCTAATCTGTGGCAGATTAGGATAGGATGTTGATACCTTTGTTTTTCCTTTTATTGCTAATATCTGGATAGAGATATAACTCCACTATTTGTTACCATAATGGTTCCTATTGGTCGACCACTTGGATGTAGCTGCTCATCATGCCTACTTATGGACTTTCCATGGGTTCATAGCGAAACCCTTATCTTCCATTTATTATTGTGACCAATTTCCTTTATTGTAAACCGACTTTGATGACCGTTTTTTTTTTTTACCTATTTTGTACTAAATTATGCTACTGAACAAAGTTTTTTTTTTGTCATTTCAAATCTTAATAAAAAAAGATTGACACAGAAAATAAAACCCAGTGATCCTTCCATAAAGGTTCTTGCTCAAGCACTTCCTGTAATGGAGTGATAGGGCTCCGTGTTTATTTGGATGCTGTGTATTCGGGGGTTATTCAGGAGTCTGACACTTAGAATGGTGCTCAACACAATATTAGTAATTTATAAAAACAATATATGTTTTTGTCCCTGTAGATGTGTACAATTAACCTGTTTTACACCTTTTCAAATTGATTTCCTGCGTCCGTGTCCCAGACCTCCACAAGCACTAGGAACTGATAACAAGTATTCCACTAACAGGCACTATAAAGTACCTGTAGTTTAACACCTATGTTCTGTATTTCTGTAGACATTAAAAGGTGGACTTTAAACTAATACCAGGTTAATAAAAATACATGAAAATATAATTTATTATTAGTCATGAATTGAAATAGAACACAACAACCTTATGATGGACTTTCTCTTTAAATAAAGATAATTGATCAATAAGGGGCAGGATAACTGGGGTAGGGAGGTTGTTATGCATGACAAAGCTTTATTAGCTGCTTGAATAACAGCATCCATATATCCTATGCTTGTATTATACATATTGCAATTTTTTTTGCAACATTGACAGTATATAAGGTTGTAACACCGCCAATGACCTCCACTTATGATGGTCTGCACTACATTTTGCATTTGGAAAAAATCTACTACTGTTGTTCTCATTGATATTATTATATTTCAATGTTATACCCCTTAGTCCAGCTAATGCTTTGGAATACCCCCTAAAAAGTAGACCTAATGCTAACTAAAAAGTTAAAATCTTAAGAAAAATGAAATGCCGAAGTTAGATGATGATTCAAGAATTTCTGCTAAATTGAGGCCATAGAATATAGATTAGGAAGGCATTTAATAATTAATCAAGCCTGTCAGAGAGACTAGATTCATTTCCCAGTACACAAAATGTGCCTGAAAAACATTTATCTTCCACAACACAACAAGCTTAACAGCTTTAAGATACTGCAATAACTGTGATTCAGGTGAAGCTACAAAAACTTGTTCTGAATATTAAATCAAGCCTTAGTGCAATATCATCAGTACTTCTGAGAGCTGCGGAGATCATGTCACATTCTTCATCCGGAAAGATATATCCAATCTTTTAAGATGTGACAGTTCATGTTTACTATTGTAATCAATTACATTAGTTACTGATCTGAAGATCTTGCAATGTGTGGCTGAGTAAAACTGTGAAGATGTCTGCAGTGATAAACTTATGGAAACTTTGATCATATATGAATAAAACCAATAACTGCCCTCTTTTTCTACTTCGGACAGTTACTTTTTAAATTCTCTGTTCTAAACTGAGAATAGCCTTTATGATAAAAAACTTTTGTTCCTAAATTGGGGAATGAGGGTGGGGATAAACGTGAAATAATTATAACTCATACGGAGGCACCGTCCCTAGCACAAACAAATTTTAGAAAGACGTGAAATTGGACCTTACATATGCCTCAATGGAGTATGGATAATAATTTATATCACAGTAATTTTTTTAACCACTTCCCGCCCACGGGCGTCATATGACGTCCTGGGCTTTGGGCGGGTATATCTGAATGATGCCTGTAGTTACAGACATCATTCTGATATTGCCGGTTTCAGCCGGCGAATCTCTACACCATAGGAAAGATCATAGCGGCCGTTCCGCCGCTTGATCGTTCCTATGGGAGGCGAGAGTGGACGTCCCCCCCCTCCCGCCGCCCTCCGGTGCTTGTTCCGACTCACCGTTGCGATCGGTGAGGTGGAGAGTGGATCCGCCGGCGCCGGATGTAGATCATAGAGATTTCCGGCGGACCAGATGGTCGCCGGAGTCTCTATGATCATTGGAGGCCGGGCGCGATGTTATGACGTCACGCCCGGCCTCTCCATTCAAAAAAACGGCGCCGCTTCGGCTAGGAAGCGGCGATCGTTTTATTTTTTTTTTTATTTCAGGTTTCCCAGCCTAGTGGTGAGATATGGGGTCTTATTGACCCCATATCTCACTATTAAGAGGACCTGTCATGTTATATTCCTATTACAAGGGATGTTTACATTCCTTGTAATAGGAATAAAAGTGATCAAAAAAATTTTTTTTTCAAAAAAGTGTAAAAAAAAAAAATATATATATATATATAATTATCAATAAAAACAAAAAAAAATATTTTTAAAGCGCCGCTGTCCCGTGTGCTCGCACGCAGAAGCGAACGCATACGTAAGTCCCGCCCACATATGAAAACGGTGTTCAAACCATACATGTGAGGTATCGCCGCGAACGTTGGAGCGAGAGCAATAATTTTGTCACTAGACCTCCTCTGTAACTCAAAACATGTAACCAGTAAAAAAATTTCAAGCGTCGCCTATGGGGATTTTTAAGTACCGAACATTGGTGCAATTCTACGAGCGTGTGCAATTTTGAAGCGGGACATGTTAGGTATCTATTTACTCGGCGTAACTTCATCTTTCACAATATGCAAAAACATTGGGCTAACTTTACTGTTTTTTTTTTTTTTTTTTAACACAAAACTGTTTTTTTCCCCAAAAAAACGCGTTCGAAAAATTCCTGCGCAAATACCGTGTGAGATAAAAAGTTGTAACAACCGCCATTGTATTCTCTAGGCTTTTTGCTAAAAAAACATATATAATGTTTGGGGGTTCTATGTAATTTTCTAGCAAAAAAATTATGATTTTTACAGGAAGAGAGAAATGTCAAAATTGGCCCGGTAAGGAAGTGGTTAAAGATATTAAGATACTTTATTTATCATCCTTGGATGGGAATGTTTAAAACATTACAATCTGAAAGAGAGTACAGTTTACTGTTTCGTTGGTCCAGGTTGTGCGAGTCCTGGTATAGATTAGCAGAAGTGTGGCCTAGGCATTTCGTGGGAACCCTGCTTCATCAGGGCCTTTTAAAGCAGCACAAACAGCATGTAAATACTAAAGATGTCCTAAAGATACCACGTTGTAAAATTAGCTTTAAAAAATACTGTCTTATAAATCATTATTCATATTCCATCAAGGCACATGTAAAGTCCCATTTCACGTCTTTCTAAATGTTGTTGTTCTTAAATGTTACCAGTTTGAAAATTCTTAAATGTTACCTGTTATAAAACAGTTCATTCTATGTGCATCAATACAACATTTTTTCAAAATTTTACAGTTTGTTTTCTTGTAAAAGCAGCTGCAATCTGAGTAGAAAGACCTGTCCCTTACCAGCATGCTGTAGAGAAGGGCAACTGCTCACTGTTGGAAGCAGTGGTTTCTCTGCAGAGGTACAAAATGCCCCTTGCTTCAGAGCTTCAGCTCTCCTATCAGCAGGGAGCATGAGCTTTACTGACTAGAGCGGTAAGGGGTCTGAATCAGCAAGATGTGTTGGGCCTCTGCAGATAGACCACTGTTTCTATACAAACAGCAAGGCTCCCTTTCTGCAGCATGCTGACAGAGGAGAGGCACTTCTACTCAGGCTGTGGCTGCTTTATAATATAGATTTGACACAAATGCAAGCCGGAGGAGAAAAGGATCTGAAAATACAGCATATATACAGTACAGTATATATATACAGTATATATCTAAATATCCTTAGGATGTGGTGTTATGGAATTGTGGGCAATAATAAGCCATAAACACAGATACTAGGTTTCCTCTGAACTCCAAAACACTTAGGACTTGAGGTACCGTTGTGTGCCTTATAGGAAATTACACAGTTCAAACATAAGCAGTGAAAGGCATCCTCTATGGATTCCAACATTAGGGATGAGATTTAGGTTGGGCATGGGTTCAAGATGAATCCAACTTGTTTACAGTTTAAGAAAATGCTAAACTAATACGGCTGTTCACCACTATAGCAACCAACTATCAGTAATGATCTTCCTGGCTTTGAACTTCAGCTGGCTTAAGGCAGCCATCAATGGTTTGAATTTTGGCCAGTTCCGCAGAGAAAGTAATGTGTTTCTGTCAGTAGGTCACTTTATAAGTGGCCGGGTCCACTAGGAAGAATGCAGGACAGAACACACTGCTTGAGCAGGTGGTGCTTCCTCAGGTTCTGTACCTTAATCTCTTTGACAGAACAGTCATCTCTACCCCCTCCTCCACATTTACCTCATCCCCTGACTCCTCAGAACCACCAATCCCCCAAGTGCCCCAAAGCCTATGCAAGAGCCCAGGCAAAACACTGTCATGCTGTTTTGCAGCTGGTATGCCTGTAGGACAGGCACCATGCTGGACCAAAGATTCTAGAAGCTCTCCAAGGCTAGGTTGAGAAATAGCTGATGCCACACCATCTTGTGTCAGGCAAGGTCATGTGTGACAACAACACAAACCTGCTGGGTGCTTCTCAAAAAGAAAATTTGCACATATACCTTAAATGACATATGGCCTCAACCTAGTGGTGCAGCAGGTCCTGGTTAGGTACCCTGGCTTCCAGGATGTCTTGCACCAGGCCAGCCACGCCCTGCAAGTGCTTACCTGGCCAACATGCAGAGACAGAACATGTTGTCTGCCAACAGCATTATATGTGATACACCCACTTGCTGGAACCCTAGCTGCATGAGCAGCAGTGGGTCCCATGAGAGTACAAGATGAGGACAGATGGGGAACTGTGGGTTTTTTCATTATGTCAGTCATGACATAATGCAGCTTCTGGCCACCACTGGAAGAGGTGACCAGAACATTTACATTTTTCTTTGGGATGGTGACAACTACACATATAGTTTCCATAAGGCAATTTCCATAAGTCTCCTGCAAACCTCATCGACAGGAGCAGAGAGAGATTTTGGTGAGGGGATTTTTAATGTACCTTACAGGGAATACCATACAACCATAAAAATAAAAGCAATCAAACTTTATTAGAAATTTAAAAACATCATAAAAGATGATGTCTGTGCTGACTTTGCACCAGAACGCATACACAGACACATATCACATCATAGCTTGAAGATGTCATAGCTCCAAATCACATAGGCTTAGGTAAGCATGATAGATCTACACGTTTTGCCATAAAAATAGCATCATCAGAATCCAGTGACAATTGATGTAACTAGACAGAAACATACATTGTATATTATAATAAAATAGAGAATTACATCAAATGCCTATACATCAAATGATAAAATACATAGAGAACAGCAGATGTATAAAGAGACCCGGAAGGAGGAAGGGAAGAAAAAACCACCAAACTGCCCAAATGAAAAACAAAACCTGCCTCAAACCTTGAAACCTCCACTCACCAAAACCAACCAAGGATATAACCAACCCCTTAAACAGGTCCCGCCATGTGGTTAACAAAACCATTAAAGGGATAAGATCAGACACAAGGCACACAGACCAGCACTCTTACCTGTATGTTAATAAGACAATACTATTCTTCACACCTTCAGCTCAAAATTCTCAGGGGACCATGTTGTTACCATGTTTTTCATTTGGGCAGTTTGGTGGGGTTTTTTTTTCGTCAATGGGATTTGCAGGTGCTAGATAGTTGTGCACAGTTACCAGAATGGTTACTGAGGTGATTGGGAATTAGCAACACAATCCCTCTGGTGTTCCTCCTGGAGAAAACAATGCATGGTGTGATAGACCTGGCACTAGAGGCATAGCAGCAGGAGGAGGAGAAGGACTTTCTGCAGTCTCAGACCCAGAAGTGTCCTTTACCTTCTACCTACATTGCTGTGAGGAAGAGGCAGCAGGAGGCAGAGGTAGTGTATGAAGAGGGTTGCAGTGCTGGCAGTGAGGAGGAGGAGCAAATGGGTAGGCTCCAAGGGCAACATTTCAAGCCTCCCAAAACCCAGGAATTGTAAGTGAGTGGGGTAAGACTGTTGAGGATACGGATGTCCTCAGTGATACCAAGGACTTGGGGTCCTCTGCAGTTTTTGGCAAACAGGCTCTTTCATTCCAAAGTGCCAGCGCAAGCACCCCAGGATTTGAGCCATTAAGCTGATGAGATATTAGTGGATGGCTACCCCTTTGGATCCCTGATGCAAGGGATAAATGTCAAATCTAATGCTACCATCCCAGAGGGATCAAGCATGTGCCCCTAAGAGCAGGTGCTGCAGAAGAAACTATTGGCCACATTTACAGATAATGGCAAGAGCCACTCTAGTGTCCAATGGTTGGCCGATGCTAAGATCCATAAAAGGAGGAGCAATGGTGGTGGGTGGCTGCCTCAGCAATGTTTTTATGATATTTCTTCAATTACAGCAGTGACAGGCACTGTCTCAACCATATGATTGCAGACCACATTGTGTTTAGAGCTAATGTGGACATTCTTCAGAGCGAGTAGCCCATGGACTATTGGGAGCCAACCATTACCTGGTCCTGCCACCTCTGATGGCCTGCCCCCATTACCATCTCCTGCCACCTCTGCGGGCTTGCCATTATTACCAATTCATGTCACCTCTGCTTTGCTGCCATTAGGGTTTATTTATTTACAGGTTAGCAGGCCACTGAATGGGTGAACTAAATGGCCAGGAATGGCCAGTTTACTCCTGCACACTTGAACCTCTGGCTGTGGCAACTGCAAGTCATTAGTAGTGGTATCACTATCACCGCTAACTGATAACAACTTTCTGCTGCTTAACAGCTTATTTTGAATTGTAAAGAAGCCGGCGAGAATCGTGGATGATGTCATTCACCACATATAGGCATGGCAATATATAGTCAATGACCTCAGCCAGCGTCCAAGGCCAGTTGGTTGAAATTCATCAGCTGGCTGGGGAGCTGTCATTTGCAATGAAGATTGTTGCCATGTGAGTCCTTCACTGTGATTTGTGAAGGATCTACATTTAGAAAGAAGACATGGAAGACATGATTGATGTTGGGTTTACATTGTGTGACATTTTGTTTCCTAAACAAGCTGCTTACAGCAGAGACAATATGTGTGGCCACTGAAACAATACACAATAATTTTAGGATAAAACTTGCCTCATTTTTCCATCTTACTTTGCAGCCTAATCAAACTTCTTACATACTGTTCATCTAGTATAAAATATTAGTGACTGTTGTCTCTCAAATAATACACTCAAATTTATTTCAAGAAAAAATCAATATTGTCTCTCCATTATATATTGCAGCTTAACCAATCTGCTTACATACTGTCCAGTCATACTCAGAAAGTACACTCAAATTTTTTATCCAAGACAAAATGTGCCTTGTCTATTTTAATTTGCTGCCTGTTCAACTGTTCACACAGTGTTATGATGCTGGCTAATTCCTACCAAACCCATACCTGAAGTCAATATTTTTAGTATTTTGGAAATAATACAGGAATACAGGGTGGAGAAGGGCTTTTTGTGCACTTTATTAAAGTTCAAGACAATACAGTGTGGTACTGCTAAAAATAATCTCACAAACTATATTATGCAACTGTTTTTCCAAAGGCCAATTTGTGCAAGGTTGAGGATTATAGCTTTATTTTTTTTAAACTACACTTTCCTATAGGTTTTAGATCTGTTGTGGCTACTACCTTTCATATTGTATTTAATGAGATGTGCTGCTGCTTTATTTAGGCCAGACAATTTAGTAAAAGTAAAAAATAACCATATAACAAAATATACGATGCCAGAAAACAAACACTGTCCAAAAGAGCCGTACTGTACTGTAAAACCACATAGAGCTTAACCCTTTTAGTGCCATTGATGTAGCTACTATGTTGGTGGCAGCAGTAGCATGTAAAAAAGCTCACGGCCACAATAGCAGCTAGAGGTTAGTTTTCTTAAAAAAAGCATGCTACCAGATACATTGTGAAAGTGATTTGGAAACCCCCCACTTTGGCTCCTGGGCTCACCTGCTTATCCTGGGAGCCTGGGACCTAAAAAATACAGGATGGCAGGAGCACCAATGCAGGGGACCACTGTGCAAGGGACCTGCTAGGAAAGAAGCTTTAACCAAGGGTCTGATATTTTATGCTAGGGCATAGGAGCCTTTACCAAATGTAATTTAAACTTCCACTCAAAGTTTCATTAAATAACATGTTTTAGAAATACAGTAGTTACCTTGTTTAGTATTAAGCAGTAAGTTGGTTTTAAGATGACAAGATGTTCCTCCAATAAGTCTTCCCAGTCTTGACAAGGTATAGTCACAAAGCACAACCGAATGGCTTAAATAATTTAAGACTTAAAAAAAATATATGTTTACATGGTTCTCAAACCACTGGAGAAAAATGAAATTAGCAAAGCCCAAAAAGACTTGTAGAATGTTTAAAAATAATACTGCAAATTATTGCCCAAGAGACAGAAAATCAAAAGTCTTTCTAAAATCTTGCTAGATGTTATGGTATGCTTTGTGCTCTGGTTTGAATTCAAGGCGCCTTTTTTGTTGTTGAAAGCATGTGCAGATGTTGAGTCTATTGCCACACCTGACGACAAATCCACCAAACTCTAAACATTGCTTGCAACCTAGCACATAGCATAATGGCACTGCAATTGCAAAAGGCAATACCCTCCTTTATACAAAAATGCTTGTTTATAGTGATTCCATGTCTCTAGCAGTTACACACATTTAGAAGAACTTTAAAAAATTATTTCCTGTAGTAAACTGGCAACAAGACTAACTCAATGTTTGTTAAGAAAAAACAATCCCTTTAGGTGATTATTGTACAATACAAGGCTTTTAACAAACTTCCGGTTGGTTGCTGTGAAGAAATAGCTGTTTGTTCCACTATGCCCTTTGCATACTAATCAGCTGGTGCAATCTCAGTGTTCTAATGAGAAAAACTGCAGTGTCTGTACCCCTTTAGAAGTATTTAAAGCCCCAAAATAAGTATCTGCAGGCAACAGTGAAGCACGGTGGAGGTTCCTTGCAAGTTTGGGGCTGCATTTCTGGAAATGGCGAGTTGATCGGGGTCAATGGTGTCCTCAATGCTGAGAAATACCAGCAGATACTTATCCATCATGCCATACTATCAAGGAGGTGTGTGATTGGCCCTAAAATGGCCCTAAATTTATTGAGCAGTGGGACAACAACTCCAAAATTACAGTCAATGTCCTTAGGAACCATCTTTAGTTTAAAGAAGAACAAGGAGCCTTGGAAGTGATGGTTTGCCCCACAGATCCCTGATCTCAACATCATCAAGTCTTTATGGGATTACATGAAGAGACAGAAGGATTCGAGGTAGCTTACTTCCACAGAAGATCTGTGGTTAGTTCTCCAACATGTTTGGAATAACCTACCTGCCGGGTTCCTTCAAAAACTGTGTGCAAGTGTACCTAGAAGAATTAATTCTGTTTTGAAGGCAAATGGTGATCACACCAAATATTCATTTGATTTATTAATTTGATTTAGACTTCTCTTCTGTTCATTTACCTTACATTGTATTATTTGATAAACAAACTACTAACACTTTTATTTCTGAAAGCATTCTTATTTTACTGCATTTTATTAACATCTGCCTAAGATTTTTGCAGAGAAGTGTATATACAGTATCTCACAAAAGTGAGTACACCCATCACATTTTCGTAAATATTTTATTATATCTTTGACAACACTGAAGAAATGACACCTTGCTACAATGTAAAGTAGTGAGTGTACAGCTTAAATAAACAGTGTCAATTTGCTGTCCCCTCAAAATAACTCAACACACAACCAATAATCTCTAAACCGTTAGCAACAAAAGTGAGTACACCCCTAAGAGAAAATGTTCAAAGTGGGCCAAAGTGTCAATATTTTGTGTGGCCACCATTATTTTCCAGCACTGCCTTAACCCTCTTGGGCATGGAGTTCACCAGAGATTCACGGGTTGCCAGTCCTCTTCCACTCCTCCATAATGACATCACAGAGCAGGTGGGTGTTAGAGACCTTGCGCTCCTCCACCTTCCATTTGAGGATGCCCCACAGATGCTCAATAGGGTTTAGGTCTGGAGACATGCTTGGCCAGTCCATCGCCTTTACCCTCAGCTTCCTTAGCAAGGCATTGGTCGCCTTGGAGGTGTGTTATCAATACTGGAATACTGCCCTGCGGCCCAGTCTCTGAAGGGAGGGGATCATGCTCTGCTTCAGTATGTCACAGTACATGTTGGCATTCATGGTTCCCTCAATGAACTGTAGCTCCCCAGTGCTGGCAGCACTCATGCAGCCCCAGACCATGACACTCCCACCCCCATGCTTGACTGTAGGCAAGACACACTTGTCTGTACTCCTCACCTGGTTGCCGCCACACACGCTGGACACCATCTGAACCAAATACTTTTATCTTGGTCTCATCAGACCACAGGACCTGGTTTCAGTAATCCATAGCCTTAGTCTGCTTGTCATCGGCAAACTGTTTGCTGGCTTTCTTGTACATCATCTTTAGAGGAGGCTTCCTTCTGCGATGACTGCCATGCAGACCAATTTGATGCAGTGTGCGGCTTATGGTCTGAGCACTGACAGGCTGACCCCCCACCCCTTCAACCTCTGCAGCAATGCTGGCAGCACTCATACGTCTATTTCCCAAAGACAACCTCTGGATATGACACCAAGCATGTGCACTCAACTTCTTTGGTCGAACATGGCGAGACCTGTTCTGAGTGGAACCTGTCCTATTAAACCGCTGTATGGTCTTGGCCCCCATGCTGCAGCTCAGTGTCAGGGTCTTGGCAAACTTCTTATGGTCTAGGCCATCTTTATGTAGAGCAACAATTCTTTTTTTCAGATCCTCAGTGAGTTCTTTGCCATGAGGAGCCCTGTTCAACTTCCAGTGACCAGTATGACAGAGTGAGAGCGATAACACCAAATTTAACACACCTTCTCCCCATTCACGTGATACCGGGGAGGGAAAATAGCCAATTGGGCCAAATTTGGACATTTTCACTTAGGGGTGTACTCACTTTTGTTGCCAGCGGTTTAGATATTAATGGGTGTGTGTTAGGTCATTTTGAGGGGACAGAAAATTTACACTGTTATACAAGCTGTACACTCACTACTTTACACTGTAGCAAAGTGTAATTTCTTCAGTGTTGTCACATGAAAATATATAATAAAATATTTACCAAAATGTGAGGGGCTACTCACTTTTGTGAGATACTGTATATATATACAGTGAGGAGTACAAGTATTTGATACACTGCCGATTTTGCAGGTTTTCCTACTTACAAAGCATGTAAAGGTCTGTAATTTTTATCATAGGTACTCTTCAACTGTGAGAGACGGAATCTAAAACAAAAATCCAGAAAGTCCCATTGCATGATTTGTAACCACTTCAGCCCCGGAAGGATTTACCACCTTCCTGAACAGAGCACTTTTTACAATTTGGCACTGCGTCACTTTAACTGCTAATTGCGCGGTCATGCAATGCTGTACCCAAACAAAATTTGCGTCCTTTTCTTCCCACAAATAGAGATTTCTTTTGATGGTATTTGATCATCTCTGCCGTTTTTATTTTTTGCGCTATAAACGGAAAAAGACCGAAAATTTTGAAAAAAAATGATATTTTCTACTTTTTGTTATAAAAAAATCCAATAAACTCAATTTTAGTTATACATTTAGGCCAAAATGTATTCGGCCACATGTCTTTGGTAAAAAAAAATGTCAATAAGTGTATATTTATTGGTTTGCGCAAAAGTTATAGCGCCTACAAACTAGGGTACATTTTCTGGAATTTACACAGCCTTTAATTTATGACTGTCTATGTCATTTCTTGAGGTGCTAAAATGGCAGGGCAGTACAAAACCCCCACAAACGACCCCATTTTGGAAAGTAGACACCCCAAGGAAATTTCTGAGAGGCATGTTGAGCCCATGGAATATTAATTTTTTTTGTCCCAAGTGATTGAATAATGACAAAAAAAAAAATTACAAAAAGTTGTCACTAAATGATATATTGCTTACACAGGCCATGGGCATATGTGGAATTGCACCCCAAAATATATTCAGATGCTTCTCCTGAGTACGGGGATACCACATGTGTGGGACTTTTTGGGAGCCTAGCTGCGTACGGGGCCCCGAAAACCAATCACTGCCTTCAGGATTTCTAAGGGCGTAAATTTTTGATTTTACTCCTCACTACCTATCACAGTTTTGAAGGCCATAAAATGCCCAGATGGCATAAAACCCCCCCAAATGACCCCATTTTGGAAAGTAGACACCCCAAGCTATTTGCTTTGAGGCATGTCGAGTCCATGGAATATTTTATATTTTGACACAAGTTGCGGGAAAGTGACAATTTTTTTTTTTTGCACAAAGTTGTCACTAAATGATATATTGCTCACACAGGCCATGGGCATATGTGGAATCGCACCCCAAAATACATTTAGCTGCTTCTCCTGAATATGGGGATACCACATGTGTGGGACTTTTTCGGAGCCTAGCCGCGTACGGGGCCCCGAAAACCAAGCACCGCCTTCAGGATTTCTAAGGGTGTAAATTTTTGATTTCACTCTTCACTGCCTATCACAGTTTCAGAGGCCATGGAATGCCCAGGTGGCACAACCCCTCCCTCAAATGACCCCATTTTGGAAAGTAGACACCCCAAGCTATTTGCTGAGAGGCATGGTGAGTATTTTGCAGCTCTCATTTGTTTTTGAAAATGAAGAAAGACAAGAAAATTTTTTTTTTCTGTTTTCAATTTTTAAAACTTTGTGACAAAAAGTGAGGTCTGCAAAATACTCACTATACCTCTCAGCAAATAGCTTGGGGTGTCTACTTTCCAAAATGGGGTCATTTGGGGGGGGGTTGTGCCACCTGGGCATTCCATGGCCTCCGAAACTGTGATAGGCAATGAAGAGTGAAATCAAAAATTTACGCCCTTAGAAAGCCTGAAGGCGGTGCTTGGTTTTCGGGGTCCCGTACGAGGCTAGGCTCCCAAAAAGTCTCACACATGTGGTATCCCCATACTCAGGAGAAGCAACAGAATGTATTTTGGGGTGTAATTTCACATATTCCCACGGCATGTTTGAGCAATATATCATTTAGTGACAACTTTGTGCAAAAAAAAAATGTGTCTCTTTCCCGCAACTTGTGTCACAATATAAAATATTCCATGGACTTGACATGCCTCTCAGCAAATAGCTTGGGGTGTCTACTTTCCAAAATGGGGTCATTTGGGGGGGGGGTTAGAACTGTCCTGGCATTTTATGCACAACATTTAGAAGCTTATGACACACACCACCCACTCTCCTAACCACTTGAAGACAAAGCCCTACAGATTAAAATGGTGGGTGTTTCATTTTTTTTTTTCACACAGTATTTGCGCAGCGATTTTTCAAACGCATTTTTTGGGGAAAAAACACACTTTTTTAAATTTTAATGCACTAAAACACACTATATTGCCCAAATGTTTGATGAAATAAAAAAGATGATCTTAGGCCGAGTACATGGGTACCAAACATGACATGCTTTAAAATTGCGTACAAACGTGCAGTGGCAGCAAAATAAATACATTTTTAAAAGCCTTTAAAAGCCTTTACAGTTTACCACTTTAGATTTACAGAGGAGGTCTACTGCTAAAATTACTGCTCTCAATCTGACCTTCGCGGTGATACCTCACATGCATGGTGCAATTGCTGTTTACATTTGACGCCAGACCGACGCTTGCGTTCGCCTTAGCGTGAGAGCAGGGGGGGACAGGGTTTTTTTTTTTATTTTTTTTTATTTTTTTGCTTTTTTATCTTATTTTTAAACTGTTCCTTTCATTTTTTTTTAAATCATTTTTATTGTTATCTCAGGGAATGTAAATATCCCCTATGATAGCAATAGGTAGTGACAGGTACTCTTTTTTAAAAAAAATTGGGGTCTATTAGACCCTAGATCTCTCCTCTGCCCTCAAAGCATCTGACCACACCAAGATCGGTGTGATAAAATGCTTTCCCAATTTCCCAATGGCGCTGTTTACATCCGGCGAAATCTAAGTCATAAAATGCTTGTAGCTTCCGGTTTCTTAGGCCATAGAGATGTTTGGAGCCACTCTGGTCTCTGATCAGCTCTATGGTCAGCTGGCTGAATCACGGGCTGCATTCTCAGGTTCCCTGTTGAGACAGGAGAGCCAGAGAAAAACACGGAAGACGGTGGGGGGGGGCATTCCCTCCCACTGCTTGTAAAAACAGTCTAGAGGCTAATTAGCCGCTAGGATTGCTTTTACATGAAAGCCGACCGCTGGCTGAAAAGAATGATACCAAGATGATACCTAAACCTGCAGGCATCATTCTGGTATAACCACTCAAAGTCGTGAATGGCGTACCTGAAGACAAAAAAATGGTTAACAATAAACCACAGTAAATGGTAAAGTATAAAAAATTGCATAATTGAAAAGCAAACATGATAAAACATAATAACAATAAAACATTGCAGAATAGAATACAGTAAAAAAGAGCAGAACAATAGATAGAGATTAGAGAGAGAGAGAACAATGAAACGACAACTATGTTTTTTTATTTTATATTTTTTTTGTGGTTTTTTTTTACACTTTTTTTTGTAACTGTAACTTTTATAACTGTAACCGGTTCCAGGTTCGGGTCTCTCAAAATGCGATGGCATCTTGGGAGACCCTGTGAAAGTGTGCCTAGTCTGTGCAATGCTGTACCCTACGCTAATACTCAACTAGTGAATGGTAGCGTTCAAAACATTCACCAATGCAAAGACCAGGATTGTCAGGACAGGAGGGAAAATAATAGCAGGTGTCACGCCTATATTCGCGCTTGCTGCCAACACGACATCTTTTTTGTTGGGTTTCGTTGGGTAGGGGTACTCGGGAGGACATAAAGAAAATGCCTCTCATGCAGCTGACTGCATTTGGTTGGGGATGTGAATGGGGGAAGTACGGGTGCTGCAGAAGTGGTGGGTTCCCAATTAGGATTGGCGAATGCAGCAGGAAGGGCACTATGGGCACGACGGGCCTGTTTGTCTTCTTCTTGGTGGCATCGGGACACTACTTGTGCTTGCCACCTCACCAGCTTGAACTGCACTTATGGGACTCGCCACATCACCAAGTGTTACTGCAGTGCTGGTTTGACTACGACCGGGGTGTACTAGGCTGCTGGCGCTTGCCAGTTCACCAAAACGCTACCAAAAAAACTGTTAGCGATCGCAGGGATCAGGCCTGACTCTGCGAACGCTGCAGTTATGCGTTTAGTGTTTTGTAAGTGACAGTGATCGATCGATACTGCACTTGGGTGGGCTGGGCAGGGCGGAGGGGCAAAACGCAGGTGCTAGCAGGTATCTGGGCTGATCCCGCTAACACTGCGTTTTTGGGAACCCTAAACTGCTGGGGACGCTAGTATAGATCTGATCAGATCAGATATTGATCCGTTCAGATACTATACCACTAAGGGAGGTGTACGGTGCGTGCGTGGGTGTTAGCGGTACTGGCGCTAACCTGACGCTGCCTGGGGCTGGTGCTTGCCAGTTCCTCAAAACGCTACCAAAAAAACTGTTAGCGATCGCAGGGATCAGGCCTGACTCTGCGAACGCTGCAGTTATGCGTTTAGTGTTTTGTAAGTGTCAGTGATCGATCGATACTGCACTTGGGTGGGCTGGGCTGGGCCAGGCAAAACGCAGGTGCTAGCAGGTATCTGGGCTGATCCCGCTACCACTGCGTTTTTGGGAACCCTAAACTGCTGGGGACGCTAGTATAGATCTGATCGGATCAGATATTGATCCGTTCAGATACTATACCACTAAGGGAGGCGTATGCTGCGTGCATGGGTGTTAGCGGTACTGGCGCTAATCTGACGCTGCCTGGGGCGACGCATATCACCGCCGGGCGATCAGGGGGCTAAACCTTTTTTAGGTAATAAGCGGCGGGTGCCCTGACACTATAAAAATAAACAAACTAACCAGCGTCACCCGTAACGGTTATACGGTGATCAGTGGTGAAAGGGTTAACTAGGGGGCAATCAAGGGGTTAAAACATTTATTAGGTAGTATATGGGGGTCCCTGTCGCTATAAAACGCTGACGCGCACCTAAATATTTACCTCTCTAACTAGCGTCACCAGCGACACTAATACAGCGATCAGAAAAATGATCGCTTAGCGACACTGGTGACGGGGGTGATCAAGTGGTTAAAACTTTATTAGGGGGGGTACCCTAGACCTAAAGGGGGCTAACACTTACTGCCCTACCACACTAACTGTCACAAACTGACACCATGCAGTAATCAGAAAAAAACCAAAACTGTATGGTGTCAGTGTGACGGGGGGGAGGGGTGATTAGGGGGTGATCGGGGGGGGATTGGGGGGTAAAGGGGGGTGTAAAGTGTGCCTGGCATGTTCTACTGTGTGTGTTGTGTTGTACAACTCACTCAGATGTCTTCTCTCCTCGGCGCCGGAACGGAAACTGCCGAGCCGAGGAGAGATGACATCACATCCCCTGCCTCTGTGTACTACACAGAGGCAGGGAAAGATTCTCATTGGCTGGGAGCGTTCACGAGGGGGGGGCACGAATGGATGGCCTCCCCCTCATCTCTGATCGCTGCCAGACCAAAGCCGACCGCCTCGGGCACCGGGGGGGGTCCGATCGGACCCCCCGCCCGCGGGAAGGCAATCACGTGCCAGGTACGTGATTTTGCCTGCCCGTGCCATTCTGACGCAGTATATATGCGTGAGGCGGTCGGCAAGTGGTTAAATAATTAATTTGCATTTTATTGCATGACATAAGTATTTGATCACCTACCAACCAGTAAGAATTCCGGCTCTCACAGACCTGTTATTTTTTCTTTAAGAAGCCCTCCTGTTCTCCACTCATTACCTGTATTAACTGCACATGTTTGAACTCGTTATCTGTATAAAAGACACCTGTCCACACACTCAATCAAACAACCTCTCCACAATGGCCAAGACCAGAGGGCTGTGTAAAGACATCAGGGATAAAATTGTAGACCTGCACAAGGCTGGGATGGGCTACAGGACAATAGGCAAGCAGCTTGGTGAGAAGGCAACAACTGTTGGCACAATTATTAGAAAATGGAAGAAGTTCAAGATGACGGTCAATCTCCCTCGGTCTGGGGCTCTATGCAGGATCTCACCTCGTCGGGCATCAATGATCATGAGGAAGGTGAGGGATCAGCCCAGAACTACACGGCAGGGCCTGGTCAATGACCTGAAGAGAGCTGGGACCACAGTTTCAAAGAAAACCATTAGTAACACACTACGCCGTCATGGATTAAAATCCTGCAGCACACACAAGTTCCCCCTGCTCAAGCCAGCGCATGTCCAGGCCGTCTGAAGTTTGCCAATGACCATCTGGATGATTCAGAGGAGGAATGGGAGAAGGTCATGTGGTCTGATGAGACTAAAATAGAGCTTTTTGGTCTAAACTCCACTCGCCGTGTTTGGAGGAAGAAGGATGAGTACAACCCCAAGAACACCATCCCAACCGTGAAGCATGGAGGTGGAAACATCATTCTCTGGGGCTGCTTTTCTGCAAAGGGGACAGGACGACTGCACTGTATTGAGGGGAGGATGGATGGGGCCATGTATCGCGAGATCTTGGCCAACAACCTCCTTCCCTCAGTAAGAGCACTGAAGATGGGTCGTGGCTGGGTCTTCCAGCATGACAATGACACGAAACACACAGCCAAGGCAACTAAGGAGTGGGCCGTAAGAAGCATCTCAAGGTCCTGGAGTGGCCTAGCCAGTCTCCAGACCTGAACCCAATAAAAAAATCTTTGGAGTGAGCTGAAAGTCCATATTGCCCAGCGACAGCCCCGAAACCTGAAGGATCTGGAGAAGGTCTGTATGGAGGAGTGCGCCAAAATCCCTGCTGCAGTGTGTGCAAACCTGGTCAAGAACTACAGGAAACGTATGATCTCTGTAATTGCAAACAAAGGTTTCTGTACCAAGTATTAAGTTCTGCTTTTCTGATGTATCAAATACTTATGTCATGCAATAAAATGCAAATTAATTACTTAAAAATCATACAATGTGATTTTCTGGATTTTTTTTTAGATTCTGTCACTCACAGTTGAAGAGTACCTATGATAAAATTTACAGACCTCTACATGCTTTGTAAGTAGGAAACCCTGCAAAATCGGCAGTGTATCAAATACTTGTTCTCCCCACTGTATATATACATATATATATTTATTTGTTGGGTTTAAATACACTAAGTACCCTAAATCATGTGCATGTAAAAGAAAAGATATAGTTTCCCTCATTTAAAAAATACTCAATCAAAATAAGCAAATAAACACAGATGAATTCGGCAGGCAAATCTGCTTATGCATTCTGTGTCTGTTAGATTATTCATTATGCTTGACAGAAACACTGAGCCACACACGTCACACGTTTCTGCTTATTGAACTTTTTTTTGGTTCTTTGAAGTATAAACAAGAAAACAGACGTTTCCAAGTGTCTTGCGTTTGTAGTATGAGTACTTGTGAGATAGCATCTTTTAACATCCAAGTGTTCATGTTGTATCTTATCTTCTTAATGAATCAGAGCTTGTGGAGACGTAATGCTAAAATAAATGGATGGTACTTGAATAATTAATAAACCGAGACTGAAGGAGACAGTGATTTTGCAAACCACATAATACTTGTTTTAACTAAGTAGAAGCAGAGTTAGTATTCCAAAGAATTAAATTATTTCCTGAGTTCCAACGAACCACTAAACATCTAGTAATAATGGCACCTACAGCTTATGCATTGATTCTGTGATGAGTGATCGCCATAAATATTGATTTTGTTTTGAAGGGAACAAATCAAGAGAGCATTTAAATCAAGATGAAACCTTAATACCTACTATAGTTTATTTAAATGTATTTTATATATGATTTGTTATCCCTTTTTATTTAATATGCAAATTAAAAAAAAAATCTTTGTGATCACATGATTTCTTTTTAAAAATGTACATGATAAAATTTGAATGAAAGTGGTAAACAGCTTGCACCCCACACAGAAACTCAAAGCACAGAAATTTACATGATTAATCTCAATTTTTTTCTATTCAGCTGTCATTTAGGAACCACAGAAATACTAGAAGCTGGAGTGTCTATGGTTCCTGTATGTCAGTTCACAAAGGGAGGAAGCAAGCATAATAGGTATTTGGGAGGGAGGCAGCGAGAAGTGAACACACTGGATCCATCTGCAACCTGTCAGGGAAGTGAGATGGTGGATTTTTTTAAAGTGGTAGTAAAGTAATTTTTTTTTAAATGGTCCCCCTGATGACAACCATTGTGACTAAATGTGTCAGGCAGGGCCAGTGAGAGTGACACGATCATGTCAGCTGGGACCCGAAAGTGGACGCACAGCACAAGGAGAGAGCTTTGGATGTCTGTATATTGCAGCATGTTATGTCGCTTGTTTTAAACACTGGATTTGTGAGTACTTTTTTTATGAATACGATTTTATTGTTTTTTCACATGTACAAATATATAACAATGTGGACATTGTTCGCCATACATTAGGTTGTTATACATACAGTAGTACAGCTAAATATAACTGATGTAAAATAACAGAAATTTCTGAACTAGGTATGCCTTATATTGAATTCTTATCTCTATAATGTTAACTTTGAGAGCGTGGTTCGCCCTTCTCCCAGGCACCCCAATTGGGAACACTTTTGTGTCCTGAGAGAAGAAAGGTACCACCATAGAATATGTTAGTATGAACTCAATTCAATAGTTTGTAATTAGTGCAATATTCATATATCAAAGTAGGAGTTTCTGAACTTAAATGAACGTTTCTTGTTGCTCAGTCAAGTCTACAATTGAAGATATGCTATGTTTGGTTATATAAACATCGCTGCTCTAGACCACTGTGACCATGGCTTCCACTCATTTTGTGCTTTGGCAAATTGACCTCTGCTGGATGCCATCATTGTTTCAAACCTGAACTGTAGGTTTACCAATTCAAGAGTATTTGCAATGGATGGAGTCTGATCGGTTTTCCAGAGTTTTGTTACGCTTAGTCTGGCTGCCAATAGGATGTGAGTTATAACATGTCTAAAGGGTTTAGGAATGTGTTCAGCAGTTTGATTTAATAGTGCAAGATCTAGTGAAGGAGATATAGGGCTCTTTGTAATGTCTGCTAGGATTCGAAAGATGGTCTTCCAATATGTTTGAATGTGTCTGCAGGACCAGAGGATATGCATCATGTTCCCCTTGGCTGTTTTACAACTCCAGCAGGTGTCAGGGGTATGAGGGCTAAAGGATGCTAATTTGGTAGCTGTCAGGTACCACCTAATCAATATTTCCCAAAGAGCAGAGCATTGTTGCCATTGTTTTTGAGAATAGCATTGGCCCATGTCTGACTCCCAGTGGAGATGAGATGAAGATTTGGTGAATATGCATTTTTGGTGGAAAATATTGTAGAAGAGAGATATGCCTTTCGTTTTGGAGGTTAGATTTGTTAGGAACTCCCATGCTTTTGGGGGTATTGTATAGAAAGGTTGTGGTATTGCTTGTAGACAGTGTCTTACTCGGGTGGGCGTAAAGAAAACCGTTGGGGGGAGGTTGAATTCTCATTGAAGGCGAGAAAATTTTTTGGTTTGTGACACGTGGAATAGGTTTTGTATTGATCTAATGCCCATTTGTGCCCATTGAGTCAGTGATAGGTCTGGGGATAGGTGATGAAGGACCTCTACTGGGATTTGTTGTGTGGTAATGGTGAGAATGTTGTTACCATTTTGTATGAGCTTTTTCCACACATGAGCTGAGGCTCATTGTAAGGGAGATGGTTGTCGGAATGATGGATCCTAGTGGTGTGCTCATTAGCCACCTTTGTAGGTTTGGACATAAAAGGGATGTGTTTTCTATTTGACCCCATAGTGTTTTTGGGTGAGTTTGGAACCATTCTGGTAGTTAGGCCAGTATAGATGCTAAATAGTAGTCTTCGAAGTTGATGGATCCTGTTCCCCCCCGCTAATTTGTGTTAATCAAGTGTGTGCATCTAGGCTTTTTGCCCTTCCATGTACATTTGTTGAATATAGTTTGGAGGGATCTGAAAAATGATGTGGGTATGGGAATGGGGAGGGTTCTAAATAGGTAAAATATTTGTGGTAGATGTATTAAATGTTGCAAGTCTCCTTGACCATGTAAGTTCTTGTTTCGTTAAAAGTTGGGTGTCTGTATGTGAAAGGGTATTGTAGCTGTAGCAGGTTTTTAGTTTTGGCGTCAAGTTTTAGGTCCAGGATACAGTATGTGACTTAGTCGTGTTTACTTTATAGTAGGAAACATTACTGAAACAATTCAGTGTTTTTTGTACCTCTGCCAGGGAAGAAGCTTGGTTTGTAAGAATTAAGATTACATTGTCTGCTAATAGGCTTATTTTGTGAGATGTTTTGCCTATTGTCAAGCCCGAGACTGAGGGGGTTGTCCTGATATGTTACGTCAGAGGTTCCATAAGTAGGTTGAAAATAAGTGGGGACAGTGGGCATCCCTGACGAGTACCATTTGTTATGGGGAATAGCGCCATAATGGCCCTAAGGATGTGACCTCTGAAACCAAATTTTTGTAATACCAACTGTAGGTATGACCAATGGACGCTGTTGAACGCCTTCTCTACATCCAAAGATAGAAGCAGAGAAGGCGTTCCGCTAGACTCCGCATGGTGTATCTCATTGATCAATCTTCTAGTGGCATCTGACGCCTGTCTCCCTTTGGTAAAACCTGACTTATCTCTGTGGATAAGAGCAGGCATAATGTCTAACAAGCGTACAGCTATGGATTTGGTGTAGATTTTTAGGTCCAGAGTCAGTAGGGAGATTGGGTGGAAATTTTGGGGTGTAGTCGGCTCCTTCCCTGGTTTCGGAAGAGTTATTATCAATGCGTTCAGTGATTCATTCAAAAACTTAGAAGAGGAGGCAGCATTATTAAATAGATTTGTTAAGTGTGGGGTTAAGTTAGTGGAGAATTGTTTGTAATATTCCCCTGTCAGGCCATCAGGGCCTGGTGCTTTTCCTGTAGGGAGTGAAATAATTGTTGCACGAATTTCCTTTTCTGTGAAAGGGTTGTTTAAGTGGGATAATTGTCTGTCAGTTAATGTTGGGAGTTTGATTTGTTGTAGAAATATGCTTATGTCTTCTCTAGAGGGTTGAAGTGTCGAGGATTCATTTTTAGGGTTATATGGTAGTCATTATAGTAGTCGCTGAATGCGTTTGCTATGTCCTGGGGGGTTGGTTAGTTTTTCACTTATGTGTGGGTGATATAAGTGATATATTGGTTTTGATCCTTCTCCCTTTAATGCGTTGTGCTAGTTTTTTCCCCGCCTTGTTTGAGGTGGAATATGTAGTGGCTTTCAATGTTCATTGTATGTTTTCGAAAGAGTGGAGAAAGAGGGTTCTGAGTTCCTGTCTTAAGGATATCAGGTGTAGTCTGATACCAGGTTGAGGTCTCCGCATATGACTAAGTGCCCCTTTTGAATTGATTGGGCAGTATGCAGTACTTTTCGGAAGAACCTAATTTGATGAGTGTTGGGGGCATAGATGTTCAGTAGCGTGCAGTCAATCTTATTAATTGTGCATACAAGAATTATGAAGCGGCTGTTTGGGTCTGACAGTTCTTGTTTTAGGTGGAAGTCCACTGTATCTCTTACAGCTATCAGGACATCCCTTTTTCTAGCGGTGTAGGAGGCATTGTAGATGTGAGGAAATTGACTGTTCGTGCATAGGGGTGTGGTTGATGATAGGAAGTGTTTCTCCTGGACACAAATAATGTCACTTTGTAGGGCTTTGGCTGTTTTCCAAAGTGAGTATTTTGGCTGGGTGATTTAACCCATTGGCATTTAATGATAGGATGTTGATTGTCATCTTTAGTGAGGGATGTGTGTAAGAAGGAAGTTTGGTTACTTATAGTTAGATGAGACGAGGCGATCAGTAAAGAGGTCTTACTGTTCGGAGAATTATGGGTTTGTTAGAAACCCTTGGTGGCTGACGCCAGTCCTGTTAAAGAGCAATAAGCTAGCTTTACAAACAACAGATGAATCTGGTTATGTGGTTAGATCACTAAATAGAACTATGAAGCGGAGTTGAAAATTGAAGCTGAACTCAGCTAAAACCGCTGTGGGGGGGGGGCGGGTAAAACCTTTTTGGCCCATCTGGAAACTGTGGCAGAGCGTTATTCAGGTGAGGTGTATTTTCTGTCTTGGTTGCAACATGAGGACGACGCTCTACGTTGTTGTAGAGGTGGAATGGTATCCGTGGGAGGCTCCAGGATGATTTCCCATGTGTGCAGGAGTTGCATGCCCTTCTTGAGGTCACTGATGACATGTGATGAGCCATTTCTGATGATGAATAACGTTGCAGGGTAACGCGACTTGTACTGGATTTTGTGGTTTTGAAGCCCTTTGGTAATTGGGTTGAGGTGCCTCCTTAGTTGTAGTATATATTTGGAGAGGTCTGGGAAGAATTGCATTCTCTCATAAGGTGAGAGCAGTGGTGATTTGGTTCGAGTCCCTGCCATGAGCCTTTCTTTAATGTGGCAGAAGTGAACCCTCATTAGTACATCTATCGGTGAGGTGGTATCGTGATTCTGTGTATTCTATTTGCATATCAGGGTAGATCTGCTGGCAGGATGGATTCAGGGATCCCTCGCATCCTAATGTTATTAGGATGAGATCTGTCTTCTTAATCTGCCAGCTTGGCCCTGACCCAATCTTTCATATCTTCATATATATCAATTATGTCATTCACAGTTGTGGTGCATTCTTCCATACCATTTTCAATGTAGGAAACTCTGTCATCCAGATTGTGTATGTCTGTGGAGATTTTAGTAAACAGTGAGGAGAGATCTGTCATTAATGATGTTTGCAATGACAGTAGTATGTCTTTTAAAGTGGTGTCCAACACTGGCTGATTTGTGGTGGAGAAAGATGCCATTGAAGTATGAAGGGTCTGGGTGGACAGCAGGGTATTAAAAGCCTGGGCCCCGATTTGTGGTTGTGGCAGCCGCGGTGGCAGTGCATCGATCCGCATATGGGCCTTCGCTGGGCTGCCTGTAAAGGGATCTTCCCCCGGGTCATGTGCGGGAGATGTAGGAGGATCTGGTGTGGCTATGTTTCCCTGGATCTCGTCAAGGAGATCCATGTGTGTCGGCGCCATCTTGAGTGAAACTGACCTTCCCTGCTGGCTTGAAGAAGAAAGTGGTCAGCTGTTTAGGCTTATACTCATTCATCCTCTTGTGGGACATGATAGTTGTGATGTCCGAAGCATCTGGGATGAGAATGGCGGCAGATTGTGTGTAGGATCTGGCCTCCCCTTGCGGACGAGCTGTGGGATTAAGCGTCCATCTTCAGCTTTGGTAGGCAACGCCCCCTCGATTTTTGAGTACTTTTAACTGTTTTTATTAAATTGGTTTAGTCAAATACTACACCATGAGAGTCTTTTTCTATTCTTTTCTGACCTTAATGAATATGTTTGAGTGATTACAAGGAGAGTCTTTTCCCGGTGATCTGAGGATTCTGTTGCCATATAGAGAGTAAGCAAAGTTTGATTAACCAGCCGTCATAAGTGGTCAAGCCTTCTGGTAAGGTGCATTTATTCACCAGAGCACGCTTTGTGGTGGAGGCTTTTCTATTGCTACTTCATTTGTTAAGAAAGGATTTTGTCTCAGAAGATTCACTACTATTTTGTTCGGATTTTCTTAATAGTATTTCGTTTGAGTGGACATATCACATGTATAAACTTATATAATTGACATTTTTTTTCATGCTTGTGGAGGTGTCATTTTTCCTTGTTTTTGGATGGATATAATTTTTTCACATGATAATTGATTTTTTCCTCACTTTATATGAGTTTGTTTGTACAGGGGGTCCCCGGGTTACAAACAAGTTAGGGACTGTAGGTTTGTTCTTAAGTTGAATCTGTTTGTAAGTCGGAACAGGTACATTTTTTAAATGTAGCTCCAGCCAAAAAAACTATTTTTAAGCTTTTTGGATAGCATAGGGAAGGGTTAACACCCATGTAACATATGTTTTGCTGTTTGTGCCCCTGTTCAGAAGATTTTGCCTAACTTTCTGTCCCAATGACAATTGGATTTTGAAAATTTTGGGTTGTTGTGGAAACAAGCCTTGGTGATAAAGCATCAGTGAAGACACCTTTTCCCCATAATAGCTCTTACAGGAGTGAATTTCCCTTCCCAGGGGTAGATTTCCTCTCACTTCCTGTTGTCTCCCTCCGTTTGTAAGTAGGAGTCGTTTGTAAGTCGGATGTTTGTAACTAGGGGACCCCCTGTATTTTGTTTTTGAGGTGCTGCACTTTTCTAGTATTATTTGTTTTTTGGTTTTGTATCAAGGCCATAAGTGCTGGCAGCTATTTTCACAATAATTATTCCTGAGAGCAGTTTTTTCCTTTATATTATGATAGACTTACCTGCAGATGGAGCCCTCCAGCGCTGCACTGACAAGGCTCTCCTTGGTCTCCAGCAATTTCCATCTTCACCCGGCCTTCCTTCTGTGTTCCCGATCTTCAGACACTTGAATGGCCGTGCCGTAGGTGACGTCACTCCCGCGCACACGCATGGAACTCACTATGCCGCGGCACACAGGGTGGGCTGTAAATGTGGTCTGAGCTATGCATGCGTGGCTCAGATCACATTACCCTCCAACAGTCATTGGGGGGGGGGATTTGTGACAGAAGAGACCACTAGGGTTTCTTCTGTTATATAAAGCCTGCTTGTCAGCGAATTTTCACATGTAATGCCCCGTACACACGGTCGGATTTTCCGATGGAAAATGTCCGATCGGAGCGTGTTGTCGGAAATTCCGACCGTGTGTGGGCTCCATCGGACATTTTCCATCGGATTTTCCGACACACAAAGTTGGAGAGCAGGAGATAAAATTTTCCGACAACAAAATCCGTTGTCGGAAATTCCGATCGTGTGTACACAAATCCGACGGACAAAGTGCCACGCATGCTCAGAATAAATAAAGAGATGAAAGCTATTGGCCACTGCCCCGTTTATAGTCCCGACGTACGTGTTTTATGTCACCGCGTTCAGAACGATCGGATTTTCCGACAACTTTGTGTGACGGTGTGTATGCAAGATAAGTTTGAGCCAACATCCGTCGGAAAAAATCCTAGGATTTTGTTGTCGGAATGTCCGAACAAAGTCCGACCGTGTGTACGCCCTATAAGAGTTTACTACCACTTTAAACTGCTCCAAGTAGAATCTTAGTAAAACACCTCCTAGTAACATGCACAGTATTAATATAATAGAATCTATCTGGCCAGGTTGCAGACATATGAGTGCTGCCAGCATTGCTGCAGAGGTTGAAGGGGTGGGGGGTCAGCCTGTCAGTGCTCAGACCATACGCTGCACACTGCATCAAATTGGTTTGCATTGCTGTCGTCCCAGAAGGAAGCCTCTTCTAAAGATGATGCACAAGAAAGCCTGCAAATAGTTTGCTGAACACAAGCAGACTAAGGACATGGATTACTGGAACCATGTCCTTTGGTCTGATGAGACCAAGATAAACTTATTTGGTTCAGTGTCAAGCATGTGTGGCAGCAACCAGGTGAGGTGTACAAAGACAAGTGTGTCTTGCCTACAGTCAAGCATGGTGGTGGGAGTGTCAAGGCCTGGGACTGCATGAGTGCTGCCAGCACTGGTGAGCTACAGTTCATTGAGGAAACCATGAATGCCAGCATGTACTGTGACATAGTGAAGCAGAGCATGACCCTCTCCCTTCGGAGACTGGGCCACAGGGCAGTATTCCAACATAACAACTCCAAACACACCTCCAAGCGCTCACTGATTTGCTAAGGAAGCTGAGGGTAAAGATGATGAACTGGCCAAGCATGTCTCCAGACCTAAATCCTATTGAGCATCTGTGGGGCATCCTCAAACAGAAGGTGGAGGAGCGCAAGGTCTCTAACATCCACCAGCTCTGTGATGTCATCATGGAGGAGTGGAAGAGGACTCCAGTGGCCACCTGTAAAGCTCTGGTAAACTCCATGCCCAAGTGGGTTAAGGCAGCGCTGGAAAATAATGGTGGCCACACAAAATATTGACACTTTGGGCCCAATTTGGACATTTTTACTTAGGGGTGTACTCACTTTTAGACATTAATGGCTGTGTGTTGTTATTTTGAGGGGACAGCAAATTGACACTGTTATACAAGCTGTACACTCACTACTTTACATTGTAGCAATGTGTCATTTCTCCAGTGTTGTCACATGAAAAGATATAATAAAATATTTACTCACTTTTGTGAGATACTGTAGATAGACATGTTCAATGTGTGCACCCACCCACCCTCATGCACATATATACATACCCTCACCCATTGGGACAACAAAATAAAGCACAGATCCCAGTCATATACCCAATTACAATATACATATGCTAATACTATACATACAAACAATGGCATGGGTTTACTAAAGGCAAATTGACTGTACACTTTTCTGCATTCTGCAAGTGCAGTTGCTCCAGAGGTTAGTAAAGGTGGTGAAGTTTAAGTTTGCAAAGAATACCCAATCACATGCAAGTAAACTTAAAAAAAACAGCTTTTTTGCTTGCCCATGATTGAATGATGGCAGTCACCAGAGCTGCCCCTTATTTACCACCTCTGGACCAACTGCACTTGCAGAGTGCAACTGCACTTCCAAAGTACACAGTCTATTTGCCTTTAGTAAATCCACCCCAATGTCTCACTGTGAGAGCTGCAAACATCTAAAAGCTGAAGTACTCCAAACAATGCAGAATGGTAATTGTGCATGTGAGAATTCAGGTGTTCATCAGTGTGACAGTTTGTATAAGCTCTAGATCAGGGGTCTTCAAACTGCGGCCCTCCAGGTGTTCAGGAACTACAATTCCCGTCATGCCTAGTCATGTCTGTGAATGTCAGAGTTTTGCAATGCCTCATGGGATGTGTAGTTCTGCAACAACTGGAGGGCCATAGTTTGAGGATCCCTGCTCTAGATTGTAGGCAGTTCAGCACCAAATAATTTTCTGCCAACCTAAGTATCCAATGTAGTCTATTCCTGACCTTTTTGGAGGCTCAACCAAGGCAAAAACTGATGGAAGTGCAAAGAACAAACTCGATAACCCTAGTGTAAAATTGTATTAGCATATCTTTTGGCAGGTTGAACTTCCAGAGCAGAAGCTGACAGTATATGCTTTGCTGTGCATTTCTGAGGGTTGTGTCAATGTTGGATGTCCAGGATTGATGATCAGCGTACATGCCTGGGAATCAATATGTTGCAGGATGTAGTGTAGCCTCATGACCTGTTTGCTCTGTTGACACACTGTAGAGGGTCAAGCACAGGGTCCGTGATGTCCTTCAGGTGGGTCAACACACTCTCAAAGGACTTGATGACTACCAACATCAGGGCAATGGGTATGCCTGTAGTCCCTTAGTCCTGTGTTGGTGGGTTTCTTAGGGACATGAATGATTGTGGAGCATCTGAAGCAGGAGGGAAATACGCACTGACCTTCGGAGAAGAAGATGCTATTCCAACTAGGCCCGGTGCCCTTCTGACCTGACATGCCATTTGCAGACCATGAGTGGAGGGGAGACAGTGGGGGAGGGGGATAGGTCCAGGGGAATGGTTGGAGATGTGAAGTCTGAGCTGGAGCCTTAAAGAGTCTCCACAGTCTTAAAGCATTATTAAACCCAAAACCAAAACTGTAATATATTGCAGCTTACCAATCATTAGATGTGGTGGCTGCATTCATTTTTTTCTTTTTTTTTCCTGGTAATTCGGCCAGTAATACACCTTCTTCATTACAGTGCCTCCATACTGGTTAAAGGAGCACAAGGGCATCTTTGGACAGCAGAATTGTTAATCTGGGAGGGGGGGAGCATTAGATGTACTAGAAGATTTAGATACACTAACAGACTGTTTATGCTCTTATATATACAGCGCTATACTTTACAACAGTGTTGCTGTACTCTACTCTGTTCAGTCTCAGCGACATCAATAAGGATGATTGTGTTGATATTTTCAGAATTAATTTATATTACGTCATTATTGTTTATTCCTTAATTTCCTCAGTGATGTTCACCACAGGCCTTAGCAATAATTGGAGTGAAAAAAAACCATTGATTGAAATTACTTAAATAACCTGGTTTAAGAGAAATCACACACAAGACAAAATTAAGTTAAATGGTCTTTGACCTTGACTGATACAACAAGAAAGTTTAATTTTAAAGCAGATGACACCCACAAAACTAACAACAGGCTTCTGGAAAATAGCATCTCAAAATAATTTTCTCCCACTACTCAATAAATGAGTCCCTGGGCATTTTGTTTCTAATTTAAAGCAATATGTAGTGACGTAGAATTCAAACTACTTCATAGAAAATACAAATAAAGAGATCTAGTAATTTAGTTGATTCCTTTCATGCTATTAAACCTTATGAAATTAGAATAATAGCCTCACCTTTAAGCCCCATTACAATTCACCATTGTTCAAGTTAATTGAAAACCATACGCTGTATGTGCAGTGACTTTGTTACAAAATAGATGATATCCATTGGACTAGATTAAGACATTTACATCCACTTATATCCACTATCTGACATTTTATAACAAAATAAATGAAACTAGAACATATGTGTGCAAAAGGGATTAAAGATTCTTATTGCATTCTCTAGTAATGCTAGAATTACTTTAGCAGAAGTGTCAAAGCTTCGAAAGAAAGAAAGGCTATATGAACAAAGTTTAACGTCTTAGCATGCGACTGAGAACAATCACCCAGGATCCTCTTGAATAAATAATTGTAAATACTGGAATTGAGAAAATTGTGGAATTGAGTTTTAATTTTACCAACATTTCAGAGAAAAACAGGAGACATTAAAATACTGCCATTTTGGCAAAATGCATAAAAGTTAAGGAGGGGAACGCAAAATTACGTTTCTTTGTTGTTTAGGGGTAGTGGATTTTACATGGCTCCCAAGGGTTACCTTACAAAAAAAAAAAAAAATGATCAAGAAGAAGAAAAAAACACCCCTGTCCTAAGCTGAATAAATTTGCTGTACTCATCTGAGCAGCAATTTACTTTTCAGGTCTGCTCAGGTCTCCATAGCTGGTGGTTGATTGATCTAGCTTGCAGAAATACAGTAGGAGGGTTAGAACTGTTTTTCTGACCTCAGCCAATCCCTAGGAGGGGACGCCCAGAGGTTGTGGCTGAGGAGAAGATACATTTTTGGGAGGGTCTGTTCAGAGCTCTCTCCTTCTAGGGCCTCTAACCTGGGAGGCATACTGTGCTGCTGAAGGGCTGTTGCTGCAGGCTCAGCATGTATTTAGCTGAGGGCTTTGAAGGATATTGGACCCAAAGTAACTTGCTGGAAGACTACCTGTGAAGCTCGGCTGGAATTGGGCACCCTTTCCCTAAAGAGTGTTGCCGGGAAGCTAGCTGGGGAGCTCTCTCTCTGGAAACTGTGAGTAGGACCTTGCCTAGAGCTCTAGGGATGCTTATGCTTTGAGGGTCAGACACCAGAGGTTGCTTCATGGATTGAGACTGATCTTACAGAGTCACAGATTAGTTGGTTGTCTCCTTCACTTATACTTAAGGCTGTTACTGAAGAAATTTGCTTGAGAATCTGTCCCACACCTTCTTGTGTTTTTGGAGTATTCTGTACCCACACCCTTCTTTCCTGATCAAGTACTGCAAAAAACTTCAAAAAGACAACTCCTAGACTGAGCCTGTGTTTGTTCATGTTCTCTGGAGCTGGTACCTGGGCCTGGCAGCCTCAGAACCAGTAGAACAGACCTGTGCATTTCTGGCAGCACCTCCAGAGATGAGCACTACACACAAAAAACAAAGAACACTAAATAAAATAAAGTAGACTGCCCTAAATATGTATCTGCATAAAGAAAAGAACATTGGATTTTAGAGCAAATTTAGTCTTAGCAGCTTAACGAGCAAAACTGAGAGTTTTTGCTACAGAGAAATTTCTCAGATGGTGAAATCAGTCTGATTTTATGATAAAAACAATCAGTCATTTCATGAAACAAACATTTTCAGCAAAATAATCCTGCTCAACTTGAGTGATTATTCCCTTATAGATTTTGCTACACAATTAAATGGCAGCATTCTGCATTTTAGGAAGGTTGATTGCTTAATTGCACTACTGAAAATCAGCTATGTAGCAAGGTAAAAAAGACAGTAAGTGAAGGGAAAACTTCCCAGCGGGAAACAAAAAAAAAAAAAAGACAGGGTGTTAACTGTTTCCTAATCAAAAACAACATAAATTGGATTTTTAACTTACTGAATAAATCCTCTTCTTGGAGTTCTTTGGAGTTCATTAAGGGATTCAGGGTCAGAAGGAATTTTAGGACATATGAGTTATACTGCTGCCAATAGGAAAATTGGGCACTTGCAAACAAAAAGCTGTTAGTCAGCCAGGTAAAAACCTTTCTACTTCCATCATTTTTCTGTTTTGTGAAAAAGAATCCCAAGAAAAGGATCTTACAAATCCTATTTCTTTTTATTGTGTATTAAAGGACACAGGGTCAGAATAATTTCTGCCATGTATAGGACATCCAAAAGTAGTCCATTAGAGGGATGGGAAACACGGCAAGTAAACTGCTATCAGGCCATCAAACGTGGACTAGGTCAAAAGAACTGGGAGCTGTTAGCAAAAAGCTACCTGAAGGAGCTGCCTGAAGGACCTTACACCTGAATTTTGTATCAGATGAGACCTGAACATCTACCTGGTAAAAGTCAGAAAATGTGTGAACAGATGACAAGATGGCAGCCTTGCAAAACAAACTGAAACAATGTGAAAAAGAACCACTTAAAAACTAAAATAAAATTGCACTAAAAGGGTGAAATCCTTAAACCAGCAGCTAGCACACTATTAGATATAAAATGGTAATAACAAATAAACTCAAACTGAAGTGCAAAACTCATAAAACAAAAAAAAAAACGAATAACAGTCTGAAATGTGTGTCTATAACAGAATGTCCATGCAAAGACCGCTGCAAATTAAAGATAAAATATTCTTGATATGGTGCAAAAAACTCATCCAAGTGAAAATAAAACAACGCACTCTGTACTCCCACACCAGTGCCCAAATCAAAGGCTTACTGGAACGCTATGATCCTCTAATGAGAAGTCATACAGCGCTTGAAAGTGATTCAAGGTCCTGGATATATGATTTTGCCACCATATAGTATCCACAGCCACTCAGGGAAATGTACATGAAAAACGGAAATGCTCTACATACTGTAGTATAAAATCAATGGTAACCAATATTTATTAAAAACAATGCTACTCACATGTATAAAAACATAGACATAGCTGTACAAGTCAAAATCCCCAAGAGAATATGCAGATGTCTTCTAGATTTCGTGATGATGTCATGAGCGTCAAATCTGGATGCTATCTGGGAATTCTCTTGGGGATTTTCTTGTAGATTTGGTGATTCAGGCAGGACATCAGGTCAGGAATGGCGAAGATGCTGGGTAGATCAGCCGAGGTTAAAGGGGGACACCACCAGGCTTGTAGGTTCAGGATACATGGCTTGCCGGAGTTTCCCGCAGTCTGGAAACAAGAACACACTGTGTCCACTGGAGCTGGGATGAGGGGCAGCCAGCACAGGCACTCGGAGGTAATGTGGAGCCAAAGAGGAGACAGAAACAAGGTCAGCAGGATAGCCAGAGTCAGGAGCGAGCGGGCAGTGGGGTACCAGGTCATCAGACAGGAGCAAGGTCAGGAGTAAGCTGAAGTCAGCAACTGATAATCAAAAGCATAAACAAAATCCTAGGTCAGGTCAGTGGTAAGCCAGGTCAGCAACAGATATCAAGCAGGATTCAAGCAGGGCACAAGGAAACAGCTGAAGACCAGTCAGCACTGAGCAGGAGTCAGAGCACCCTTTAAATAGGCTGCCTGGTGCCAATGGCGACTGTGGACGTGCTCCCGCGAGTGTGCACATTCTTTTGCGCATGCTCATTGGCGCATATGCGAATATTTGTTCCCCTGTGAACAATTCTATTACCGTGTTTCCCCAAAAATAAGCCCGGGTCTTACGTTAATTTTGGCAACAAAAAACACAGTAGGGCTTATTTTCAGGGTAGGTCTTACCATATTCTCTCCCTCTGTGCCTGTTAGGAATCCCCAGTTTGAACAAAGTTAAAATGCTTGTATAATGCTAGAATCCACTCTGTTATAGAAGAATAGAATATACAATGTGTGTGAGTATCTGTAATCTAACTGTGTCAAATACCTCAGCTGACCCCCACTGCTCTCCTTCTCTTCTCCCTGCTGTAAGCGGGGGATCTCTGCCCCCAGCTTCTGCAGTGCTCGAAGCGGGGAAGAGAGCACACGGGCATGTGAAGAAAAAAAGATCTGTAGCATTTTGGTGCTTCAATTCAATCATGGCTAATAAATGTATTTGTGTAGCAACCCAAACAATTATCACTGATTTATTTGAGGAGTCAAATTGTATGCATCGCGTAAAGATTGATTTTAAGTAACTACTTTGTGGAGAAAGGAGTATCGGTATGCATACAGTATGACAGAGGCTCTGCACTGAGACTACCTTCCGTGACTTGCCGAAGCCCTGCAGAAGAGGAGGAGACCAGCGAGAGATCAGCTGAGTGCCGCGCTGTACCGAAGGTATTTGAAACCGTTAGATTACAGAGACACACACATAGTACATTGTATACTACTGTAATAGAGAGGATTATAGGATTATACAAGCACCTTAAACTAGGGCTTATTTTTGGGGTAGGGCTTATATTGCAGCCCTCCTGGAAAATAACAGTAGGTCTTATTTTCGGGGGAAAGACGGTAGCCATAGTATGTGCATGCGTGCGCCCGATGTGACACAGCAGTTCTCTTACACTGGGTGTCAGGCGAATCGTTGAATTAGAAGAGTGCACTTTTTTCTCTCACACAGCTGAAATGTTGAGATGCAAAGGGGGCCGCTATCAGCCCAGAACAATCATGCAAAGACGAAAAGTTGGACAGCTCCCAGATAGTTACGCCCTCCTTCAAGGTTGGTGACATGGCTTATCTACCTGCAATATCTATTCAAGGCCCACTCTCAGAAATGTGCATCCAAGTGTTCCTATATTTCCTTGCTGAAACTAGTCAACTCATAACCTTCTCTCTCATAAATCGCAAACTTTGCCAATGATCAGGGGGAATTTGAAGTAGAAGCCTAATGCCGCGTACACACGGTCGTACTTTTCGTCTACAAAAGTCCAACGGACGCTGACGGACTAAAGCTGGCTGGTAATCCGATCGTGTGTGGGCTTCTCCGGACTTTCAACGTACTTTTTTAGCCTCAAATCCGACGTACTTTAGATTTGAAACATGCTTCAAATCTTTACTTCGTAACTACGACGGACCCCGAAATCCGCTCGTCTGTGTGCTAGTCCGACGGACAAAAAGCCACGCTAGGGCACCTATTGGCTACTGGCTATGAACTTCCTTATTTTAGTCCGGTGTACGTCATCACGTACGAATCCGTCGGACTTTTGTGTGGTCGTGTGTAGGCAAGTCCGTTCGTTAGAAAGTATGCCGCAAGTCCGCCGCAAGTCCGCCGAAAGTCTGCCGGAAGTCTGTCGGACTGGCTGTCTGACTTTTGTAGACGAAAAGTCCGACCGTGTGTACGCGGCATTATAGACTCCAAGAGGATTCAGAATTCACTGCAATACCTCATCCACTGGAAAAGTTTTGACCAAGAAGAATGCTGTTGGTGCTAGCCTTCTCTTTGATGATTGCCTGGTTTAGGAGTTTTCATCACCTTCACCCTTATACAGTATCTCACAAAAGTGAGTCCCTCACATTTTTGTAAATATTTTATTATACCTTTTCATGTGACAACACTGAAGAAATTACACTTTGCTACAATGTAAAGTAGTGAGTGTACAGCTTGCATAACAGTGTAAATTTGCTGTCCCCTCAAAATAACTCAACACACAACCATTAATGTCTAAACCGCTGGCAACAAAAATGAGTACACCCCTTAGTGAAAATGTCCAAATTGGTCCCAAAGTGTCAATATTTTGTGTGGCCACCATTATTTTCCAGCACTGCCTTAACCCTCTTGGGCATGGAGTTCACCAGAGCTTCACAGGTTGCCACTGGAGTCCTCTTCCACTCCTCCATGATCACATCACGGAGCCGGTGGATGTTAGAGACCTTACGCTACTCCACCTTCCATTTGAGGATGCCCCACAGATGATCAATAGGGTTTAGGTCTCTGAACATGCTTGGCCAGTCCATCACCTTTACCCTCAGCTTCTTTAGCAAGGCAGTGATCGTCTTGGAAGTGTGTTTGGGGTTATTATCATGTTGGAATACCCTGCCCTGTGGCCCAGTTTCTGAAGGGAGGGGATCATGCTCTGCTTCAGTATGTCATAGTACATGTTGGCATTCATGGTTCCCTCAATGAACTGTAGCTCA
The DNA here is from genome assembly GCA_037952835.1 of Lithobates septentrionalis. Classification (NCBI taxonomy): domain Eukaryota; kingdom Metazoa; phylum Chordata; class Amphibia; order Anura; family Ranidae; genus Lithobates; species Lithobates septentrionalis. The sequence continues at coordinate 2,661,031 of JBBDGP010000504.1, forward strand.
CCAGTGCTGTCAGCACTCATGCAGCCCCAGACCATGATACTCCCACCACCATGTTTGGGAGTTTATCTTGGTGAAATAAGACCACAGGACATGGTTCCAGTAATCCATATACTTAGTCTGCTTGTCTTTAGCAAACTGCTTGTGGGCTTTACAAAAGAGTGATGCATACTTTTTACCTCTAAAAGGGCTTATGTACTGTAAATGTACACTTATTTGTGGTTATTTTATTATTTTATTTATTTTTATGTATAACTATGTTAGGAATTGATTTTTTGCCCACTAAGGGCCATAGGACATTTCCTCTGCTGTATACACTGTATACCTAGTCTTCAATAAACAACTATTAACGGTTTATAATAGGTCTGTTTATGTTTTCAGTAAACCATCCGGATGTGAGGAGAAATCTGGCCACGTTAAAAAGTAATCCAACTTTGGTTTGAATCTCAGGTGATTCCTGCTGAACCCATGTATAGGCAGACTGAATGTACCCAAGCTGATCGGTCAATCAATTTGGGTAGAACCAGCCCCCTGGATTTTACATGCAATGATTGCTAGCAGCTGTTATAGCCGCTAGCAATAATCACTGTCTTCTCCTGCCCCCATCAGGAGAATACAATGGCTCGGCAGGAGGGATTTCCCTGTCAACACCGTGGTTGCAGGAGAGAAATTTGCTACGTCTATGGCTGGCCTAAGATAGGAAGTGAAGGGAAACCTTCTCAAAGGGAACACAGGCAGAAGCAGAAACCTACCAAATGGTCTAACTCTTCCCCTCTCTATCCAAAAAAGAGAGTTTTGACAGGTAGTATGCTTTAATGTTTAATGTCCACGTTTTATAATTTTATATAAAAGGGACCCACCGGGACATTTACTATGTTCATACAGTAATACAAAAAGTTAAAATGTCAAAGGCATAAGAAATAATAATGGCAAAGTAGAGTGGCTGACAAGCTTGAAATTTCATCTACATAAATATTTATTTAATATTAGTAAATGTTGCATTTGAATAAATGGCTACTGGCCTTTGCATTTTATCTAATTGCTATTAAATGCTGGTAATTTAATCTGGTAATAGGAACAATATGTAACCTATCCTCTTTTATCAAAAAATTTAAAAAAAGAAGAAAAGAAATGATATGTCAGTGATTTAAATTTATAGGCGCTGCTGTATGGATCTAACTTTTACCACATCAGCACTAATAATATATCTGTCAACCATTATTTAAATTCTTTTTGATATATATATCAGCTCATAAGCTGCACACTGCACAGAATTGCCTTGGGGAGCATTCTCATCGTTGTGTATCACTACAGGGAAATAGGAAAACCTATATTTAAAATATTACCCACTATTAACTATTGATGTTCCGGATAATGTAGGGATTCTTTTATACAAGAGATTTACAAAGAAAATATACTGAATGATATCACAGCACCCAGGTGTCAATGTAAAATAAATCTGTATATCATCTCATCTATACTTGAATTCAGATATCAGCTCTCACTGTTAAAATTTAACTAAAAGCAAAATTGTCTTGTTAAATGTAATGGAAATTTGTAAGTTCTGTATATAATTGTATTGTATTTTGTATGTATTGCACACTGCCCTCACTGTGCACACAGCACTAATAATGTTTTCAGTAAATGTTTACATTCTTTGGAGTCCTGATTAGAATTAGCCTGCCTAGGTAACGCCCCTTGTTACCATAAACGTACAATTGTAATATTAATGTGATACCTACGTAATCATGTGCATAAAAACCTTCAATTGCGTCATAATAAAGCAGAACAGTAATTTGGAAAGATGCTGAGCGTATCTTTTGTGTCTGTTCCCTACTGCAGTAGTTATTATTAATTTGGAACCACTAATCAATATGAGGATAGGAGTTGCCTATCATCAATTTAACCGAGTCAGCATGGCGAGCTTTGCCTTAGGAGGGGATTCCAGGTGACCCTAAGTATCCGAAACGAGGAGCTTGAGACGATCCGGGAATTTCTGATAATCAGCCAGCTGAGGTAAGCCTTTTGCTTACATTTGAGTTATCAGACTTCCTTGATCGGTAAGGCATTTTCGGGACAAAGGGTACCTATTTTACTCCCCTTAATCGAACTGTATTGATTGGTGGTTATATGTTATGTTGTCCCTGTCTATTGTCCATTGGAGTGTTATAGATAAGAAAGGGAAGAATAGTGCTGTTCACAGGTATATGTAGTAAATCTGCTAGATAAAATAGTTTAGAGGCAAGAGGGTATAGGCACACGTAGAGAAGAGAAAAGACTGGCTAGTCATTATGGGCATCGAATTAAGTAAGGGAATGAAAGGTAAGAGACCCTCAAAAATTCCCAGCGCAAGAGGAGCGCTATATATGAACCGAAGGTGCGGTTCTGCCTATACTGAGCCCCTAGATTAATGGTTAAAGTGGACATGGATCCACAATGGGTAACTGGGTTACCAAAGTCCACAGGGACTAAGAATCATGCAGAGTAAACAGCTAGAGAAACAGCTATCTATGTGAGCAGGATGGATCAAGGGTGACATTAACACTAGACAGGAAGGGACATTTTCATGTTAAGTTGTGGGATGAATTTGGGGTCAGGCACTACAACTTTTAGAATCAGAAACAGAGAAATGAGAATTAAAACAGAATACTTTATATGTTGTCAGAGAGGGAAGATGGGATGAGCACTGTGGCTGCCCTGTCTGATCATAGAAGCTAGATATAAAGGATATCTGAACAAAATAAGGAAAGCAGAATTTAGGCAGGGAAATATTAACGAGAGTTAAAAGAAAGTTAGAGAATGATATGCATGTGTTGTGTACAAATGGGAAAAAGTAAACGATTTTAGAGAGATATTGGTGTATGTGTGTGCGAATGCTGGGACCTTTAGTTCTATTGCTTGTGTGTGTCATGTATGCAGATGTGACCCCCTCCTTTGTGCTCTCCTGAAAGAATGTGGTCAGTGATAAGCTGGAAGGACACCATGCCAATTCCAGTTTTTTAGACAAAACATTTATAACAAAATGTGGCGGGTTAACGAATCTAATGGTAAACAATGTGATCACAATTACTTTGAATCTGTTTTCCAAATATGGTAAAATGAAGGTTACATTTAACCGTGTATTACACAGATTGAATATCCTTTGATAGTGGAAACAGTGCATTTAAAAAAGGAATATTAATGTAAAATTAAGTAATAATGAGTATTCATTTCTAATATGAGTTTAACAATTTTATTAATAATATAGATATATTGAAACTGGTTTAGACAACCTTTGGTTGGAAATGAAATCCAGGTTATTGGGGAAATTTGTAATGAATGAGATTAGTTTAGATTAAGATAACAATTTTGTAATTTTACATTTATACAATAAGCCATAATTGAGAGAAAAAAAGATTAAGATGAGGTTGTTATTTGGAATACAACTGCCATAATATTTAACAAAGGCAAGATGGATGGGATACATAAGAAGTTTTTCTACAAAAATGAAATTTTAAGGTTTTTGATAATAACTTGATGTGCGGTCCATGATGTGAGAGTTATAATAAATACAATTTAAATATAACAGACCCATCACATCAAGTGCACACACCCTGTTAGGATAGATGCCACCTGCAGCCAGTTGTTTTATAGTTTTTGATGCTTTCTGGTCCATCATACAGATTCTTCGTCCTTTTGTTTTTATTTTTTTTTATTTTTGAAATCCAAAGCAGAATGTGTGGATTGTGAAATGATGTGCCCCTTTTCCTTATAAGTACAGTGGTACATTTTGGATTTATGGGTATCTCTCCATGACCGCAGGGTATTGTTATCATTTATTATAATATTGCCAGGAAGAAGTTGTCTTTTGAAACATGAAACTGGAATTCTTACACAAACAGCATGATAGAAAACAAGCCATTGTGATATATTTATGCAAGCTGGACCCAGTAATGAAGGGTTCACCCCGATATATAAGAGCTGTAGCTTTATGCAAAGGTGCTATTAGACAAAGTTAGATATTGTTTTGGTCAAACATTTAATTTTTAATGGTCCGACATTCTGCGCAACAAATATACAGCTAACTAAATGTTTGTCTAATGAAAGGTTTAAAATATGAGTTTGTTTATGTACAAATCTAAGAATGAAAAATGCGTACATTTGAATTCAGCCACCTTATTGCCTCTATTGGAGGAGGCTGGAGACAAAGGAAGACACATGTGGTAAATTGATGGTGTAGGAATCAGCTGCTGTGAGCCCAGTGCAGGACACACTCCCTGAAGACCCAGATATTACTTTTTGTGTAGATTTGAGTATGCAGTTTATCACCCAGAAGGATACTCTGTATTCAAAGTCATTGGATCCTTTTTCCCCAGCTCAAGAAGCAGAGCTCCATGTTTTAGCAAAGCCTGTGAGCTATAAAAAGAATGTATATTTATATAGATATTCGAGATATCGAGAGCTATTGGTTCCATTTGAAGGGCCAGAAGTTTGTTTTTACTTCGGCAGGTAAACCAATAAAGCATGCCAAGTTAATTTGATTGGCTGTTTTCAGCCTTCCAGGTTCTTGCTGAGGTAACCATATTAACTTTCACACATGGATGCAAACCAGGTGACTAAGGATGCTGCATTTACAGCCCCGGACACTTGATGGGTCTGCAACTCAACTCAACTTAATAATTCAACTTTAAGGACCCCAGAACGAGAAGAACAAGTGGTCCACAGGGGGCAACTTCTTATGAAACAAGACTTTGGAAAAAGGTGATCATTTATGTCTGCCAACCACTCTTTTCCCTTCAGCTTGACACATGGACCGTGTCATCAGTCACAAGCAGTTATGGCTGCCTTAGTAAATGAGCGTGGGATAGAGCCAGGGTTCTCCACAGTTGTTTTTATAACATACCACTTCTTGTTTTACCTGTTACCAAAGGTGTTACCAAAAGCTGAACATCCCTTCCAGAGATTACAATAGATATATCCAGATGCCCAAGTTAGGATCTTACAAGTATGCATTTTGCCTGTATGGACATGTTTTTTGGATGTCCAGTGGCAAATGCTACTACAAAGGCCACAGTAAAAAGTGTTGTCAGAAGTAGCTTGTAAATATAGAGTGCAGAAAGTACAGAGAGTAACAAAAGAAATTATTTTTTATAGGAGAGTCCTTACTAGAATTTTTGAGGTTTTATTTTTACACCCCCTACTGTCTACAATGTAGCGGACAAAGTAGAGTAAGAAACTAGAAAACTTTTGCCTGAACGTTTTCTTATATTTTATCAAGCCCCTAAGGGGGATAATTGGACTCTCTCCCTATGGGATTTGGTTTGGGAGTGTGTTACTCACTTGCTTTTACTTTGTCTCAGCAGCTGAAGTCCTCCATTCAGATCTCACAGAGAATGTTGCTGATCTTTTAAGGTTTTTTGACAAACTCATTTATGTGTTTTCTCCCCAATTCCAGATCCTAAAAGTTTGGAAGGATCTAAAACTAAAGCCAGGTGACTTGTGGATTGTTAAGAGACATTTATATATAAGGAAAAGTTTGGAGACTTAATACAGCATCTATTTCATGTACAGTTTTTGCAAAACTTGAAGGAAAAGTCACCTGGATCCACACCAGACACTGCAAAAATGACTAAATTAAAGACATCTATGTGTTTGATTTGCTTCCCTCTTGTGATCACAGTCTAGGGTACTTTTTGATTCAATTACTTTAATTGTAAGGGATATATATATTTGAAAAGTAGTTTAGCCATGTTGAGGTCATATTTGTCTTTTGTATGTCTTCCATTTTATGTAGAATTGTCTGTGGTTACATGTGCTGATAAGTCAGCATGCCCACAATTCAGCTAGAAGGCCATTCTGGCCACAGGAGTGTACAGCCAGTACTCTGTAAATATCTCTTATCAATCATTTGTTTTTCACAATGAAAAGTCATTTGGTAATGAAAAAGTTGCTCAGCTATTATTTTCTCGACAATGGAGTTTTTTTGCCTCTTTGGCCAGGACTACCTCCACCTAAGCGTGTGGAGGTTCCAGGTTAAAGGTTATAGCAGGTATGGTTAGTGATCAAAATATTGATCAAAAGAGGGGAGACTGTAATGGAAATTTGTAAGTTCTGTATATAATTGTATTGTATTTTGTATGTATTGCACACTGCCCTCACTGTGCACACAGCACTAATAATGTTTTCAGTAAATGTTTACATTCTTTCGAGTCCTGATTATAATTAGCCTGCCTATGTAACACCCCTTGTTACCATAAACGTACAATTGTAATATTAATGTGATACCTACGTAATCATGTGCATAAAAACCTTCAATTGCATCATAATAAAGCAGAACAGTAATTTGGAAAGATGCTGAGCGTATCTTTTGTGTCTGTTCCCTACTGCAGTAGTTATTATTAATTTGGAACCACTAATCAATATGAGGATAGGAGTTGCCTATCATTAATTTAACCGAGTCAAAATCTAAGAGATGATATTTTAATTCACCAGATTCCAGATTTTCCAAAGGTAACAGAAAAACTAATAAAAATAAGAAGGCTTTTTTTGGGGAGGGTATGGGAAATTTAGAGCCCTTGTCAAGTTTTATATTGTCCATGTTCCTACAGAAAATTTGGGAAATCTCTGTAATAAACCTGCAGATAGTCCTCAGTAGTGGAGCTCCGGATAGCTGTAAAAACCCAACATGTGATATTAGGCTTCTTTGCTCTATATTTTTTACTTTTTGCCATCATAAATATCCCCAAAAAATATATAGAAAAACTAATTTCTTTCTCAGTTTAGGCTGATATGTATTGTTCGGCGGTCGTAAAGCAGTTAACTTAGTAAATATGGTGCATGTGTGTACACTTTAAAAACCCAATCACCTGCAAGAGGTATAAATATAAGGCTTCCTCTGATTGGCTGAGGTGGAGAGGAGGGCAAATGACATCACAATGACATCACAATCTCCACCCCAGCCAAACAGAAAAAATCTTACATTCATTTATAAAATACAAGGCTTGCTATGAATGGCTGAGCAACACTCAGCCCAACTGCCCGATGTTGTACCATAACCGCTGTTCTTTGCACCGCTGTATACTGTATGTAGCTATGTAGAATTTATACAGCACTCACATCATGTACATCATTTGTTTGAGCTAGCTTGACTCAAACTAACTATTTAAAGTCATATTAAACCTGGAGTTAAATCTTAATTTCAAGTTCACCTTATTCACTAAGCTAAAAAAACAGAAGTGTATCAATGTAATAGGCTGCATTGCATAATATCACTTTTTCAGTTATGTTTTTAGCCTTTTGGCTGGTATTCAGCCCTAAGGTCTTGACATAACATGAACCATTTAAGGCAAATTTAGAGGGACATTTTTTTTTTATAAGTCTGGAGTTTTAAATTTAAAAAAAAATGCTTATTTCAAATATGCTACATTAAACATACATAATATGCATTTTATTTATATATACAGCATATATGTTTATGACAAAAATAATGTATTTGTTATTCAAAAACTTTAAAAAGGCAGTGACATGAACTAAACAGCTTTACAATTTGTATGTAGTTAATACAGTCACCAAGCAACTGTATAAAGTCTAAATAAATAGTCCAGTGACAATTGTTAGACCAATATTTTTTAACAAGACACAGGTAAATAATGGTGAATTTATATGCATTGATAATGTTAACAGGACTTCTTTAATTGATATCAATTTTTAAATACATTCTATGATACAAAATAAGCATATAGAAATAAGTGAAATTGAGTGCAAAATATGGTGTAAATTAAGATCTTTAAAATGATCATGGTGATGAATTTATATGAAGGCATACCAATTCATGTATTCAAAATGCAACCACATCTTCATTATCCAGCCAGATAGGTAAAATACTTCCTACACTGTGGCCCCACTTGTTTGACTCATAAGTCTTGTAGTGAGCCAGCAGGAAGAACCACAGTGGCCTGTAGGTGAACAAGCATTCTATACACACTATATAGAATATATACACTGAGCAAAATTATAAACGCAACACTTTTCTGCTTGCCCCTATTTATCATGAGCTGAACGTAACCACTCCCGGACCGCCGCACGCCGTTATACATCCTTACTTTGAAGAGGGATATCTTTGTTATGGCAGCAGCTAGCTGTCATAACCCCTGGTATCCTCTTCTTCGACGGGCAGTCCAGTTTCCGATAATAGTGGTCTCTGTGGCGGATTTGCCACAAGATCACTTTTATCAGCGGCGGGAGTTCTAAGTAATTTTCTAGCAAAAAAAACGGTTTTTAACTTGTAAATAACAAATCTCAGAAAGAGGCTCGGTCCTTAAGTGGTTAAAGATCTATGACTTTTTCTATGTACAGAAAAGGCCTATTTCTCTCAAATATTGTTCTAAATATGTCTAAATCTGTGTTATTGAGCACTGCTGCTTTAACAAGATAATCCATCCACCTCGCAGGTGTGGCATATCCAGATGCTGATTAGACAGCATGATCATTGCACAGGTGTGCCTTAAGCTGGCCACAATAAAAGGCCACTCTAAAATGTGCAGTTTTATCACACAGCACAATGCCACAAATGTCGCAAGCTTTGAGGGATCGTGCACCTGGCATGCTGACTGCAGGAATGTCCACCAGAGCTGTTGCCCTTGAATTGAATGTTCATTTCTCTACCATAACCCTACCAAAGGCATTTCAGAGAATTTGGCAGTACATCCAACCGGCCTCACAACCGCAGACTACGTGTAACCACACCAGCCCAGGACATCAACATCCAGCATCTTCACCTCCAAGATCGTCTGAGATCAGCCACCCAGACAGCTGCTGCAACAATCAGTTTGTATAACCAAATAATTTCTGCACAAAGTGTTAGAAACCATCTCAGGGAAGCTCATCTGCATGCTCATCATCCTCATCGGGTTCTCGACCTGACTGCAGTTCGTCGTCGTAACCGACTTGAGTGGGCAAATGCTCACATTCTATGGCGTCTGGCACTTTGGACAGGTGTTCTCTTCACAGATGAATCCCGTTTTTCACTGTACAGGGCAGATGACTGCGTGTATGGCGTTGTGTGGGTGAGTGGCTTGCTGATGTCAACGTTGTGGATCGAGTGGCCCATGGTGGCGGTGAGGTTATCGTATGGGCAGGCATATGCTATGGACAATGAACACAGGTGCATTTTATTGATGGCATTTTGAATGCACAGAGATACTGTGACGAGATCCCGAGGCCCATTGTTGTGCCATACATCCTCGACCATCACCTCATGTTACAGCATGATAATGCACGGCCCCATGTTGTAGGGATCACAATTCCTGGAAGCTGAAAACATCCCAGTTCTTGCATGGCCAGCATACTCACTGGACATGTCACCCATTGAGAATGTTTAGGATGCTCTGGATCGGCGTATATGAAAGTGTGTTCCAGTTCCTGCAAGTAAAGTTATAATGTGCTGGTATGCATTGCATACTAGCACATTATGTGAAACTTATCCAGTGTCGAAGCCTTCCAGTGCTGAGCTGTCACCATTGAAAGGGCTTTCATCTTCACCCGGTCTTCCCTCCGGGTTCCCGTCCTCTAGCCATCTGATTGGTCGTGACGCGATGACATCACTCCCACGCACACGCGCAGGAGCCATTATTCAGGGCATGGGACTCTGAAGGAATGTCACGGGCATGCCGATCCTTCAGAGCACATGCCCCATTGTCATGACTGGCCCATTCACAAGTAAATATCTTCTAAACGGTGCACGTTTAGAAGATATTTACTGTACCTATAGGTAAGCCCTATTATAAGCTTACCTATAGGTAGATATCAACCATGGGAGTTTACTCTCACTTTAAATACTGTAAAAGTGACCCCTTAGTGACAGGGTCAATTTAAATAAAAATGATGTGATGTAATGATAGGGAGTATTGCTATCACCATCACTTCAAATAGATAGCCTCAAACCTTTTTTTCATCAGTAGACAGCAGGATTCCTCAAAATAATTGCCCTTATGTGTACCTAACATAACAACTACATCAGTCCAAGATGGTTAACCATCTTTGTAATTTATTCGCAAATCTTTCAGCCAGATTTACTTGATACTTTTAGCAATCACTAAGTATGTATATAAATGTCTTATTATTGAGATAAATACTTTTAGTTAAAATGAAGAAGGTAATATTAAGATTCCTCTGTAAGCATGATCCCACTCCCACCGGCCGAGCCGTATTCATTAATGCTATGCATGGACATCTTTTAGTCTTCTCCCATATCCAATTACTGTATTTTGAGCAGCATCCAACAAATTCCTGTAAGTTAATTTTATTCTACTAAAATGACAAGCCATAATTGATTCATTCTAAGCCAATTAACCTTGGCAGGTTACAGTCTCTTGCAGACTTGCACGATCCTATGAATTATTATTACTAGAGTTGCTGGATGTCAAGAAGCGATCATTAAAAGGTGTAAGTACATATGCTTAATGATAGCCATACATCTGTACTGCTAAATTGTCTTAACATTTTTGAAATGGCTCTTTAAAAATATATACCGTGCAAAACTGATACTTTAACCACTTGAGCTTCATAAGGTTTTACCCCCATCATGACCAGAGCTTTTTGCTATTCAGCACTGCACTACTTTAATTGGCAATTGTGTGGTCAAGCAACACTGCACCCAAATGAGCACAAATAGAGCTTTCTTTTGGTGGTATGTGAATACCACTGAGTTTTTTATTTTTTATTATATAAAGGAAAAAAGACATTTTGAAAAAAATATGTATATATATTTTCTACATTCTGTTATAAGACATATAAACCCCCAAAAATTGTGTATACCAGACAAAAGCTGCTAGCACAGGTTAGTAGATAATAGCTAATACATTAAATCCCCAAAAAAACAAAGTGCAGCACTGAAAAAATAGAATTCAATAAACATATAAGTAATGCATAGATACGTCATGCACAGTTGACAGTACAAATGTGAATCCAAAAAAATGAATTAACAAAATCCAAATAAGGGCATAAGAAAAGGAAAATGGTGATATTCTCAAAATAGCTCCAGAAGGTACAACGGGACACGCAGGCAGAAAAAGGATCCCCAAATCATCCAGTGGAGATAGCAGTAAAGGTGGCAGCTTACCGAAGGATGTTGGCTTTCAAATGAATGAAAAGCCTCAGGGAATATATCCCAAACACATCCACATAGGTAATGGTGACCTTGGTCACCCTCAGTTCCTTACTTCCTCTCACAGGAGGCATATAGATATCAACAACTAGTAGTGTAATATGTAAGGATAGCAGTTTATTTAAAACTTTAAAATTGCACTCACATGATATATGATAAAAGCATGTGTTTCAGCAAATGTTCATCAGCAGCACATTCGAATATGCAGCGATATTCCCTGCAAGTGGCTGCTAAGCATGGTGTAGTCACGTCTGGTACCATCCAACGCATTTCGTCATATGTTTGACGTCCTCATTGGCGTGGCTAACAGACCTGTTCCACGCTATAAGTATAGAGGTATGGGCAGAAGAGGAAGTCTCCCCATTCATAAGACCAGCAGGAAGTGATTGAACAGAGAAAAGCGCTCTTATGTAAAAAGAGTGAATGCCACCTAGTGATAAAAAAAGGAAGATGTTTAATAAAAGTATCTTAATGCCACAGTCAATCTCTTAGTAATAACCCAAAGGTTATAATGATGGCACCATCTAATGCCAAACTAACAATATTCAGAAACACAAAATCCAAAGGATTGCCCCAATAAATATGAAAAAAAACGCCATCTTGTGGCAGATTAAACATGTGTTAAAGGCATGAGAACTAAAATATGATTAATCCCAATGGGGAAAATAAAAGGTCAATGTATATTGGGAGAACCTCAGAATTATCCCCATACATCCGACAAAAAATATCCAAAAAATATTGTTAGTTTGCCATTAGATGGCACCGTCGTTATAACCTTTGGGTTATTACTAAGAGATCGACTATGGCATTGAGATACTTTTATTAAACATCTTCCTTTTTTTTTGTCACTAGGTGGCATTCTCTCTTTTTACATAAGGGGGCTTTTCTCTGTTCAATAATTTCCTGCTGGTCTTATGAATAGGGGGACTTTTCCATGTTCAATCACTGGCTACTGGTCTTTTGTATGGAGGGACTTCCTCTTCCACCCATACTTCTATATACAGTAGAATTATATTGTGGCACACGTCTTTTAGCCACCCCCTGACGTCAAGCATATATTGAAATACATTGGGTAGTACCAGACATGAGGCCCCCATTCCTGCTGGCCAGAAATCTCGTATCGCTGAATATTCGGATCTGTTTTACCTGAACATTTACTGAAACGCATACTTTTATCATATATCACAGGAGTACAATTTTAAAGTTTTAAATAAACTGCTATCCTTACATATTACGCTATGAGTTCTTTATATCTATATGCCTCCTGACACCATGAGCGGAAGTAAGGAACTGAGGGTGACCAAGCCCACCATTACCTATGTGGATGTGTTTGGGATATATTCCCTAAGGCTTTTTTGGCTTTTCATTCATTTAAAAGCCAACATCCTTCGGTAAGCTGCCACTTTTACCGCTATCTCCACTAGATGATTTGGGGATCTTTTTTCTGCCTGCGTGTCCCGCTGTACCTTCTGGAGCTATTTTGGGAATATCACCATTTTCCTTTTCTTATGCACTTATTTGGACTTTGTTCACTCATTTTTTTGGATTCACATTTGTACTGTCAACTGTGCATGAAGTATCTATGCATTATTTATATGTTTATTCAATTTGATTTTTTTAGGGCTGCACTTTGTTCTTTTGGGATTTGTTATAAAACATATCCCATAAAATAAAATTTATTCATAAATGCAGTCCAAAATGTATTCTGCTACAGGTCTTTGGTAGATAAAAAAAAGAACCTAAGAAGTGTAAGAAGTGTATATTAATTGATTTGTGTGAAAGTTATATCGTTGACAAACTATGGTATATATTGTTGAAAATTAATCAATCCTAATGTACTGATATAAAGGGAAAAAACTGCGCTAGTCCAATACACAACAAGGGTGGACCAAGCCCCCAAAAGAGCTGCAATTAATGTGAGAAAACACAAACAAAATAAACAAAAAAAAATCGCGCTGAGTAAAGTCTACAGTGAATTAAATTGAATGAATTAATTATAAGTCCCAATATTGTATGAACACCGCACATAATGATTATCTGATCGATTGAATTCAACATATACTGAACACCGTGTGAAATGAAGGCTTACCAGATAGCAAGCAAAAACGTGCAGATGGCCGTAACCCCAGCCTGGGTTGTAGATCTTTAAACCAGGGAAAATGAAATCCTCTTACAGCAGGAAATATTCGATCCATGGATATTGGTATAAATTAAAAAATCAAAAAATAATAACATAGCGTGATACTGTAAACATTGTGGATAGTGTACACTAGGTACAGATGCTCTAGATTATGAGCAAGAAAGGACAAACTATCACCAATGTGAAAAGACCAAACTTAAGTGACCCGTCACCACATGGAAGGCCTCCTTACCAAACGCTAGAAGAAACAAGCAGATATTCCCTTCAGGAAAGCAAGAAGTCAGCTGGGCTCAAACATACACTTGGATGTCAGACGCTAGTAACGCTCACAGCGTGAACCAAAAGGATCATCCGACCATGGATATCGGTAGTATATAACCCAAGAGAAAGATATAACCACTATAGTGTAATACCATCGATACCATAAGCCGGCCGGCCAGATTCAAAAGCTCCCGTCCTCCTCGACGAGACAAGCGTGGTGACGTCAGCACGTACCTCCTCAGACGCATTTCGTCATAACTAACATTCTCAATGGGGAACCACCGATGCCACCGATGCCACCAAGGGGACGAGCACCGTCGAAATAAGGCCGGATCTCCTGTGTACTCAGCTCTGCTTGCGGTCACGCTTAGTCCTGCCCCCTGGACAGCTCCTAGCATTGATGTCCCGGCATTGGACCGGCGTTATGTCCATCACAGGATCCGGGCCAAGGGGCGGGAATGGGTGTGACACTGAGCCGAGTACACAGGAGATCCGCCTCTATCTATTTCAGCAAGGCTGCAGATGGACACTGATCAGGCTATAATGAGGAACAATGCTGCAGATGGGCACTAATCAGACTGCAGTGAGGAGCAATGCTGCAGATGGGCACTAATCAGACTGCAGTGAGGAGCAATGCTGCAGATGGGCACTAATCAGGCTGCAGTGAGGAGCAATGCTGCAGATGGGCACTAATCAGGCTGCAGTGAGGAGCAAGGCTGCAGATGGGCACTGATTAGGCTGCAGATGGGCAATGATCAGACTGCAGTGAGGAGCAAGGCTGCAGATGGGCACTGATTAGGCTCCAGTGAGGAGCAAGGCTGCAGATAGGCACAGGCTGCAGGTGGACACAGATCAGGCTGCAGATGGGCACAGATCAGGCTGCACTGAAGCTGCAGATGGGCACAGATCAGGCTGTATTGAGGCTGCAGATGGGCACTAATCAGGCTGTATTGATGCTCACTGACCATTATTTTGCTTCAAAGTAGTTTGTTTAAAAAAAAAAGTTTTTTTTCCTGAAACTTCCCTCTTAAATTGGGGTGCGTGTTATACGCTGGCGCGTGCTATACGCCGGTAAATACAGTATTTAAAGTAATACTTGAAGAGGAAGTAAACTTCCTCTGCAGACATTTACCTATAGGTCAGTCTATAATAAGACGTGACCTATACGTAGTGTAAAAATCTAAACATGTACCATTTAGGAAATATTTGCATTACATGTAGTCAGTGACATCACTGGCGCATGTGCTCTGAAGGAACAGCCACGAGTGCCTTCTGAGCCCTGTGCCATAAATGGAGGCTCCCGCACGCATGCATGGGAGTGATGTCATCGCGGCTCCGGACACTCACAGTGCCGGAGCCTGCAAACCCGTAAGAAACTCCGGAGAAAGTGTCAGCCATTTCAGCGGTGTGCAGGCAACGCTGCAAGCTTTGTTCTAAGATAAGTATTTCATAATGAGCTAGTATGTGATGCATACTAGCTCATTATGCATTTGTCTTATGCTCTGTACACACGGTCGGATTTTCGGACGGAAAATGTGGGAAATTCTGACCGTGTGTAGGCTCCATCGGACTTTTTCCATCGGATTTTCCGACACACAAAGTTTGAGAGCAGGCTATAAAATTTTCCAACAACAAAATCCGTTGTCGGAATTTCCGATCGTGTGTACACAAATCCGACGCACAAAGTGCCACGCTTGCTCAGAATAAATAAAGAGATGAAAGCTATTGGCTACTGCCCCGTTTATAGTCCCCACGTACGTATTTTACGTCACCGCATTCAGAATGATCGGATTTTCCGACAACTTTGTGTGACCGTGTGTATGCAAGACAAGTTTGAGCCAACATCCGTCTGAAAAAATCCTAGGATTTTGTTGTCGGAATGTCCGATCAGTGTCCGACCGTGTGTTCGGGGCATTACAGTTTTAGTTTTTTTTTTTCTTTTTTTTTAAGAGTTTACAACCTCTTTAAAGTATTTAAAGTAATGTTCATTGAAAGCACATTAAAATAAGCACCCACTGACTAGTAGCTAAAGGAGTTGAATTACCATTTCTTTTCCCTTTTTCTATAAAAAGTAGAATCATGGCAGCCTGCCAAACTGTTTATTATGCAAAACACCAGGTGTTATAAAATTTAAGAAACAGACTGAAAGCAAATTTCAGAGTCTCTATTGTGATCTATGAGAATGAATTACTTCACAGTACTAGAAGGCCCGTAGACGTGGTGTATCTGGATTTTGCAAAAGCATTTGACACAGTTCCCCTTAAACGTTTACTGTACAAAATAAGGTCCGTTGGCATGGACCATAGGGAGAGTACATGGATTGAAAACTGGCTACAAGGGCGAGTTCAGAGGGTGGTGATAAATGGGGAGTACTCAGAATGGTCAGGGGTGGGTAGTGGGGTCCCCCAGGGTTCTGTGCTGGGACCAATCCTAATTAATTTGTTCATAAACGACCTGGAGGATGGGGTAAACAGTTCAATCTCTGTATTTGAGGACGATGCTAAGCTAAGCAGGGCAATAACTTCTCCGCAGGATGTGGAAACCTTGCAAAAAGAGCTGAACAAATTAATGGGGTGGGCAACTACATGGCAAATGAGGTTCAATATAGAAAAATGTAAAATAACGCATTTGGGTGGCAAAAATATGAATGCAATCTATACACTGGGGGGAGAACCTCTGGGGGAATCTAGGATGGAAAAGGACCTGGGGTCCTAGTAGATGATAGGCTCAGCAATGGCATGCAATGCCAAGCTGCTGCCAACAAAGCAAACAGAATATTGGCATGCTTCAAAAGGGGATCAACTCCAGAGATAAAACAATAATTCTCCCGCTCTACAAGACTCTGGTCCGGCCGCACCTAGAGGATGCTGTCCAGTTCTGGGCACCAGTCCTCAGAAAGGATGTACTGGAAATGGAGCGAGTACAAAGAAGGGCAACAAAGCTAATAAAGCGTCTGGAGGATATTAGTTATGAGGAAAGGTTGCGAGCACTGAACCTTATTCTCCCTGGAGAAGAGACGCTTGAGAGGGGATATGATTTCAATATGCAAATACCATACTGGTGACCCAACAATAGGGATAAAACTTTTTCGCAGAATGGAGTTTAACAAGACTCGTGCCCACTCATTAAAATTAGAAGAAAAGAGGTTTAACCTTAAACTACGTAGAGGGTTCTTTACTGTAAGAGCAGCAAGGATGTGGAATTCCCTTCCACAGGCGGTGGTCTCAGCGGGGAGCATCAATAGCTTCAAGAAACTATTAGATAAGCACCTGAATGACCACAACATACAGAGATATACAATGTAGTACTGACATATAATCACACACATGGGTTGGACTTGATGGACTTGTGTCTTTTTTCAACCTCACCTATTATGTAACTATGTAACTATGCTGGATTTGCTTGCTGGTGAATGTGTGAAATGAACAAAACATCAATAAAAAAGGTAAAGGGGGGGGACTTAAGTTTCTCTTTGAGAATATGTAAATACTTAATGTCAATAGTCCGGGCACAAATGCACTTTGAAATGCCAATTATATATGTTACTTTTATTTGTATTGGCTGATTCTTTGGTAAAATATGCTGTTTAAGGGCTTTTTTCACAACAAATGGTGGTGCATTTTATTGCACATTGACATGAGCTTTTTTAATATTGCATTTTTAAACCTATTTCTTCTGACATTACTCCTGTGGTGGTTTGAGAAAGTGAGGTATGTTTTGTCTGTCTTAACAGCCCTGATTGTTGTTATGGTAATTGCTACATTGAGGAAGAGGAGAAGACTGAGGCATCCTAAATGCCGCTTTACGGTTCATTGGTTGGTGATTCAGCATGAAACAAAAGGGCAGTTTTGGACCATGATCTGTGAGTTCACCAAGACAAATGATTCTTTTGTGCATGTCTGTTGAAAAGTAGATGTCTATCGCAATATGCTTCTGATTACCCATGGAGCTTGTTTTTGTGGCTGTTCAGAGTCTGGCACTCAACTTCATATTTGGTGGGATTGCCCAATTGCCCAAAAATTCTAGAAGGCAGTTTTTGACTTGTCTCCAAAATCTTTGCTACACCTATACAGCCCAATCCTGCTACAGCCCTATTAAACCTGAAACCTGATGGGATCACACAGAATCAATTTCGCCTTTTACAGCTCTGAACAGCCGCAAAACAAACCATTGCTAAGGCATGGAAAACAAAATATTTAATTCTAGCTGAAACCATACACAGAACTAATAAAGCTCTTAGTCGTGCTAAAATGGAAGCAATTGAAAAAGATCAAATCGGTCAATTTGAGAAACTCTGGCTTCCTTGGGTTAAGCATTGTTTACCTCCAGACTTTGATGACACACTATAATTGCCTTGATAATTTTACTCTATTTGCCTTGATTATACTTTCTATTCATTTGGGATTGCAACACCACTTGTAAACCTCCCTTCTCCCTTTGTTTTCTACCTTTCTTTTCATATTGTGTGGTACTTATAAACACATTATCTCTTCTGTTTTTAATATATATAACCATTAGATTGACCTCCTTATTACTGCTCCTGCAAAATGAACCAATAGAATAGAATAGAATTGTATAATGTTTTCGATGTAATACTTTATTGGTTTATTTGTTGCTCTACTCGTTACATTTGTACATTGTTATATACTCATCTTGTTCATAAATCGATATGTTGAGCTCTATTGCTATTTTAATATTGTACCACCATAGATATATGTACTCAATTTGTCAATCTTTGTTATATTTTTTTAAAAATAAAAAAATTGACGAGAAAAGTAGATGTCAAAATGCAGTGAAAGCTTTTTGCACTGAAATTGTTTTTCATTTATTCTTAGGAGGCAAAGCTTAGGTGGTGAAGCATTGTGACAAGTGAGTGGCTCGTGAAGTAGCAAAATGAATTATATATGAATAGTCACTTTAAATATCCAATCATTCTAGTTTACTATAAAAACTCAATCATGTGCAGATGAACTCATTTTACAGAAAATTGCTGTTAACATGATTGGCTAATTGAAGTGAAGTGAATTTTCATACATGAGAGTGACATGGTGTGAATGAGCCCTAAAGGATTTGCAATTAAGGGTCTGAAAAACAGGCTCTGCTTGTTCTTTCTTTATTAAGAAAGCATGGTGGCTTTGAATGATTTAGTAATTGCACAACTTGTTCCAGATAGCTTTTCAGTACTAGTCCGAGAAAAGCCTGTCTGCCACTGAGCACTGCCCCAAAATTAAAATAGCTCTTTCACTTTTGCAGAAAGAATTACATTCTTTTTGCTAATGCAAAAAAAATATTTCTGCAGAAATCTCCTGTATCCTCCTACACTAACCATTTCTATCCAATT
The DNA here is from genome assembly GCA_037952835.1 of Lithobates septentrionalis. Classification (NCBI taxonomy): domain Eukaryota; kingdom Metazoa; phylum Chordata; class Amphibia; order Anura; family Ranidae; genus Lithobates; species Lithobates septentrionalis. The sequence continues at coordinate 2,679,913 of JBBDGP010000504.1, forward strand.
TGATAACTTCGCCACCATTTCAAAACAGAATTTATGGGAGGAAACCTTTCCTGAAACAAAAATGGAGGCTGCTAAATTCTCAATTTGTGAACGCTAGTTTGCAGGCTGTTATGCTGGTCCTCTGGATTCAATACCATGAATTAGGTTGCAACAATCCTGATACCGAGTATTTGCACGGGTACTTGTACTTGTGCAAATGCTACGATACCCGAAACCAATACCTTTGCATGCGATTTGAGCCTATACAAAATGAATGGGTTCAAACTGCATGCGCGATTAAAACATGAATGCGGAATAGACTTCCGGTTCCGGCGCCACATGGAGAGGAGGTAGCGAGCTTCAGCTCCCGCAGCGCCCCTCACAAATCTGCCTCTCAAGCCGGCTATTGCTCCGAGGAGACCCCCCATCACAGTGCTGACACACAGCGGGCCCCCCATGGATCGCTTTGTGGAGCGATCGTACGCGCGGGCGGTCACATCCACGATCCCCACCGGAGGAGACACAGCGGCGGACACAGCCAAGATGGCGACCGCCCCAGGCATGACGGAGCAGGCACACACGCAGCCACAGCCACAACCACCGCTCCCCTCAGCTCCTGACATACAAGGTACGGACCCTACCTCCCCTGCTGGAATTGCACAGGCTGTAGTCACGCTGCTGGGCCCCACTCTCACAGCTACAGTGGATGCAGCAGTCCATAGGGGATTAGAGCAGTTACATATTGACCTACAAGCACAGGCACAGAGAATCAATCAGGTAGAGGATAGGATTTCCTCCCTGGAAGATGAACTCACAGCCTCATCTGCAGCAGTAGCACGTCTCACAGCTGCTAATAGGGACATTTGGGACAAACTCGACGATTTGGAAAATCGCTCGAGAAGAAACAATTTACGCATCATTGGCCTGCCTGAATCGGTTTCCATGCCACAGTTGACCAATATCTGCGCAAAAATTATTCCAGAACAACTAGGCCTTCGCATTCCCTGCACCATTGAACGCGCGCACCGCATAGGTCAATTCTCAGAATCACGTGCCAAACCCCGCCACGTTATTGTAAAATACCTCAACTACGCAGACAAGAACGCCATCATGCAAAAGTTTCGTCGCTCACGGTCTTTAATGGTAGATGGCGCAAAACTCCTACTTTTTGCAGATTATTCCATAGAGGTAATGAAGCAGCGTAAAGCGTTTTCACCGATCTGCTCCAACCTTCACCATAACCAAATCCGGTTCTCTTTAGCCTATCCGGCTGTCCTCCGCATCCAAACACCTGAAGGAGAACACCTCACGTTCCAAACCCCTGAGGAGGCGGAACACTTTCTCGCCACCAGAGGCACAGAAATGGAGCATAGCCACTTTGAAGAGAATTCACCATCATCATCACCATCGACAGCGAAGATACCACCTAAACAGCAACGCAGCCCCACAAAACCCCCATACAAGCGCAGCCGCTTTACTAACCAAGATGATCGCTCTGCAAATCGATGAAGGACTCCAGGAACTTTATCTAACCATCTACATTTCTTCGGACGGGTAATTTTACCCCTCATTGTCCCTGACCTGCCTTCTGCCCTTTTTACTTACTTTAATGTTAGCCTGTTTTAGTTGTAATGTTTTACACGGCTGCTATTATTTGTTAGCTAATGGTCCTGTTATTATGCCTCCAAGCCTGGCTTACCACTACCCACCGCCCACTTACTCTATCTACCTAAAAGGTTAATATAATCACTCAGGTGATCTCCATGGCCATAGACCCCTAACGGGGCAAACCATTTGATCAAGTCACCCCCTTATTTTTGCACCTCATTATCTTAATTGAGCCCTTTATTTGGCACAGATACAACCGGCACTTCCCCTAACCCCATACCCTATCCGACCCCTCCCCTCCCCCCCTCTCTTCCCCCTTTTCCCTCATCTCTTCCTCCCTTATCCCACTCCTCCTAGCCAAATTCATGCTCATATGTGAGGAGCTGGCGGGTCGCTGAGAGGCATTATGGGTAGTTGTATCCCATGTGGAAAAAAGTGAAGTACACTGTTTGTAGTTTGTTACGTTATAACCGTAATCCTGCTTTGTTGCAGCTCAATACTTATTGCTCTATACATTTGCAATTCATGTTTGCCCTATTAGTACCTTTTCTACTATGTGACCTACAGTTTTTGGGTGATTCCCGTACAGTCGGCACTGTACATGGCGGGAGGCTCCCTGATCATCCACCCTCATATAGCAACTATCATATCCAGCCATGTCCTCTTCTGCAGACGGGAATCACCTAAAATTTATATCATGGAATGTTAAGGGGCTCCGATCCCCAAATAAGCGAATGTCCATCCTCAGACACCTACGGCGTCTTCGGGCAGATGTGGCCCTATTACAGGAGACACATCTCTCCGCAGACGATTTATCACGCCTTCAAAAAATGTGGGTAGGTTCTGTATACGGGTCCCCTGCAGTGGGCCGCAAGGCCGGTATAGCTATTTTAATTCATAAAAACCTACAACACTCTGTCAGAGAAGTGAGGGCTGACACCTTAGGCCGCAAACTGACCTTGCATATGACCATAGGTGACAAAGCCGTAGCTATCACTAATATCTATGCTCCCAACTCTCCAGACACTTCATTCTTTCAGGACATGGTCCAATGGATTCTCACGGCCCCCGAGGTATTACATTTAGTGGGCGGGGACTTCAACTCTGCCATGTCCACGCTAGCAGACCGCACTTATCTCCCTAAGCAAACGACAAGACCCGGTCCCTCCCATACTCCGGACGCGACTCCCTTAGCACACTCTATTGAATCTATGCATTTTGTAGACATATGGCGCCTGACGCATCCGACTGACAGAGAATATACTTTCTTCTCGCCCCCACATAATACCTTCTCTCGTATAGACTATTTCTTTGTCTCCCCGGCCCTAGCATCTGTAATAAACACCCCAGTCATTTACGATGCCAGAATCTCAGACCACAGTCCCATAGCAGTCCATATGACACAACCCACACCCTCAACTCCTTCCCCTATCTGGCGTTTCCCTTCATATCTGGCGGATAATGAAGACTTCCGACAAGTCTTGCACCAAACATGGGAAGAATATATCACCACGAATGGAGCACATATCTCTGACCCAAACCTCTTCTGGGAAGCAGGCAAAGCTTTCCTACGGGGCAAAATTATCTCGTACACCGTACAATTTAAAAAACACACGCGACAACAATATATACAAGCAAGTGACTCCCTACGCCTAGCTCACGACAAGCTAACATTAGACCGCACCTTAGCTAATATACAGGAATGGAAACGGGCCAAGTGTGCCTTTGATCTCTGGGCAGAACAACACGAAGCTGCTAAAACCTCTTACTCCACCCTTCACTTTCACAAATTTGGCAACAAGGCAGGCAGAATGCTAGCCAGACTATGTTCAGGACCAAGACGTCCTACACATATCCCAACTCTGAGAAATGCTTCCGGCTCGTTGGTTACCTCACCTACCGAAGTCAGCAAACTACTTGCAGATTATTATACTGATCTGTACCGTGCAGACCCAACGGATCAACCTGCCGTAGAAGCTCTGCTTGACAAGATACGCCTGCCCAGGCTTCAAACGTCACACTTGGAGGCACTTAATGCGCCTATTACCTTAGAAGATATACAACACACGATCAAATCTATGGCCTCTGCTAAGGCTCCGGGTCCCGACGGGTACACCGCTGAATTCTTCAAATTAACCACTGACTTCATCCCCAACACACTGAAACATGTATATGCAGCCATGTGGGACGGAGGTCCCTACCTCCCCACAGGGACACAAGCTCATATTAAACTAATCTCCAAAAAAGGAAAGGATCCATTACTCCCAGGCTCCTATCGTCCAATCTCATTAATAAATGTAGACGTTAAAATCCTGTCTAAAATTATAGCATCACGTCTAGCTCTCTTACTTCCGTCCCTCCTACACCCAGCCCAATCAGGCTTTGTCTCAGGACGATCAGCCACATTAAATATACGTAAGGTCTTAATGGCGCTAGAATACGCTAAAACACACCCCGACCAAGATGTAGCAATCATGTCCCTAGACGCCGAAAAAGCCTTTGACAATATTGGTTTTTCATGGCTTTTTACGGTAATGGAAAAATTCGGCTTTTCAGGTCAAATCACAAGATTCCTCGCACAAATGTACGCCTCACCAACGGCACGCCTTGTCACCCCGAATTTTATTTCGGACACCATCCCCTTAGCAAAAGGAACAAGACAGGGATGCCCCCTATCCCCCTTGTTATTCAACATTGCGATTGAACCCTTATCCAGAATCCTCAATTCAACCGAAGGGGTTAGTGGCATTACCTTGGGAAACCAAATACTCCGCTCTGCACTATTTGCGGACGATATTTTACTGTTTTCTACTGACCCCGTATCAGACTTTGATAGACTTAAACAAATATTTACGACCTTCCGACTCTGCTCAGGCTTTCGTATAAACTTTGATAAAAGTGAAATCCTAACACTACACCCTCGACTATCCACTAAATGGATACATTTATCCCCGCTGACTATTGCACCCCATCATATAACATACTTAGGAATACATATAGGCCGAGACCCATCTTCCTTATATGTACTTAATTATCCTCCCCTGGTGGCCAAAATTGTTAGGGAATTGGAGGCTTGGGGTGCCCTTCCCCTCTCGCTTTTTGGGAGAGCTCATCTTTTCAAAATGGTATCATTTGCACGCCTACTGTATCCTATGCAAACCATACCTCTACTACTGAGGCATTCAGACGTGCAGAAACTTCAGAGAGCTGTGACAGCTTTCCTGTGGTCTAGCAAAAAACCACGCATCGCACTCCAAAAACTATGTCTCCTGAAGAGCGAAGGTGGGGCGGGGCTCCCCAATATTCGTTTTTATAATTTAGCTTGCTTACTTAGACAGGGACTAGACTGGTTAACAGGAGGGTCCAAATACTCCAACTTTGCCCTAGAGGACTCTATGGCTTCTCCATACGACCTTGCAGGCATCCTCCACTCCAATCCTAACAACCTGCCGCACCACCTCAAAACCAGCGTCTTGTTCAGAGACACTGTCATCGCCTGGAGAGAGGTCAGAAAACTGCTTGGTCTGCCTTCTAGTATCTCGAAACATCTCAAAATACAAGGCAACCCCATGTTCCTACCTTCCACTTTACATAAAGCTTATACCCAATGGCAATCCAAAGGACTCATGAAAATAACCTCGTTATACCAAAACAATACAAGCAAGCTCAAATCATACCAAAACCTGATGCGGGAATTCTCCCTACCGCCAGCTCACAGCTTCTTCCATTACCAACTCACAAATTATCTGAAAACCTGCTGTGGTTCCAAGACTGATCCTTTTAAACCTTCCTTTATCGACAATCTATTGCAAAGCAAAGATTACTCTATCTCCAGCATCTATTCTCACCTCATCCAGCACCAGTCACGGAAATACCGCCTCACGCCTTTTCAAAAATGGTCTCAAATACTAGGAGATGAGGACCTACCCAACAAAATCCTTGAGGGATATAGACTCACCCGGAAACTTACGACCTCTGAAATATGGCGTGAAACTCAATTCAAGATTATCCACAGAGCATACTTCCCATTCCGTTACAACAAAGAGGACCCGTCTCAAGCTCTATGTCCATGGTGCCTACTGCAGCGTCCTACGCTGCTCCATAGGCTTTGGGAGTGCTCGGCTATTAACAGCTACTGGAACGATGTGATAGCCTACATTAATAAAATCTGCAATATCAAACTACATAGAGACTGCTTACTATGCCTATTTAGCATCACCCCTCCAGCATCCTCCTCGTCCACATTGGGCTCTTCAAACATACCGCACTGGGCCCATATCTGCCTTCTTGTAGCCCGCAGGACTATTATGTCCCACTGGATATCGACATCGCCGCCCAGTCTACCTGCGGTTATAAAAGCCTTGACTTCATTATTCTATATAGAAAGATTGGACCTCATCAAGTCAAATCTTCGCTTTACCCCACGATTTTTCAAACGCTGGAGAAGATTCCTGGAAGCCACATTTCCCCAACAGACCATCCATGACATAATGCACCCATTTAGATATACAGAATGGTACCTGACGAGAGACATCACCAACTCACTCGGCAAACTTAAAATTCCTCCGACCTCTGATCCTTCTTCATTTAAACCACCGTAAGCGGCCTACAATCACCTGAAGCTCCTTAGCATCCATCAACTTCAGCTATTACACTTCGGGACTATATTTACCCAAATAACATGTTTCACCTAGACCATATTGTAGGTTATCTAGCTAGATAGACTCATAAGTCGCCTCCATTCCCTAAAGGTACGAAAATGTAGGATCAACCTTTTTGGCAACTTATTGCCCAATGTTAGTGACAAGCTGGCAAATGTGAATTGCTTACCCCCCTCCCCCCCCTCTCTCCCCTCCCCTTCCCCAGCGACCCCTATATATCTGTTTATGTTTGGATAGAACGTGCATTCTATATACAAAATAATTGTCTATATTCATGCCTTACAATTGTTCTGTACAATGTCTTCTATGAATATATTTTGAAAAAAATCAATAAATATTTTTCAAAAAAAAAAACATGAATGCGATGCAATTCCTGTCCGAATTGCATTTGATTTTCTGCACCGCACTTGTGTGAACCCAGGCTTGTCATTATGACATTAGTCTGGGTTCACACAGGAGCGGTGTGGGAAACCACATGTGATTCAGGCACTCAGAAAGAAATGAAGCCAGCTTGACAGTATAGCAACCAGTAAAGAGAATGGCAATGACAGGTCTCATATTCTTCTCAAGAATGAATTACTGTAACAATAAGAGTCAGGGGAGTACATCTGAAGACAGCCTATAGCAGACATCACCAAATATTGGACTGTAGTCTGGACCAGGATCAAGTTTCATCTTGACCATGATGCATTTCTGATTTTATAAATACCATTTACAGTTGTGTATTCTGGGTGTCACTTATAGGGAGGATTAAGGACACTGATTTAAAAGGAGGCTGTGATGTGAAGGAGGGCTCTAATGTCACGGGGCCTGTGATGTGACTGTGATGCAAAGGGGGAGCCATGATGTGAATGGGGGCTGTAATGGGAAGGGGGATTGTGATGTAAAAGGGAAGACTGTGATGTGAAGGGGGGCTGTGATATAACAGGAGAACTGAAATGTAAAGGGGGGCTGTAATGTGATGTGAAAAGGGCTGTGAAGTGAAGGGGGTGCTGTGAAGTGAAGGGGGGTTGTGATGTGAAAGGGGGGCTGTGATATAACAGGAGAACTGATATGTAAAGGGGGGGCTGTAATGTGAAGGTGACTGTGATGTGAAAAGGGCTGTGAAGTGAAGGGGTGCTGTGAAGTGAAGGGGGGTTGTGATGTGAAAGGGGGGCTGTGATATAACAGGAGAACTGATATGTAAAGGGGGCTGTAATGTGAAGGTGACTGTGATGTGAAAAGGGCTGTGAAGTGAAGGGGGTGCTGTGATGTGAAGAGGGTGCTGTGAAGTGAAGGGGGTGCTGTGATGTGAAAGGGAGGCTGTGATGTGAAGGGGGTCCTGTGAAGTTAAGGGGGGCTGTCATGTGAAAGGGGGGCTGTGATGTGAAAGGGGGGCTATGATGTGAAGGGGGACTGTGATGTGAAAGGGGGGCTGTGATGTGAAAGGGGGGCTGTGATGTGAAGGGGAACTGTGATGTGAAAGGGGGGCTGTGATGTGAAGGGGGACTGTGATGTGAAGGGGGCTTGTGATGTGAAAGAGGGGCTATGTTGAGAAGGGGACAGTGATGTGAAGGGGACTGCAAATTGATAGGGGGACAGTGATGTAAAAAGAGCTGGGATGTAAAGGGGGGGGGGGGGGTGATGCGAAGGATCTAAATAATAATACAAACATTAGATCCAGATCTCTGTGGAAGAAATTGTAACTGACACCATGAATTTTAAATGAATACCTCTGTTCCAAAGTCTCTGGACCTTTATGGGGAATAATTATGGGATACAACATTTTCATTTTCTGACTACATTTTTATAGCTGTTGATTACCCCCTTATATAGATATTTATAAATAAATTTGTAAAAAATAAATGTTATAAACAAGGAAGAAGACTAATACCTATTGAAACCTTAAAGAGTATGTAAACACAGCATTTCATATTCCTGATATGTGCCTGCTGTACTATGTACATGTGTAAGAAAGTATCCTGTTCTCTTTGTATTGCTTCCTTTGTGTGAAATCCCTGGTGTTACTGCCAGTCCCTCTGCTTTCCTATTAAAAACTGACCAAACTAAGCAGGAAAGCACACTGTGGTCAGTTCTCTAGCTGTGCTGGGAACTCAGCCTGCTCTCCTTCAATGGTCAGACTTGTCCTGACACCCCCCACACAGCCTTTCACTGGGAAGATCAATGTATGTTTGTTGCTTCTCCTCCCCCCCCCAGCGCTTTGGCAGCTGAGAACAGAGAGAATGGGTTCACTTATAAAAAAGGGGGGAAAAAGGTATTTATAATGTTTTTTTATATCTATACACAAATGCTTTGCCTTATATTTCTATGTTAAACTGAATGGGTTATTTTACAAGGTGATCGTTTACAATCACTTTAAATACTCATTGTTATTTACTGTTTATTTTAATACACAGAGGCACGATCATCACTCTTACACACTTACATACCATTGTTACTGACTTAAACAATTTTTCTTATGAAATTGTATACTTTAAATATTTCATAGATGGCATCCAAATGATAAAAAGAGAACTCTAGAATTTCAAAATATTTCAGATAATAATTACCCTTGCTTGTATAGGGCAGCAGTTGTTTCAGGCATTGTTCACTGTATAAACTGAGCTTATTGCTATATCAGTGGGAGAAACAGTGTCATTGGTGAAAAAGTGACCTCTTTAAAGTGGAACTATCACACATCGGCTGAGCTTAGCTATTACATTTTTCTTTAAGTTTCCTCATACCATGTAATTAAAGAGCAGCACATGTTTTCACCTGAAATAATATTTAATTTTCCCTGGATTTATAGCTTTATTTGCAGTGTTGATATTGAAATAAGTATGCCATTATGGTGCAAGAATAATTATTTAATTATTGTGATTAATTCATTAATCGATTTACTAATTAAACTGCTCTCTGATTCAAATTGATTCTGTCATTAAGTAACCATGCTTCCCAATACACCTAGTCAATTAGACATTCTTTGAATTAAATATCTGCTCCAGGCAAGCAGCTAAATACACAGATGACCTACATATATGGCTACTGTTTTGCATGCTAAGGGATCTATACATTTTTTAGTCCAACTTCACACACACCTACCAGACAGCACAGCCATATCCTTGACAGATACTAAAGTAGCGGCACAGGGTAGATTTAATTACTTAATACATATGCTCTGTTTCAAATGCTGCTTAATGCATTGACATACCTCTATAGACCCAGCTGTGGACAGTATGGTCACTAGACTATCACCATCCACACGCAGCTTACCTCAATAAGTCAAAGAATACAACACAATTTTAATTCAGACGAGTGGGGATAGAGGGTGTGTTTCAGTAATTTAAAGTGTAATGCCCTGTACACACGGTCGGATTTTCCGACGGAAAATGTGTGATAGGACTTTGTTGTCGGAAATTCCGACCGTGTGTAGGCTCCATCACACATTTTCCATCAGAATTTCCGACACACAAAGTTTGAGAGCTTGCTATAAAATTTTCCGACAACAAAATCCGTTGTCGGAAATTCCGATCGTGTGTACACATATCCGACGCACAAAATGCCACGCATGCTCAGAATAAATTAAGAGACGAAACCTATTGGCTACTGCCCCGTTTATAGTCCCGACGTACGTGTTTTACGTCACTGCGTTCAGAACGATCGGATTTTCCGACAACTTTGTGTGACTGTGTGTATGCAAGACAAGTTTGAGCCAACATCCGTCAGAAAAAATCCATGGATTTTGTTGTCGGAATGTCCGATCAATGTCTGACCGTGTGTACAGGGCATAAGAAGAAAACAACTTTCCTATGCCAAATCTCTGAGAAGAACCAAGGGAAGGACTGAGGGAACATGGAAGAAGCAGGGAGGGTCTATCTAAGACTGAGCTAACTAACACTAAACAGGAGGGGAGGACAGAGAGATATAAGAAATCAAAGCATAAACAATTAAACAATAGCAACCTGATACAGTTAAGAAAAAAATACTTATACAGAAGGTAGGACAGAACAATCCCCACAAGAAATTTTACATTTCACTATTAAACACATGACACTTATAAATCCAGGAAGGATGACTTATCATAGAACCTAAAAAAGCAGAGAAAGAAAACTTGCAAAACATATATACGCAAGTCCAAAAATCACCAAAACCCCTGGGGATCTCACCGGGACTCTCTCTCTGTTTTGCTGGTGTAGTTTCATCGATAACAGGTCTAACCTGAGACTACAGCTGCTTCAATGTGAGCATCACTGTAATATCTACTGAAATAGATGGTGATTTAGGGGTGGATATATTACAACTGGAGAACACATAATTTGGTGCAGCGGTGCATAGTAACCAATCAGCTTCTAACTTCAGTTCACCCAATTAGGCTTTGACAATAAAACCTAGAAGCTGATTGGTTACCATGCACTATTGCACCAGATTCAGTGTGCTCCAGTTTTATTGACACCCCCCCCCCCCACACCCCCTCTTTAGAGTCCCTAGTTACACTGTTCATGAACTGTTGAACATCAGTATTGTCTTGCAAGATCTCAACATTATTAGATTCCTGAACACCTATTGAAAGTTCAGCCTTGTTCTCATCAGTAAGCTGTGGGATGATTCTCTGATGTCTTGATTACTCACAGGAAGTCTTGTTGTGGGAGGGAGTATCTCTTGAGTTCCCATAGCACACGTTTTGAGAAATGAAGGGAATGTCTTGAATTCTCTCAACAGTAGTTTTACAAGTGCGAACACTGATTGTGCAGAGCAGAGCTGTCGGTGACATCACGCTGAATGATCCGGGGCCAGGCAGCAGTGTCTGAAGTAGCCCATGTGAACAGTCACACTTTTAATGATAACAAATTGGTGCATACTGAGATCAAAACGTAAAAGTTTTTAACAATTTTAAATAAATAGATATACCTATGGGGTACGCTATGGTTGTATGTGTTTTATTATGACTCATTGTGGTGAATGTAAGGAGGAAGGATCCAGAGATCCAATGATCTAAAGATCAAAACCCAGGGATGGCATGCTTTGACCATAGGTTTTTAACGTAAGGTCCACCCTGAAAGTGGAGCAGCCCGGCAGATTGGAGTGATGAATAACAATAAGGGTGGAGCTGTACAAAGATCACTATACTATGAAGTCTTTTTCATTGAATGGACTAGAGAAGTGCTCTGAGACAGCAATCTTCAGGAAGCCTAAGTTTACCCTAAACGAAAAAATAATAAATGCACATATTTTTGCAGGTAAAAAAAAAAACAGTATTTATTTTTTTATTTTTTATTTTTTTTACAGGAGCCTGCAAAATATTGCACCCACTGTCAGTAAATCATGGGTGTGATGTCAGACTCCTGCACACTCTCCCTCCAGCTTTCTGCCAGTACATCTGTACAGGCTGTCAATTTGAAAGTTGGAGGGAGTGTGAATGGATTATGAGCATGCTGACCAGCACACTTATAGTCATTGAGTACGCACAGAGTACTACAAGCCATCTGGCGCAGTGGCAGACGAGATTTATAGTTTCTTGATTTACAGATCTCTGTGAGTGAATGACCCGACTGTGCAGCCATGCCTATTTTACATGTGATAGTGGCCGTGGGGGAAGAAATCTTGTCCGCTGTCACAGGAAAGGTGGGGGCTCAGGGGATGAGGCGGGGTGCTGAACATGTTACAAGTTGCAGCCTAAATGCTGGTGTAACATGTAACATTTTCAAAAGGTGAACTTATCCTTTAAGATCAATTAAAACACTTGCAAATGTATAGTATCTAGAAATCTATAATATCTAGTAAATTAGATTATTACTACATTTAGCACTCAATGAGTGATGCTATCAGTCCCACTGAACTTCAAAAATACCACTATTAGCAGAGTAGTATTACAGAAAAATATATAAATTGAATCTCAATACATATTATAGGTGCATATATTTTGAAATAAATCAATGCCACAGTAGTTGATAAAATACAGAATTAACACTAACATTCTTCAAAAAAGGTTAGTCCAGTTCAAAATGTATTTTAGTTTTTTATTTATCCCTAATTTACATAAAAAGTATTATTTTATCTTTGGAGAGTTTACTCCACTTCCTGCTTGAGGAAACTGTTGTCGACAGGACAGGATGTGAGGATATCTTCAACAGAGACCCATATAGTGGTAAAAATGTGACTGGGGCTCTTATCCCTCCCCACTCCATCAAAAACAAAAAAGGGTTGTTTTTCATTGTGTTGTTCTTGCATTTTTTTATTCAATAAATCACTCCTGCTTTGTAAAAACAAAAAGGCTTGGCGTGTTCAAGTAAATGGATTTGTTGCTCCAGTCCTCATATGAGGTCCCATAGTTTTTCCACTTATTAACTTCACATCGTTTGATATAGCTAGCCACTGGTTGTCTAGGAGCCTTATAGCTAAGGGGTCAGCATGGGCAGTGGAGGCTTTTGGATACAGAGTGAATGGGTTTGCTATGCAGTTGCTTCATCTTGAAAAAACATAATCAGAAATGATCTGTTTTTTTACCACCTCTAATGCCTTTCTAGTAAACTGCCAAGAAAGCAAACTTTGAGAACCATACTGCAGACTGAAATCTTCACATATGGGCTTCAGCAGCCATTTTTTTTTAGAGACTGTGCCCTCTCTGAATGTGACACTGTGTGAGCGGTTTAAGTGCTATGTCTCCCAGTAATAATTTCCCTTTGGGATTAATAAAGCATTCTGAATCTAAATCTGAATGAGATAAGCCATGCATTGCAGTTATTGTCTGTATTTCTTTCTTACAAGTTTTCTAACTCCAGAATGCTGAATGATTTTTTTTTTACTGTACACTATGATATCTGTACAGCACAGGCATAAGATTTAACAGTTGAGCAATTAGGAGCATGCAGGTGACATAAATCAAGAGCATCAGTCGCAGAATTATTGCAGCGTGGTGTGAAGTTTCTTTACAATGTCATATTGATATGGATGAAAACGGCTATCTTGCAATGGCACAGGAATAATTATTTCATTAATGTAATAATTCATTAATTGATTCACTAATTACACTGTTCACTGACTCAGACTGATTCTTTCATTAAGTCACCATGCCTCCTTTTAACACCTAGGCAGTTGGCCATGCTTTGACTTAATCTTTATGCATCGATAAGGCAAGCTACCTAAAAACACACAAAAGCTATATTGTGTCATTAAGCCATAAATATACAGTGGCTTGAAAAAGTATTCATACCCCTTGAAATTTTCCACATTTTGTCATGAAAAGTGTGACTTGCATTTGTATTCAGCCCCCCTGAGTCAATAGTTTGTAGAACCACCTTCTACAGCTGCAAGTCTTTTTAGGGAATATCTCTACCAGCTTTGCACATCTAGAGAGTGTAATTTTGCCCATTCTTCTTTGCAAAATTGCTCAAGCTCTGTCAGATTGGATGGAGAGCGTCTGTGAACAGCAATTTTCAAGTCTTGCCACAAATTCTCAATTGGATTTAGGTCTGGACTTTGACTGGGCCATTCTAACACATGAATATGCTTTGATCTAAACCATTCCATTGTAGCTCTGGCTGTTTGTTTTACGGTCGTTGTCCTGCTGGAAGGTGAACCTCCGCTCCAGTCTCAAGCCTTTTGCAGACTCTAACCGGTTTTCTGCTAAGATTGCCCTGTATTTGGCTCCATCCATCTTCCCATCAAATCTGACCAGCTTCCCTGCCCCTGCTGAAGAAAAGCATCCCATAACATGATGCTGCCACCACCATGTTTCACGGTGGGGATGGTGTGTTCAGGGTGATGTGCAGTGTTAGTTTTTCGCCACACATAGTGTTTAGCTTTTTATGCTAAAAAGTTCAATTTTAGTCTCATCTGACCAGAGCACCTTCTTCCACATGTTTACTGTGCCCACACGTGGCTTTGCGCAAACTGCAAATGGGACTTCTTTTGGCTTTTTTTCAACAATGGCTTTCTTCTTGCCATTCTTCCATAAAGGCCAGATTTGTGGAGTGAATGACTAATAGTTGTTCCATGGACATATTCTCCCCCCTGAGCTGTGGATCTATGCAGCTCCTCCAGAGTTACCATGGGCCTCTTGGCTGCTTCTCTGATTAATGCTCTCCTTGCCCGGCTTGTCAGTTTAGGTGGACGGCCATGTCTTGGTAGGTTTGCTGTTGTGCCATACTCTATTTTCGGATAATGGCTTGAACAGTGCTCCGTGAAATGTTCAAAGCTTGGGATATTTTTTTATAACCTAACCCTGCTTTAAACTTTTCCTGACCTGTCTGGTATGTTCCTTGGCCTTCATGATGCTGTTTGTCCAATAAGGTTCTCTAACAAACCTCTGAGGGCTACACAGAACAGCTGTATTTATACTGACATTAATTTACATACCGGTGGACTCTATTTACTAATTGGGTGACTTCTGACGGTAATTGGTTCTACTAGATTTTTGTTAGGGGGATCAGAGTAAAGGGGGGCTGAATGCAAAAGGCCGCCACACTTTTTACATATTTATTTGCAAAGAATTTTGAAAAAAAAATTATAATTTTCCTTCCACTTCACAATTATGTGGCACTTTGTATTGTTCTATCACATAAAATCCCAATAAAATACATTTACAATTTTGGTTATAACATGACAAAATGTGGAAAATTAATACTTTTTCAAGGCACTATATAGTGCCAAAAAAGACTTGCACTTACAAAAAAGCAGCTGAATGAGCGCGATCACATGCAAGCATGACAGTGGATATATTTGATGCATTTATTTTATTTTTTACTTTGATTGGTTTAATCCTAGGTGATTCAATATTCACAATAGTTATCTAATGGCACATTAGAACACAGAATATTATTTTTGGAGTAAATACCCCACCTTAGTTTTCTGTTTTTAGCTTGTTTTCCCCATTAAAATAATGTCAACATTTACTTTTGGTGAGATTTTTTCTCATTTAATGATTTTAGCGCTGCACTAATTTATATTATATGATTTTGAGTTTTGTATTGTAGACTCTTGGTGCTGGCTGCTTTTCTTTCTCGATTCAATTTATATTTAAGTATATTTCTAGCGCAGTGTTTGGCCATCTGGCCTTTTTTATCACTCCCCATTTATCACTACCCTCTGAACTCATCCTTGTAGCCAGTTTTCAATGCATGTACTCACCCTACGGTCCATGCCAACGGACCTTACTTTGTACAGCAAACGTTTATGGGGAACTGTGTCAAATGCTTTTGCAAAATCCAGATACACCACGTCTACGGGCCTTCCTTTATCTAGAAGGCAACTCACCTCCTCATAGAAGGTTAATAGATTGGTTTGGCAAGAACGATTCTTCATGAATCCATGCTGATTACTTATTCTAAATATATAAACTCACACTATCAGTGTGACAAATGTGACAAATAAGCATATATAGGAATGAAAAAGTGCAGCTGCTATTCACTTGGAAACCAAAATAAGAAAAACTACAGTGCTAGCAAACACAACATCAATGAATATAATGAAAAAAAAAAAAATAAAAAGTGAATGTCCATATAAAGTGACTGATGTGCTCCAATCCAAAAAGTGCAAAGTGCTCCAGAGGTTTCAAGATACGCAAAAAGCGGCGTTTTTGTGTTTACAGCTCTCTAACGTTTAATGCCTGATTTTATCTTGCTTTTTGTATGTATCCATTTTTGTATGTGCAATAAATCTATTTCCAAACGGTACTTCACTATAGTCCCCTCCTTTCATTTAGTTTTTGGGTACTAAATATCTCGGCTGAGTATCTACACAAGTGAGATCTGCCTAATGGTTTGATGCCAAGCTGTCATCACTGGCCACCATTGTTAAGCCTGAAGTGACCCCTAGACTGAAAAGCTAGGGGTCCATTCCATCCGGTGAGTGGGGACACGGGGGGTGTTTTTGCGCACCTTGAACACTCTGGAGCACTTTTCACTTTTTGGATTGGAGCACATCAGTCACTTTATATTGACATTCACTTTTTACTATTTTTTTTTTCATTACATGCTGATTACTGCTAATGATACCATTTTCATTACTAAAATCTTGTATACAGTCCCTTATCATCCCCTCCAAGAGCTTGCATACTATTGATGTTAGGCTAACTGATCTGCAATTCGGGGACGTATTTTGGCCCCTATTTTAAATATTGGTCCTACATTGGCTTTTCTCTAATCAGCTGGTATCATTCCAGTCAGTACACTGTCAATAAAAATTAGGAACAATGTTCTGGCAATTACTTGACTGAGTTCTCCAAGGACCCTCGGGTGCAAGCCATCTGGTCCAGGTGACTTATTAATGTTAAGTTTTTCAAGTCCTCTGTTGAGGGTGCTTCCTGTGATGTGCCATGAGGAAAAACACTGCAGTTTTGGTTTCTGAAGCCCCCCGATTCCCTCGTGAATACTGAGGAGAAAAATAAATTCAATACCTCCGCCATCTCACCATCCTTTGTAACCAGATTCAATTTCTCATTCCTTATGGCGCACATATGGTCTGTCCTCCCTCTTTTACTGTTTATATACTTAAATAATTTCTTGAGATTTTTATTGCTCTCCTCCACTATGTGTCTTTCATGTTCTATCTTAGCCGCCCTAATTGCACCCTTATATTTCCTGTTGCATTCTTTGTAAAGTTTGAATGCTGATGGTGAGCCCTCCGCCTTGTATTTTTTGAAGGCCTTCTCCTTTGCTCTTATATGCATTTTTACATTGGAGTTAAGCCACCCAGGACTTTTGTTCGCTCTTTTAAATGTATTTCCCAATGAGATGCATTTATTTAATATGCTCTTAAAGCAAACCCATCTCTCCTCAGTGTTCTTTGTTCCTAAGATTTTATCCAAATTAATATCTTCTAGCGAGGTTCGTAGTTTAGGGAAGTTTGCTCTTTTGAAATTCAGTGTCTTTGTATTCCCCTTATGTTTCCGATTTGTTTGATTTATACTGAAGCTAATTGACTTGTGATCGCTGTTTCCTAAATTGCCCTGTATTTTCACAACCGTGATCAGGTCTGTATTGATGGTAATCAGTAGGTCTAGTAACGCTTTGTTTCTAATTGGCGCGTCTACTATCTGACCCATGTCCTGCAAGACATTCAGGAACTGGCGAGCCTTAGACAAATGCGCAATGTGATAATTAAAATCCCCCATTATGATGACACTCCTCAGCCTTGCCGCTAATCGAAAAATTGTGATAGGAGGTCCATCTCCCCCTCCTACCCCAGGTTAGGGAGCCTATAGCATATGACCAGTATTACTTTTCCCTTAGTTTCCTCACTTTGGAGCTCTACACAAGGATTCCACCTCCTCCCTTGCTCCCTTAGTAATGTCATCTCTCACATTCACTTGTACATTATTCTTAATACACAGGCATACCCTTCCCCCCTTTTTACCCTCTCTATCCCTGCGATAAAGGGAATACCCTTGAATGGTTACCAGCCAATCATGAGAGCTGTTGAATTAAGTCTTTGAAATTCCCACAAAATCTAAATCCTCCTCGTACAACAGTATCTCTAGTTCTTCCATCTTGTCTGCCAGGCTCCTGGCATTGGTGAACATGCCATGTAGTTTAGACCGGTCGCATACTGTCTTCCTATTGGGTGTCCAAAGTCCTGGTTGCAAACAGCACTTGTTATTAAACTTACCTCGTGTTTATGTGCTTTAGTCAACCTACCACTAATGCCCCCAATACCACCCTCTGGAATATGTTCCACGCTGACTATCTCTACCTCTGGTCCCCTCCATCGCCTAGTTTAAAAGCCCCTCTAACTTTTTAACCATGTTCACTCCCAGCAGATGTGCACCCTCCTCATTTAGGTATAGTCCATCCCTTCTATAGAACTGGTGACCGACTGAGAAGTTGGCCCAGTTCTCCAGGAACCCAAAGCTAAGAAGGAAAGTAAAATGGAGGTCAGAAGGAGGTTGAATGAAGGTCAGTAAGTAGTCAACTGTGTTGCCATATGAGGGGTCTATGTGCAATCTCCATTAGAGAATGCAAATAGATATTTGTATAACTGTATTTTAAAGAAGTTACAAGTTTAGTGTTATATAACTATATGTGTATAAATGTATTTAGAAACAAGGATTCAGGTTGAGGGATAAGCTTTATTCATTTACTGGATAACTTTGAAGTGTAGGAATGTTTTGATGTACAGTACATGTGGGTGCCACAGGGAATGCTCTATTATTTACCAGTCCTAAAATTGTATGCCAGAAGGGACATCAATTAGATTCATTACTTTATCTCAGACTCTACGGGGCAAGGTAATTGTCCAGACCAGGCCATTTAAATCTTTTGTTTTTCACTATATACACTTTAAAAGACCCCTCTTTAGATATGCAATGGTTGACCATTTGTCCTGGAATGCATAATTTCCCTGCAAACAGGTCAAAAACTTGCAATCTCATTTCCCTCCAAAAAGGGGATGGGGAAAAGACTAGAGCGGGAATGGGGGATGGGACAATGATCCAATCCTGGATGAGATGAGTTAGACTTCAATTAATTGAATAGATAGGCCCACCAATCGGGATGGCCCCATACAAGTCAATGAGCAATAGATCCATATTAGGTTAGGTCTTGGATAGAGGCAGAAAGAGATCATCACAGGGCCCCCATGCTACACAGCTGGTAAATATCGGACATCTGTTTGGCACTTTCATTCATATATACATACTCATCTTATGTGTTGTCAGTCTCGCTGTTTGCGTATCGATATGATTTTATAGTATGTTCTATAATTTCTTTGTTTACATTTTTCCTTTTTCTCCAACTAGATAGATTGCTGGTTGTTCGCTTTATACCTTCAACTATTTACCAATACATTTCTGTTGTTGTGTTAAAGCTTTAACTCAAGATTAAGAACTCTCATTTACAAAATCATGTCAGAGAAATATTAAATATCAAAGATATAAATTGCGGATAACAAACTGTATGTCAGAATAAAGTCAAAGGAAGTCACGAGAAAGTCAAATAAAGGTCAGAAACACATACGATTGAACCAGCGCTAAAACTGGGAATGATCTCAGATAGGTCTCAAACTGATCTCCAATGCAAACGTAATGCACCTGAAAGAGTTTTAACTTTTGTCAATAGTGCTGGAGCATTTTTTCATACTATATATGAGCATTGGGATGCCATTTAGAAAGAATGACACCACAATGCACAATCCCATGCATTAACATATATTGCTCTCTACCACAACAGAGTGTGAATGGACACCCAAGCAGCCTATAGAAGCCATATCCATTTCATCACTTAAAAAGTCCCCGATATGCGATGGATATTACCAATTAAACCCAGCTCACCACAACATTTGGTTAATACAATTTTGCTGCTTAGTGGAACACTATTTGTATTAAAGCTCTGACAGATTTAGAGTGTAGGTTAATCTTAAAAACAAATAAAAGTTTGCTGTGATAACATAAAATTACTTTGTTAGTAAATCATCCACTAAAGCTCTGCCATGGAGCATTCAAACATTGCATTTACTGGTTCAAGGAAGGTCTCTTTCACTCTTAAGTAAACATGTTTTCTAGTTGTAATCCCTTTAAAACACATTTGGCAGAACACAGTGAATTTCTCATGTTGTCGCCTTCTTTAAAGTAGTTAAGATCTGGAAACCAAAGTTAAAGGAGGACAATTTAAATCCAGCAGACTATTTTTTACTGTTACAAGCTCTTCCGAAAAAAAGTAAATACAGAAAAGAACAAGAAAGTAGCTTAATTTAAGTTGTTATTCATTGAATTGAGAGATGTTATCTTATGGACACCATTTTTCCATTTTAACTCAATCGAAGCGTAACTGGACTTGTAATAAGATTACACACACCTAAGTCAATGTACAAGGGCAGGTAAACTAATTATTTTGTTACTGTGTAGCAACCACACTTATCACTTGCCTTCTATTTTGATTAAACTTCCTTCAAACAGGTGTTGCGTATATATTTATATATATATATATATATATATATATATATATATATATATATATATATATATATATATATATATATATATATATATATAAATATACACACATATATACATACACACACACAAACACATATACACACACATATATACAGTGCGGACAGAAAGTATTCGGACCCCCTTAAATTTTTCACTATTATTGTTATATTGCAGTAATTTGCTAAAATTAATTTAAGTTAATTTTTTTCCTCATTAATGTACAAACAGCACCCCATATTGAAAAAGACAGCTAAATAAATAAAGTTACGCTAAAAATCATATGTGAAAATATCTGAAATTACATATACATAGATATGAAAAATAACGTGAAAAAACAATACATGAAAAAACAATCGTGAAAAAACAATCACAGCGTGCAATAAATAAAGTCCAAAAATGTATGTCATAAATGAATGCACACAACCAGTGTGTAATAGTTCCAAAGTGGAGAACAATACAGTGAAAGATAGGGAACTCCCAAGAACTTGAAAGATGGATGAATGAATCACAATGACAGAGCGGCAATCTGTGTGTGTGGACCCTTACCAGAACAGGTGGACCCCCTCCAGCGCAGGGTCATGTAAGCAGACAGATTATCCTCTGTAAGGAGCTGCAAGTATGTAGATATCCAGTGTCTCTGATCTCCGATTTTCTCTGATTGATAGAGATGTCAAGCGGAACAAAAACCCGATATACTGGTCTCTCAGGCTCTGAAAAAGAGACACACTCGGGCTCCGAGCCGCGAGTGTATAAACAAGAGAGTAGGAGATGCTGATAGTGTAGTAGGAAGCGAGTTTATTAAAAAGCCCAGGAAGACGCAAGGTATTGCGAAACATGTAGGGCGGTGCGTTGTGCTGACGTCATCACGCCACATGTGACCCCGGCACGCGGGTGTTTTGTTTTGAACTTTGTCTATCCGGCTTTTGATTGTTCGTTTTGTTTGTATTGTCATTTGCGGATATCCGCACGTTTTTTACTAAACTCGCTTCCTACTACACTATCAGCGTCCCCTACTCTCTTGTTTATACACTCGCGGCTCGGAGCCCGAGTGTGTCTCTTTTTCAGAGCCTGAGAGACCATTATATCGGGTTTTTGTTCCGCTTGACATCTCTATCTGCTTACATGACCCTGCGCTGGAGGGGGTCCACCTTTTCTAGTAAGGGTCCGCACACACAGATTGCCGCTCTGTCATTGTGATTCATTCATCCATCTTTCAAGTTCCCTATCTTTCACTGTATTGTTCTCCACTTTGGAACTATTACACACTGGTTGTGTGCATTCATTTATGACATACATTTTTGGACTTTATTTATTGCACGCTTTGATTGTTTTTTCACGATTGTTTTTTCATGTATTGTTTTTTCACGTTATGTTTCATATCTATGTATATGTAATTTCAGATATTTTCACATATGATTTTTAGCGCAACTTTATTTATTTAGCTGACTTTTTCATCATGGAGATATTATATGGTTTTTAGTTGCTGCTCCATAACTATTTAGCACGGTATTTTTTTCTTTTATTCTATTTTAGCACCCCATATTGACAGAAAAACACAGAATTGTTGACATTTTTGCAGATTTATTAAAAAAGAAAAACTGAAATATCACATGGTCCTAAGTATTCAGACCCTTTGCTCAGTATTTAGTAGAAGCACCCTTTTGATCTAATACAACCATGAGTCTTTTTGGGAAAGATGCAACAAGTTTTTCACACCTGGATTTGGGGATCCTCTGCCATTCCTCCTTGCAGATCCTCTCCAGTTCTGTCAGGTTGGATGGTAAACATTGGTGGACAGCCATGTTTAGGTCTCTCCAGAGATGCTCAATTGGGTTTAAGTCAGGGCTCTGGCTGGGCCATTCAAGAACAATCACGGAGTTGTTGTGAAGCCACTCCTTCATTATTTTAGCTGTGTGCTTAGGGTCATTGTCTTGTTGGAAGGTAAACCTTCAGCCCAGTCTGAGGTCCTGAGCACTCTGGAGAAGGTTTTCGTCCAGGATATCCCTGTGCTTGGCCGCATTCATCTTTTCCTCAATTGCAACCAGTCGTCCTGTCCCTGCAGCTGAAAAACACCCCCACAGCATGATGCTACCACCTCCATGCTTCACTGTTGGGACTGTATTGGACAGGTGATGAGCAGTGCCTGGTTTTCTCCACACATACCGCTTATAATTAAGGCAAAAAACTTCTATCTTGGTCTCATCAGACCAGAGAATCTTATTTCTCACCTTTCTCACTCATTTTGGAGTCCTTCAGGTGTTTTTAAGCAAACTCCATGCGGGCTTTCATGTGTCTTGCACCGAGGAGAGGCTTCTGTAGGGCCACTCTGCCATAAAGCCCTGACTGGTGGAGGGTTGCAGTGATGGTTGACTTTCTACAACTTTCTCCCATCTCTCGTCTTCATCTCTGGAGCTCAGCCACAGTGATCTTTGGATTCTTCTTTACCTCTCTCACCAAGGCTCTTCTCCCCCGATAGCTCCGTTTGGCCAGACGGCCAGCTCTAGGACGGGTTCTTGTCATCCCAAACGTCTTCCATTTAAGGATTATGGCGGCCATTCTCTTCTTAGGAACCTTAAGTGCAGCAGAATTTTTTTTGTAACCTTGGCCAGATCTGTGCCTTGCCACAATTCTGTCTCTGAGCTCTTCAGGCAGTTCCTTTGACCTCATGATTCTCATTTTCTCTGACATGCACTGTGAGCTGTAAGGTCTTATATAGACAGGTGTGTGGCTTTCCTAATCAAGTCAAATCAGTATAATCAAACACAGCTGGACTCAAATGAAGGTGTAGAACCATCTCAAGGATGATCAGAAGACATGGACAGCACCTGAGTTAAATATATGAGTGTCACAGCAAAGGATCTGAATACTTAGGACCATGTGATATTTCAGTTTTTCTTTTTTAATAAATCTGCAAAAATGACAAAAATTCTGTGTTTTTCTGTCAATATGGGGTGCTGCGTGTACATTAATGAGGAAGAAATGAACTTAAATGATTTTAGCAAATGGCTGCAATATAAAAAAGAGTGAAAAATTTCAGGGGGTCTGAATACTTTCCGTCCTCACTGTACATACACATATATACATATATACACACACACGTATATATACACACACATATACATACACACACTTTTTTTTCCTCCTTGGGCATTGTTTTGATTTATATATATCATGCATCAGGTAAAACTATGGTTTGACATTTAATAAGCTTTGTAATTTCTAAAAATAGCAGAGAACATTCAAAATGAAAAATAAGACAAACGTAAATAAAAGAAACAATGAACATAGAACTGATATTGTATTTTAAAATAGCTTGATTTTGTGTAGAGATGCTCTGGGTATGAAAGTAAATAAAATTATAATTCTTCAATATTCTGATCGGGGCCTATATGTTGATCTGAATCTGATATGGGAAATGCACATTTAGAACTGGAAACAAAGACATTCCTTCTAAGAGGTAAAATATAGAAAACTGGCAACACCAGTTGCAGAAAACATTACTGCTATCCAAGGCTCAGTTTGAAAGATTCCCCTTTTTTCCTCTCCCAGTCCCAATTTTTTTCACCAGACAGGAATTGAGGGAAAACCCCCAACAGCAACACAAACAGTGATAGCAGTGTTGTGTTATTTTTGCAGTGTAAGGCCTGGCTAGGTAAGCCTTGAGTAGCAATAAAAAACTGACAGGGGTTATAATGATTTCACACTTATTTCAAAACAAGAAAACAAAACAAGCTTGGCTAGAAATACACTTTATGAAAAACAAGTCAAGCATTAAAAAAACCAATGCAGTATAATGACATTTAAAAAATGACTTTGTTATTACCTTTGATACCCTGTTGATAACCTCTCGGCCTACAGCAAGACCTTGGACAAAAGTTCGAGCTGCAACAAAAGCTTTAGTCACTTGGGCTTTTAGCTTCCTTGGTACTTCTCCAAATGGTTTCAACTGGTCAATGTACTTGCTTACACATTCAAGATATTCTTCTGAGAAATGATATTGAGGATTTATGAGCTGAAACATACGTTCCAAAAGACGGGCCCAAAAATCATTTAGCATTTCTTCCAAATTGACATTTCCTCCTGTGTAGTAGCGTTTAAGCTCCATGAATAAATCCTGGAATACCTCTGAATTCTGCGTGTACAAAAGTCCATATGTCCTTACAAATATTTCATTTAGGGATCTCTGTGCATTTTCTAGAAGCAATTTGAAAAGTTCTAGACAGAGAAAAAGAAACATTAAAAAGTTTAAGGGAAAAACATGGCAGAATAGTTTAAATAAATGTAAGGTTAGGTTATAAGATTCATTACGAAAGTATCACATAGCAACCAATCACCTTCAAGCAAAAATTTGCTAGTATGATTACAAAAACGTTAGATACACAAGATCTTTAGTGCATGACTTTTAGCTAAATATCATGGCAAACTCCTTTAGCTATGTACTTATTGGCACACATGGCATTTATAAAAATATAAAATACCAATTTAAGTATGAATAAAACTATTGGAAATTACTTCAGCACTGTTAAATTTGGTGAATTAAAAAATAAATGTACAGTGCATTTGAAAAGTATTCAAAGCGCTTCACTTTTTCCACATTTTGTTATGTTACAGCCTTATTCCAAAATTGATTAAATTCATTATTTTCCTTAAAATTCTGCAAACAATACCCCATAATGACAGCATGAAAGAAGTTTGTTTGAAATCCTTTCAAATTTATTAAAAATAAAAAACAAAAAAAAAATTACATACGTATTTAGTCTTTGTTTGTACTTACATCCTCAAAGGATATGTAAAGATTTGTTTAAAAAAAAAAGTCATACTTACCTCCTCTGTGCAGTTGGTTTTTCACAGTGGCTCTGATCCTCCTCTTCTGGGGTCCCTCAGAGGCACTCCTGGCTCCTCCTCTTCTCGAGTGCCCTGTTGGAGAGCCGCTCTGCAGCGGGGAACTCGTGTGGGCGCTCTCCTGTGTCCTGCTGCTGCGTCCATTGACACAGACAGTAGGACTCGGTCCCACCCCTGGCTCCTGCATCATTGGATTTGATTGACAGCAGCAGGAGCTAATTGTTCCTGCTGCTATCAATCTATCTAATGAGGACCCAAGACACCTGCTGGAGCCTGTGTGCTCGTTCTTATCGCTGGAAAGACCGGGCTCAGGTAAGTAAAAGGGGGGCTCTGGGGGGCTGCTGCACTACAGAAGGGTTTTCACTTTAATGCATAGAATACATTAAGGTGAAAAACATCAAAGGTTTACAACCCCTTTAAGTCATTTTGAGTATGATGCTACAAGCTTGGCACACCTATTTTTGGGCAGTTTCTCCCATTCTTCTTTGCATGACCTCTCAACAGACAATTCCTTGGACTTGATGGCTTGGTTTGTGCTCTGACATGCAATGTTAACTGTGGGACCTTATATAGACAGGTGTGTGACTTTCCAAATCATGTCCAATCCACTGAATTTACCACAGGTGGACTCCAATCAAGCTGTAGAAACATCTCAAGGATGATCGGTGGAAAAAAGATGCACCTGAGCACAATTGAGTGTCGTGGCAATGGCTGTGAATACTTGTCACATGTGATCTTTAATTTTTTTATCTTTAATAAATTTGCAAAGATTTAAAAAAAGTTCTTTCACGTTGTCATTTTGGGATATTGTTTGTATAATTCTGAGAAAAAATAATGAATTTAATCCATTTTGAAATAAGGCTGTAACATAACAAAATGTGGAAAAAGTAAAGCGCTGTGAATACTTTCCAGATGCACTGTACATTGCATTTTTATTTGACATTGACCATTTCTGTCTTTTACTTTCAAGTCTTAAAGTGGATGTAAACCTGATACATGAAATTTGAGCTGGGCATATATATCTGCAGTGTTTTCTTATCTCTCTTCAAAGCCCTATGTACAATAGCTGTCTCCTGTTCCATTCTTGTTATCAGCTTGATAACTCCTGGCAAGTTCTCCGTCACATATGATAACAGCAACCAGAGTTTTGTGTTGGGGAGGATGCTATAAATAGATTAGCAGAGCCCTGAACTATTCAATAATCAGCTCTGAAAGTCTCTACCTATGAGGAGAGGGGGTGTGTGCCTTTCCTCCAATCCGCTGTCTTGGCTGTATGCCCAGGTTTCACTGCAGTGTTGAACAGGAAGAGACAATCTCCTAACACGAGCTGAACTTTCTAAACAGTATATAAAGCTGAAGACAGCAGATATACAGTACATGTAAAACTTATGTAGGGAGATATGTTTCATTCCTGTGTATCATCTGAGGCTGTTCACTTCACTGGGTATATGTCAGGGTTTACATTACACTTTAAATTAATTTAAATTTCCTCACACACCCTTTATATTTAAACTAGTTTTCAAAATATTACAGGTGTTTTTTCAGATGCCACAAATCAAAGACAATTAAATATCAATTAAAATAATGAATGGCAAATACTATGAAATTATGTTTATTAATCAGATCTCATTGCTTTCTTAATTTTTTTTTTGCAGACAAAAGCATAAAAAGAACTTCTACAACTTAATGGCTTTTCTTAGTAAAAGCCATTTCTTCCTTTTACCCTGGAACTGCCTTTTTGCCTTAGATATTTCCCATAGGACTTGAGGCTTCATTTATAAAACAGCACTAAGGGCCGTACCCCAAGCATACAGCTGCTCATAAAAAGCATAGCACATTTATGAAGCACAGTGTTTTGCTTTTAAGATGTGTATTGAGCTCCACTTGGTTCACACTCCAAGGAAAGTGGAGTGCCATTCAATGAATGAAAAAAATACTCAGACGGTAGAGAGCTCATTCACGAGACCTTTGAATATCATGTGACTGAACTCTTCTTGAATCACGACATTCTCTCTTAAGTGTTTAGCAGAGAGAACTTTATGGGACACCACAAAAGCTTATATTAAATGAGACGTAAAATACAAGCCACCGTGTGGAGTAATGATGAATTGTCTAGCAGAGAGCAGATCAACTTCTGGTTTTAAAATAGACCCTTACAGAATAAGATAATTGAAGAGGTTTTGTAAAAATGTTTCTTCTGCTTGAAAAACAGGCAGCACATAAGGTTTCCACCCGCCACCCGCTAATTAAGGTTTTAGCATTTTTCAGCAGTTTTACTTTAAATTGCTATTTTCCGTTCTTCTTACCTACTTCACTTTATTTCCTCAACTTTCCTCTATTTGGCTTATATCTACTTTTTACCCCAACCTCCCCCTCCTCTGTTCCCCTTTCAACTGAGATGGACACATATCTACAAGGGCTCTTATTGTTTCAAACTTATACAAATGAAAAATCGTAAACTGGGATAACTTAGCTCTTAATATACAAGGTTTGAACTCTCCCAATAAAAGGGTGAAGGCCTTTCATAATTTTATATCCCTACATGCCATCATCATTTGTGTACAGGAAACCCAGTTCTCTAGCTTCTCCTGTCCTAGATATTTTCATGTTTCCTATCCTGTCATTTATATAGCTAATGCATCTACTAAACAAAAAAAAGGCTCATTGGCTTTAAAACAAGTATCCCCTTCACCTTAGAACACTTAATCTCTGACCCTGAAGAAAGATACCTCCATCTCAGGGGACAACTTAACAATGTACAAGTGATAATAATCACATGCTATGGCCCAAAAAACAAACAGCTGCCCTTCTTTACACACTTGTTCAGGATCTTACACAAGGGACATGTACTGTAACTGGAGACTCCAATATTCATTTAGCATCCCTTTCGGACAAAGAAACAAGACTTATGGGTGCCTCTCCTCGTCTATGCTCTTATCTTTTTTCCCGGACATTATGTACACTTCTTTCCCAATACTCTTTGATAGATGCCTGGAGAGAGCTGAACCCAGAGCAGGCAAGACTGCATTTATTCTTCTCACCCACACCATGTGTTCTTTAGAATAGACCATGTTTTTCCTCACCACACAAGCAATACCTCAGTTGCAGTCCTGTGAAATTTTGCCATCTGGTGGTAAGATTATAGCACAGGGGTCTTCAAACTGTGGCCCTCCAGGTGTTCAGGAACTACAATTCCCATCATGCCTAGTCATGTCTGTGAATGTCAGAGTTTTACAATGCCTCATGGGATGTGTAGTTCTGCAACAGCTGGAGGGCCGTAGTTTGAGGATCCCTGTTATAGCACTATCCTTTTATTCTTAACAACACTATGGTAAACTGTAGAATGGTAGATGGTGTCTAAATGACTCTCTGTTGAGTAGCCCTACACTAGAAAGTTTCAGAATCTTTGAATAAATACTTTACACTGCATACCTCCCCAGATATTACATCCGAAACGGTTTGGTGTACACATAAAGCGGTTATTAAAGGGAGATTGACTCAAATGGCCACCAAATTAAAAAGCAATAAGCAGAAAATATTACACATATGGAAACAAAACATGCTGATTTGATTTAGATCAATTAAAATCCTTCCCCCTCCCAAGCTCTCCTTAAACTGCCTGAAAGAAAAAGCAAGTTGAATCTCTGTTGGCTTCTAAAGTTGAAAAACAAAATATGGTTTCCACATATATTGTAATAAACTGCACACACTCTTAGCAAACTGGTTGTGTAGATCTATACAAACCTATTCATCTAAAAAGAAATAAAACTGAATTCTTGAGCTACCCCATTAAAATACTCATTATATATTTAGAAAAGTGTTTCACAAACATCTTGACAATTTATCAGCCCCCCCCCCCCAAACCTGAGGTGACTGAAAAATTCCAATCCAAACTTCATCTCCTTCACATCCCTGATGACCTACTACATCTTCTGGAGACTTCCTTACAGAAGTGAAATCAGCAATCAAATCCTTAAAATTCCAGAACAGACCTAGCTTCATGGCCATACATATAAAAAAAAAGTTTTGCCCTGGGACTTTAAATAAAGTGTAAGACGCATGGAGTACAAGGTAAACATAGTTGATACATTTATTGAGAAATTGATACAATTATTATCATATTACATCAAACACAGGTAAAATAGTATCAAGCCAATTTATAATGGTTCCAATGTACAGTACATGATTAAAAAGTTTCAAATGTCAATGGATGATTGGAAAAAGGCATCTTAAAAACGTGACATGTTTCATGAGCCACTCCTCACTTCCTCAGGAGTGGATGCACATAAAATGTAAATAGGCTAAGCTTGAATGCTATGGTGACATTCCCAGTTGGTAACGGATCCATGTAATGTCATCCAGAGTATTTACATAAAAGTGTGTTAAAGTTAACAAGCTAAAGATGATTCCTCATGTGAGAGAGAAAAGCAAAGAGGCCCTGTACTACAGTAAATATATTGAAATCCTTTTCCCACAGCTGGATCTTTATTTTAATGATAGTTAGTGGAGGGTTCTTTGGGGGGAAGACACCTTATTAGCTTCAATCAACATGCTCCCCAAACCAAACTGTGACAACACCACATGGTATAACTACCAACACCAAATGACAATGGTGTATTACCAGAAATCCTAGCCACACGTCTCAACAATGGCATCTGTCATTTGGTGGGTAAAGATCAAGCAGGATTTATACTGAAAAGACAAGCAAGTGATCATGTCCTACTTCTTATCAATGTTTCAAACAGAGATATTGGCCAGTTTTCATGCTATTCTTGGACATTAAGAAAGTCTTCAGTCTAGGTCTATGGCCCTATTTATTCCTCCTTTTTAAAGTAGTGGGACTTCCGTCCAAACATTTGCAAATGGGTAGACTCCCTCTACGAAGAACCCCGAGCATTTGTACAGTATTTAGTGTTTCACTAACAGTTTTGATATAGGCAGAGAATCAAGACAAGGATTTCTATTATCTCCATTGTTGTTCGCCTGAGCAAGTTCCATGTTCTTGCCATTTGCAGCAAAACCAGATATACAAAGTCGGGAGCTAGATGGAACAGACATACATTTTGCATTTTTGCAGCTGACAATCTTAGGTTTCTCACCAATCCATTAATCTCCCTGCCCAACTTTGCTGGACTAGAGAGGACTCAGAATTAACAATAGTAAGTGCAAAGCCTTAGACATTAGCATTCCCCAAGAGGTCCTTTATCAAATTCAAGACTTTGCCCCCTTCTCTTGGGAACCCTCCTTTATCTTTAGACCCCATATGAATTACAAGACTTTATACCCACCTAAATGCTGAGGAGGCCAGTATGTCCCTGACCTGACCCATTACTATTCCACAATGCAAACTGCCTGACTTTACGGCGACCATATTGTTTCCAACCCTCTCCTTTGGGTATCTATAGAGGTACTGTAAACTGATCCCATCTCATTAGATTCCCTCACCAATGTGAATATGGATCCTTAATCCCATCATTTGCCACTCTTCACAGGTATGGGACAATGTGAAATATTCTGGTAAGTTAATGTCCCATTATGCCCAACTAACAACCGTACTCTGCAATCCAAAAAATTTTGTAGCCACTAAACTTCAAATAGTGCGTCATAAAAGACCTATTTAGAATATACGACCTGGTCTCCCTCATGGAGTTCCTCAGTGTCCCCTCCATAAAAAATTTACACAAGGCCCCAGCACAGGAAATTTTCAGATACGTTCAAATCAAGCAGTTAAACAAACAGTCATCATCCCTCCAGACATTGAAAACATTCAAACCTATACCGTATGTTTATATTACATTTCCTCTATAGGGCTATTTCCACCATATACACATCTATTCTAGAAGGACAAACACCTAACCCTCTCCCCTATATGGCATATAGGGAGAAAGACCTAGTAAGAGAAACAGATCAAGAGATTTGGAAGCAAATCTGGCAAATCACAGATCACGGCTCCATTAATGCCATATTGATAGAATCGAACTACAAACTACTTATACAGTGGTGTATGGTGTTACAAAACCTGTCAAAGTTCAGGCCCACTTCCTCCAACAAATGTTCTAGGGGATGCCAATCCCCAGGCACCCATCTATACATATGATGGGAATACCGCAACATCAATAGATCATGTGCAAGTTAGTATATACTATTCTAGGAAAAGGCATACAAAAATCCTCACAGGAGGCATTGCTGCAATTCTTTCTTCTGACTATTTCTATTCACAGGGGCAAAAGTGCTAGCCAAGGTTTGGTGGTCCTCCACCCTATGATTACATATATTAAACACAAAATGACATTGTTTCTAGTTAATGAGGAAATGGACATAATTCTCAAGGACTTGGTACAAAAGTTTAAAAAAAATATGGACCGCTGGGTTGAACAATACCTTCCTAGTAACTTTGACCAGTCCTTAAAGTAGATGTAAACCCAGTGTCATCCTTTCTAAACTACTGCCAAAGGGGTTATCTATAAGGATATACACGCCTCCTGCATGTATCTTTACCTGTCAAATGTCTCCCCTCTGTCTGTTATGAGACCACAAAAACTGCAAATTCTGTGGGTGGGTCTGTTGTCTGGAGCTTGGTGGGTGGAGTCGTGATGTCAGTAGACTCCCCGCCCACCTCTACACTCCCCTTGTCAATATGCATTTTCTCCTGTGTATTTCTTACACTGAACTTCTGCTATGATGCTCTAACATCCAGTGAAAAGACAGGAAAGTAACCACATGACTTCAGCATGCCAAATCATTCCGAGGTGTGGAACAGCCAATCCTTGCAGAGCTGCTGAAGAAAGGAGTGGGGGTGGGAATTAAAAAAATAATGCATGTCTTAGGCTAGTGCACGAGATATGTAAATCACCTGTCACTCACAGCAAGTGGGAGGATTTGACAAAGTTTTTCTTTGTTTGTCACGTTTTATCTCACTGAACAATAAAAGAGGATTGCTCAGAGCAAGATTAACTCTTTGTGGCAAGACTGGGCTCAAATGATAGGAAATCTTAGACTCTAAATTATGACATAAAAAAAAAATTGGGGTTTACATCCACTTTAAATGCCTTCTGAGAGCAGCACACACTTGGCTATTCTGACTTGTGCCAGAAGCCAATATGGACTAATCTTCATGTCCCCTTTCTCGAATCCCACCTTTAACATTACACTCCCAAACCTTTATATCTGTGCACAGGCTAGTTTTATACAGTGTATGTCATCATGTGCAGTCTGCAGAGCCAGAGACCCATACAAAGGCGGGGCTCATGCTGGGACTTGTAGTCCTTCACTTTTGGGGATGTGACCCCCCAAAAGCAAAGAACTACAGGTCCTAGCATGAGCCTCTCAGAGCTGAGGATGTGACACCCCCCGCCCCCCTCAACTAGTGAAGGATTAGAGGTCCCAGGCATTAACCCATGAGATCTAAGGGGTTACATTCTTAGATCTCAGGGGTTCATGCGAGGACTTGTAGTCCTTTTGGTTTTGAAGGGAGTCACATCCTTAGATCTCAGGGGTTCATGCTGAGTACTCCTTCACTTTTGGGGATGTGACCCCCGAAAAAGGACTACAGCTAGGTCCCAGCATGAAACCCTCAGAGCTGAGGACATGACATCCCCCCAACTAGTGAAAGACTAGAAGTCCAAGCATTAAGTCCTGAGATCTAAGAATGTAACCCCTAAATCTCAGGGCCCAGGGTTAGATCATTCTTGGACCACATAGCCAATACCAGAGACCCCACAAATTACAAATTTACATGGGAGGGGGGCACCCAATTTTAGTCTTGCCTAGAGCAGCACAAAAAAAAATACACCACTGCCTCAAGGGTGTATTACCATTAATACACTGCTGAGGATGAAAAATTAGCTAGAAACTGCCTCATTACCATCAAAGAACCAATTCCTCACTTGGGTGAGAATGTATAAATAATAAATAAGGGCCAAACATTATGATCTAACAGAAGCTGTAGCTAATTTAATTCTCATATTTAAATATTGTTCTCACATCTGGATTTTAAAGCCCACATGGAATGACATGGATGTGGATTCTGATCCGCTGGTGATAAAACTGTTTTATATGTTCTCACAGTTGTTTGTTTCTAGGCTGCTGTAACTTTGTAAACCTTCAATAAAATATTATGTAAACAGAATATGGTTAACAAAAAGCCTAAGGTGAAAAAAACCCAAAAAACAATATCTCTTTCAAATATACATACGATTAAAAAAATGTCTGTGCATGTAAGGCTAATGAGAACAAAACCAAAGTATTTAAGACAATAGCCAGAAGGAAACAGGAGAAATTGAAAACTGAACACAGGAAGAGTACGCAAAAGCTAGATAGTGCTCCAGTGAACGTCTGATGGACACAAACATAGAGCATCATATTGGAGGGAGGATCATGGTAAGATTTCATGTATAATGCATGTATGAAGAAAGTCCTATGTGCTTCAAAGAAGAGCCAGAAATGTGTTATTAAAATATCCTATGACGTAAAAGGCATTAAACTGTAACATTATGTTTCTGAATATTATAATGATGCAGTCCTGATAATACATTCCAGTACCTTGGTATCAGCATAATGTCACTCTTGTTAAATTATTAATTTTAAACATATTGATGATATTTGGGAAAATACCAAAGGAAAATTATCAAACACTTTGCTTGTGCAGCATTTATCTGCTAGACCTGCTTTATACAATTTATGTGGCATCAAAACATTATTTGAAAGAGTATTGATTTCTCTTTAAGGTCACTGGAATTAGAAATTGATCCAACACTGTCTTCTTGAGATATTGAAATATACATTTATCTCCCGTTTCACTCTATGGCATGATATATTTATGCAGCCTTCTAAACTAATATGTCCACCTTTGCACATATACAAAGCATATAAAGGGTATGGAGGATATTAGTTATGAGGAAAGGTTGCAAGCACTGAACTTATTCTCTCTGGAGAAGAAACGCTTGAGAGGGGATATGATTTTAATATACAAATACCGTACTGGTGACCCCACAATAAAAATTTTTCGCAGAAGAGAGTTTAACAAGACTCGTGGCCACTCATTAACCACTTGCCGACCGCCTCACGCCTATATACGTGAGCAGAGCGGCACGGGCAGGCAAAATCACGTACCTGAAACGTGATTGCCTTCCCGCGGGTGGGGGGTCCGATCGGACCCCCCCCGGTGCCAGCTGCGGTCGGCATTTGGTTGGAAGCGATGGGAGACGAGGGGGAGGCCATCCGATCGTGGCCCCCCCCTCGCGATCGCTCCCAGCCAATGAGAAACATCCCCTGCCTCTGTATAGTACACAGAGGCAGAGGATGTGATGTCATCTCTCCTCGGCTCGGGAGTTTCCGTTCCAGCGCCGAGGGGAGATGACATGTAAGTGCACCAACACTCACACACACACAGTAGAACATGCCAGGCATACCTTACACCCCCGATCGCCCCCCGATCCCCCCCCAATCACCCCCCCCTGTCACAAACTGACACCAAGCAGGTTTTTTTTTTTTTTTTTCCTGATTACTGCATAGTGTCAGTTTGTGACAGTTAGCAGTGTTAGGGTAGTGACTGTTACCCCCCTGTAGGTCTAGGGTACCCCCCTAACCCCCCCTAATAAAGTTTTAACCCCTTGATCACCCCCCCTCACCAGTGTCGCTAATGCCGCGTACACACGGTCGGACTTTCCGGCATACTTGGTCCGGCGGACCAGAGTGTGCCGGACAATCCGCCCGTGTGTGGGCGGCGGCGGACTTTTCCGGCGGACTTCTTCCCAAAAGCCCGCCGGACCTAGATTTGAAACAAGTTTTAAATCTTTCCGTCGGACTCAGTTTCGGGTGGAAAGTCCGCTCGTGTGTGTGCTGGTCCGACGGAAAGCCCGCTCGTGTGTAGGCTGGTCCGACAGACCAAATACGACACGAGGGCAGGGTATAGCATCTCGCGCTCGCTGCAATAGGAAAAACAAATCTTCCTATTGCGGCGAGCGCGGGGCATACCAGGCCCTTAGGTCTGGTATGGATTATAAAGGGAACCCCGCTACGCCGAAAAAACGGCGTGGGGTCCCCCCTAAAATCCATACCAGACCCCGATCCGAGCACGCAGCCTGGCCGGTCAGGAAAGGGGGTGGGGACGAGCGAGCGCCCCCCCCCCTCCTGAACCTTACCAGGCCGCATGCCCTCAACATGGGGGGTGGGTGCTTTGGGGGAGGGGGGCGCCTTACGGTGCCCCCCCACCACAAAGCACCTTGTCCCCATGTTGATGAGGACAAGGGCCTCTTCCCGACAACCCTGGCCGTTGGTTGTCGGGGTCTGCGGGCGGGGGCTTATCGGAATCTGGGAGCCCCCTTTAATAAGGGGGCCCCCAGATCCCGGCCCCCCACCCTATGTAAATGAGTATGGGGTACATGGTACCCCTACCCATTTACCTAGGAAAAAAGTTTAAGTAATAAAACACACTACACAGGTTTTTAAAATATTTTATTAAACAGCTCCGGGGGGGGGGGGGACCTTCCTCCGGCTTCGGGGGTCTTCTTCCGGCTTCGGGGGTCTTCTTCCGGCTTCGGGGGTCCCTCCGCTTCATCTTCTCCCGGCGTCCGGTTGGTTCTTCTCCGCTCTCTTCTCCCGGTGTTCCAGTTCTTCGGCCGGCTCCTCTGCTGTGTTCAGGTAGCTCTCTTGCCAG
Source organism: Lithobates septentrionalis (assembly GCA_037952835.1). Classification (NCBI taxonomy): domain Eukaryota; kingdom Metazoa; phylum Chordata; class Amphibia; order Anura; family Ranidae; genus Lithobates; species Lithobates septentrionalis. The sequence continues at coordinate 2,715,566 of JBBDGP010000504.1, forward strand.
CAGAGGTCCGGACTTCTGAGCTGCTGGGCTTCTTCTCTTCTCTTCTCTTCTCTTCCCCCAGATGTTGACACGACGCTCTCTCCGGCTGGACTGGTCTCCGAGGGCTGCGTTGTGACTTATATAGGCGGAGACCCCGCCCCCTTTTGATGTCACAGTCCCTGGGCATGCTGGGACTGTGACGTTTTAGGGGGCGTGGTCGACCCCGCCCCCTAAAACGTCACAGTCCCAGCATGCCCAGGGACTGTGACATCAAAAGGGGGCGGGGTCTCCGCCTATATAAGTCACAACGCAGCCCTCGGAGACCAGTCCAGCCGGAGAGAGCGTCGTGTCAACATCTGGGGGAAGAGAAGAGAAGAGAAGAGAAGAGAAGAAGCCCAGCAGCTCAGAAGTCCGGACCTCTGCTGGCAAGAGAGCTACCTGAACACAGCAGAGGAGCCGGCCGAAGAACTGGAACACCGGGAGAAGAGAGCGGAGAAGAACCAACCGGACGCCGGGAGAAGATGAAGCGGAGGGACCCCCGAAGCCGGAAGAAGACCCCCGAAGCCGGAAGAAGACCCCCGAAGCCGGAGGAAGGTCCCCCCCCCCCGGAGCTGTTTAATAAAATATTTTAAAAACCTGTGTAGTGTGTTTTATTACTTAAACTTTTTTCCTAGGTAAATGGGTAGGGGTACCATGTACCCCATACTCATTTACATAGGGTGGGGGGCCGGGATCTGGGGGCCCCCTTATTAAAGGGGGCTCCCAGATTCCGATAAGCCCCCGCCCGCAGACCCCGACAACCAACGGCCAGGGTTGTCGGGAAGAGGCCCTTGTCCTCATCAACATGGGGACAAGGTGCTTTGAGGTGGGGGGGCCCGCAGGGCGCCCCCCTCCCCCAAAGCACCCACCCCCCCATGTTGAGGGCATGCGGCCTGGTACGGTTCAGGAGGGGGGGGGCGCTCGCTCGTCCCCACCCCCTTTCCTGACCGGCCAGGCTGCGTGCTCGGATCGGGGTCTGGTATGGATTTTAGGGGGGACCCCACGCCGTTTTTCGGCGTAGTGGGGTTCCCTTTATAATCAATACCAGACCTAAGGGCCTGGTATGCCCCGCGACGGGGCTCGCAAGGTGTCAATCTCGCCGATTAAAGCGGCAAGATTGACATCCTTTTCTGGTCCCGTCGCACCTGAGTCACGTTCAAAATGAACGGACTTGGCCGTGTGTGGGCAAGTCCGTTCATTCTGAAAGTCCGCCGGAACTCCGGCGAAAGTCCGTCGGAAAGACGGGCGGACTTAGCCCGCCGGAAAGTCCCGGCGTGTGTGGGCAAGTCCGTCCGTTTTAAAGTCCGGCGCACCTGGCGGACAAAGTCCGTCGGAAAGTGTGCCGGACCAAGTAGGATAGAAAGTCCGACCGTGTGTACGCGGCATAAGCGATCATTTTTCTGATCGCTGTATTAGTGTCGCTGGTGACGCTAGTTAGGGACGTAAATATTTAGGTTCGCCGTCAGTGTTTTATAGCGACAGGGACCCCCATATACTACCTAATAAATGTTTTAACCCCTTGATTGCCCCCTAGTTAACCCTTTCACCACTGATCACCATATAACCGTTACGGGTGACGCTGGTTAGTTAGTTTATTTTTTATAGTGTCAGGGCACCCGCCGTTTATTACCAAATAAAAGTTTAGCCCCCTGTAGGTCTAGGGTACCCCCCTTACCCCCCCTAATAAAGTTTTAACCCCTTGATCACCCCCTGTCGCCAGTGTCGCTAAGCGATCATTTTTCTGATCGCTGTATTAGTGTCGCTGGTGACGCTAGTTAGGGACGTAAATATTTAGGTTCGCCGTCAGTGTTTTATAGCGACAGGGACCCCCATATACTATCTAATAAATGTTTTAACCCCTTGATGGCCCCCTAGTTAACCCTTTTACCACTGATCACCGTATAACCGTTATGGGTGACGCTGGTTAGTTTGTTTATTTTTATAGTGTCAGGGCACCCGCCGTTTATTACCGAAAAAAGGTTTAGCCCCCTGATCGCCCGGCGGTGATATGCGTCGCCCTAGGCAGCGTCAGATTAGCGCCAGTACCGCGAACACCCATGCACGCACCGTACACGCACCGTACACCTCCCTTAATGGTATAGTATCTGAACGCATCAATATCTGATCCGATCAGATCTATACTGGCGTCCCCAGCAGTTTAGGGTTCCCAAAAACGCAGTGTTAGCGGGATCAGCCCAGATACCTGCTAGCACCTGCGTTTTGCCCCTCCGCCCGGCCCAGCCCAGTCCAGCCCACCCAAGTGCAGTATCGATCGATCACTGTCACTTTTTTTTGTAGCGTTTTGGTGAACTGGCAAGCACCAGCGGCCTAGTACACCCCGGTCGTAGTCAAACCAGCACTGCAGTAACACTTGGTGATGTGGCGAGTCCCATAAGTGCAGTTCAAGCTGGTGAGGTGGCAAGCACAAGTAGTGTCCCGCTGCCACCAAAAAGACAAACACAGGCCCGTCGTGCCCATAGTGCCCTTCCTGCTGCATTCGCCAATCCTAATTGGGAACCCACCGCTTCTGCAGCGCCCGTACTTCCCCCATTCACATCCCCAACCAAATGCAGTCGGCTGCATGAGAGGCATTTATATATCCTCCCAAGTACCCCTACCCAACGAACCCCCCCAAAAAAGATGTTGTGTCTGCAGCAAGCGCGGATATAGGCGTGACACCCGCTATTATTGTCCCTCCTGTCCTGACAATCCTGGTCTTTGCATTGGTGAAGGTTTTGAACGCTACCATTCACTAGTTGAGTATTAGCGTAGGGTACAGCATTGCACAGACTAGGCACACTTTCACAGGGTCTCCCAAGATGCCATCGCATTTTGAGAGACCCGAACCTGGAACCGGTTACAGTTATAAAAGTTACAGTTACAAAAAAAAAGTGTAAAAAAAAAAAAAAACACAAACAAAAATAAAAAAAAATAGTTGTCGTTTTATTGTTCCCTCTCTCTATTCTCTCTCTCTATTGTTCTGCTCTTTTTTACTGTATTCTATTCTGCAATGTTTTATTGTTATTATGTTTTATCATGTTTGCTTTTCAGGTATGCAATTTTTTATACTTTACCGTTTACTGTGCTTTATTGTTAACCATTTTTTTGTCTTCAGGTACGCCATTCACGACTTTGAGTGGTTATACCAGAATGATGCCTGCAGGTTTAGGTATCATCTTGGTATCATTCTTTTTAGCCAGCGGTCGGCTTTCATGTAAAAGCAATCCTAGCGGCTAATTAGCCTCTAGACTGCTTTTACAAGCAGTGGGAGGGAATGCCCCCCCCACCGTCTTCCGTGTTTTTCTCTGGCTCTCCTGTCTCAACAGGGAACCTGAGAATGCAGCCGGTGATTCAGCCAGCTGACCATAGAGCTGATCAGAGACCAGAGTGGCTCCAAACATCTCTATGGCCTAAGAAACCGGAAGCTACGAGCATTTTATGACTTAGATTTTGCCGGATGTAAATAGCGCCATTGGGAAATTGGGGGAGCATTTTATCACACCGATCTTGGTGTGGTCAGATGCTTTGAGGGCAGAGGAGAGATCTAGGGTCTAATAGACCCCAATTTTTTCAAAAAAGAGTACCTGTCACTACCTATTGCTATCATAGGGGATATTTACATTCCCTGAGATAACAATAAAAATGATTTAAAAAAAAAAAATGAAAGGAACAGTTTAAAAATAAGATAAAAAAGCAAAAAAATAATAAAGAAAAAAAATAAATAAATAAAAAGCACCCCTGTCCCCCCTGCTCTCGCGCTAAGGCGAACGCAAGCGGCGGTCTGGCGTCAAATGTAAACAGCAATTGCACCATGCATGTGAGGTATCACCGCGAAGGTCAGATTGAGGGCAGTAATTTTAGCAGTAGACCTCCTCTGTAAATCTAAAGTGGTAACCTGTAAAGGCTTTTAAAGGCTTTTAAAAATGTATTAATTTTGTTGCCACTGCACGTTTGTGCGCAATTTTAAAGCATGTCATGTTTGGTATCCATGTACTCGGCCTAAGATCATCTTTTTTATTTCATCAAACATTTGGGCAATATAGTGTGTTTTAGTGCATTAAAATTTAAAAAAGTGTGTTTTTTCCCCAAAAAAATGCGTTTGAAAATCGCTGCACAAATACTGTGTGAAAAAAAAAAAAATGAAACACCCACCATTTTAATCTGTAGGGCATTTGCTTTAAAATAATATATAATGTTTGGGGGTTCAAAGTAATTTTCTTGCAAAAAAAAATAATTTTTTCATGTAATCAAAAAGTGTCAGAAAGGGCTTTGTCTTCAAGTGGTTAGAAGAGTGGGTGATGTGTGACATATGCTTCTAAATGTTGTGCATAAAATGCCAGGACAGTTCAAACCCCCCCAAATGACCCCATTTTGGAAAGTAGACACCCCAAGCTATTTGCTGAGAGGCATGTCGAGTCCATGGAATATTTTATATTGTGACACAAGTAGCGGGAAAGAGACACATTTTTTTTTTTTTTTTTGCACAAAGTTGTCACTAAATGTTATATTGCTCAAACATGCCATGGGAATATGTGAAATTACACCCCAAAATACATTCTGCTGCTTCTCCTGAGTACGGGGATACCACATGTGTGGGACTTTTTGGGAGCCTAGCCGCGCACGGGACCCCGAAAACCAAGCACCGCCTTCAGGCTTTCTAAGGCCGTAAATTTTTGATTTCACTCTTCACTGCCTATCACAGTTTCGGAGGCCATGGAATGCCCAGGTGGCACAAACCCCCCCCAAATTACCCCATTTTGGAAAGTAGACACCCCAAGCTATTTTCTGAGAGGTATAGTGAGTATTTTGCAGACCTCACTTTTTGTCACAAAGTTTTGAAAATTGAAAAAAGAAAAAAAAAAATTTTTTTTTCTGGTCTTTCTTCATTTTCAAAAACAAATGAGAGCTGCAAAATACTCACCATGCCTCTCAGCAAATAGCTTGGGGTGTCTACTTTCCAAAATGGGGTCATTTGGGGGGGGTTTGTGCCATCTTGGCATTTTATGGCCTTCAAAACTGTGATAGGTAGTGAGGAGTAAAATCAAAAATGTATGCCCTTAGAAATCCTGAAGGTGGTGCTGGATTTTCAGGGCCCCCGTACGCGGCTAGGCTCCCAAAAAGTGCCACACATGTGGTATCCCCGTACTCAGGAGAAGCAGCTGAATGTATTTTGGGGTGCAATTCCACATATGCCCATGGCCTGTGTGAGCAATATATCATTTAGTGACAACTTTTTGTAATTTTTTTTTTTTTTTGTCATTATTCAATCACTTGGGACAAAAAAAAAATATTCAATGGGTTCAACATGCCTCTCAGCAATTTCCTTGGGGTGTCTACTTTCCAAAATGGGGTCATTTGGGGGGGTTTTGTACTGCCCTGCCATTTTAGCACCTCAAGAAATGACATAGGCAGTCATAAACTAAAAGCTGTGTAAATTCCAGAAAATGTACCCTAGTTTGTAGACGCTATAACTTTTGCGCAAACCAATAAATATACGCTTATTGACATTTTTTTTACCAAAGACATGTGGCCGAATACATTTTGGCCTAAATGTATGACTAAAATTGAGTTTATTGGATTTTTTTTATAACAAAAAGTAGAAAATATCATTTTTTTTCAAAATTTTCAGTCTTTTTCCGTTTATAGCGCAAAAAATAAAAACGGCAGAGGTGATCAAATACCATCAAAAGAAAGCTCTATTTGTGGGAAGAAAAGGACGCAAATTTCGTTTGGGTAGAGCATTGCATGACCACGCAATTAGCAGTTAAAGCGATGCAGTGCCGAATTGTAAAAAGTGCTCTGGTCAGGAAGGGGGTAAATCCTTCCGGGGCTGAAGTGGTTAAAATTAGAAGAAAAGAGGTTTAACCTTAAACTATGTAGAGGGTTCTTTACTGTAAGAGCGGCAAGGATGTGAATTCCCTTCCACAGGCTGTGGTCTCAGCGGGGGGCATCGATAGTTTCAAGAAACTATTAGATAAGCACCTGAATGACCACAACATACAGGGATATACAATGTAAAACTGACATATAATCACACACATAGGTCGGACTTGATGGACTTGTGTCTTTTTTCAACCTCACCTACTATGTAACTATGTAACTATATGTAAAAATTTAAGAACATTTTTAAATTATTATATTTCCCCATTAAACATTATAAGAGCACAATATTCCAAACGCAAAGCAAATAGAACATTAAATAACAGATTAAAGAAAAAGATGCATGACAAAGGAGGGTGTATGCCATAGGGAAAGTTGACAATCTCACCTCATAAAATCGGAAGTTTGTGATTTTGTAATACCTTCTATTACTTCCATGATGATGAAGGTGAAAAACATATTTTGGGTGAACTTATTAAAGTTTCTGAAATAAGTCTCGTCTTTATTGTCCTATAACAATGATGGCAAACCTTGGCACCCTAGATGTTTTGGAACTACATTTCCCATGATGCTCAAATACACTGCAGAGTGCATGAGCATCATGGGAAATGTAGTTCCGAAACATCTGGGGTGCCAAGGTTCGCCATCACTGTCCTATAACATCCAAATAATATTAAAGCTGGATTCACACCTTTCTTTGTACTTTTTAATGCATTTTGATGTATAGTATTAATCCACATTGACATAAGTCTGCTACATGCACTGAAACATGTTGTTCAATGCAATTGTTTTCATGGGCTGCCATAGTCATTAAAAGGTTCATTCAACAGACTCTGACATGTAAAAAAATGGGGATGAACTTTTTCTTCTAACTCACATTGTGGTGAACTAGCACCAATTAAATCAATGGCCCACTTGTGGTCATGAATTAACGTGCATTAAAATACATTCGTTAAGATCCATGGATGTGAATGCATCCTAAAAGTTTCATTCTGGAACCATCATTTTCTAGCACAAGTTATTCACTTGCCAAATTTCAGGCCCCAGGATGAATTAATCTTGTCAGCTTCACCTATAAAAGCTGAAGCAAAACAAATGGGAACAAATACAGAGCTGTTTCCAGTATCAAAAACCAATAGGATTACTTATTTAATTTTAAACTCGATTGGTTTCTATAGTGAAAAACTCCACTTTTGCATTAATTTGCATTCTCCAGCCTATATTTCAAAATCAGAAGACAAATCTGTATACTTGGGGTATACTGGGAATGTTCAGCCAAACACTTTGATAAATTGGATCCTAGTGTTTCCCCTAATCTCCCTGTGTTACAACCATATGCTGAAAAGCCAGAAATTCTTCTCCAATACCATCAGCAAATACTGATGACTGTACGGAACAGTGGAAAAAAAACATTTACAGTTTACATTCCTTGATTGACCCAGTATCTGTGGAAAGAAGACTAGGGTTGCAGAGAGAGTAGTTTTTGTTTTGGTGGCCAAATAAAACTTACGCAAAGGGGATTTAGTATGAGGGAGGACGGCAAGTAAATCCAGACTTCAGTGTCTGAGAAAGAGAGGACCTTAGGATAATGGTGTAATTGTAATTACATCCACATGTGAATAACTATTTTGGTACCACATATTTAAATTTGTATGTTTGTATATAAGCGTCTATGATTGTATTTATTTTATTTGCCTTATACATAGCCAGTATTATTTAACCCATTTTGATCTTCCAAACAATTGAAAAGTACAACACATAATGCAGAAAATCTGCATTTGGAACATAGCCACATTATATTCCCTATATCAGTTTAAACTACAGAATATGCACGTATTTAAGTATATTACCTGGATACTTGTATACCATGAAATCTGTCATTTTCTTTCAAAACTGGGTGGAGGCCAGCTTGTTAACTGGGTGGATGTCAGCTTGTATCCTCTGGACTTAACAGAAAAACCTTTTCTACTTTTGTTAAGTTATAAGACCATAGTCATTGTTACACTGATACAAAGGGTGCTAGAAAAAGCTTTTGAAGCCCAACTCCAGGTTGATTTTAAATGTACCCATGCAGTAGGGTTTCCCCCACACTACATAGGTTAAATGTATGTCTCTCTAGTGGAGGGAAGGAACAAGTACAAATTCTTACCTTGTTCCTTACTCCCTTGGTGCTCTTGGCTGCTCCAAGCTGTTGGCAGGCCTTCGCCATCTTCCTGTACAATGCAGGGCTGCTGGCCATGCATTGCACACAATGAGGTCATAGTTGTGATTGACCAGGCAGTGAAGTGTCAAAGTGAAGCAACTTTGCTGTCACATGAAGAGGAGGAAGCTTGTGGGAGTGAGTAATGAGATAAGTAAATGATTTTTTTCCCTTTCCACCCTAACCAAATGAAACTTTGGACCCACGTATTGTGGGGTGGTACTCCATTGCATGAGTAAATTTAAAAGCAGCCCAGAGTTTACTGTAACCACTTAAGCCCAGGACCATTTGGCTGGCCAAAGACCAGAGCACTTTTTGCGATTCGGCACTACATCGCTTTAACTGACAATTGCGCGGTCGTGCGATGTGGCTCCCAAACAAAATTGACATCCTTTTTTCCCACAAATAGAGCTTTCTTTTGGCGGTATTTGATCACCTCTGCATTTTTTATTTTTTGCGCTATAAAAAAAAAAAGCCCAATTTTGAAAAACACACAATATTTTATACTTTTTGCTATAATAAATATCTCCAAAAAAATATATAAAAATACATTTTTTTCCTCAGTTTAGGCCGATACGTATTCTTCTACATATTTTTGGTAAAAAAAAATCGCAATAAGCGTTTATTGAATGGTTTGCGCAAAAGTTATAGCGTCTACAAAAAAGGGGATAGTTTTATGGCATTTTTATTGATATTTTTTTTTTACTAGTAATGGTGGCGAGCAGCGATTTTTATGGTGGACACGTCGGAAAATTTTGGGACCATTCACATTTATACAGCTATCAGCGCGATTAAAAATGCATTGATTACTGTGTAAATGTGACTGGCAGTGAAGGGGTTAACCACTAGGTGGCACTGTAGGGGTTAAGTGTGTCCTAGGGAGGGATACTAACTGTGGGAGGGAGGGGCTGTGTGTGACACTAAACTGATCACCGCTCCCGATTACAGGGAGCTGTGATCAGTGAGAGTGTCATTAGGTAGAACGGGGGCGCAAGCCGCCTCTTAAAGGGCAATGTACAGGTACGTTAATCTGCCTGTACATGCCCTTCTCCCGCAGTATATCTGCAAATTTCCACAAACTGTCCAATTAAAGGAGAAGTCCAGAATAAGCTTGTTTGGATGGACTTCTCCTATGGGTCACAAGAGTGCAATCCGTTCTGCACTCCTGTGACCCGTTTTCAGCAGAGAGCGGACTGAAGTGAAAACCCCCAACCTCGTACTTCTCTTTTAATACAGGTATTTTACTTAGCCTGTTAAGGGTAAGTATATTCAATAATGAGAATTATCTGTTGTGTTTATTAGCTTTTTGAAGTTGTACTATAAGTCCAGTGCTCTGGCTAGCACTCTTAGCTAAAACTATAGTCACTGCTATCACATGTGGCTTGACTGATTGTATGTTTTACCATTTAGTCCTTTGAGAATTCGATTAGTAGGTAGAATGAGTATTGAATCCAAATATTAAATCTCTGGGGACGAATAACTGAAGAAAGTAAGTCTACAATTTGTAGTTTACCATCCTGGATTCAACACAAAACAGAGTTCCAACTTCTGAATTTGAACTCGTACATAAAAAGTTTCTTGAATTGTAATAAATATCAGATAATACATTCACAGTTGTATTAAATTTGTAACCAATAAAGCGATTACCCCCAGTCTGACCTTCTATATTAGATGTGTTAATAACAGAATATATGTGAGATGTTTGTAATTAAGAGCATGTACTGTACAATAGAAAATGTGAATTTAATGATTGAGTCTAAATGAAAAAAAATATATTGTATATTAGCCGAAAACAGCAACTTTAAACAATATTCCTTATAAATTCTGCTGATGTAAGCAAATTGGAAAACCATGAGGAGTTTTGACTTATGATAATTACGGTAATTATAATTACTGACCTTTAGAAGGCCAGCTGACTACTTTATATCACACAATATAATTATTACCATATGACTGATGTTCTTATAGAAAATATTTTGTAGCATTATCCACCTAAAAAATAAAATAGTACTATAGGACATCTATGTATATTAACCACTTCTCACCTGGCCACTGTACATATACAGTTGGGCAGGACAAGCATCATTCTGGGAGGACTTACAGGTAAGAACCCTTTCCCACTGGTGCGGTGCCTGCATTCGCGGTAAAGTGCTGCTAGATTTAGCGTCAATTTACTGCTGTTGTAATGGTGCTTTTTGGCTGCTAGTGGGGCACTTTCAACCCCTGCCCATGTTGCAGCGCTGCCAGGCGCTTCGGAAGCACTGCCCATTCATTTCAATGGGCAGGGGCGATGGAGGAACAGTGTATACACCGCTCCCGCACCGCTCCAAAGATGCTGCTTGCAGGACTTTTTTTCCCATGCTGCAAGCGCACCACCCCAGTGTGAAAGCACTCAGGCTTTTTTACCTTTTTGCACACAGGTTAAAATCTGCCTTTTTTGTTAGAAATCTACTAAGAACTCCCAAACATTTGATATTTTCTGAAAGCAGAGCAGAGGCTCTGGAGAATAGAAAAGGTGGCTGTTCAGTTTTTTATGCCACATAATATTTGTGCAGCCATTTGTCAAACACAAATTTTCTGGAAAAAATTCACTTAAATGGATTTTAGTTCACACAAACAAAATATAAAGCCCAATTTTTGGTAAAATATAAAAGGTAATGTTTTATCAAGTGAATAGAAACCAAACATGTCAAGATTTAAAATTGCACATGCCTGTGAATTGGAGATAAACTATGGCAACCTAAATTTGTGCATAGGTGATGCTTTAACCACTTCAGCCCCGGACCATTATGCTGCCTAAGGACCAGAGGTCTTTTTCCAAATTGGCACTGCGTCGCTTTAACTGCTAATTGCACGGTCATGCAATGCTGTACCCAAACGAAATTTGCGTCCTTTTCTTCCCACAAATAGAGCTTTCTTTTGATGGTATTTGATCACCTCTGTGGTTTTTGTTTTTTGCGCTATAAACGGAAAAATACCGAAAATTTTGAAAAAAAATGATATTTTCTACTTTTTGTTATAAAAAAATCCAATAAACTCAATTTTAGTCATACATTTAGGCCAAAATGTATTCGGCCACATGTCTTTGGTAAAAAAAATGTCAATAAGCGTATATTTATTGGTTTGCGCAAAAGTTATAGCATCTACAAACTAGGGTACATTTTCTGGAATTTACACAGCTTTTAGTTTATGACTGCCTATGTCATTTCTTGAGGTGCTAAAATGGCAGGGCAGTACAAACCCCCCCCAAATGACCCCATTTTGGAAAGTAGACACCCCAAGGAAATTGCTGAGAGGCATGTTGAACCCATTGAATATTTATTTTTTTTGTCCCAAGTGATTGAATAATGACAAAAAAAAAAATATTTACAAAAAGTTGTCACTAAATGATATATTGCTCACACAGGCCATGGGCCTATGTGGAATTGCACCCCAAAATACATTCAGCTGCTTCTCCTGAGTACGGGGATACCACATGTGTGGGACTTTTTGGGAGCCTAGCCGTGTACGGGGCCCCGAAATCCAATCACCGCCTTCAGGATTTCTAAGGGCGTAAATTTTTGATTTCACTCCTCCCTACCTATCACAGTTTTGAAGGCCATAAAATGCCCAGATGGCACAAAACCCCCCCAAATGACCCTATTTTGGAAAGTAGACACCCCAAGCTATTTGCTGAGAGGCATGTTGAGTCCATGGAATATTTTATATTTTGACACAAGTTGCGGGAAAGTGACACATTTTTTTTTTTGCACAAAGTTGTCACTAAATGATATATTGCTCACACAGGCCATGGGCATATGTGGAATTGCACCGCAAAATACATTTAGCTGCTTCTCCTGAGTATGGGGATACCACATGTGTGGGACTTTTTGGGAGCCTAGCCGCGTACGGGGCCCCGAAAACCAATCACCGCCTTCAGGATTTCTAAGGGTGTAAATTTTTGATTTCACTCTTCACTGCCTATCACAGTTTCGGAGGCCATGGAATGCCCAGGTGGCACAAACCCCCCCCAAATGACCACATTTTGGAAAGTAGACACCCCAAGCTATTTGCTGAGAGCCATGGTGAGTATTTTGCAGCTCTCATTTGTTTTTGAAAATGAAGAAAGACAAGAAAAAACATTTTTTTTTTCTTTTTTCAATTTTCAAAACTTTGTGACAAAAAGTGAGGTCTGCAAAATACTCACTATACCTCTCAGCAAATAGCTTGGGGTGTCTACTTTCCAAAATGGGGTCATTTGGGGGGTTTTGTGCCACCTGGGCATTCCATGGCCTCCGAAACTGTGATAGGCAGTGAAGAGTGAAATCAAAAATTTACGCCCTTAGAAAGCCTGAAGGCGGTGCTTGGTTTTCGGGGTCCCGTACGAGGCTAGGCTCCCAAAAAATCTCACACATGTGGTATCCCCGTACTCAGGAGAAGCAACAGAATGTATTTTGGGGTGTAATTTCACATATTCCCATGGCATGTTTGAGCAATATATCATTTAGTGACAACTTTGTGCAAAAAAAAAAAATTTGTCTCTTTCCTGCAACTTGTGTCACAATATAAAATATTCCATGGACTCGACATGACTCTCAGAAAATAGCTTGGGGTGTCTACTTTCCAAAATGGGGTCATTTGGGGGGGTTTTGAACTGTCCTGTCATTTTATGCACAACATTTAGAAGCTTATGTCACACATCACCCACTCTTCTAACCACTTGAAGACAAAGCCCTTTCTGACACTTTTTGTTTACATGAAAAAATTATTTTTTTTTGCAAGAAAATTACTTTGAACCCCCAAACATTATATATTTTTTTAAAGCAAATGCCCTACAGATTAAAATGGTGGGTGTTTTATTATTTTTTCACACAGTATTTGTGCAGCGATTTTTCAAACGCATTTTTTGGGGAAAAAACACACTTTTTTAAATTTTAATGCACTAAAACACACTATATTGCCCAAATGTTTGATGAAATAAAAAAGATGATCTTAGGCCGAGTACATGGATACCAAACATGACATGCTTTAAAATTGCGCACAAACATGCAGTGGCGACAAACTAAATACATTTTTAAAAGCCTTTAAAAGCCTTTACAGGTTACCACTTTAGATTTACAGAGGAGGTCTACTGCTAAAATTACTGCCCTCGATCTGACGTTCGCGGTGACACCTCACATGCATGGTGCAATTGCGGTTTACATTTGATGCCAGACCGACGCTTGCGTTCGCCTTTGCGCGAGAGCAGGGGGGGACAGGGGTGCTTTTTTTTTTTCTTTATCATTTTTTTGCTTTTTTATCTTATTTTTAAACTGTTCCTTTCATTTTTTTTTTTAAATCATTTTTATTGTTATCTCAGGGAATGTAAATATCCCCTATGATAGTAATAGGTAGTGACAGGTACTCTTTTTTGAAAAAATTGGGGTCTATTAGACCCTAGATCTCTCCTCTGCCCTCAAAGCATCTGACCACACCAAGATCAGTGTGATAAAATGCTTTCCCAATTTCCCAATGGCGCTGTTTACATCCGGCGAAATCTAAGTCATGAAATGCTCGTAGCTTCCGGTTTCTTAGGCCATAGAGATGTTTGGAGCCACTCTGGTCTCTGATCAGCTCTATGGTCAGCTGGCTGAATCACCGGCTGCATTCTCAGGTTCCCTGTTGAGACAGGAGAGCCAGAGAAAAACACGGAAGACGGTGGGGGAGGGGGGCATTCCCTCCCACTGCTTGTAAAAGCAGTCTAGAGGCTAATTAGCCGCTAGGATTGCTTTTACATGAAAGCCGACCGCTGGCTGAAAAGAATGATACCAAGATGATACCTAAACCTGCAGGCATCATTCTGGTATAACCACTCAAAGTCGTGAATGGCGTACCTGAAGACCAAAAAATGGTTAACAATAAAACACAGTAAACGGTAAAGTATAAAAAATTGCATACCTCAAAAGCAAACATGTTAAAACATAATAACAATAAAACATTGCAGAATAGAATACAGTAAAAAAGAGCAGAACAATAGAGAGAGAATAGAGAGAGAGAGAACAATAAAACGACAACTATTTTTTAAAATTTTATATATATATATATATATTTTTTTTTTACACTTTTTTTGGAACTAACTTTTATAACTGTAACCGGTTCCAGGTTCGGGTCTCTCAAAATGCGATGGCATCTTGGGAGACCCTGTGAAAGTGTGCCTAGTCTGTGGAATGCTGTACCCTACGCTAATACTCAACTAGTGAATGGTAGCGTTCAAAACATTCACCAATGCAAAGACCAGGATTGTCAGGACAGGAGGGACAATAATAGCGGGTGTCACGCCTATATCCGCGCTTGCTGCAGACACGACATCTTTTTTGGGGGGGTTCATTGGGTAGGGGTACTTGGGAGGACATAAAGGAAATGCCTCTCATGCAGCTGACTGCATTTGGTTGGGGATCCCAATTAGGATTGGCGAATGCAGCAGGAAGGGCACTATGGGCACGACAGGCCTGTTTGCCTTCTTCTTGGTGGCAGCGGGACACTACTTGTGCTTGCCACCTCACCAGCTTGAACTGCATTTATGGGACTCGCCACGTCACCAAGTGTTACTGCAGTGCTGGTTTGACCACCACCGGGGTGTACTAGGCCGCTGGCGCTTGCCAGTTCACCAAAACGCTACCAACTGTTAGCGATCGCAGGGATCAGGCCTGACTCTGCGAACGCTGCAGTTATGCGTTTAGTGTTTTGTAAGTGTCAGTGATCGATCGATACTGCACTTGGGTGGGCTGGGCTGGGCTGGGCCGGGCGGAGGGGCAAAACGCAGGTGCTAGCAGGTATCTGGGCTGATCCCGCTAACACTGCGTTTTTGGGAACCCTAAACTGCTGGGGACGCTAGTATAGATCTGATCGGATCAGATATTGATCCGTTCAGATACTATACCACTAAGGGAGGCGTATGCTGCGTGCGTGGGTGTTAGCGGTACTGGCGCTAACCTGACGCTGCCTGGGGCGACGCATATCACCGCCGGGCGATCAGGGGGCTAAACTTTTATTCGGTAATAAACGGCGAGTGCCCTGACACTATAAAAAATAAACTAACTAACCAGCGTCACCCATAACAGTTATACGGTGATCAGTGGTGAAAGGGTTAACTAGGGGGCAATCAAGGGGTTAAAACATTTATTAGATGGTATATGGGGGTCCCTGTCGCTATAAAACGCTGACGGCGAACCTAAATATTTACGTCCCTAACTAGCGTCACCAGCGACACTAATACAGCGATCAGAAAAATGATCGCTTAGTGACACTGGCGACAGGGGGTGATCAAGGGGTTAAAACTTTATTAGGGGGGGTTAGGGGGGTATCCTAGACCTAAAGGGGGCTAACCCTAACTGCCCTAACACAGTAACTGTCACAAACTGACACCATGCAGTAATCAGAAAAAAAAAAAAAACACTGCTTGGTGTCAGTGTGACAGGGAGGGGTGATTGGGGGGTGATTGGGGGGCGATCGGGGGGGGATCGGGGGTGTTTAGTGTGCCTGGCATGTTCTACTGTGTGTGTAGTGTTTTTACTCACATTCCTGTCTTCTCTCCTCGGCGCCGGAACGGAAAATACCGAGCCGAGGAGAGATGACATAATTTCCTTTGCTGCTGTTTAGCATACAGCAGCAAAGGAAATGATCTGATTGGCCGGCGGTGATCGCGAGGGGGGGCCACGAATGGAGGGCCTCCCCCTCACCTCCGATTGCCGGGGGACAAAAGAGGACCGCCTCGGGCACCGGGGGGGTCCGGTCGGACCCCCCACCCGCGGGAGGCAGATCACGTACATATACGTGATTTTGCCTGCCCGTGCCGCCTTGCCGACGTATATCGGCGTCAGGCGGTCCTTAAATGCTTAAAAGCCATTATAGGTTATCCGTTTAGATTTAATTATGAATTATGGCCCTGGATTTATTGCCCTCACTCCAACATTTGTGTCAATACCTCACATGTGTGTTGCAATTACCGTTTACAGATGTGTGCTGGACCTAAGTGTTCACTTGCATTTGCATGTATGCGTGGGGGGAGGAGGGTGCTTTTAATTTTTTTAATTATTTTTATTTATTTTGTTTACATTTGTGTTACAATTTTAATTTTTTTTCCATGTATTTTATTGCTTTTACAAACCCTCTTGTGATAATTTTAACAGGTGACAGGTCCTTTTCTGGAGACATCAGAGGTCTATTAGACCCCTGATGTATCCCCTGCCCTCCAAAGTAACCAACCAAGTACATATTGTGCTTGGTTAGATACTTCCCTGGCTGTAACAGTAGTTCTGACAGCTCTGAAACTGAAAGGGACAAAATCATTGGCGCTTCCGGGATAATTCATCACAGAAGAGGTCAGGGAGTGGTTGTTCATGCATCTCCTCTGTTTGCAGCCACCGTGACTGCTTACTATCATCCCAGGCTCCCTGGAGGATAGGACAGCCCGGGAACCACAGCTGGTGGTAGCAGGAGGAGGTGGACCTTCAGAGCACTGTAAAAGTCATGGGGCGGCTATAAAGCTGCCTGGATCACTGTTATATGAAAACCAATCATGTTCTGTAAAAATTTATGGCTGCAGCCATTGTCCTGGTATATGAAGAGGGTAGGGGGAAAGAGAGGCACCAATCCGCCAATAGTGTGATAAGTTTTTATTGTGTAAAAAATGTAAATCCAATAAAAAGATGCACTCACAAACGTCCGTAAGGAATAAGCATGCAACATACTCCAAAGCAATCATCAGTGGGGAATCTGTGCAGGGCTGGAGCTGCCAAGAAGACAGGTCTGCTACAGAGGTCCATGCAGAGGTCAACGTGAGCAGTTGGGAAGCCTCCACAAGGAAGACAAACTATCAGAGAAGCTGTCAGATGCCTGTGATGAAGGGGCCAATCAGGTATGCATTTTGGAGGCTAGGTACCATTTTATAAAAAATGATGGCTGCAGCCATTGTCCTGGTATAACCACTTGCCGAGCAAGGCATTTATGTATGTATGTATGTAGGTCGCTAAGTGGTTAAATAAATTAGGTGTGAATAGGGTTTAGAATGACATTTTTTTCTATGAAGCTGACCATGGGGGGTATGACCTCAAACTAGCAGGAGGAAAGAACAAATCTAAATTTAAAATTAGTTGATGTCTGGAACAAATTTCCAGCAGTGGCAGTGAGTCAGTCAATGGTACATGCACTCAAACAAGCTTGGAAAAATATAGATTTACACTCAGCCAAAAAAGAAAAACGTCCCACCTCTAAAAAAGGGGCAAACTTTGGTCTTATTCTGACGTCACTCTTTGATGTTTCTAAGCACAATTTCAAGGGGAACTGAACCTCCATGAGTTGCAGGGTACGATGAGAAATTGCAAATACTCTATTATTCTGAATCTGGACAATATAGGAACTGGTCAGAGGGCCATGTGGTTCATGCGCTAGTGACTAATTTACCTCCAGGAATGCAAAAGCACCGTGAACAATTATTATTAAATATATCATTTTCACTGCAGTATTCTTTTAATGTCTCTACTTATATAGCCAACAACTTACTCACAATGCATTTTATTGGCTTCTCAAATTGTGACTTTAAAATATAATGGCCAAAACTATAACAGCTGGTGTGTTTAATAATAATGTTTACAGTCAATAATATTTTCTACAGAAATCAGGTGGGAGTCTCAATGTTGTGAAAAGACTTGAATTCTCTCCAGAAACCGCAGACTAAAAAATTAGCCTGAAGCTATTCATGTGTACTTGGCCATGTATCAGAAAAAACACTTTTTTGTGACATTTTATTATAGCACAGATTAATAAAATGTATATAAGCTTATTTCGTCTTCCAGTTTTTTTTTTTTTTTTACTTGCTATAATTAGATGTACAATTTTTGTCTTTCAAGAATTACATATTTAAAGAGACTAATTATATTTTTTGAGAATGTATTGCTGTAATACAATGAGATTTTTATATAATCCAATTTTCAGACGTCTCTGATACTCACATTTTGATAAATAAAAACAATTGCTGAATGTACTGCTGCCAGGAATCATAACTGATGCCTTCTAATATAAACCCAGAATTTTTTTGGTGATATACAGTAACATTCAAATTAAGACTCTGGATCTACTGTTTTTGCTTACTTTTATATAAGTATATGTACATATATTTATTACATAAAAAGATTTTCTGTTTATATGTATCTGTTTTTGAAATGTGTATGTTATGTTTTGGCTGAATATACACTTTAATATTAAGCACTTGACCTCTGGAAGATTTACCCCCCTTCAGGACTGCATTATTTTAACTGACAATTGTGCAGTCATGCAACGCTGTACCCAAATTAAATGTATGTCATTTTTTTCCCACAGTGGTGCCGATCATCGACTTATAGTGGGACTGCGATATTGCGGCGGAAAATCTGACAATGCCACTTTTGCCACTTTGTGGGAACCAGTAACACTAATACAGTGATCAGTGATAAAAATATGCACTTTCACTGTGCTAATGACACTGGCTGGGAAGGGGTTATGCATCTAGGACGAGCAAAGGGTTAAATGTGTGCCCAACCAGTGCTTTTGTGTATTATGTGTGCTGCTTTCACTAAGGGATGTCATGGATTTTCTTTCCTTGTTTTGCAGGGAATAGAAAATCCATCATGTGCCCACTCTCAGGACGGCACTGTTTACATATGCAGAGCTCCATCCAGCCTCTCTCCTCAACGATCAGCAGGTGCTGGCAGACATCCATTGGCCGGAACCAGTGTTGCCAACCTACCAGATTGAAATTTACTGACACATTACCCAAAATTTATTGGCACAGCTAAGTTTTTACTGGAATTTCCAAAAGTTACAAAATTACAGTTTTAAGTGCAAATGAGAGTATTTAGGCTACAATTAAGTACAATATGCAATTAACAATATGATTAAGAGTAGATAAAGCAAAAAACATATTTCTTATTTTATTTTTGATATAATAAGTATGTAGCTCAGGGACAGGACTCAGGAGGGCAAGAAATTAGAATGGGCGCACATACACATAAAATTGACTCACAGTGACACTGACAGCAGTGTGCAGCAGCACAGATGATGATGAGACCTCACCAACATGACACGTTCCTTTCTGAGTTACAGTGACAGTCTCTCTCCAAGCCAAGGGGTCCCTCCAGTCCACTCCAGTCTAAACAGCATTGACGGTCCCGGTCCCAGCTTGCCTTGCTACAATACCGTAGACCTGTACACGAGGCTCTGGCCGCTCTGCTTGGCTCCATTGCACCATGACATCACACAACATGCTCAGGCACCGCCTCCGCCAGAGCTGCCCAATCACACTGTAGCAGGCACTGGTATGGTCTCAGCCAACTCTGGACCAAGCCGAGCGTCAAAGCCATATTTTTTACTGGCAACCTTTTACTTTTACTGGCATTTATTGGAAGGGGGAAATGCCTGTTTTTTACTGGCTGCCAGTAAAAATACTGATGGTTGGCAACACTGGCCGGAACACGCTTTTCCGCTTCTGCTGTGACTAATCACAGCAGAAGCAGCGTACATGCGCGCCCCATTCCCGGAAGTACAGAATCACATATATATATATATACGTGATTCTGCACAGAACGGCCATCATGTAGTAGTAAATCTACTATAGGTCGGCAAGTGATTAAAGTGGTTGTAAACCTCAGAAATTAAATATGAGCAAAGCACAACCTTCTATAGTGTGTACTTGTATCAATTAAGAGCACTAAGTGTTATTTCTATTTGCTGCCTCATTCCTCTGCTATCTGCATGAGTCACTTCTGACAAGGTTTCCTGACACCAAGCAAAAAAAGGTGACAGGGGAGGGGGCTCCAGTTGATTGACAGCCTCAGGTCTGTTCTTGTGTGCTGTGTGAAGGGTTTATGTCCCTTTCCATCCAATCAGCTCTCAGAGCTCTCCTCAATGAGCTCTCCAAAGTGTAACTTCAGCTCTCCGCCCTTTTTTTTCTGACAGCTAAGACAAGCAGTATAAATCCTGGAGTTTGAACAGCTGTAGAGAAGTGGTATAACTTATGCAGGGGTTTACAGCCACTTTAAATCTTGTATATGGATTATTTTTATACATAATTATATACATATATAGTGACAGATGCACTGTCTGTTACGATGTAATGTACATATAGTGAAGGGGAGAGCCTGGTTCAGCATTCAAAGGGTTTCTGAAGAAGTGTGAGACTGATTTTCAGGTTGGTGTTGCCCACAAAAGGGAGTAGTTTTCCAGTTAGCCAGTGCTCCCCCTGTAGAGACAGATCTGCTGTAGGAGCAGCGTGTGTGCGATATGCAAGGAGCATGGCAAGGTTGGCTGGTTACAATTGGCTTTATAGACAAGCGCTTTGTCCAGACTGACATCTGATGGTAGGAAATTGGGTCACTGACTTGCAAAAAGAGAAGAGTGCTTGTGTCTCATTACCTCCAGGAAGAGAAGAGCCCCAGGTGCTGGCTAAATGCTAATGCAAGTAGAAGAGAACAAAAAGACCTGGACAGCCGCACACCGGAATGGATAAATCCGTCTTTTTATTCAAAATACAGGATCATGGGGTACACAAAACACGACTGTGGGGTGGTACAAAAATACATGACGCGTTTCGCACTTACACCAAGTGCTTACTCTAAGCACTTGGTGTAAGTGCGAAACGCATCAGCTATTTTTGTACCAACCCACAGTCGTGTTTTGTGTACCCCATGATCCTTTATTTTGAATAAAAAGACGGATTTATCCATTCCGGTGTGCGGCTGTCCAGGTCTTTTTGTTCTCTTCTACTTGCATTAGCATTTAGCCAGCACCTGGGGCTCTTCTCTTCCTGGAGGTAATGAGACACAAGCACTCTGGTTTAAGCCCCTTTTTGAACGGAGGATCCCATATCATCTCTTTCAAAAGTCGCTAGATAAGCTTCCACATCATCTGCAGGTGTCATATACTGCAGGCAGGGGCGTAACTACCACCATACGGGCGCTATGGGACCTGCAGCCAAGTGGGGCCCAGTGAGGATGAGAGCACCGCCGGCATAGTCTCCGAGCCAGGGGAAGAGAGAGGAGAGGAAGAGACAAGCTGTGACCTGTGCCTAATGCACTGTGACCTGTGCCCAATACAGCGTTGCCTGTGCCCAATACAGCCTGGTCTGCCTGTGCCCCATACAGCCTCACCTGTGCAGAGGAAGAGGCAAGCCACCCGGATCAGCAGAGAGCTGAATTGCCCGATGTAATAGCTTTCATTAAAACTTCCAGTGTTCCCGGGGCTCAAGTCAAATAGCTCCACCTCTTGGCCCGGGGCCTTTGATAGACAGAACGCCAATCCAATGCGGGACGTGTGACGTCATCAAAGGCGTCAGGCCAAGAGGTGGGGCTATGTGACGATGAGCCCCGGGAAAACGGGAAATTCAAATGAAAGCTATTACAGCGGGCAATCCCGCTCTCTGCTGATCCGGGTGGCTTGCCTCTTCCTCTGCACAGGTGAGGCTGTATGGGGCACAGGCAGACCAGGCTGTATTGGGCACAGGCAATGCTGTATTGGGCACAGGTCATGCTGCATTGGGCACATGTAATGCTGTATGGGGCACAGGTCACGCTGTATGGGGCACAGGTCATGCTGCATTGGGCACAGGTCACGCTGCATTGGGCACAGGTCACGTTGTATGGGGCACAGGTCACGCTGTGTATGGCACAGGTCACGCTGCATTGGGCACAGGTCACGCTGTATGGGGCACAGGTCACGCTGCATTGGGCACAGGTCATGCTGCATTGGGCACAGGTCATGCTGCATTGGGCACAGGTCATGCTGTATGGGGCACAGGTCACATTATATGGGGCACAGGTCACGCTGCATTGGGCACAGGTCAGGCTGCATTGGGCACAGGTCACACTGTATGGGGCACAGGTCACGCTGTATGGGGCACAGGTCATGCTGCATTGGGCACAGGTCACGCTGTATGGGGCACAGGTCACGCTGCATTGGGCACAGGTCACGATGCATTGGGAACAGGTCATGCTGCATTGGGCACAGGTCACGCTGTATGGGGCACAGGTCACG
Organism: Lithobates septentrionalis; assembly: GCA_037952835.1. Classification (NCBI taxonomy): domain Eukaryota; kingdom Metazoa; phylum Chordata; class Amphibia; order Anura; family Ranidae; genus Lithobates; species Lithobates septentrionalis. The sequence continues at coordinate 2,737,686 of JBBDGP010000504.1, forward strand.
CTGTATGGGGCACAGGTCACGCTGCATTGGGCACAGGTCACACTGCATTGGGTACAGGTCAGGCTGCATTGGGCACAGGTCATGCTGTATGGGGCACAGGTCACGCTGTATGGGGCACAGTTCACGCTGTATGGGGCACAGGTCATGCTGCATTGGGCACAGGTCACGCTGCATTGGGCACAGGTCACGCTACATTGAGCACAGGTCATGCTGTATGGGGCACAGGTCACGCCGCATTGTGCACAGGTCAGGCTGCATTGGGCACAGGTCATGCTGCATTGTGCACAGGTCAGGCTATATGTGGCACAGGTCACGCTGCATTGACACTAGGGCAGCTGTGGGGGGGCTGTTTGCAGGGGGGCCCCATACAACATTTTGCTATGGGGCCCTGCTATTTCTAGTTACGCACCTGCATATATATATATATATTGTTAGAGGGACAGGCTCAACTTGTGTCGGCAACACAACCATGCACAAGACAGGTACACCTTGTCCAGTCCAAGCAGGTTTGCATTTTTTTTCAGCAAGGCAACAATGCATCAGCTCGTCCGAGAAGCTAACTTTACTTGTGTCAGTTACTAACAAGGTTCCCCAAAACATACAGCTCTTGTACCTTTCAGTGTTCTGTTGGTGTTCTGTCTTTTCACCTAGCAGCAGGCTCTCACAGCGGAGAGAGAGAGAGAGAAAGAAAGAGAAAAAGAAAGACAGCTTTAAGCATCAGTCAGCTCATGTATACAGGTATGTAGTCACCTGAGACTTATGATGAGGTCCGGATTTAAGGTAAAATGTGGACTTAGTAATGGAGGCTTTGTCCCACTCAAAAGTTCTACAAAGGCTATGGGCTCCAGGACCTAGAGAAGACGTTATTAAAATTTTAAGAAAGCATCAATCATAACCATTGGAACCCCTCAACATGTGTATGTGAGAAAGCTAGGTGACACATGCACACTGTTCACAATCCTGCCAGCTAGTGCCTTATAATATATATATATATATATATATATATATATATATATATATATGGCACCCTTAGTTGCCTTCTTTATCAACAATTTGTAATTTTCTTTCTCAGTCTCACCTATGAAGATAGCTGATGGAACTATTCATCAGAAATATATTTTTAAACGTAATTAGAGGAGAAGATAATGCATACTTTTTTTTTACGTTTTTTTTTAAGGTTATTTCAAATTTTCATGTTATACAGGAATAGCAGTAAAAAATAAATTTAAAAAAAAGTAGAATAGGAGAATAGATTGGTCATTATTCCACATGAATGGAAAGAAATGTAATAGGGATGGGTTCACAAGTCACTAGTAAGTGTAATGCCGCGTACACATGGCCGGGCTTCCCGACAGAAAAAGTCCGATAGGAGCTTTCGGTAGGACATTCCGACCGTGTGTATGCCCCATCGGACCTTTTCTGTCGGCATTTCCGACTGACTCAGATATAGAACATGTTCTAAATCTTTCCATCGGAAATGCCAACAGAGATTAGCCCATTGGCAAGTCCGGCCATGTGTACATAAGAATATAAACCCAGTGAAGGAGAACATTAGTGGTAAGACGCAAGCCATGGATGTGTCATATAAAAAAGGTGTATCAGCTACAATCTTCAAAAGGCATAAAATAGGCATATAGCGATCTGAGCTTTACCTATGGGGCACTGACATGTTTATTTAGTAGCAGGAAATATCATTATGTCAGTATCATACTTCTAGAGTCTGCTAGCCATGGATCACATTTCTTATGCCGTGTACACACGGTCGGACTTTTCGTCTACAAAAGTCCAACAGCCTGTCCGACAGACTTTCAACGGACTTTTGGCAGACTTTTGGCGAACTTGCGGCGGACTTGCGGCAGACTTTCTTACGAACGGACTTGCCTACATACGAGCACACAAAAGTCCGACGGATTCGTACGTGATGACGTACACCGGACTAAAATAAGGAAGTTGATAGCCAGTAGCCAATAGCCGTATCTCGGGGCCACTTAGTGCCAGAAAGCTCAAATTTGGTATGCAAACCCAGTGGATCTAGCACCAAAACATTTCCAAAGTTGGGGTTTCTAGCACCAAGTAGCTCCGAGATACAGGGCCCCAAATATCAGTTCAGAAAATGTCAAGCACTTTTCTGCAGCAGAGAATGACATTTTCTGAACCGGGTTTGGGGCCCCGTATCTCAGGGCCACTTGGTGCTAGGAACTTCAGCTTTGGATATGTTGTGGTACCAGTTCCACTGGGTTAGCACACCAAATTGGGGGTTCCTAGCACTAAGTGGCCCTGAGATACGGGGCCCTAAAGTCGGTTCAGAAAATGTCAAGCACTTTTCTGCAGCAGAGAATGACATTTTCCGAACCGATTTTGGGGCCCTGTATCTCGGGGCCACTTAGTGCTAGGAACTTCAGCTTTGGATATGTTCTGGTACCAGTTCCACTGGGTTTGCAAACCAAATTTGGGGTTCCTAGCACCAAGTGGCCCTGAGATACGGGGCCCCAAAGTCGGTTCGGAAAATGAAATTTTTTGCTGCAGAAAAGTGCTTAACTCGAGTATAAGTCGAGGGGGGCACTTTCAGCACAAAAAAATGTGATGAAAAATTCGACTTATACTCGAGTATATACGGTATCAAGTTATCAGAACAAGATATGTGAGATAGGGCTGATCGGAGTCCTAAATATTTCTAAAAGTCCTTGGAGGTGATAGCATACTGAGCCTGTAGCTACTGAAAAGAAAGAAGCAGAGAATCATATAATAATAATTATGTAAGTTTATGATGGTCGTCAAGCTTGCCTTAAGCCAGAGAGAGATGGAAATATCAGGAATGAAGTATGGTGACATATATAAAAGATAGCAGCCCTATGTAAGTACTTTTAGAACTTTGGAATAGTGCTCGCAATGTTTTAGTTGTAGCATTGATTGTACAGAGTAAAAAGTACTTTGTGCAGTGCTGAAAAACTATGACACTGAGTAGTTACTTTGGTTGGGATGACAGAATTGTGCTTTCAATTTGCAGCCACATGGTTTGCTGCGTGGGTTTTCACCAGGATTTGGCTTGGTCAAGAATTGTAACCTTATAATAAGCTAGTATATCGGGAGCTCCCAATCTAGAGTGTGATACTGCAGTGTATAAAAGACTGCCCTTGATCCTTGGGTGTTTCACATTCCAGATGAAGGAAATCAAGGTGGCTTGGAGTGTATTTAGATGAGAGTAAAGAAATGGAGGTGGAATCTTTCTGAAGATATATAATACTGTATATATAGCAGGAAATACATATTGGATAGGGCAATATGACCAGCCAATGATGCTATAACACTTTGGAGATCTTGGAGGTGAAGTAAACGGGAAGTAGAGGAGACCATCTAAATATTTAGACCTACCTAAATATGAAAGAACAGAGTTAGGGGTCCACGAGAAAGAGGTGCAATCAGCAATGCTATGTGCGGTGGTATGGTGAAAGCATATGTCCAGCATACTCAATTTAGAATAGATGACCTTGCATAGGGAGGCCTTGCTAAATGAATGCAGTGCACTCTATAGTTCAGGTAGTGAGCTTACAGATAATGTATACGTTCATAATATTTTAAGGTGATTGATATAAAAAGCTAATAATAAATGTAGTAATTATTCTGTGAGATATTACTGAAAAAGGCCATGTTGTGATTTTGCTGTTTGGATTTTCTAAGAGCATTGTGCTATATGTCAATGAGAGCTTTTCTAATGCGTTAGCATCCACACTTGTGAAATGTAGACAGATGCATTATGCAGTGCAAATAGGCTATGAATCAAAACAGTTATAGGTCTCAGGCCATGACACATTGGTTTTTTAATATACCAGTGCTGGCCAAATAATCATTTTTATATGATCAGAAAGAGGTTGGTCACATAAAAATGCACAATGATTCAAACATCATAGTCAGTTAAAAGTGACTTTATAGATATTAACACATATTTTCCGAGGAAGAAAACTAACTGGTTCAGTATAGCAGAAATAATGTATCATCTGTATCAATTCCCTGAGCAAGGAATAATGCTTTATCACTTAAGAAGAATGTGACATGTAATAGTGACCTGCATCAATGATATTCAGCATAACTTGTATCGGAGTAAGGGTGGTCATAATATTCATGGTTTTCAGGTTAAGCAAGTTTGACATGATTGGGCACTTTATGACCTGCCTAGAAGGCAATAACCAGTGTCTCCATCTTTCAGAAAGTGCTTAGCACACAATGAGATTTCCCAGCTTCATTGGTGAAGTAAGAAACAAGATCTTTACCAAGTGCTCTTACATATTGACCTAATATCTAATGAGCCCCAGAGTTCCAGCAACACAATGAAGGTTGGGCAATAAAGGATATATACTCAGGAAGACATTTACCCTTCTACGACCATCCTAAATCTGATCCCAGTTCGGACAGTCATGTAAATAATCAGATATCTAGATCTATGTCATATTTGCCAATGCACACCCGTGATCAAATTTAAAGTGAAAAGTTGCTCAAGAATTAAAAAATTGTCAAACAGGCAGTCTTCCTGCTACAGAACAGGCAGCCAGTGGCATCACTAGGGTTGGTGTCATCTGGTGCGGTAAAACATGGTGTCACCCCCCCCCCCCATTTCTGGTTATCAGACCATTTCAGGGTGGGTGGCTCAGCTACTATACCTATATATAATATAGCTGTGTCCAGCAACAGCTCCCCCCCTCCCCCACAGGTTGTCAGACAGTCTGCTGCTGCTGGATACAGCTATAATATATATAGTGTGGGTGATCAGCTTCAAGTAGGGAGTTCCCAGAGAGGTAATCCAGCCATGTGCAAGGTTAAGGGCAAGGGCTTCCTGCCCATGTTTATTTGGTCAGCAAATACAGCAACAGAAAAGGCTTCTCACACGGGGTAGAAAGCATAGTCCCAAAGCAAAAGTCCATCAACAAAATGTAAGCCTTTTGGCCAATAAATAGACCTCACTGAGTCTGCTTCAGTCCTGCAGGCATGTTCCCTCACATCCTTCTCTCTTAGCACCACCACTGATTCTAATCAGGTAAGTCAAAATTATACCCCAGGTGGGGAACAAGGTGTGGCCAGTCCTTAACCCCTTGCTGCCTACAGACCTTTCACTGTCACTCATTTATCTTAAGAACCTCAAGATCCTGCATGACAGATACACCCCATCTATCACTGACAGGGGCTGTCTGTCACATACCTCTCCCCCTCTGTTTAAACCCGTGGGTTCGAACACTGGATATCAAACAGTGGGTTCTAGAAAATGCATCTGCGTTTGCTGGTTACAACCTGCCCTGTGCTCCACTTTAAAAGAGAAATCTTGGAGTGCCAGGAACCAACAGGTAACCCTTGCATCACGGTCCTTAGCTTGGGCCATCCATTTTAAGGGGGCACGGTCTGTTATGAGTCAGAATTGGTACCCCAGCAAGTAGTAATGTAGAGCCTCTAAGGCCCACTTAATGGCCAAACACTCTCGCTCCAAAATACTATGATTTACCTCTGCTGGGGTCAACTTCTGACTCAAATAGACCACTGGGTGTTCTTCTCTGCCTACCACTTGTGACAAGACAGCCCCCAGATCTATACTCGAGGCATCAGTTTGGACCACAAACTCTTTTTGTTAAAGTCTGGGTCCACCAACACAGGCTTTTTACACAGAACCTCCTTCAGATTTTGGAAAGCTGCTTCCACCTGAGGATTCCACCTAATCACTAGCGAGAAGCTTTTGCCTTTGGTGAGGTCAGCTAAGGGTGCTGCCATTTTGGCAACGTTTGGGATGAACCTCCAATAATACCCAATCATGCCTAGGAAGGTTCTCACTTGTTTCTTGGTGGCCAGTGCAGTGTATCCCAGATACCGGGCCTCTTCTAACCCTATGGCACACATGTTTGGGTTTGCGGTCAAGCTGGCATTTCTAATGGAGTTTATGACAGCCTGGACTTTGGGCAGGTGACTTTCCCAATCTGTGCTTCCCACACAGGGGTAGAAAACATAGTCCCAAAGCAAAAGTCCATCAACAAAATGTAAGCCGTTTGGCCAATAAATAGACCTCACTGAGTCTGCTTCAGTCCTGCAGGCATGTTTCCTCACAGCCTGCTTCCTTCTCTCTCAGCACCACCACTGATTCTACTCCGGTAAATCAATATTATACCCCAGGTGGGGAACAAGGTGTGGCCAGTCCTTAACTCCTTGCTGCCTACAGACCTTTCACTGTCACTCATTTATCTTAAGAACCTCAACATCCTGCATTGTAGATACACCGCATCCATCACTGACAGGGGTATCTATATTATGTCCAGCAGCAAAACCAAACCATCATCTGCTCCCCGCCCCCTTAACAGTCCAGCACACTGCACAAGACACAAACACTCCTCCATCTTATCACACCAGCTCTGGGTGGCTCAGGTGTAGCTAGGAGGTAGACACCATGCCAACATACAACCTCCCCCACCTATCACAACAGCTCACCTTGGGCTCGGGCGAACACCCCCATCACAAGCCGACACCCTCATTGCAAGCCGACACCCTCCTTATCACACCAGCTTGGGGCCAGGGCTGGCAGCTCAGGTACACGGTACACCCAGGTGGAAGCTGGAGAGGACATTACCTAAAATGACAGGCTCAGAAGCGCAGTAGTGAGAGAGGAGGAGGAAAACACAGTCCAGGCATGGCCTCAGCGTCGGAGGTGTTTCGGCTGAAAAAAAAACTGCCAGAAGGGAGCCAGGAGTTTACTGAACCCTATTAGCAATCTAACTAGGAGGGTGCTACACAAGTTAAGCATTGATGCATACAATATTATTTCATAAACCACATATATTCATAGGCAAAATTAGAAGACAATTTTACAGTGGATATTTCTATAAATATACAGGAGCTGAAACTATACAAAATGCTTGCAGTGTTAAACGTATTTAAAACATGCGTCTTCTATTAAAAACACGTCTTCCATGTCTGTGTAAAACTTTAGAGTAAAATTGCTTCAGAAAAGTTTATGCAAATAATTTTTTTTTTTATATATAAAATGGACACACAAGTTAATATTCACATATAAATACACATATTAGGTGTAAGAGGTAGGGGAGGATAGTATAATAAGGGTGGGGGATCCCCTTCCTCCTTAATTTTTCACATATATTATTAATAAATGGAGTTTCCCCCCCCCCCTTTCCATTACCCATATGGATCTTTAATTCCAGGGCTTGGATTCGTAATAAGTTTAGGAATCAATGGGTATTCGTGTAGTAATGTCCTTTGAGTAAGGGACCTATAGATTAAATGATATAGATATGAATGAGAAATGTGGAAAAAAGTCCTTTTCAGTGAATTAAATATATATTGTATTACTGTGGCTAGGTGGGAGGAGCTTAGGACGTTCAGTGCTGCAATACACCTGAAGGTTAACAGCAGCTGTTTCTCTATGGGAAACTTCGTCCACAGCGGCTGACTGCAATCTGCATATTTGAATGCTTCTAATAGACTGGGAGTTTGTGAGTGTATCTCTTGTCCCTGTTTTGCTTGTGCACTATCTAGTAAGTTCACTGCACAATGATCTATTTTTTCTTTGCTTGCTTTGCATAAAACCTTTATCCTGAGAGCCGAATCATCAGCAGTATTATGGCTAAAGTGGGATGCAAGAAAAACTAAATATCCTGATACAAACGATCTAACCCAGTGAGTCAATCAATCTGGATTAAGGGAAGGAACTGTTTAATTATTTTTACTTTCCCCCACTATTTATCTCTATCTGGACATTGTACTCAGAGTGTCATTATTATTTTATTTATATTCACCGTCACATCACCAATTTGAAGATTTATTTTGGCAATTTTAACACATGTATTAGCACCATAATTATTTATCTATTTTATTCACATGTATGCATTTTTTATTCCTGGATTTAAGCTTAGTCGCAGCAGCATATTGTGCACTATTTATTTAAAGCGCATTAATTTTATACTTAGTACTATTTGTTTGGTTATCTGATCACCCTATATTGATATCAGCTTTAATTTACTGATTTTATTATAGCACTAACTATATTGGTTTATATATATTTTTTAGCACAATTTATTTATATCACACATATCTATCAACATCAGCGCTTGGTTTTTATTCATTTTTTTAGCTAGACAATGTTGTGGCAGATCCGGTGGTAGTGGCCCCTAACCCCCCCCCCCTCAATAGGGACCTTACTATAGTAAGATAGACTAATAAGTCAGATAGTTGAAGTTTACGTGTGAGATTTGTTTATATTTTGTATGGTGGGGATTGTAAATGTATTTTTATTTTTTTTTTAGTGCGGGGTGGGTATGGTAAAACTTTGCTCTTTCAATGCTAGAGGTCTTAACTCTCCCATTAACCGCTTCAGCCCCGGAAGATTTTAACCCCCTTCCTGACCAGCACTTTTTGCGATTCGGCAGTGCGTCATTTTAACTGACAATTGCGCGGTCGTGCACCATTGCACCCAAACAAAATTTACGTCCTTTTTTTCCCACAAATAAAGCTTTCTTTTGGTGGTATTAGATCACCTCTGCGGTTTTTATTTTTTACTTTTTACCATATTAAATATCCCCCAAAAATATATTAAAAAATTTTTTTTCCCTCAGTTTAGGCCGATATGTATTCTTCTACATAGTTTTGGTTAAAAAAAAATCGCAATAAGCGTATATTGATTGGTTTGTGCAAAAGTTATAGTGTCTACAAAATAGGGGATAGTTTTATGGCATTTTTATTATTATTTTTTTTTTTTACTAGTCATGGTGGCGATCTGTGATTTTTTTTGGGACTACGACATTATGGCGGACACGTTGGACAATTTTGACACATTTTTGAGACCATTGGCAATTATACAGCGATCAGTGCTATAAAAATGCATTGATTACTGTAAAAATGTCACTGGTAGGGAAGGGGTTAACACTAGGGGCGATCAAGGGGTTAATTGTGTTTCTAGTGTGTGTTTCTAACTGAAGGGGGATGGGACTGTGTAGGGGAGATGACAGATCGCTGTTCATACTCTGTATGAACAGACGATTTGTCTTTCTCCCCTCAGAGAACCGGAAACTGTGTGTATACACACACAGATCCCAGTTCTCGGTGTGCCCCGAGCGATCGCGGGAGCCCGGCGGTGATCGCGACTGGTGGGCACTCTCATCGGCTCCGTGGGCGAGCAGGGGGCATGCGCGCGCACGCCCCTAGTGGCCAAAATTGGAAGCAACGTAATATGACAGCGATTTGAGCAGCCGAGCCATTGTGCCGCAGTACAACTGCGGCGTCTGGTCAGCAAGCGGTTAAACGAGCACAAGTTTTAAACTCATTTCACAAACAGAAAGTTGGAGTTACATTGCTCCAAGAAACACATTTTTGGCTGGATCATATTCTCAACATACAACATAAAGACTATCCAATATGGATTCACCATGCATTTCCATAATCTAAATCACGAGGAGTTTCCATTGCAATTCATAAAACCTTGCCCCATCAAACTTAGCAAATATGGAAAGATGGAGATGGTAGATCTTTAATTCAGAAAATCTTAATGTATGGGAAAATCTACACAATTATCAATCTCTACCTCCCAAATTATGATCAAATTAAGATGGGAGGCAATGGAAAAAACAGAGGGAATGGTAATCATTGGAGATTTTAATTTTGTAATGGACTCAAAATTAGATACAATATCAAATAGAATACATAGGAACAGTGGTCAATTAAAGAAATTTAAGCAATTATTAGAGAAACATCAAATGATATGGAGGATTCAACACCAGACAGAGAAAAAATATTCATATTACTCAAACACACACAATACATATCACAGAATAAAGGAAAATTTATTGTCAAATACTTACCGTAATTTTCCTTTCCTGATGGACTCCATGGCAGCCTACGTGTGGGTTAACCCCGCCTCCTCTCCAATGCTATAGGACCCCATTCCCATAAATGAGTGCTCACCACTAGCTACTGTGTTCTGTAACTAGCCTACTCGTTGACCAATGGGTGGGAACTCCGTCTGCCATGGAGTCCATCAGGAAAGGAAAATTACGGTAAGTATTTGACAATAAATTTTCCTTTTTCCTGACAAGACTCCATGGCAGCCTACGTGTGGGAAATAACTAGCCAACCACACGGGTGGGTATGCATGATCAAAACATAAATTTTAATTTGTCCTATCGGTCGATAGGATTTGTAACCCAAAGTTTACAGAGGATAGTGAGGCAGGCTCTATACAATAATGCAACATGAAGGTATTAATAGAAGCCCATGAAGCTGCCTTGCAGATGGTATCTGGAGCCACATGTCGAGCCGCTGCCCACGAGGCTGCCATTCCTCTGGTGGAATGGGCTGTCACCGCCTTTGGAGGAGCCAAGCCCTTAGCCCTATATGCCTGTTGTATGGTCTGTACGATCCAGGACGCGATAGTCCTGGTTGAGGCTTTTTTCCCTATATTGCTGCCTGAGTGAAGCACGAAGAGATGACTAGAACGTCTAAAGGGAGAAGTAACTTTGAGATATTCCTTGATAGCTTCGCCCACATCTAGAGGGTGATTCTCAGTGGACCCTGGGGTCCTAAATGTAGGTAAAACGATCTCTTGATTGACGTGGAATACTGAAGACACTTTTGGGTTGGAACCCAGCATAGGAATGAGGACTACCCGGTCCGGGAAAAACGTTAGGAAGGGTTCTTCGTGACCAAGTGATGCAATTTCAGAGACCCTTTTGGCTGAGGTAATGGCCACTAAGAAGGCCACCTTTGCTGAAAAGACCTTGATAGGGAGCGGGGAGGGCCCCAAAGTACTGAGTCCAGAGATCGAGTCAAGGACTAACGGAAGGTCCCATTTGGGGAACCTAGGCTTTCTCTGGGGCTTGAGTCTCGATGCGCCTCGGAAAAATTGTCTAACCAGAGGATGAACTGCCCATGAAGTGCCGGAGAAGGCCGAAAGTGCCGAAACTTGAACTCTCAGAGAGCTGACAGATAGATGTAAATCTAGGCCCGTTTGGAGGAAACTGAGAACGTCCTGGACTTCTGGATGTCTAAAAGACCTGCCCTGAGGAGAGCAGAACTCCACGAATTTGGACCAGATCCTTCCATAGACTTTATTTGTACTGGATCTTCTCGAGCTCATGAGAGTAGATATTACTTCTGAGGCACAACCTAGGGATTCCAGCCTCTCCCTCTCAAGAACCAGACCATCAGTCTCAGCACCGCAGGACAAGGGTGCAGGACTGACCCTTGAGAAAGAAGGTCCGGTCTGAGAGGGAGAGGCACTGGGTCCCGACAGCTGAGCTGGACCAGGAGAGGGAACCAAGGCCTGTTCGGCCAGTAGGGAGCTATTGTCACCACCTCCACTGGCTCCGCTCGGAGCCTCTGCAGGAATCTCAGCATAACTGGCAGTGGCGGAAAGGCGTATGCCCGCTTTAACCTCCACTGATCCGTCAAGGCATCTGTCCCGATGGCTTGACTGCAGAGCCCCCGGGTGTAGAACTTCTTCAGCTTGCGATTGCAGGGGGAAGCAAACAGATCTACCTCGGGATCGGTCTTTAGTGACAAGATCCACCTGAACGTCTCTATGTGGAGAGACCACTCGTTGTTGTCCAACTCGGTCCGTGACAGGAAGTCTGCTTGAGTGTTTTGGACGCCTGGGACAAAGACTGCCGAGATGTTGGCAAGGTATTTCTGCGCCCACGATAGGATGGGCTCGACTTCCCGAAGGAGTGTGGGACTCCGAGTACCCCCTTGCCTCTTCACATATGATACTGCTGTGGTGTTGTCCATTCTCAACAGCACTGACTCCCCCATCAGGAGATGAGAGAAGAACTGTAGGGCACACCAGGCCGCACGAAGTTCCAATACATTCGATCCAGGATTGGGGAGACATGTTTCCCACTTGCCCTGGGCCAGGTTCGACCCACAAAGGGCTCCCCAACCGGTACCGCTGGCATCGGTCGTGACCATCACCCAGGAGATGGGAGCGATGGAGTGGCAAGTCAGGAGGTTCTTGCGCTGAAGCCACCAGAAGAGGCTGTTTCTCATTGTAGATGTTATGCGGATGACCTGATTCTTGTCCCCTGACTTCCATTGCCATAGGAGGCTTGACTGGAAGGGACGCAATCTCCATAAGGCCCATTTGACCATGGGAGTCGTAGAAACCATCGTGCCGACGACTTTCAGGCACTGAGAGGCTTTCATTTGCCGTGCATGTAGAGCCCGGGAGACTCTGTCTCGAACTGTAGGAATTTTCTGTAGTGGAAGGGAGATAGTGTTTGCCACTGTATCGAACTGGGCTCCCAGATATATTAGACGCTGAGTTGGGCTCAGTTGACTCTTTTCTATGTTTAGGAGCCACCCGAAGTTGGACAGAGTGGAGATTACTTGATCCCGGTGGACCAGCAACTGCTCCCTGCTCTGGGACAGCACCAGCAGGTCGTCCAGGTAGTGGTAAAGACGTACCCCTTCGGATCTTATTAGTGCCACCGTAGCTAGGAGGACCTTTGAAAAGACCCGGGGGGACGTTGTCAGCCCGAAGGGGAGGCAAATAAATTGAAGATGATCTGACCCAATGTGAAAGCGGAGGTATTTGTGAAATTCTTTTTCCACTGGAACGTGGAAATAAGCGCCCTTCAGGTCGATTGATATCATCCAGTCGCCTGGTTGTATGGCTCTCTGAATGGTCACCAAGGTTTCCATCTTGAACCTTCCATTCTCTATGAATCCGTTGAGATATGTGAGGTCTATGACTGGGCGCCAAGAGCCCCCCTTTTTTTGAACTAGGAAGAGAGGGGAGTATATCCCCTGGAACCATTCGTCCTGTGGTACATGTACTACTGCTCCTTGAATTTTCAGGAGGTCCACATAGGACAGCAAAATTTGTTTCTGATCCTCTGCCCGAGGGAGAAGAGTGGAGACGAACCTTGGGTGCGGAGTCCTGGAAAAGGCCCATCTGTGGCCTGACGAGACCGTCCTTATGACCCAAAAGTCTGAGATCGAGGCCACGCAGACGTGCCGGAAGAGGAGCAGATGAGCCCCTATCCGGCCCGCCTGGGCGGGCGTAATCTCAAAAAGATTTAGCCTGATCACGAGCACTGGACGTTTGATTTTTAACGGGTTTGCGGAAGGATGACTGCCCTCTGCTCCAATTCTTCCTAAAGTCCCGGCCAGGCTTGTAGGAGCGTGCTTCCCTGGAGCGCTCCGGACTTCGTCTTCTGAACTGGGGCTTCTTTCGACCCAGCATGCGCCTGTCCTGGGGAAGAAAACCCGATTTGCCACCTGTGGCTCGCGTAATGGCATCGTCAAGCTTATTGCCAAACAGTGAGGACCCCTCAAACGGGATTTTACACCACGCTTGCTTAGAACCAGGGTCCGCAAGCCAGGGACGCAACCAGAGGGCTCTCTTGGCCGTAACTGAGGACAGCATAATACGAGCCAGAAGGCGGATCAGGTCAATGGACGCCTCCCCCAGGAAGACCGCTGCAAGCTTCAGCTCTGCGGCTGCTGAACTTCCAGCCAGTTCTTCTGACACGCCTTTAAGGAAGGATTCCACGTTCTCCGTCCAGGCCTCCATGGCCTTAGACATGGCCGCTAATGCCAGGGCTGGTTTACAGGCCATACCCGCGAGCCCATAGATTCTTTTTAGATCTAGGTCTATCTTCCTCTCGAGCCCATCTTTAAAAGATACTGCGTCTTCTAGAGGAAGAGTCACATGTTTGGCCAGACGCATAAGAGCTGCGTCCACAAGGGGAGTATTCTCCAAATTCTTTACTTCTTCTGACTTGAAGGGGTACAATCTGGAGGTTTTATTAGACATGGAGGATTTTTTCTCTGTTTTACTCCATTCTTCCTCAATGATTTCCTTTAGCTCTGGAAGGAGCGGAAAGTTTGCGCGTTCTCTCCCCAGGTGCTTGAAGAATTTTTTCTGCTTGGCTGGGGGAGTGGAAGGGTCTTCCCACTTCAAGGCTTCCTTGATCGCTTTGATTAAAGGGGAAACCATCGCGAAGTCGAACCCTCCAATGACCTCCTCATTAATAGACTCATCCTCTGAGGAGTCAGGAGAGGTAATGTAGGGCTGCGAAGTACCCGGATCATCACGGGCCTCTTCCGCCGGCGGGCCAGACGCAGTGGTAGACTGGCTCAATGTGCGAGGTGCTTCCCTCTCCATTAGGGATTGCTGTACCACTCGTTTCACAAGAGACTCTAAACGCTGGTTTTCCGTCTCTTTTTCCCCAACCGCACGGGCAAAACAACGGTCACATAAGGACTTGCCCTCCGGAACTCGTGTCCTACATCCCCAGCAGGCTCTGTGGTCTGAGCGGCTGTCATGGCGGTGGGAGCGGTGTCTTGAGGAGGAACGAGAGCGTCCCCTCTGGTGGGATCCGGACTGTGAATCTCGTCTGGATGAAGATGAATTGTATTGTGGCTTGGCAAGGTCATTGGCATTCTGGACCGCATTTAGCGGGTCCGACCTAGAAGGGCTGGGAAGAGAAAAAATAGGGGAAGGGGAGAGAAGAAAGGTAGAACATGGTATCAGCACGACAATAATGTGCATAAATCTCATCCCCTCCCCTCACGAGCACATACCTTGTGCGTGAGGGCTGGCCACTTAAAGGCGGTGAATTGTCCATAACCAGGGACACGAAATGTCACTTTAATAGTCTGCAGGGATAATGGTCTAAGAAAACCTAGGCATCAAAATATGAGAAGGTTTTAGAGAAAAGAAAAAACTCTGCTTGCCTCAAAAAAATTTTTTTTTTTTTTTTTTATATGCACAGGCATGTATCAATGTATATTCGAGGCAAAGGAAAAACAACTTCCAGCCGCACAAGTATATATTTAGATAGACATATATAAAGATAAAAGAACATTTTCCATTATTTTTTTTATTTTTTTTTTGCAGAGGTTGCCACCACTCACCTCGAGACCAGCAGGGATCCGCTCCTCCTTTCCCTACCAAGGGAGATCCCAACTCAGCAGGACAGGAGGGCGGAATTTAAATTCCCCGCCTGTGACATCATTATCCCCTACTGCGCATGCGCAAAGGGGAACCACCGTACTGCGCCTGCGCGGACGACGAACGAGCCGCCGCACTGCGCATGCGCGAGCCAAACCTCGCTCTCGGAGTGGCTACAGCGCAGGTGCCAGCGGCGGAGACTGCCGCAACCCGGAAGTGCCGTGGTGGGCTGGAATGCACGCGAACCAGCCGCCATGAGGGGGATAGGACACACTGGACCACCAGGGAAAATACATACAACACATAGAAACACTGCCATGGAGTATGAGAAAACATCCACAGACCTTGCCAGCCGTTGATGAGAACTGTCCGCCGGGCATACAGAGGCGACCACCCATCCACCAAGGGGGAACATTCAAGCCTCTTTAAGCTACTCGCCCGCTCATAGCTGGGCTTTTTGAGCTGCACCGCACAGGTATGCCAATCTTGGATTCAATCAATCTTGATGCGAACAGCATGTGTAGGTCCATAGAGGAGGACAAAAAAGGAACACAGTAGCTAGTGGTGAGCACTCATTTATGGGAATGGGGTCCTATAGCATTGGAGAGGAGGCGGGGTTAACCCACACGTAGGCTGCCATGGAGTCTGTCAGGAAAGATTATTTTTTAGTTAGTCAAATAGGACTAATGATGATGCCCTCTTCTGACATTGGCAATTTTTTTATGGTCAGATCATGCTCCAATATTTCTGGAATTGGCAGTGACCCAATATAGGAGACCTCAAGGGTCTTGGAGATTAAATGATAATCTTCTTAGAGATGATAAATGTGAAAAGGATGTTCGGCAGACAGTAAAGGAATTTTTGCAAACCCGTGAAACAGACAATACATCAATCCCTATACAATGGGAAACATTGCAAGGATTTTTCATCAAAAATGGAGCTAGATTGAAAAAAGAGAAAGAGCATACAATAATGCAACTACAGGGAGAAATGTCTGTATTAGAAAATATGCATAAACAAAATCTTAACTCATTGGATAAAATAAGATTAAATGACAAACTAATTGAACTGCAAGCAATGTTGGATGAACAATCCCTGCGAATAAGAGATAGAAATAGAACTTTGTTCTATCAACATGGGAATAGACCAGGAAAAGTATTAGCAAGAAATTTAAAACAACAAAAATCTTTGACCCCTATAATTAAAATCCAAAAGATGTCGGGGGAAATAACATATCACCCTGGGGAATTGCTAAAACATTCCATACATACTATTCTAAGCTCTATAACTTATCGGTACAGCAAGAAAGTGAAGGCAAGAAAGATAATTTAGAAGAAATATGTCAATACATTAGAGAAACAGCAATACCTAGCCCATCTAAAGAACTAGAAAAGGATATCTCAATAAAGGAATTACAACAATCTATATCTGCCTTGGCCCTAGGCAAAAGCCCGGGCCCAGGCAGCAATACCTCAAGATTCTATAAGAAATTTCAGGATATACTCACTCTCATTTTAAAAAAGACATTTAATTCAATATCTGATACTCAACTATTTACACCACAGGGTATGGGAGCCCATATTGTATTGATCCCTAAACCAGAAAAAGACCACACGATTTGTGGTAACTTTTGACCAATCTCCCTTACGAATATAGACTTATGTCTATATTCTAAGATTATTGCAAATAGATTTACAGCTATTCTACCTGCATATATCAATTTAGATCAAACTGGTTTCACAATGGGTAGGGAGGTTAGATATAATACAATGAAAACATTTAAATTAGTAGAATATGCCCAAAAAACAGCTATTTCAGCATGTCTTCTATCGGTCGATACTGAGAAAGCATTTGCTAGGGTGGAGTGGAGAGTTTTAAGGGAAGCCTTAATCCAATTTGGGATAGGACCTAGGATGCTACAAAGAATTATGGCACTGTATTTCAATCCTAGAGCAAAAATAAGAATGAATGGAATACTCTCAGATTATCTTAAAATATCAAATGGTACCCGACAAGGATGCCCTCTATATACCTTGTTGTATACGATAGTTATGGAGCATTTGACAGCAGCTATTTGAAACAATAGGGATATTCAAGGAATAAGAGTTAAGGGAAAGGAGTATAAAATGTCAGTATATGCGGACGATTTATTAATATATATTACCAATCCAATGGTGAAGGATTTCTGGGACAACATTTTTAAAATTTAATGGTAAAAAAATTGAGCCATGTGGTACATTCAAGTGTAAACATTTCAATATTGAATGTTATCCCAGGAGCTAGAAAAATAATTAAGACAGATATCCTTCACCATATGATAACAGCAGCCAAGACAATAATAGCCGAAAGTGGCGGCAAGCAAATAGTCCCACAATAGCAGAATGGGTTTGTGAGATGAGTGAAATACAGCGAATAGAAACAATGATAATGATTGAAGAAAAAATGAATACCCAAAAATCAAAAATATGGGAAAAATGGGGAGAGTTTAGGTCCTCGGCAAATATACTAAATTATTTATCAAGAGAATGAACCACCCTAACCTACAGCGTTGAGAGTTGAGGAAGGGAGGAGGGTAGGAAGGAGGGGTGTTTTTTTTTTTTTTTTGGGAGTGGAGAGGCTGGTGTCTAGAATGAATGGAAGGAAGATAATGTAAGGGACCCTATGTAAGAGAATATAATATGGAAACTGTTTTAATATATAGCTTGAATATAGAGTCAGACCAATCTGAAAGATTCTAGGAAGCTGTGTAAATGTATTTATGTATTTGTATTTATATTGAATGAAAATAATAAAAATAGATTGAAAACAGAAAGGTTTATATCTTAGATGGGTATTGCAAGTATCACAGCACAAACAATTTCATGGATCATTTTAGTGCATGCTTTCTCTACGGTAAAGAAGGCTGTAAAATGATATGGTCATTGCCTACAGCGTGAAAAGGGAAAACATGACTTGAAGCATGCAGGCCTGAAGATCCTAGTTTTCTGAAGCCCTTGAAGATATCTATCATGCTATTTTGTTTTGTGATAAATGAACACCAAATAACAGTGATACTATGATACAGTCTCAAAATTGTTGTCAGCAGAGATAAAAAGCCGTAAGTACTCCATTTTAATAACATTGCAGAGGGAAATGTCTATGGAGAGAAAGTCAACAAAAAAACAGAGCTGTAAGAAAGATGACAACATATAGTGAAGCCTTCCAACAGCGAGTTTATACAAAGGACTTAATATATATACACTATCTCACAAAAGTGAGTACACCCCTCACATTTTTGTAAATGTTTTATTATATCTTTTCATGTGACAACACTGAAGAAATAACACTTTGCTACAATGTAAAGTAGTAAGTGTACAGCTTTTATAACAGTGTAAATTTGCTGTCCCCTCAAAATAACTCAACACACAGCCACTAATGTCTAAACCGCTGGCAACAAAAGTGAGTACACCCCTAAGTGAAAATGGCCAAATTGGGTCCAAATAGCCATTTTCCCTCCCCGGTGTCATGTGACTCATTAGTGTTACCAGGTCTCAGGTGTGAATGGGGAGCAGGTGTGTTAAATTTCAACCTCTGCAGCAATGCATACATCTATTTCCCAAAGACAACCTATGGATATGATGCTGAGCGCACTCAACTTCTTTGGCCGACCATGGCGAGGCCTATTCTGAGTGGAGCCTGTCCTGTTAAACCGCTGTATGGTCTTGGCCACCGTGCTGCAGCTCAATTTCAGGGTCTTGGCAATCTTCTTATATCCTAGGCCATCTTTATGTAGAGCAATAATTCTTTTTTTCAAATCCTCAGAGAGTTCTTTGCCATGAGGTGCCATGTTGAACTTCCAGTGACCAGTATGAGAGAGTGAGAGCGATAATGCCAAACTTACCACAACTGCTCCCCTTAGACCTTGTAACACCAATGAGTCGCATCACACCGGGGAGGGAAAATGGCTAATTAGACCGAATTTGGACATTTTCACTTAGGTGTGTACTCACTTTTGTTGTTGCCAGCGGTTTAGACATTAATGGCTGTGTTTTGAGTTATTTTGAGGGGACAGCAAATTTACACTGTTATACAAACTGTATATTCACTACTTTACATTGTAGCAAAGTGTCATTTCTTCAGTGTTGTCACATGAAAAGATATAATAAAATATTTACAAAAATGTGAGGGGTGTACTCACTGACGTTTGTGAGATACTGTATATATATATATATAATACTAATATAATATATAATACTAATACTAATATAATATAATACTAACTAGTTTACTATACTAATATATATATATTAGTATAGTAAACTCTAATGCCGCGTACACACGGTCGGACTTTTCGTCTGCAAAAGTCCAACGGACGCTGACGGACTAAAGCTGGCTGGTAATCCGATCGTGTGTGGGCTTCTCCGGACTTTCAACTGACTTTTTTAGCCTCAAATCCGACGTACTTTAGATTTGAAACATGCTTCAAATCTTTCCGACGGACTCGAGTCCGGTCGAAAAATCCGTTCGTCTGTATGCTAGTCCGACGGACAAAAACCCACGCTAGGGCAGCTATTGGCTACTGGCTATGAACTTCCTTATTTTAGTCCGGTGTATGTCATCACGTAAGAATTCGACGGACTTTTGTGTGATCGTGTGTAGGCAAGTCTGTTCGTTAGAAAGTCCGCCGCAAGTCCGTCGAAAGTCCGCCAAAAGTCCGTCGAAAGTCTGTCGGACAGGCTGTCGGACTTTTGTAGCTGAAAAGTCCGACCGTGTGTACGCGGCATAAGATTTATCAGAGTCAATTTGCACATATATTACTAAATGTGGAAATCAATGTTGAACTCAGTGACACATTAAAGGCTGTGTCAGCAAATCCACTTTTTTTTATTACATATATTGTAATTTAGAAATATGCCTTCCTAGCCTTTATCAAACATTGTTTAGCACTGTAAAATTGTCCCATCCTAGCATAAAGCGATCCAATTCTGTATACAAAAGTTAAAACAATTTAAATTTGACTGTGCCATTAGATCTTGGGTTTCAGTGGTTTTGCTAATTGTGTGGCGACACCACACTATTGTTTTAAAAAAAAATCATATGGGTGTAAAAGTGTTGCAGTCTGCAAACTATTTTTTTTTATTATTCTAAAACTTCATGCATTTCTGTAATGGTTTCTCAATGTGCACAATTATTTGGCAATACTCAAATACACACAGAATTGTGCATTGATGCAGCCAGTGGGCTTACAACCTGTTAATTACGTACATAGCATACTTTTTGTCCCCCCTTGACTGCTCTCACTCCACTGTAACTATGGAGCCAGGCTGGAATTCAAGCATGTGCCCCTCTCTTCATCACCATTACACGGAGGGTGGGGGTAATAGTAGTTTACACAGAGATAACATTGTTTTTGCTTGTAGCTCATGAAGGAAGCACATTTTGGGTATTTTCTTCAGTTGCTAAAAATATTCTAAGCCTAATGCCATGACCGGTTTTCCCGTCGGAATAAACTCTGAAGGTTTTTCCAACGGAGTTCTGACGGAATTCCGCTCAAGCTGTCTTGCATACACACGATCACACCAAATTCCGACCGTCCAGAATGCGGTGACATACAACACGTACGACGGGACTAGAAAATGGAAGTTAAATAGCCAGTAGCCAATAGCTTCCGACTCGTACTTGCTTCAGAGCATTCGTCATTTTTGGTACGACGGAACAGCATACAGACGAGCGGTTTTCCCGATAGACATTGGTTCTGTCTGAAAAATTTAGAACATGTTCTCTTTCTAGGTCCGTTAGAATTTTCGACGTAAAAAGTCCGATGGGGCATACACACGATCGGAATATACGATGAAAAGCTCTCGTCAGAATTTTTCTGTCGGACATTCCGCTCGGCACACGGCATTAGCCTAAAAATAAATCAAATATAGCCACCACATCTAAGGTGCTGTAAACTAAAATATATTACATTTTTGTTCTTGATGTTAGATTATTTTATGCCTTGCAACGTAAGGCAACATAAGTCATATGGCAGCACAGAACCATTTCCACCTGGCCGGGTCAGTGTGCCTTACGTTGGCTAAATTCCCCCTTCTGCTATAAGCTCATGGTTGCTTCAGTGAACATAAACTTATAGTAGAATTTTCAAAACCTGAAAATTCAGCGCTATAAAATGCAAAGAATAAAATTATATTGCACACATGATGACTTATACAGGAAAAGTTTATATATTGCATGATGGAGAAATAGGTGAAAGATCCCCACACCATTCTTCAGTGCACAGGAGAAGCACACCACACCACGTGCTCACAGTGGGACTCCTTACCAGATGAAATGGGCACTCAGATTATAGAGTGGCCAACTTGGCGAGTAACCATAGAGAATCCCATGATCAGCTCCAGACACACAACAGAGTGACTCAAAACAACCTCCCGGACATCCGACAGAACAATCCAGATTTTAGGACTTGCAATCTCTTATTCACATGGAGCTCACCAAATGATTAAACACAAGAGAAACTCCTCTGCCGCCAGATCCAGTAATGTCACCTGTGTGTGCTTCTCCTGTGCACTGAAGATTGGAGTGGGAATCTTTCACCCATTTCTCCATCTTGCTATATACTTTTCCTGAATAAGTCATCATGATTGCAATATCATTTTATTGTTTGCATTTTATAGTGCTGCATTTTCAGGAATTTATATTTTAAGCATTTGTGAACAACACATTTGTGGTCGGCTGCTATCGGTTTGTTTTGGTTTAGTGGTAGTGCAGGTGTTCTGTGGGTTTATATATTATAGTAGAACTCCCCCAAGATGCCACTGATTAAAAACATACTGTAGCTTTGATCAGCGGCTTATAAGCTGCTGATCAAAGTTATAAAAATGTGACTCCCCTTACCACTACTGCCATCTGCCATCCATGTTCCTGCTGTTTTCTAGCAGCCTGTGGAGATTCAGGATATCTTCCTTGTGTCCTTTCTTCTATCCTTTAGCTCCCTGTTAGCTCCAATCTTCGATCCCCCCCAACCTCCCCCCATCTCTCGGATCCCCCTGTGGACATCCCCTTAGTGCTCCCAGCTTCTTCTCTTCTCCTTCTCTCCCAGTTGTATGTGGCTGTGGGCATACAGGATTTTAGGGTGAAGAATGTCTCACCAAACCCCCCCCCCAACCGATCTGTAAAAAAAAAAAAAAAAGGAGTAAAAAAAATAAATAGAAAAAAAAAGTTAAGAAATGATTTAATTTATTTTTTTTAAATAATAAAATGAAAAAAAAAAATTTGAGACCTCATTCACAGGCAGAGGGTATTTTTGCACCTGGGAGTCATGGGTGTTTGTGTACAGCTACGGGCAGCAGACTGTACAAATCATGGCAGGCTGGCAGACATCCCTAACTGCATTCAGTCACTTGGATGTGCAGTTACATGCGTACCGCTGCATCATCTGTCATCCTGTCATTCGGTACTATGACTCATGGGCACAGAACTATTCTCTTTCTTGAGCTGCATGGCCTAAATCATCCCCTGCACACACACAAAAATTACACTTACACATAAAATACACACGTGCAGTACAGACATAATGGTTATACACTTTGTGCGATGATGCACTGTAGTTCACCAACACACTAAGGGCTGACATCACCTGCCACACGCTATGGTGCGCAATACCCACATGTGTTGGTATGCATTGTGCACAAGCGCAGCAGTGCATTGTTACAATGCATCACAGTGGTTAATTTTGTTGTTATATTTCTAAAATTACACACATTTTAACATGCTGTGTTGCAATAAAATGTATGCCTGAATCATTTTACGGCAACACACACCAATGCAGCACACACAAGGCACTTTGATTGGGCACACCTAAATGGAGCCTTACAGCTCTCAGAGTTTATAAAAGCCCCTAAAGCCATACATCTTCTGAAAGCATATAACTTGTTAGGGTTGTCCCGATACCGATACTAGTATCGGTATCGGCACCAATACCAAGCATTTGCCCAAGTACTTGTACTCGGGCAAATGCTCCCGATGCTTCACCCGATACCTGGACAGTCAGCGGTGATCGGTGAGTGGGGAAGTTACAAGCTCCCCCCCCCCGCTTTCAGCTGCTTTAGTGAAATCTCTACAGTGGTGATTAGTGCTTGTAACTCTCCCACACACGATCACCGATGACTGTCCCCGCATCCTCCTCCAGTCCCCCTCCGTTCTGCTGTCCCACTCCTTTATTCCTCCGTGTCCCCCTCCATGCCCCCTCCGTTCTGCTGTCCCACTCCTTTTTTCCTCCGTGTCCCCCTCCGTTCTGCTGTCCCCCTCCTTTCTTCCTCCGTGTCCCCCTCCGTTCTGCTGTCCCACTCCTTTCTTCCTCTGTGTCACCCTCTGTTCTGCTGCTGTCCCACTCCAGTTTTCCTCTGTGTCCACCTCCGTTCTGCTGTCCCCCTCCTTTCTTCTTCCGTGTCCCCCGCCGTTCTGCTGCTGTCCCCCGCCGTTGTGCCGCTGTCCCACTCCAGTTTTCCTCCGTGTCCCCCTCCGTTCTGCTGTCCCTGTCCATGTCCTCCTCCTTTTCTGTATGAACAGAGTCAGTGATCACTGACTCTGTCCATTCACATAACTTAAACATTGTAACCTGTGATTACGATGTCTTAGTTTATGAAGGGAGAGAAGCCGCTGTCTTCTCTCCATTCATTTTCAGTGCAGCTGAGGCTGCAGAGAAAGGAACTGGGGAATCTCTATCCTCTGTCTCTTTTTCTGTCTCAAGAGGGAGATTTCAGGGGTCTATTAAGACCCCTGATATCTCACAAACCCCAACAGGGAGGATTAAAAAAAAAAGTATTGTAATAAATAATTTAAAAAAATTAGTGTAAAAAATAATAACATTTTAAATAAAAAACACACAGACACCATCCAAACAAAAAAAAAACTGTAAAAAAACCCTAAAAAAAACCACTGTCACGTGACATTAAAAAAAGTATCAGTAATCGGTATCGGTGATTACTTGAAAATAAGTATCGGTACTTGTACTCGGTCTTAAAAAAGTGGTATCGGGACAACCCTATAACTTGTAAAATAAAAAAAAATAACGCTACTGATGATATAGATTTCATGATAGTTGTACAAATGGTTAAAGAAAAAAAAGGTGAAAAACTGCAAAAATGGTGTGGCCACCTGAGATTAAATGTGGAGTGCAGGGCCTTGACAGTAAAAGGGTTGAAGTGCAACTGCAACCAAAACAGTTTTTTTTTAGTTTTGCACAGAATAGAGAAGAATTAGAACACCTGACAGAATTTATTATATATTTGTTTATGTTATGCATGGTCTTATGAAGTTACTATAGTGTGTGTTTCCTCATAATTTTGTATGAAATAAATTATTAAATATTTTGGTATTTTTGTGTATTATGTTGACACTTTTTTTGAGTGCTGGAATTTAAAGGATAAATTCACCTTAAAAAATAAAAAAAATTGCACATTTGGTGCCGTGCAGGACTCCTGCAGACTATCAGTGTAAGCTGTATGCCTGTACATCATACCGGCAGGCAGTTTCACACTGACAGGAAGAAGTGCCCTGGTGATTCATTAAGAGCTACAAGCCGACAGACGTAAAAGATGTCAGCACTTGTAG
Source organism: Lithobates septentrionalis (assembly GCA_037952835.1). Taxonomy (NCBI): domain Eukaryota; kingdom Metazoa; phylum Chordata; class Amphibia; order Anura; family Ranidae; genus Lithobates; species Lithobates septentrionalis. Next base: position 2,762,212 of record JBBDGP010000504.1, read on the forward strand.
TTCATTCATTCCCAGAACTCTGTGAATAAATGACACGGTCCAGTCGGTGGAGGCACTTTTTTCAAAAAGTGACAGCTGATAAGGGGAACTTATCCCTGTACTGCTGTCACACAGAGGCAGCGAGTTCCCAAGTGACTGCAGGAGCTGGAACATGTTACATGTTCCACCCTAAAAACGGGTGGAACATGCAACATGTTCCACCCTAAAAACGGGTGGAACATGCAACATGTTCCCAAAGGTGAACCTATCCTTTAAAGTTGTAATTTTTGATGCTAGTAAATTTCTGACAAGATCAACAAATTTTTTTTTAATATAAAATAAATATAACAAAATTATTTCAATGATATATTTAACAACAGAGAGCAAACAAGAGAAGTTTATTGTCAGGGATTATATACACTTTAAAGGTGTCACTAAACAGTTTGAAAGCCTTGTTCCCCACTTAACACACTGTTATGTAATGGACATGACAGCATGGCAAAACATAGATGTGAAAAACGAAGCAAACTGAACATTGGCACCATAAACCTAATTTATGTTGCCACAGAAATGTGATGTCACCAGACAAAAATGATGGCCATTGGTTTTTTTTTTTTGCTTAATTAAATTTTCAAACACAAAGATCTTATTTTCTGGTGAGCAACTTCAAATTAAAGAATACACCGCAAGCAAAATCAAATTCCTAAAATATAATTTAGACATGAGCCAAAGCGAATAGAGTAAGCCATTCAATTTTGATCTGAAAAGGTTAATTGAGGTCAAATATTCAATTATACATGATATTGCTAAACTGTCAAATGCATTGAATCCTTCTTCTCCTCTAACAATATTTTATGCTATGAAAACTACTTGAATAGATAAACATTTTAAGCAGATCCAGAAGACCTCATTTATAATTAAGAGGGTAGAAAAAAATATGTGTAAAGTTCATTGACAGCTATTCATACTGTTCTACCTGGTGACACTCAAGCTTCTAACAAGCATATAAAATGAATCCATGCATTTACATAATGCAGTTGAAATGTGATCTGTAACAGTTAGTAGTAAACGAATTATAAACTAAAGTGATACAATAGCGTAATACCAGTAGCAGACAATGGCATGATACAATGCAACAGTTCAATGTACAGCAAGTGCACAAAACATAGATGTTACTGAAAAATGAAAGATAACACTGGAGTTTTAGATTAGAAACACATAAAGCCAAACATAATAGATTTTTCAATTTATGGATGTTTAGCATTTGACTAAATAGTAAGAGCGAAATAGGTAAAAGCTAGAAGCAGGAATGCATGTGTTACAAGCTGCTTTAAAGTACATCAAATACATATGTGTGACAGATTAAAGAGGTTTCAAATTCAATTGTTATGTTATACACAAGCCCAATTGAAGAAAAAACAATGTTTTACCTCCCCTGAGGTAACCAAGTCCACCTTTATTACAGCTTACAGTGGGAGAGTTTTAGCAGCAGAGGCAATGCTGTCATTCCAGAAAGCAATCATAATGGCTAGGTGTGGACAACTGTTGATTGGACAAGGATAAGGATAGGATAAGAATGAGCCAATGGCTAAAGGCTATTGGCTGATAGAGCGTTTGAATAAACACCCAAACATTATTGTATAGAATCAAACATTAGATTAGAATCAAACAATGTATTTTCTATGCAGGTACAGTAGGTGACCGCGATATTGTGTCAATCTCGCCACATTTCTCGGCGAGATTTGACACCTGCGAGCCCCGTCGCAGGAGCCAGCACCGAGATGGCTCACTCATCGGGAAAGGAAAACTTCGTTTTCCTTCCGCGATGAGTGACAGGCAGTGCTGACAGCTGTCTGGTATGAATCCTGAGGCGGGAACACCGCGCCAAATTTTAAATGAAAAAACCGGCGTGGGTTCCCCCCAGGGGCATACCAGGCCCTTAGGTCTGGCATGGATTGTAAGGGGAACCCCCTACGCCGAAAAATCGGCGTGGGGTCCCCCCCAAATCCATACCAGACCCTTATCCGAGCATGCAGCTTGGCCGGCCAGGAGAGGGGGGGGGCCGAGCGAGCGCCCCCCCCCTCCTGAGCCGTACCAGGCCGCATGCCCTCAACATGGGGGGGTGGGTGCTTTGGGGGAGGGGGGCACCCTGCGGCCCCCCACCCCAAAGCACCTTGTCCCCATGTTGATGAGGACAAGGGCCTCTTCCCGACAACCCTGGCCATTGGTTGTCGGGGTCTGCGGGCGGGGGGCTTATCAGAATCCGGGAGCCCCCTTTAATAAGGGGGCCCCCAGATCCCGGCCCCCCACCCTGTGTGAATGAGTTTGGGGTACATGGTACCCCTACCCATTCACCTGGGGAAAAGTGTCAATATAAAAAAAACACAGTACACAGGTTTTAAGAGTCATTTATTAGTCAGCTCCGGGATCTTCTTCCGACTTCGGGGGGTCTCCTTCCGACTTCTCCCGGTGTTCGGCCTCTTCTCCCGGGCCCCGCCGCTATCTTCTTCCAGCTCTATTGCCAGCGAGGGGCCCAGTCTGCTGTCGCTGTCTCGCCGCCGCCGCTGTCTTGTCGCCGCTGTCTTGTCGCCGCTGTCTCGCCGCTTCTTCTCTTCTTCTCTTCTTCCCCGATGTTGACACGACGCTTCAAAAACTCATAAAATACACACTTACAGTGTCATCCAGAAAAAAGAGAGCCTTAAGTCCGGTCCGTTGGCCGTGTAGACTCGGACAAACCCGTCCTACTGGAGATGGAGCACAAATTGGAGGTGATGTCAGTGCGTCGTCCAGCTCCACCCTACGCGTTTCGTGACAACATCTCGTCTTCCACATCACCTTCAATTTGTGCTCCATCTCCAGTAGGACGGGTTTGTCCGAGTCCACATGGCCAAGTGACCCGATTTAAGGCTCTCTTTTTTCTGGATGACACTGTAAGTGTGTATTTTATAAAATTTTTGAATAAAGTCCTCTATGGTTTTACACTATGCAAGTTCCATCTTTGTTTTATGGTACGCCTCTTCCACGAGTTGGTCCGAAACCGCTGATGTTGTGATGACCCTGTAGTGGATACCGATGCGAGTTCCAGTTGCCAGTTTTAGCTGTGGTTGCGAGCTGTGATCCTCTGTAGTGGGGGATCGTGGCTTTCTGGTAAGGAGTGACCCCTTCCATTCTTGGTGGTGGACTGCTTTTTCACGGAAGAATATTTGATAATCACTTGGATTTTTATTTAAATAGGTGGTTTAGTGCCACCTTTAAGACTGTCATTTTAGTTCACTCTTTGGACTTCTCAAGATCGTATGAGTGATCAATTTTTGACACCACTGTTTTTTCCTGTGTTTATTCATTATTGTGCTCATTTAGAAGTTGTCACTGTTTTCATATTTTCATGCACTTTTTGTCACTTACTAGCGCAATTCTTTTGGTTTTTAATTTTCAGTGCCATATGGGTGTCATATTGTTAGAATTGTTGCTGTTTCACTATAATTGATTCACATCACAAAAAAAAATTTCTCAAGTATTATATAGCGCAGTTCCCCCCCCTTTTCTTACATCGTACCCCTGCACATTCACCAAAAAAAATCAGTGAAATGTAAAAAAATAATAGCCGGTTTTTGACAAGTCCTTTATTGTAAAATAGCTCTGAGCTGTCTTCTTCCCTGAGCCGTCTTCTCCTGCCGCTGTCTCTCCCACCGCCATCTCCTCTCCAAGCTGTCTTCTCCCAGAGCCGTATTTCCTGCCGCCGCCGTCTTCTCCATCTGCTGTGTTCTTCCGCACTGCCGGTTACGCGCTTATAAAAAAAAAGCCGCTCTTCTTCTGTGGTGGTCTTTCTCCGCTGTGTTGTCACCCGCTGTGTGGTGTCTCTTACATGGGGTGGGCTCTCCAGGTGATGTCATCAGGTGGCCACAGAAGAAGAGCGGCTTTTTTTTATTAGCGGGTAACTGGCTGCACGGAAGAACACAGCAGCAGGAGAAGACATCGGCAGCATGAGAGACGGCTCGGGAAGAAGGCAGCTCAGGGAGAAGACAGCTCGGGTAGAAGAAACATCAAATGTTTCATCAACAGTAAATGTATTTTCTATGCATGATTGTGCTAAGCTCAATAGGCTAGTGGTCAGCGCTTCTACCTTGAACAACTCAGGCTTTGAAGGACACACGGGTTCAAATCCCACAGAGAGATACTAAAAAATTGCATTGGTGGAAAAAAGGCAAATGACTATTAGCAAATTAGCCAAAGCAGCATAAGCATAAATAGGTGAATGCCAATGAACTTTAATTTGGCTAATTCTATTATAATAACTCTTCAAATGCATGCAATGATATGTAAGTATTCAATAATATTATGGTGTGGAATTCCAAACACCACACACTAGCTAACAGGCAGTTTACATTTCTTTGTTTATTTATTTTAATTCGCTTGTGCACTGAAAAAATAAACACAGCTGGTGGATGGTAGGTTGGCTGGGATTTGAAATCATACCGTGAGTGCTGTGGAGACATCTGAGCAGACCACCAAGCCATTGTACTAAGTACACTGAAACCTGCATAATAGTGTAGTATGATTACAAAATGAACATAAATAATTATTGCTTTATAGTCACCTAAATAAAAAAATAAAAAAAGATGAAAAAAAAACAACATACAACAAATAGGTAACCTAAATGTTCAATACATGTAACTTTACAACTTTGCAGTATAGCAGATATTACTCTGTAATAATCATTCATAACTGCATTCATTAGCAAAAGAAGGAAAAAAACTAGGAATACTAATTGCAATATACATCAATAGATGCACACGAGGTAGAGCACATGTTACATAAAAAATTTTTCACATACATGGATCATGGTTGCAGTGCAGTGCTATAAAATAACTTAGTAGAAATTGGCATTTGCATATACACGGAATTGCTAATTAGCGCAGATTTCGGAATTTACTAACGTATGTTCGCGGCGAATAGCGCTCTTTTTCATACGCACGTTCACCTGTTGAAATCTTAATTGCCTAAAATGGGCGCTATTTTATGTAATAGTACCCAGTACTTCCCGGCGCTATAGTACATGACCCCCATTCAGTTTTGATGCGGCCAATTCCTCCTGTGGGGCGGGCGGTGAAGGGAGCCGCTCCGGCTGGGAGAATCCGCAATGATTATTGCTAGTGGATATAACTGCTGCCAATAATCACATGAAAAATCTGACAGGCTGATCAATCAACTTGGGTATAATCAGCTTATCCACACATGGTTCAAATCTTGTCGGGTCCCTGCTGAACCAGCAGGCATTTGAATCGACTATGACCGGCTTTACTTACTCAACTTGTAACAATGTTTGCCAATAAGAAGAAGTAACTCAGCTGTTAAATTAATTGATGGTTTCAAGTTATCAGACAGATAGTAACAAAACAAACAGTAGCAACAAGGACTACCTTTTAAAACAATTAAAGACATTTTACCACTGATAATATTAAAAAATACATAAGCAATGTAGGCTACATTATTATTTCTTCCATCTATCTTATCAAGTCTTTTCCCTTTTCTCACTGTAAGAAAGTACATGAACTGACGTGCTTATCACCAAGAGGAAGAATGTCTCCAAACAAGTGTCTTTTGCTAGACTTACTGCTGAGAAAAAACAGCATTCTTTGGTTCCTCCATGTGTGCCTGGCTGTTAGAATAGCCTGCACTGGGCCACTGATCAGCTTAACAATGCATTGTTTTTAAAGTTCTCTAGAGGAGTGTATCTTAAGCGCTCTAACCTCACTCCCAAAAAGAACACTTGATGGTACTCAATCATTCCCACTCATTAAGGGTCATCAGCCCATGCTTCCAAATCCTGTGTAACAAGAGTTTAATTCAAAATACTCTTGCAAAGTCAGCAGCTATGCTTCCATGGCTGACTACACTTACTCTTGTCACCTAGTTGCCTTTGTGCTTACAGTACAGAAGCCTCAGCTCTTCAGAGTTAAACATCACCTCACTCCATTGGTGAGCACAGGCCTAGGATGGCATACTCAGGCTTTCCTTCCCTCAACCCTTCATTTTCCACATAAAGCCTCAGGCTCCTTACATGATCCTTTACTCTTTATAACAATATTTCTATGTGTGCTGTTCACATTACAATGAGTTCAAGGGAATAGTTGATGAACATTGCTTAAAGTGCAGAACATTTTGCCTACAGGTTTGTGAGCCACAAATCCTCCCCGTGTGTATATGAAGAACACTGATACACAACATTGTTTGCATTTGTGATAAAAGGTGGGATTTTTTGCTTTTATTATTTCTGGAGGCTGTAGTCAAACAACCTTTGTTGCCCAAAAGAACACCAGGGATATTTTTTTTATCAAATATATTTATTTGCACTTTTACAAATACAAGATTTACGAGTTTATATAATTATAGTAGACAAATTACACAAAAATCTGAAATCATAATATCCAAAATATCTCTAGGATATGTCAAAAACAAATCTACAATCAGATATAATAAAATAGGGAGAATCCCCGGCAAGGAATAACGAGGGAAACCCCTTTTAACGTATGCACTTTATAAGCACTGCAATTTGGACTCCTTTGATCAGCAAGAAAGAATTATATGGACCAATAATAATCATCCTCTCATACATTTAAACCCACATTAACTGCCTTCTGCCTTAAAATTTGTGCATGGGTTGAAAGATGTAATTCAAAAATATCCACATATTGCGTTCCAGAAAAAAAACTACTTTTAATCAAAAAAATCTAAAGGAAGCAAGGAGCTTTTTTATATGTGTGTTATACCATCTAGAGTATTTAATCAGCAACATAATTTGCAGCAACAGCAACTTAGGTGTCACATATGTGTTCCAAGTATCGAAAATATTTTCTTGTAAGGGACATCTGGTATTTAACAGTTTTCATTTTATCAAAAAGCATACATTTATACATTTTTGTGATAGATCTGCAATTGTGGGAAGAGTTGGAGTAATTAAATTGGTTAGTAATAATTTTTAATTACCAAGAAGTAGGAATGCACCAATACCTTTTTCCTACGAGTACAGATACTTTTTTTTTAGTACTTACCGATACCAATTACTGATACCTACCGCAACTGTTTTGTTTACACTTCAGCTGTCAGCAATGGTACAAAGCATTGAAAATGTATTTACAAATTAAATACATTTATTTTCTTTAAATTTTGTGCTTTTTTCAACATGAAGCGTGTAAATATATGTTAAAGGTGTAACTATCAAAGCAAAAAAAAAAAAGTTTTAGTTATTAATAGTTTAAAAATTAGAATGGAACAAAAAAAAAGTCAGCAGGAAAATAATAAATGGAAAAGGAGAATATAGAGTTAATTAAGGCTGATTAGAGTAAATTAAGGGTTAATAAGGGGTTTAAACAGAGGCACATTTATTTAAAAAAAAAAATATATACACACGGTATCTCAGAAAAGTGAGTACACCCCTGACATTTTTGTAAATATTTTATTATATCTTTTCATGTGACACCATTGAAGAAGTGACACTTTGCTACAATATAAAGTAGTGAGTGTACAGCTTGTATAACAGTGTAAATTTGCTGTCCCCTCAAAATAACTCAACACACAGCCATTAATGTCTAAACCGCTGGCAACAAAAGTGAGTACACCCCTGAGTGAAAATGTCCAAATTGGGCCCAATCAGCCATTTTCCCTCCCCGATGTCATGTGGCTCGTTAGTGTAATGCCCCGTACACACGATCGGATTTTCTGACGGAAAATCCGAGATAGGACCTTATTGTCGGAAATTCCGACCGTGTGTAGGCTCCATCACACATTTTCCATCGGATTTTCTGACACACAAAGTTTGAGAGCAGGCTATAAAATTTTCCGACAACAAAATCCGTTGTCGGAATTTCCGATCGTGTGTACACAAATCCGACGCACAAAGTGCCACGCATGCTCAGAATAAATAAAGAGATGAAAGCTATTGGCTACTGCCTCGTTTATAGTCCCGACGTACGTGTTTTACGTCACCGTGTTCAGAATGATCAGATTTTCCGACAACTTTGTGTGACCATGTGTATGCAAGACAAGTTTGAGCCAACATCCGTCGGAAAAAAAAACATGGATTTTGTTGTCGGAATGTCCGATCAATGTCCGACCGCGTGTACGGGGCATTACAAGGTCTCAGGTGTGAATGAGGAGTGGGTATGTTAAATTTGGAGTTATCGCTCTCACTCTCTCATACTGGTCACTGGAAGTGACTCTCTGAGAATCTGAAAAAAAGATTTGTTGATCTACATAAAGATGGTCTAGGCTATAAGAAGATTGCCAAAACCCTGAAACTGAGCTGCAGCACGGTGGCCAAGACCATACATCGGTTTAACCGGACAGGTTCCTCTCAGAACAGGTCCGCCATGGTCGACCAAAGAAGTTGAGTGCACATGCTCAGCGTCATATCCAGAGGTTATCTTTGCGAAATAGATGTATGAGTGCTGCCAGCATTGCTGCAGAGGTTGAAGGGGTGGGGGGTCAGCGTTTCAGTGCTCAGACCATACACCGCACACTGCATCAAATTCTGTCCCAGAAGGATGCCTCTTCTAAAGATAATGCGCAAAAAAGACTGCAAACAGTTTGCTGAAGACAAGGAGACTAAGGACATGGATTACTGGAATTGTGCCCTATGGTCTGATGAGACCAAGATAAACTTATTTGGTTTAGATGGTGTCAAGCATGTGTGGCGGCAACCAGATGAGGAGTACAAAGACAAGTGTGTCTTGCCTACAGTCAAGCATGGTGGTGGAAGTGTCATGGTCTGGGGTTGCATGAGTGCTGCTGGCTCTGGGGAGCTACCGTTCATTGAGGGAACCATGAATGCCAACATGTACTGTGACATACTGAAGCAGAGAACGATCCCCTCCCTTCAGAGACTGGGCTGCAGGGCAGTATTCCAACATGATAAGGACCCCAAACACACCTCCAAGACGACCACAGCCATGCTAAAGAAGCTGAGGGTAAAGGTGATGGACTGACCAAGCATGTCTCCAGACCTAAACCCTTTGAGCATCTGTGGGGCATCCTCAAACGGAAAGGTGGAGGAGTGCAAGGCCCAAAACATCCACTAGCTCTGTGATGTCGTCATGGAGGAGAGGAAGAGGACTCCAGTGGCAACCTGTGAAGCTCTGGTAAACTCCATGCCCAAGAGGGTTAAGGCAGTGCTGCAAAATATTGGTGGCCACACAAAATATTGACACTTTGGGCCCAATTTGGACATTTTCACTTAGGGGTGTACTCACTTTTGTTGCCAGCTGTTTAGACATTAATGGCTGTGTGTTGAGTTATTTTGAGAGGACAGCAAATTTACATTGTTATACAAGCTGTACACTCACTACTTTATATTGTAGCAAAGTGTCATTTTTTCAGTGTTGTCACATGAAAAGGTATAATAAAATATTTACAAAAATGTGAGGGGTGTATTCACTTTTGTGAGATACTGTATATATTTTTTACTTCACAGGTTTCTTTAAACTGACTTAATCTGCAAATTAAAGTTCATCCCTTCAATCTGTAGGTGAAGAAACAGAAAGATACAAAAAGAAACAATGTCTCTTTTTACCTTTCTGTTTGAGGGCTGAGCAATGTTGTTAATAAACATTGCCCGGCTGCATTTTTTCTTTTGCTGACAGCTCCAATTGCCGGGACTTGGCTTACACTTCAGCTGTCAATGGGGGAACCCACTGACAGCTGAATGAGTCATCGGTTCAGCTGCTCCTTAACAACTGATAATTGCTGCCTTATTTTTTTTTACATTTCAGCTGTCAGTGTGGGAATCCCACTGACCAGGGGCGGCCCGTCCATTAAGGGAGCACAGCATTAGCCAAAGCAGCATAAGCATAAATAGGTGAATGCCAATGAACTTTAATTTGGCTAATTCTATTATAATAACTCTTCAAATGCATGCAATGGTATGTAAGTATTCAATAATATTATGGTGTGGAATTCCAAACACCACACACTAGCTAACAGGCAGTTTACATTTCTTTGTTTATTTATTTTAATTCGCTTGTGCACTGAAAAAATAAACACAGCTGGTGGATGGTAGGTTGGCTGGGATTTGAAATCATACCGTGAGTGCTGTGGAGACATCTGAGCAGACCACCAAGCCATTGTACTAAGTACACTGAAACCTGCATAATAGTGTAGTATGATTACAAAATGAACATAAATAATTATTGCTTTATAGTCACCTAAATAAAAAAATAAAAAAAGATGAAAAAAAAACAACATACAACAAATAGGTAACCTAAATGTTCAATACATGTAACTTTACAACTTTGCAGTATAGCAGATATTACTCTGTAATAATCATTCATAACTGCATTCATTAGCAAAAGAAGGAAAAAAACTAGGAATACTAATTGCAATATACATCAATAGATGCACACGAGGTAGAGCACATGTTACATAAAAAATTTTTCACATACATGGATCATGGTTGCAGTGCAGTGCTATAAAATAACTTAGTAGAAATTGGCATTTGCATATACACGGAATTGCTAATTAGCGTAGATTTCGGAATTTACTAACGTATGTTCGCGGCGAATAGCGCTCTTTTTCATACGCACGTTCACCTGTTGAAATCTTAATTGCCTAAAATGGGCGCTATTTTATGTAATAGTACCCAGTACTTCCCGGCGCTATAGTACATGACCCCCATTCAGTTTTGATGCGGCCAATTCCTCCTGTGGGGCGGGCGGTGAAGGGAGCCGCTCCGGCTGGGAGAATCCGCAATGATTATTGCTAGTGGATATAACTGCTGCCAATAATCACATGAAAAATCTGACAGGCTGATCAATCAACTTGGGTATAATCAGCTTATCCACACATGGTTCAAATCTTGTCGGGTCCCTGCTGAACCAGCAGGCATTTGAATCGACTATGACCGGCTTTACTTACTCAACTTGTAACAATGTTTGCCAATAAGAAGAAGTAACTCAGCTGTTAAATTAATTGATGGTTTCAAGTTATCAGACAGATAGTAACAAAACAAACAGTAGCAACAAGGACTACCTTTTAAAACAATTAAAGACATTTTACCACTGATAATATTAAAAAATACATAAGCAATGTAGGCTACATTATTATTTCTTCCATCTATCTTATCAAGTCTTTTCCCTTTTCTCACTGTAAGAAAGTACATGAACTGACGTGCTTATCACCAAGAGGAAGAATGTCTCCAAACAAGTGTCTTTTGCTAGACTTACTGCTGAGAAAAAACAGCATTCTTTGGTTCCTCCATGTGTGCCTGGCTGTTAGAATAGCCTGCACTGGGCCACTGATCAGCTTAACAATGCATGGTTTTTAAAGTTCTCTAGAGGAGTGTATCTTAAGCGCTCTAACCTCACTCCCAAAAAGAACACTTGATGGTACTCAATCATTCCCACTCATTAAGGGTCATCAGCCCATGCTTCCAAATCCTGTGTAACAAGAGTTTAATTCAAAATACTCTTGCAAAGTCAGCAGCTATGCTTCCATGGCTGACTACACTTACTCTTGTCACCTAGTTGCCTTTGTGCTTACAGTACAGAAGCCTCAGCTCTTCAGAGTTAAACATCACCTCACTCCATTGGTGAGCACAGGCCTAGGATGGCATACTCAGGCTTTCCTTCCCTCAACCCTTCATTTTCCACATAAAGCCTCAGGCTCCTTACATGATCCTTTACTCTTTATAACAATATTTCTATGTGTGCTGTTCACATTACAATGAGTTCAAGGGAATAGTTGATGAACATTGCTTAAAGTGCAGAACATTTTGCCTACAGGTTTGTGAGCCACAAATCCTCCCCGTGTGTATATGAAGAACACTGATACACAACATTGTTTGCATTTGTGATAAAAGGTGGGATTTTTTGCTTTTATTATTTCTGGAGGCTGTAGTCAAACAACCTTTGTTGCCCAAAAGAACACCAGGGATATTTTTTTTATCAAATATATTTATTTGCACTTTTACAAATACAAGATTTACGAGTTTATATAATTATAGTAGACAAATTACACAAAAATCTGAAATCATAATATCCAAAATATCTCTAGGATATGTCAAAAACAAATCTACAATCAGATATAATAAAATAGGGAGAATCCCCGGCAAGGAATAACGAGGGAAACCCCTTTTAACGTATGCACTTTATAAGCACTGCAATTTGGACTCCTTTGATCAGCAAGAAAGAATTATATGGACCAATAATAATCATCCTCTCATACATTTAAACCCACATTAACTGCCTTCTGCCTTAAAATTTGTGCATGGGTTGAAAGATGTAATTCAAAAATATCCACATATTACGTTCCAGAAAAAAAACTACTTTTAATCAAAAAAATCTAAAGGAAGCAAGGAGCTTTTTTATATGTGTGTTATACCATCTAGAGTATTTAATCAGCAACATAATTTGCAGCAACAGCAACTTAGGTGTCACATATGTGTTCCAAGTATCGAAAATATTTTCTTGTAAGGGACATCTGGTATTTAACAGTTTTCATTTTATCAAAAAGCATACATTTATACATTTTTGTGATAGATCTGCAATTGTGGGAAGAGTTGGAGTAATTAAATTGGTTAGTAATAATTTTTAATTACCAAGAAGTAGGAATGCACCAATACCTTTTTCCTACGAGTACAGATACTTTTTTTTTAGTACTTACCGATACCAATTACTGATACCTACCGCAACTGTTTTGTTTACACTTCAGCTGTCAGCAATGGTACAAAGCATTGAAAATGTATTTACAAATTAAATACATTTATTTTCTTTAAATTTTGTGCTTTTTTCAACCTGAAGCGTGTAAATATATGTTAAAGGTGTAACTATCAAAGCAAAAAAAAAAAAGTTTTAGTTATTAATAGTTTAAAAATTAGAATGGAACAAAAAAAAAGTCAGCAGGAAAATAATAAATGGAAAAGGAGAATATAGAGTTAATTAAGGCTGATTAGAGTAAATTAAGGGTTAATAAGGGGTTTAAACAGAGGCACATTTATTTTAAAAAAAAAATATATACACACGGTATCTCAGAAAAGTGAGTACACCCCTGACATTTTTGTAAATATTTTATTATATCTTTTCATGTGACACCATTGAAGAAGTGACACTTTGCTACAATATAAAGTAGTGAGTGTACAGCTTGTATAACAGTGTAAATTTGCTGTCCCCTCAAAATAACTCAACACACAGCCATTAATGTCTAAACCGCTGGCAACAAAAGTGAGTACACCCCTGAGTGAAAATGTCCAAATTGGGCCCAATCAGCCATTTTCCCTCCCCGATGTCATGTGGCTCGTTAGTGTAATGCCCCGTACACACGGTCGGATTTTCTGACGGAAAATCCGAGATAGGACCTTATTGTCGGAAATTCCGACCGTGTGTAGGCTCCATCACACATTTTCCATCGGATTTTCTGACACACAAAGTTTGAGAGCAGGCTATAAAATTTTCCGACAACAAAATCCGTTGTCGGAATTTCCGATCGTGTGTACACAAATCCGACGCACAAAGTGCCACGCATGCTCAGAATAAATAAAGAGATGAAAGCTATTGGCTACTGCCTCGTTTATAGTCCCGACGTACGTGTTTTACGTCACCGTGTTCAGAATGATCAGATTTTCCGACAACTTTGTGTGACCATGTGTATGCAAGACAAGTTTGAGCCAACATCCGTCGGAAAAAAAAACATGGATTTTGTTGTCGGAATGTCCGATCAATGTCCGACCGCGTGTACGGGGCATTACAAGGTCTCAGGTGTGAATGAGGAGTGGGTATGTTAAATTTGGAGTTATCGCTCTCACTCTCTCATACTGGTCACTGGAAGTGACTCTCTGAGAATCTGAAAAAAAGATTTGTTGATCTACATAAAGATGGTCTAGGCTATAAGAAGATTGCCAAAACCCTGTAACTGAGCTGCAGCACGGTGGCCAAGACCATACATCGGTTTAACCGGACAGGTTCCTCTCAGAACAGGTCCGCCATGGTCGACCAAAGAAGTTGAGTGCACATGCTCAGCGTCATATCCAGAGGTTATCTTTGCGAAATAGATGTATGAGTGCTGCCAGCATTGCTGCAGAGGTTGAAGGGGTGGGGGGTCAGCGTTTCAGTGCTCAGACCATACACCGCACACTGCATCAAATTCTGTCAGAGAAGGATGCCTCTTCTAAAGATAATGCGCAAAAAAGACTGCAAACAGTTTGCTGAAGACAAGGAGACTAAGGACATGGATTACTGGAATTGTGCCCTATGGTCTGATGAGACCAAGATAAACTTATTTGGTTTAGATGGTGTCAAGCATGTGTGGCGGCAACCAGATGAGGAGTACAAAGACAAGTGTGTCTTGCCTACAGTCAAGCATGGTGGTGGAAGTGTCATGGTCTGGGGTTGCATGAGTGCTGCTGGCTCTGGGGAGCTACCGTTCATTGAGGGAACCATGAATGCCAACATGTACTGTGACATACTGAAGCAGAGAACGATCCCCTCCCTTCGGAGACTGGGCTGCAGGGCAGTATTCCAACATGATAAGGACCCCAAACACACCTCCAAGACGACCACAGCCTTGCTAAAGAAGCTGAGGGTAAAGGTGATGGACTGACCAAGCATGTCTCCAGACCTAAACCCTTTGAGCATCTGTGGGGCATCCTCAAACGGAAAGGTGGAGGAGTGCAAGGCCCAAAACATCCACTAGCTCTGTGATGTCGTCATGGAGGAGAGGAAGAGGACTCCAGTGGCAACCTGTGAAGCTCTGGTAAACTCCATGCCCAAGAGGGTTAAGGCAGTGCTGCAAAATATTGGTGGCCACACAAAATATTGACACTTTGGGCCCAATTTGGACATTTTCACTTAGGGGTGTACTCACTTTTGTTGCCAGCTGTTTAGACATTAATGGCTGTGTGTTGAGTTATTTTGAGAGGACAGCAAATTTACATTGTTATACAAGCTGTACACTCACTACTTTATATTGTAGCAAAGTGTCATTTTTTCAGTGTTGTCACATGAAAAGGTATAATAAAATATTTACAAAAATGTGAGGGGTGTATTCACTTTTGTGAGATACTGTATATATTTTTTACTTCACAGGTTTCTTTAAACTGACTTAATCTGCAAATTAAAGTTCATCCCTTCAATCTGTAGGTGAAGAAACAGAAAGATACAAAAAGAAACAATGTCTCTTTTTACCTTTCTGTTTGAGGGCTGAGCAATGTTGTTAATAAACATTGCCCGGCTGCATTTTTTCTTTTGCTGACAGCTCCAATTGCCGGGACTTGGCTTACACTTCAGCTGTCAATGGGGGAACCCACTGACAGCTGAATGAGTCATCGGTTCAGCTGCTCCTTAACAACTGATAATTGCTGCCTTATTTTTTTTTACATTTCAGCTGTCAGTGTGGGAATCCCACTGACCAGGGGCGGCCCGTCCATTAAGGGAGCACAGGCGCTGTCTTCCCTTTCCATTGCTGCCACCACCCATATTCATGTGTCCGACCCCTTTCAGGACGCTGGGCGCATTAAATCCAATGTGGGGTGTGCAGTTTTTTGAAGCACCAATTAGAGCCAGAGGCTCTAATAGGCTTCAAAATAGGGTGGGCTCAGGATGCTGAGAATGTGTTTGGAGCCCACCCAGGTGTGTGAGAATATGGAATGAATATTTCCTATTCTCGCCACTCCGCCAATCAGGAGGTACAGGTCTGAGACCCATTTCCCGATTGGCCAAAAGAAGAAGCGTTCTGATTGGCCGCAGAGGAGGAGGGAGGAGATAGAAGCCACTGAGCAGGCTAAGGAGAAGCTACTCCTGATGCCTGCAGAGGAGAGCCAGGGAAACCACCCGTGATTGACCGCCATGGATGGGGTAAGTGCACCGACCGACCCCACCAGACCCGACTGCTTGTGCACTGTTTGCCGCCCCCCAAAAAATTACCACCAGCCGCCACTGCCGCTGAAAGAACCAAGCCTGTGTCAGTGTCAGAAACCATGAATCAGACCGAGACAGAAGTACAGTTAAATCACACTTGTTTAATAATAAAAGTAAATAGAACAAACGTAGTCAAAACCTAGCCAAGGTTTGGTAACCGGAACGGATAGTCAGCAAAGCCAGAAGGTCTGGGATCAGTGTAGTGAAACAGCAAGCAGGATCTGGAGCCAGAAGGGATGTCAGCCAAGCAAGTCTTTAACAGGAACGCAGGAGATAGTCTCTGTGATGTTGACCAAGGTGAAGGCAGAGATCCTCTGGGCTGGACGGCTTAAGTCAGCAGGACTGACGAGCAGGATATCATCAACAGGTGCGTAACTGTGGAGAGGTAGGAGCTGGCAATTAGCACACAGCTGAGCGGCCAGCTCAGAGAAGAAAGAGCTGAGCCCAGCCCTGAAGGCCTGAAAGTATCGGTCTCAGGTATTGGAGCATTTGCACGAGTACCAATACTCGTGCAAATGCTTAGTATTGACACCGATACTGATACCCTACCAAGAAGGCAAGATGCTCAAATCTATTCAACAGAGGGGTTGTCCTTCCTACTGAATAAAAACTAGCTTTAAATAATTGCAGGGAGGGAGAAAGTGGTCAAACTTGTTGCCCCCTTAATGGAGTCAAAAGTCAACCATACTAATTGAATCGGTGGACAGGCCCATAGTAAGTGGTATATGTCATACACCATTGCCCAAAAGAACAGCAGAGTAAGCTTTTGTAAAATAAAGCATTTTCTTGTCTTACTGGTCCTTGCCCAGCTGAGAAAACTGTGAAAAGGGGGTAATTAGATAGAAATCATTTGTTTAGTAAAGTGAATGTTCATTGAACTTAGTGAAAAAGATAAGTTGTGTTAACTTAAACAGACCAGTCATTTTCATCATATGCAATTGCACGTGACTGGGTATTCCAAGTAAACACAGCTTTTTTTTTTCTTTTTCCTTATGCCCTGTACACACGGTCGGACATTGATCGGACATTCCGACAACAAAATCCATGGATTTTTTCCGACGGATGTTGGGTCAAACTTGTCTTGCATACACACGGTCACACAAAATTGTCGGAAAATCCGATCGTTCTGAACGCGGTGACGTAAAACACGTACGTCGGGACTATAAACGGGGCAGTAGCCAATAGCTTTCATCTCTTAATTTATTCTGAGCATGCGTGGCACTTTGTGTGTCGGATTTGTGTACACACGATCGGAATTTCCGACAAAGGATTTTGTTGTTGAAAAATTTTATAGCAAGCTCTCAAACTTTGTGTGTCGGAAATTTCGATGGAAAATGTGTGATGGAGCCTACACACGGTCGGAATTTCCGACAACAAGGTCCTATCACACATTTTCCGTCGGAAAATCCGACCGTGTGTACAGGGCATTACATTTATTTTTCAAAGTCAACATTCACATTGCAATGTGGGTATTCAATTTGTTAGGTAAACATCCTCTGGTCCTTTAGTCCTTTAGTAAATCACACCCAATTCATAGATACATTTATATTGGATGACTGTATTTCTGGTAATGAAGGAGAAAAAAAATGTAGTCATTGAATATACAGAGAAGGGCTGTTTCCTTGCCTTTGCTGCCCATAAACACAGGCCTATTGGGGCACATGGTTAATTCAGCTCTGGGTATACTTGATTTGTAGAGTTTGGATGCATCTTATGGTCAGCTATATTTGATGGTCTGGGAATGTATATTCTATTATTAATATTTGAAGTTTATAATAATCTTAAGAGCTCAGTTATAACTTAATTTATACTCTATAGTGTTTACCCATAGGCTCAATAATGCTTGATCGAGCATAAAAAATCTACAACGTGAGCATCAAATGACATCAGTGATTAAAATGATAGAAAGTGATATACCCATACACAATATCTGGGTATTGTTAAATACTGTAAAACTAGCTAAACAATAATAATAATAATAATAATAATAATAATAATAGAGTGTTCTTTCAATCTTTAAAGTTTTGTTTCTGAAAAGAAACAAAACTGTACCTGGTACAACTCCCCAAAGCTTGGCTACCTGGAATTCGCCAGGAGGAACTTTTAGACAGAAATCTCTCTATACATTGATTAAACTATATATAACATAGATTTTTAACATTACTAAACAGTACCAATATATAAAATATTAACAACCCCATATCTATTCATGGGTATAAAATATAATATAAGATTCAGAAACCAAAATAGAAAACTAATTTTTTAAACAATAAATTTGCAGATTCAGACATAGAAGTATACCTTTTTAACCCTTTCCGTATAGAGTTATCCAGGTACTACACAAAGGGGTTGATTTACTAAAGGGATATAGAGTGATTATACTTAATGAATAAGGTGTTCACTTCAATAGTCCAGTCACATACAAGCAAAAATCTTCTTTTTTTCTTTTAATTCTCTTGCACATGATTCAGTATTTAAAGTGTATACATGTTGGTCTTTTCAATTCAAACCTAATGATTTTCAAATATGTTGCTTACGGTCACTCTACCATATTACTGCTTTTGCAACAACACAATTAATGTATGTAATACTTTTTAATTTGCACCAACAGTTACATTTTCAGGACAAGCTTTTGAGAGTGCCCCTTTCTTTTTTTGGTGACCAGAGTATTGATACACAAAGGTTTAGCAAAATGTTAAAAAAAAAATCTGCAAAGATTAAAAAAAAAAAGAGCTGCAACCCATCATAACAGATCAACAGCTCAACTCGTTATAAGAGAGGATAAATCTTCCAAATCTTTCAAAAACCCCAGTGTTGGCCTTCAGGCAACTACCCAAACAGGCATTAATAAATTAGCAGAGAACATTATTCTGACCACAGAGATGCATACATGGGAATGAAATATTGAAAGATTAAACACTAAAAACTGTTCAGACACATCAATCCATTAAAAAAGTGATATACAGTAAAACCTTGGATTGTGAGTATAATTCATTCCAGAAACATGCTTGTAATCCAAAGCACTTGTATATCAAAGCAAATTTCCCCATAAGAAATACTGGAAACTGAGATGATTTGTTCCACAACCATTTATTCCTAGGTCTTTCAGTTTATAGTCCATATAGAAACATTATAGCAATGTGAGGTTGTGTAACCATAAAATATTCATCCACAAATGGAAGCCTCCACATGGGGATTAGAAGCAAAATCCAGCAGGAGCTACAGAGTATAAAAGAGAAGAGAGGCTCCTCTAAGTGTAGCAATATGGTTACATTGAATGAGGTACAACATTTAGCAACTCACATGGTTGATGATTAAAACAGGCACATTTAAGTATGCAGGCATCTGGGGTAAAGCGGTCCTCATAGACCATCCCCCGCACCGCCGGCTCTCACCGCTGTCAATCTGCAATTGTGACCGGGAAGACTACCCTGCAGTAGAGCGATCTGAAAGCGAGGCTTGAAGAGCTCGTGGAGTGCAGCATGGGAGGGATGACGTCGATGGCGGTGCGGAGGAAGATGAGTTGGGAGGATGCGAGTTGCTAAATGTTGTACCTTCATTAAATGTAACATATTGCAACACTTAGAGGCACCTCTCTTCTCTTATATACCCAGTTGTGACATGAGGCTACTTGTATATCAAGACATCGCTTGTATATCAAGTCAAAATTTATGAACAAATTTTGCTTGTCTTGCAAAACGCTCTCAAACCAAGTTACTCTCAAACCAAGGTTTTACTGTACACAAAAGGAACCTTTAATATTACTGGATCATACAATAATTGCAACCAAAGATGATCCATTGGTGAAACAGGGCAGAAATGACATAAAAACAATGAATCTACACAGACACGCCATAAAAGATCAAAATATACTAATAGAGTTTTAAAAAAAAAACTTTCTGTTGTCATTACATATCTTAATTTAGGCCAAGTTATATCATTACTGGGTTTTTGTGCTTTTTTATGCTATGCTAGTAGATCAATGCTGTTGGGAGGGCTTAGCAAGTTGCTTTAAATAGTTTCCTGTTTCCTGTAAACATCAGAGCATGTTGATGCATGCAAGAAGTGGACTGGCTTTTGGGAGGAGTTTTTTTTTAAAGTTTAAAACCTCCAGGTATACTGTACGGTTTTGTTGAAGGTTTGTAAGCAGGTTGCATGACACCATACAAATATAAGGTTATAAGACATTAACATATTTAGTCTGGAAACCACTGAGTGACAAGAGGCATTATTTGCCCAATGTAGAACTCCAATGCAATACATGTGAGGGAAGGGTGTTAGGAGTCCTATAGAAATTGAGCTTTGGATTTAAGGGCCAGGGGAAGTCAGGATTCCCTATGATGAGCAACAAAATGTCCTACAAATGTAGACACTTCAGGACATTTTAGGAGCAAGTCCCATATTTTCACTAGTGGAGAAATGTTAAAGGGTAAATATAATGATTTAGGGTATGCCATAGGCTGTAGCCAAAAAAGAGAGCATGAGAGAACAAGTGAAAAATAATTTTTCTATTCTTAACCTCAGATTATAAAATGCATTAGGAAAACGTAAATATCCAAAAAAAGCACTCTAAGGGTCGGTTCACACTGGGGCGACTTGGGATCCGACTTGTACGCCCTCAAGTCGCCCCAAGTCGCCCCAGAAAGAGATTCACATTAAGTGAACGGGAGCGTCTTAATAGACACTACTGAAGTCGCTCCGACTTCAGAGCGTACTCCCTGTACTACTTGGAACCGACTTGGTAGGCGACCTGTACCATAGAAATCAATGGAAGTCGCCTCCAAGTCGGATCTCTCTCTCAAAGTCAAGTGACTCTGCAGGGAAAACCCCTCCCTCCCAGAGAGCTGATTGTCCTGTGATTGGCCACAGCCGAAGTCGCCTGTCCTGGAGGCGACTTGAAGTCGCGTTGTAATTTGCTAAAGTCGCGCTGAAGTCGCGCCGAAGTCGCGTTGAAGTCGCCGTGCAAAGTCGCGTTAAAGTCGTGTTGCCCCTGTGTGAATCGAGCCAAATTGTGAAATTGTTATGCTATTCTTATCATAAAACAAACAGAGACTGAATCAAAACAATCCAGTAATAGTTAAGTCCTATGAAATGTTAATTCGTGTCCAACAGAATGTCCTTATATCACCACAGTGAAAGACATACAGTATGCTCTCTTGTGCCAAAAAAATCTTCACTCGTATCAATGCTTCACCAACCTTATCCCTCCAGTGGAAAGGAGGCTTACCAGAGTTCCAGCCTCCTTTCCACTGGAGGGATAAGGTTGGTGAAGGATTGATACAAGTGAAGATTTTTGGCACAATTTCACTGTGGTGATATACGGACATCCTGTTGGACATGAATGTACATTTCATAAGACTTAAAGAGGAACTGTAGTCTGCTCACATAATTTGTAATAAAAAAATATTTTCCATTCTGAAGCTTCCCTTCAAACACTTTGCATATTATTTTATATATATTGTGATTCTGTACAAATATGCTGCAGAAATCTCCCTCCACTAAGTCTGGCTGCATCCATTTTAACTGTGGGCAGCTGAAGCTGATGCCTGTTCACTTCCTGGATTTACACAGACACACAGAGGCACACCTCCAGCTCTGCAGCCCTGCAGCATTCATTTGCACTTTTATGACTCATCCCCCCTCCCTTCCTGGTAAACTCTCACGAGAGTGAGAGAGAGAGCTGTGCATGATGTCATAAGCCTAGGCTTTTTTCCAGAGAAGAAAGAGGAAGTGGGCTGTATAAGGTATTTACTGGCAGAAAAAAAATGTTTAACAATCCAAAGTTAAAAGGAGAGAGGTGAATTCTCTACACAATAGCAAAAATGTATACTCATTAGCCCCAAAATTTAGGGGTTCTAAATTTTATTTTTTGAAACATTAAATAATGTAATGCTCATCTTAATTTTTTTAACTGATGCTAATATTCAATGATTACATCTAAACGCATGGACAGTTCTAGTTTTCTGTACCAGACATTTTGTTGTATACACCACTACAGAGACATGTATTTGGCTGTTCAAATGTCACATGACTATGGCAAGCATGTAGCCAGGCTTTTTTTGTTTTGTTACAAAATTGATTCTTTAAATATATGCCAACAAGCTTCTAAAAAAGTGTACTATGATACACAGAGAGAAAACAAATCTCCCTACATTTACATGTATATCTGCTGTCTTCAGCTTTATACAGTAATACATTGGATTACTAGCAAAATTCATTCCAGAAGAATGCTGGTAATCCAAAGCACTTGTATAACAAAGCGAGTTTCCCCGTAGGAAATAATAGAAACTCAGATAATCCATTCCACAGCCACTGCTTGTCTATGCAATACCGTATGTGGCCAGAGGTGCGGGGGTGCCAGAGACACTCTGAAACACTCAGAGACCACACTGAGACACTAGGAAACGCTCAGAGACAACCGTTTCCGAGTGTCTCCAAACGACTCCGAGTGGCTCAGAGCGTTACCGGCACCCCACGCACCTCTGACCAAATGCGGTACTGCATACCCCAGAGTCTTGAATCCTGCTCGTCTTGCGAGACAATGCTCGCAAAGCGAGTCAGGATTTATTATTTTAAAAACAACTCGTATTGCGAAACACTCGTAAACCGCATTACTCGCAATCCGAGGTTCACTGTATATACTTTAGAAAGTGCACATCATGTTACAGATTTTCTCTTCCTGTTGAACACTGAGAGTGAAGTCTGGGCACACAGCCAAGATAGCTGATTGGAGGAAAGGCACACACCCCCACTCCACATTTGCAAAGGAAGGAAGGAATGTACAGAGCTCTGCTGTGAGATGGCAAGCTGTCTGCTAATCTATTTATAGTAATCTCCCACAACACAAATTTCAGGCTGCTTTTATCTCCTGTGTCGGAGAACTTGTCAGAAGTTATCAGGCTGATAACAGAGCTGGGGAGTAGGAGAAAGCCACATCATTCAGTGCTTTGAAGAGAGATAAGAAAACACTACAGATATTTGTGCCCAGCTCAAATTTCATGAATCGGGTTTACATGCACTTTAAATAATAATTTTACTTTTCAATCTTTTTCAGTTTCATTTTTCATTTTCACAGCAATAAAGTATAGCTAATGTATCTGCACCTTTTGCCTAATATATTCACCAAGCAGGAGTGGCTCCAACTCAGGGTGTCATCAGGCAACCCCAGGTGGACTAAGCCTCCCAGTTACCACCCGTTACAATGGGTAATTGTCCCATTTCTCCTTCCCAGGGGAAACTGTCGCTCTTGAAGCAATGGAAATATTCCCTCAGGAAACTGTTTCACAGTTTTCATAAACCGTACATTGTTAGACTGAAAGAAATGATCATCTGAGTAGCAGGAGGAGTATTGTGGGTGGGTGGAATGGAGGGATGTTGCTATGGGGAAGAAGGGAATAGTGGCTCCATCCCCCCTCCTCCTCCCTCCTCCCCCATCTCCCTCCCTCCCCCCTTTTCTTTCCTCCCCTTTTTCTCCCCCCCTCCCTCTCCTCCCCTCTCCTCTCCTTCCCTCCCCTCCCTTCATGCCTGCACCTTCCCCTTCCTTCCCAGCCCCATTCTCTTTTTCCTCTTCCCCCTTTGTCTCCCCCCCTTCTTACCCTATCCCCTCCCTCCTCCTCCTCTCCCCTTCCTTACCCTCCCATCTTTCTTCTCAGTTCATTTTTCATTGAGCAATACTTTTTGATTTACATATTTTGTTTAGTTACTGTGGAAGAGCTATCATCCACCTGTAAACATCCCCCATATCTGCCGTAGGGGAACCCTGTGGTGTTCTGGCTGTGCTTCTGTGTTTGGACTCTCAGGTAAGCGGCTGTGCACCCATTCCTTTTGCCCTTTTTCCCTTATGTTAGTAAAAACACTTCATACCTATTTTGCATATGCATGTGGTCTTACTACACCTATGTACAACTATGTCTTTTGTTACTGTGTTTTGTTATAATCTGTTACTTTTATTGTAGATTTATCCTTCTGATGAAGTGGTCATAGACCGCGAAACATGTAGAGGACCACATGTCCTGTGAGCACCTTCTATCCTTTTGACTCCAAAATAACTGTATCAACACCTCTTGTTTTTATATTGTTTTGTATTGATTATTGGAAATCATGTATAGTCTTTTTTATATGTAAAATAAAATAAAATTTGTGTCTTAAAGTGTATATTGCCTTATTGGTACAGAGATAGTTCCTTTTTTTCTTAGTGGAGACTAGTTTTTGGAACTGTCTCTGCTCCCCATTTTGCACCATGGAAATTAAGTCAACAGATAGCCAAGGCCCATATTTACTATAGACAAAGCACAAGCGGGGTTTTATTACAACAATAAAATAATGCAGAAGATACAACAGGGATAACAGGCTTAACCTTTGTATGCCTAACTTTTATTTTTCCTGTGGGCATAGGGGGGTGCATTGTGAGTGATATAATTTGAAGTGTTTAGGTGCACACTGTTCTTGCACTTAGTTTTTCTTTCTCACTCTATGCAGTGGTGTGCTGTGAACAAAAGTCAGTTCAATCTGCTCCCTGGGAATTCCTCTACCACTGTCCACAGATGTCTTGCTCTGAATCCCTTGACATCTGAATGGTACTGTTCACAAACATTATGCAGATGCCCCTGCTACTTATCTCATTCCTGCTCTCTCAAAGCATCTTCTGGGGAGATAAATTTGGGGGTTGATTTACTAAAGGCAAATAGTGCAGTTGCTCCAGAGATTAGTAAATGAGGTAAAGCTTCACTTTGCAAAGAGCACTCAATCATGTGCAAGGAAAATGTAAAAAAATGAATTTTTGCTTGCACATGATTGGATGATGGAGTTCAGCAGACCTTCTGCTCATTTTCTGGAGTAACTGCTCTTGAAGAGTGCACCTGCCTTTTCTTTATTAAATCAACCCCGCTGTCTCTTAGACTGTCCATGGAAATGTTACTGTTCCATAGCAATAGGTTTACAATAGGTTTACAGTAAAAATTTGAGGCAAACAGCTAAAAATACACAGGAAACACATATATGGGGGGTTGGTTTATCAGAAAAAGGATTTGTATTTCTGCCCATCCAGTCCTGAGGTTTACATATATTTGTCCTACAACAAAGGCCCTGTCTGGTAAGGCAAGAGACCTGATTTTTCTCTGCCGCAATTAAGCTTGCTTGTGCTTGAACAACAAAATGAGAAGCTGCAGACTCATAAGATAATCTCTATGTCACACTGCTATTTCCTCCAATCAGTATGTGCCTTGTTAGCATACGAGTACTTCAGCACAGACTGATTCCTTATACTGCTTCTCCTTCTCCCAGGGTGAGCTCTGCTGTACAGGGACTGGAAGAGGCTGATACCTGGTCAAATGTGGGTACTTACACTGCTTTTAATTAAAAAAAAAAAACATTTACTATTGTATGAATGACTACAGAGCTGCATAAAATTGTGTATTTTCTATTTACCTGGAGTATAGTTTTGAAACATCCCACAAGGATGCTATTTAAAGGATCTGTGTATCTTCCATTTTGCCCTCAGATCAGCTTGCAAAGACCCTCTACCCCCTTAATTGTATCTAATTTGTAATTATTTTTTTTTGCATTGGTACTTGTTCCATATGGCAGTATCAAGCTCCTGATGCCATTTTTTACAGTAATTTTCCTATTAGCCTTATAAATTTACAGAATTTACAAACAAGATTCATCCCAATATACTTTAGGGGTTCCATGCTATGTTCAGGTCTGCCAAACCTTAAACAGGATTTGCTGAACCCTCGGGGAATCAAAGCCTGGCAGATTCACTCATTCTGATTAACTAGATGTACTTGTATGCCTCTGCTACCTAAGCAGCCAACTTATACTGATTGCCAAAACTCTTTTCTACATACAGTATAAACTGCCAGTTCTAAATTTCTTTGGCAGATACACCAATTCAAATACAGTACATGCCCCGTGTGTATTTTATAGTGCTTTCTGTTTTCAAGAAAACATAAAGAGAGGATGATACTGGACCTTACTGTGAAAGGTGTGGGGTCTAATTTATGTTTATACTGACACCTGACAGGTATGCAAATGTACATAACTACACCAGAGAATTCTTGGCTGCTACAGCGGTATACTTTATAGCAGAATAGGACTAAAGAGAGGTCTGGAGGGCAAAAGGAAGGAATTTGTTCCTTGATTAGTACTAATATACACTATATTGTCAAAAGTATTGGGACACATGCCTTTCCACGCACAAGAACATCAATGGCATCCCAATCTTATGCCCTGTACACACGATCGGATGTTCCGACAACAAAATCCATGGATTTTTTCTGAAGGTTGTTGGCTCAAACTTGTCTTGCATACACACGGTCACACAAATCTTGTTGGAAATTTTGAACGTCAAGAAAGCGTTGACGTACAACATGTACGACGAGCTGAGAAAAATGAAGTTCAATAGCCAGTGGGGCTCTTCTGCTTGATTTCGAGCATGCGTGGAACTTTGTGCGCCTGAATTGTGAACACACGATTGGAATTTACGAGAACAGATTTTGTTGTCGGAAAATTTGAGATCCAGATCTCAAATTTTTTGTGACGGAAATTGCGATGGAAAATGTCCGATGGA
The DNA here is from genome assembly GCA_037952835.1 of Lithobates septentrionalis. Taxonomy (NCBI): domain Eukaryota; kingdom Metazoa; phylum Chordata; class Amphibia; order Anura; family Ranidae; genus Lithobates; species Lithobates septentrionalis. The sequence goes on from JBBDGP010000504.1 coordinate 2,788,663, forward strand.
GCCTACCCACGGTCAGAATTTCCGCCAACAAGCTCCCATCGAACATTTTCCTGTTGGAAAATCCAACCGTGTGTACGGGGCATTAGTCCGTAGGGTTCAATACTGAGTTGGCCCACCCTTTGCAACTATAACAGCTTCAACTCTTCTGGGAAGACTGTCCACAAAGTTTAGGAGTGTGTCTATGGGAATGTTTGACCATTCTTCCAGAAGTGCATTTGTGAGGTCAGGCACTGATGTTGGAGGAGAAGGCCTGGCTCACAGTCTCTGCTCTAATTTATCCCAAAGGTGTTCTATCAGGTTTGAGGTCAGGACTCTGTGCAGGCCAGTCAAGTTCCTCCACCCCAAACTCGCTATCAGTATTTATTATTTAGTCTGTAGGAAAGTTATAAAGTCCACAAGCAATGGTATATATATATATATATATATATATACCATTGCTTGTGGACTTTATAACTTTCCTACAGACTAAATAATAAATACTGATAGCGAGTTTGGGGTGGAGGAACTTGACTGGCCTGCACAGAGTCCTGACCTCAAACCTGATATATATATATATATATATATATATATATGGAAATTGATCAATCCTGGTATAATGATGGCCAATCTAATTTCTTGAGGCCCGAAAATGCCAGTACAGAATAAATACCCCCCAAATGACCAATTTTTGGAAAGTAGACAGTCCAAGGTATTTAGTAAGAGGCATGGCAAGTTTTTTTGAAGTTGTCATGTTTTGTCACAATTTTTTGGAAAATTAAGAAATAAAAAAAAAAGTTTTTAGATACTGTCACCAGTGCAGCATAGCATCATCATATAACTGGTGTGGCAGTGATCAGGGACACTGGTGACAGTATGTAAAAAACATTTTTTTTCCAATTTATTTGATTTTTTTTAAAATGTTTTATTATTTTTTTTCTTTACATTTTTTTTTACATACAGAGACCAGAGCAATATAGTGTTAACACAGTAACACTGTACTACTCTGGGGAGTTTATCAGGATTTTTTTTTTTACACACCATGATTGCTTATAACTGAATTTTATAGTTAAAAGTAACCATTTTTTTTCTGAAGGAAAACTAGTCATTCAGTGTTTACTATTGTGATTAGCTGTGATTGGCCACAGCTAATCACATGACACAGATGGGCTGTGATTGGTCCTGTCTGTACCATATGACTGTGACCAAGCACAGAGCTCATCAGAGTACACAATGAATCAAAGCCTTTCATTGCGTACAACTGTCATGTAACCTGCTGTGATTGGCCACAGTGATCATATGGTACCAGCAGCGGGCCAGTACAGTGGCCTGTCATTGGCCGTGTCCAATGGACACGCCGGGAACAGATCGCATTGGAGCACAGCCTGATACTGGGAGGACATCACATGATGTTCTCCCAGAACAACGGTGCTCCGGCTGGCTGTCATTTCACAATAGGCCAGGCGGGAAGGGGTTAATGTGGCACAAAAAGCACACTCTTTCTCCCACTTTTCTATACAAACAAATCTATACTGTATATATACATCTGTTTCCTATTATTTACAGTATCTATAATAACTTCAGTTACATTTACTAATAATGCAGTATAACAAACTATTGATATGCATATCCAACCAATCATACACAAAATAATTGAAAAATAAAATCTCCAGAATTGTAAAACAAAATTCTTGTATGGCAATTTATCTTACAATCTCCAGCAACCGTGCTTTTCCGTTTACAGTAAAAAAAAAAAAAAAAGTGTATACACAATTACATAGCGTGAATTCCTATATATTAAAGTGGTCACTGAAGCAAGAGAAAACACTGAGACATTTATTGTTTTCCATCCCGTCATATAAATGAAAACTGACAGGTAGTTTGTCATGATTTCTGTGGGGAATACCATGCAATTTAAAATAAAAATCTGTCAATTATCAGCTGTTCCCTAAGGTTAATCAACTGTATTGGTGGAGCAAATGTGTGCTATGGCGCTCTCAGCCAACATTTTGTGCACCAATGGATTTCTTTTATGCCTTGCTACATTTACCACCTTCTGATAGTTGCCAAATAGGTTTATAATGTGCCTTGTCATGTAAATTAAATTAGAATAATCAACACAATGACCAATATATTGGCCCGGTTCTATATGAAATATCATACAAGTACATTAATCATGGTCCGTTTTACAGGTTTATTTCTTATTTTACCTTTATGAGGTCAGAGTCACAAATCTCTGCTGTTTTATAGGTTTGGTGGATTTCTAGACCAGAATCTGTCTTGTGTTGTTGAACCCATTTAAGCTGTTAGATAATTACTGCTTACTGCCCATTCTTACATGCGCTGTGGAGCCATTAAAAATGAATGACACATATATAAAACAACATGTACCCATGCCATAGCACACCACTGAAAAAAAATGGTGCAGGTACATTTTTTGTGTGTGCTGCAAGCCTATTTAAAATTGATAGGCTGTCTTGAACCTCAACTATATATTCAGTTCTTCCCTTTAATATTAGCCTTGCACCCTCAGAACCTTAAAAAAAAAGTCAGATAATGCCATGGGATCTCTTTGCCCTCTCCTTCCTCCAGCATTGGCCAGATCCTAAATACTGCAGGGGGCAGCACTACATAATGATGTGGCACTACGCTCTGCAGCATTCTCCTATTAGTCCATAGCAGGGGGGAAACCTCAATATCCCAGGCTTAAATGAAGTTGGTAGACTTCTGACCTAAGCCTGAAGTGCAATGAGTAAAGTACAGGACAGCACCAGACGTGAGGTGAATAAAGCAGCCAGAGTTTTTCTTTCCTTTTTTTTTTTTTTTTTTACAAGGTGTGTGGTTTTTCAATTTTTATCCAAGGTGGACTTGGTCCCCATTATGACTGAGCTCACACAAATGCATTATACAAATGGGCTTAAGTTTTGTTTTTTTGTTTTTGCCAAGAAATAATGGTAATGTATGGTATGTTTACATTTTTCTACCTTATGCAATACATATGGGAGAATTTATTGAGGGATATTTTCTATGCAATGATGTAAAATTGGATAACATTAAAAAGAGCAGCTATAGGCTTTTTAGTAAAACTTTCACAAAACGACTTAAAATTTTACATTTTTGTCATATGGCAGCGCACAGTGCATAAGGATTGAAGACAATAGGACTTTTAAAATTGACATTGACATAACTTTGCCACAAGCAACTAAAGTAATTATGACACCTCATTTTGGCACAGCTGAAATGACTTGATAAGAAGCCATGACAAATGACATATCACACAGAGTGAGTGGTTTTATCACTAGAACACTAAATCAGCATGTCCTGAATTTTTTGCAATTCTCTTAAGTCATCAAATAACAGATCGCTTTATGTATTACAGCATAGCTATATTGCTGACAGACTTGTGTAAAGGAATGTGACTCATCCTTGTTTTATTGGAAAGCCTGCTAAGATGACCAATTAGGTTTAAAGTGAGGTCTAGCTTTGAAGTAATCCTGCTAAAAGCGATTAAAATGCTATCACACCACATCGCTAAAGGTTGGTTATTGCATTGGTAAATTAAAAAAATACAGATAAGCAGCTGATGGCCAATAAATGTATATAGATGACAAGATTCAGCCTACCAATATACTTTCCACATATTTGCAGCTTTATTCATAAAAGAATGACCTTTAAAGAAAAAAGCCTGCTTATGTCGGTTGTCATTCTTCAAGCCACATAATCATTTGATATTATCTTTAAGAAGCTCAGAGTCTACCATACCAAAACCTGATTTTTCATTTAAACAAAAGGATTGTAGAATGTTGCTACCTTTAGGAAATGGATAATAGCAAACGTAAGAAAGTCCAGAAAGGCCAGCCCCTGTATAACCCTGCTCTGAACTATTAAGCTTTAGTTTTCTGAGAGAGCAATACAGAGGTCCAATAAACACAGAGGACTAGGACCTATGTCCCTCAATAGGCAAAAAGATTTTATGGCAAGTACAAAAATCTTTTTTCGTTTTTTTCTTTAAAATCCATAGAGAGACACAGGGCTGTAGAATAGTTTATGATGTGTGGGACATCTAAAAACAGTCCAACTGAGAGGGTGGGCAAGGCCACTAGGAAAGCCAATAGATTTAATTCAAGTTGCATCAATGTCTAGAAGCTTAAAGAAAAAGAGGAATTTTGACTTACCTGTAAATTCTATAGCTTGGAGTATAGTAGAGGTTACAGGCAAAGTATTCATAAACCCTGGGTTATAGACTCGAACTTTCAGGAGATTAGACACTGGCAAGTTTTTGGGGACACCCCGACTAGGTACCTCTCCGATAACCCTACCCCTCAGTTTTGTAACAAGCAAAGAGAAGGGTGGGCTACCATACTTCTATGGTTAGAAATTAGAAATACACCTTTAGAGCTTTGAATAGAGGGCCAGGTGGCAGCCTTACACAGCTGGGCTACAGAGGCCTGGTGCCAAAATGTCCAGGAAACGCCTGCTGATCTGATGGAATGAGCGTTCAAAAGCACAGGGGGAGAGTTGTCTATGAGAGTATAAGATCTAGCGATTCGATTTCTTATCTAGCTAAAGTAGTATAGCCACAAAATCCTCAGGGCAGCTCCTCATCAGATAGAAGGGGTTATCTGAAATAGATCAAGGGAACACAACAGGGCACAAGTGCAGCATTAAAATAAATGTATTGGTTAAAAGGGAATACATATCCATTCACATTTAGCAGGATATAAACAAGCACCTGTGGCCACGTGAGGCAGAGGAATTGCTCCAGATGGAATGCCCACAGCTGCTGGCACTAGGTGGAACCTAAGCAGCACAAGTATTGGAGCCAAACTGTTAGAGATCCAACAGCGTGGGAACTTCTGTAGTGACATCAGACACTGGGGGCGTGAGGAGGGCTTGGCTATGTGTTTTGAGGTTGTAATGCCTCTTTCTCAAGCCTTCTTACCAGGCTGTTCCCCCCTCTCCTGTTGCGGTTGTTGGAGAACACTTCCCATTGGATGTAACTTAGCCCATACAGTAGGGACGGAAAGTATTCAGACCCCCTTAAATTCTTCACTCTTTGTTATATTGCAGCCATTTGCTAAAATCATTTAAGTTAATTTTTTTCCCCATGAATGTACACACAGCACCCCATATTGACAGAAAAACACAGAATTGTTGACAATTTTGCAGATTTATTAAAAAAGAAAAACTGAAATATCACATTTAACACATTTAAAGGTGCTGTCCATTTCTTCTGATCATCCTTGAGATGGTTCTACACCTTCATTTGAGTCCAGCTGTGTTTGATTATACTGATTGGACTTGATTAGGAAAGCCACACACCTGTCTATATAAGACCTTACAGTTCACAGTGCATGTCAGAGCAAATGAGAATCATGAGGTCAAAAGAACTGCCTGAAGAGCTCAGAGACAGAATTGTGGCAAGGCACAGATCTGGCCAAGGTTACAAAAAAAATTCTGCTGCACTTAAGGTTTCTAAGAGCACAGTGGCCTCCATAATCCTTAAATGCAAGACGTTTGGGACGACCAGAACCCTTCCTAGAGCTGGCTATCCGGCCAAACTGAGCTATCGGGGGAGAAAAGCCTTGGTGAGAGAGGTAAAGAAGAACCCAAAGATCACTGTGGCTGAGCTCCAGAGATGCAGTCGGGAGATGGGAGAAAGTTGTAGAAAGTCAACCATCACTGCAGCCCTCCACCAGTCGGGGCTTTATGGCAGAGTGGCCCAACGGAAGCCTCTCCTCAGTGCAAGACACATGAAAGTCCGCATGGAGTTTGCTAAAAAATACCTGAAGGACTCCAAGATGGTGAGAAATAAGATTCTCTGGTCTTATGAGACCAAGATAGAACTTTTTGACCTTAATTCTAAGCGGTATGTGTGGAGAAAACCAGGCACTGCTCATCACCTGTCCAATACAGTCCCAACAGTGAAGCATGGTGGTGGCAGCATCATGCTGTGGGGGTGTTTTTCAGCTGCAGGGACAGGAGGACTGGTTACAATCAAGGGAAAGATGAATGCGGCCAAATACAGGGATATCCTGGACGAAAACCTTCTCCAGAGTGCTCAGGACCTCAGACTGGGCCGAAGGTTTAACTTTCAACAAGACAATGATCCTAAGCACACAGCTAAAATAATGAAGGAGTGGCTTCACAACAACTCAGTGACTGTTCTTGAATGGCCCAGCCAGAGCCCTGACTTAAACCCAATTGAGCATCTCTGGAGAGACCTAAAAATGGCTGTCCACCAACGTTTACCATCCAACCTGACAGAACTGGAGAGGATCTGCAAGGAGGAATGGCAGAGGATCCCCAAATCCAGGTGTGAAAAACTTGTTGCATCTTTCCCAAAAAGACTCATGGCTGTATTAGATCAAAAGGGTGCTTCTACTAAATACCGAGCAAAAGGTCTGAATACTTAGGACTATGTGATATTTCAGTTTTTCCTTTTAAATAAATCTGCAAAAATGTCAACAATTCTGTGTTTTTCTGTCAATATGGGGTGCTGTGTGTACATTAATGAGGAAAAAAATGAACTTAAATGATTTTAGCAAATGGCTGCAATATAAAAAAGAGTGAAAAATGTAAGAGGGTCTGAATACTTTCCATCCCCACTGTATATAAGAGTCCAACAACTACCAAGCAACTGTAAGCAGCAGGGATCAGGAGGACATGCAGCATACAACAAGCTGCTTACAGCTGCTTGCTGGTTGCCGGTCTCATATTTTGGCTAAGTTACAACCAATGGGTGGTGCTCTCCAGCGTCCACTGTTTGCTGGTAAGCAGGCTTGAGAGGCAGTGCTGCCTCAAAACATGCAGCCACGCCCCCTCCACATCCCCAGAAACCTTTTGCCAGGGGCTGTGTGCATTCCACCTGGAACTATTACTCTGCCTCCTGTGACCATGGACGTTGGCTCCATTTACATGATATGCTTGTTTATATTCTACTAAATTTGAGTAAATATGTATTCCTTTTTAAGGAATAAATTTATTTTAATACTGCACTAAGAGGCACCCTCTTGTGTTCCCCTGGTCGTGGTCTTAAGACATCCTTATCTTTGTGACGACATCTCTAACTAGCATGATAGCAACCAAAATAGATACTTTGTAAGAGAAGTCATCTAAGCAAATTTCCCGGATGGATTAAAAGGGTTGCTTTTGCAGTTCAAAGAGAAAAAAGTGGATGCACGGGGTACTGTAATTGGGGCCTAATGCGAGATACACCTTGACAAGTTTTTGCAAGGGAAACAAAGCCAGAGGTCCTTGAAATTGAATGAACAAGTCTGAAACTTGTCCTTTTAGAGTGCTTAAGGCCAGGTTCTGGTCAAGACCTGATTGCAGGAAGGCCAGAATGTGAGGCAAAGATTAATATCTGGAAATGAAGTGTCTTTGTTCACATCAGCCAAAGGAGGATTTACATGTACAATAATAGATCTTCATTGAATTGGCTTTTCTTGCTTTTAGCAAGACAGACTCAGCGATCCCTCTATCTTTAACCACTCCAATACTGGACACTATTACTCCCTTCCCGCCCAGGCCAATTTTCAGATTTCAGCGCTATCACAATTTGAATGGCGATTACTCAGTCATGCAACACTGTACCCAAATTAAATTTTTATCATTTTTTTTAGACAGCTAGAGCTTTTTTTTTGTAGTATTTTAGGTGGTTGTAAAGTCTGAACATTTTTTACCTTAAAGTAGAACTATAGGCAAAACTTTTTTTTTTCATTGTGGATAGAGTAATGGAGGGTTATAACCCCTGTCAGATTTTTTTTTCATTATCTGTTTCCCATTGCAGAGATTTCCCTTCACTTCCTGTCCCAAAACCAAACAGGAAGTGAGAGGAAATCCCTGCAAATTAAGGGAATTCCTTCGAGGGCCCCCAGGTCACCAGAACTAGTGTCTCCATTGGAAGGTTTCCCCTCTATTACTTTCTGGGGACAACCCAAAATGTGGGTAATTTCTTTTACTTTCACTTTCAATGATAATGGCAAACAGGACAAATAGAGAAGGCACAGACAGCAACAAAAACTGATAGGTGTTTTAATCCCTCTCCACTCTACCCAAGACTATAAAAAAAGTTTTGCCTTTAGTTATACTTTAATGCATTCCTTGCATTAAGGTAAAAAATGTTTAGGTGTCAGCATCGCCTCCTCAGCCCCCCTTTATTTACCTGAGCCCTCATTCAAACCAGCGCCGTGCACTTCTGCAAATCTTTTCTCCTCTCACTTCTGGGTCTCGCTGGCTTTGCTGGGGCACTGAGAGCCATCGGCTCCCAGTGCTGTCACTCAAAGCTAGTGACAAAGGAGCGGAGGGGCGGGTCCGAGTCCTGCTGTCTGTGTCAATGAACGCAGCAGAGGGACTCCGGTGCCAGCATGCACAAGTGCCCCCATGGAAAGCGGCTTCCTACTGGCCAGAGAGGAGGGGCCAAGAGCGCTGGCAGGAGACCCGAAAAGAGGAGGTTCCAGGCTGCTCTGTGTGATTCCACTGACAGAGTAGCAAAGTATAGACATGTTTGTAATTTTTAATATAAAACATGATGTACCTTTACAACCCCTAATCACTATATCGAAAGAGGGAAAAAAATGCTTTACCGGAAGCATCTAAATAATCTTTCTTCATAAATGTATTCTGCTACATTTCTTTGGTAAAAATAACCTAAATCAGTGTATTTTAGTTTGTATGAAAGTTAGAGAGTCTACAAACTATGGTATATATATATATTTAAATTTGAAAATTGATCAATCCTGATGTACTGACAGCCTCATTCCTTGCAGCCCTTTAATGCCAGGACAGTGCAAATATCCTTCAAATTACCCCTTTTTGGAAAGTAGACAGCCAAGGTGTTTAGGAATTGTGAGTTTTTTGAAGTTGTAATCTTTTGTCATTTTTTTTTTGAAAATGAAGAAATTAAATAAAATGTGTTCTCTTTTCTTTTTTTACATATTGTCACACGAGTAGTACAGCATCACCATATGACTGGCGTGGCAGTGATCAGGGGCACTGACTGATGGCAGTATGTAATTTGTAATTTTTTTAATGTTTTTGAACTTTTTTTTTACATACTGTGACCTGAGCAGCACCTGTCACCATAGTGACAATGTACTGCTTTAGAGAGCTGATCTGGATTTTTTTTATTTTACACTTTGATTGTGTATTACAGTGAGGATCACTGTTATAAGCAATGATTTTTGTGATTGGTCACGTATATCACATGGTACAGGTCTGCTGTCATTGTCCCTGTACCATGTGTTCACTGTGACCAAACACAGAGATTACAATAGTACACAATGAATGGCTATGAATGAAAGTTGTTGTGATCGATGATTGGTCACAGCAATTACATGGTACCAGGGCCATGTACAATGTACAATGATCTGTCTGCATGTCTCCAGGTGCACACATGAGCAGCAAGAGTAACAGGACATCAGATGACATCCACCTGGGATAAGAAAGTTGGTTAAAAATCAGGTCATGCAGTTAAAATAAATGTAAATAAAAATAACAAAAAAAAGAAATAACAAACATGTCATGCTTACCTGCTCTGTGCAGTGGTTTTGCACAGTGCAGCCTGGATTCTCCTCTTCTTGGGTCCTCCCCCCCCTGGCCAAGTGCCCCAATAGCAAGCTTGCTATTGGAGCACTCATGCATGCTTGCTCCTGAGCCTGCTCTCTGTGTCCATAAGACACACAGAGCGTGGCTCAGCCCCACCCCCTGCCCCCACTTTCCATCTCACTGGCTGTGATTGACTCCTGCCTTTACAACCACCTTAAAGCCAGGGCTGTGAAGTAGGATGGAATAGAGTGCCTTGAGATAGCAGATCTTGCCTATTGACAAGCGTCCAGCGATTGTCTGCTAAAAGTTTGAGTATGTCTGTGTACTAGGTTCTTCTGGGCCATTTCAGTGCAAGTAAAATCACTGATTTCCTCTCTTGCTCTATGTTTTTGAGCAGAATTTGCACTGGAAGGAAGGCTTATGCCGCGTACACACGGTCAGACTTTTCGGCTACAAAAGTCCGACAGCCCGTCCGACAGACTTTCGACAGACTTTTGGCAGACTTGCGGCGGACTTTATAACGAACGGACTTAACTACATACGATTACACAAAAGTCTGACGGATTCGTACGTGATGACGTACGACTGGACTAAAATGAGGAAGTTGATAGCCAGTAGCCAATAGCTGCCCTAGCGTGGGTTTTTGTCCGTCGGACTAGCATACAGATGAGCGGATTTCTGGGTCCGGCGGAGTTATGACGTAAAGATTTGAAGCATGTTCCAAATCTAAAGTCCGTCAGATTTGCGACTGGAAAAGTCCGCTGAAGGTCCGGTGAAGCCCACACACGATCGGATTGTCCGCCGCACTTGGTCTGTCAGCGTCCTTCGGACCAGTCTGGTCGAAATGTCTGACCGTGTGTACGCGGCATTAGACTAGCCCTGAGACCAGGGAATTATTAAGTCATCCGGGGCTAGGACTAAAGGATCCTGGCAACATACAGAGATAGTTTGTTGTTGAATCTGGATGCTGAGATGTTTGCATTCCTAGTCTCCCATTTCTGACCTATCAGAATGAAAATCTCTAGGTGAAGGGCCCATTCCGCGTAATCCAGGCGGTAGTAGCTGTCTATATTATTTGGTTTTCTTCCTTCAGGGCTACCTGGCTCCTGGTGCCCTATTGATGGTTGAGGTAGACTACCACCCTAGCATTGTCCTCACAAAAGGGGGGGTCTAATGTTGCAGAGCCATCTGAACAGCTCCTGGATGTTGATGGGGAGTTTGGTTTAAATAGGTGAGCATGTTTCCTGGACCATGAGAGACTAAAAGACTCCTCCCCAGTCTGAAAGACTGGTATCTAGAAAAAAAACGCACTATTGTTAGACCTAGAATTGAAATCTACCAAGATAGGGAGTTCCTTAGCTGGACAGGCAGGAGCATGGGTAGGTAGAGAGAAGGAGCATGCTTGTTTCAGGATGACAGGATGTTGTGTTAGAGGGCTCTTGAAAAATTGGTTAAATGGTACAGCCTTGAAGGAGGCTACCATGAACTTTAATGGAGAATCTCATTGTGGGATGTATCTGACTGATTCTCAAGTGTGTGTTCTGAGAGAAAGAATTTTCTTTTCTGGAAGGAAAACCTTTGCTTGGGGAGTGTCCAAGACCAGACATATTTTTTATTGTGATCACCTAACCAACATCCTGGATAATCTGAATTTTTCTTTGGAATTGGATTTTTGTTTGCTGACAGCTGGATGGCAGATAAGTCCTTCAGGAGAAAGTCATTTATATAGGCTGTGACCTCGATGCCATGAGTTCTGAGTAGAGCAAGAAGGGATGATAGGACCTTGTTGAATATTCTAGGAGCAGAGGATAGGTTAAAGGGCAGTGTGAAAATATTGGAAGTGGCTGTCTGCCATTGTAAAGGGCAGAAAGCAATGATGTGGTGGATAAATGGTAATATGCAGGTAATAGGCATCTTGGATGTCTACAGGTTCCAGGTATTTCCCCTTGTCTAAGGGAGACAATAAACAACTTCGTAGATTCCATGCTATATTTTGGAATATGAAGACATGTTTGAGGGATTTTAAGTCCAGTAAAAGGACAAATATCCCCATTGGGCTTTGGTACCATAAACAGGTCTGAATAAAATCATTTGAACTTGTCTTTTGCAGGTGCTGGCACAACTACTTCCTGGGACAAATGAAAAGAAGCACCACCTAAGTGCAGCATTAAAAACATTGGATTTATTGATACAAGATCAAAAGCACTCACAGAACGACAGAAGGAATGAGCTTGTCAGTGAGGAAGGCATCCCTCACTCGCTCAGTCCTGCAGGGGCCGCCAGTTGTCCAAAATGCCTGAAGGGACTGGGAATGGACGCCCTGTTTAACCAGGAAGTTCACGCTGACCAGCATGGACCACAGGGCGGAAGTGATATCGCTAGGAGGAGCAGAGATGGCTGAAGGGAGGGGGCGTGGCTTGGAGTCCATGAGAGCGGCTGCTTAATCTCACAGCTCCGGGTCTATACACCCATCCTGCAGGCATCCTGGATCCAATCTTCTTCAAAAAGGCACTGAAATACTCCTGAGGATGGTGGGCACCTGATCCAGGCATGATGGGGAACAAATACGGGCCACCCGCACTCCAATCTGTGGCGGATCAACTGGCCTGGTTCAGAAGGCAAGATGGCGCCGATCCCTCAGCCATGCACGAGGCCGCGCCACAGTCTGCCTCATCTACAGCACAGAACTCGTCTCAAGGGGTGATTGACTCTACCTGCTGTCTTTCGCACGCTGGCAGCACACTCAGAACCCCTAGACTCCCGTCTGCTCAGAAGGCTCTGTATCCTCAACCCCCTCCATTGCTGAGCCTACACTGGCAGAAATTATGCTAGCCATACAGGACTGTAACTCTTCCCCCCGCTGTCCAAATGGAAACCATCCATATTGATTTCTCCCACCTGAAACAAGACGTTCAGACCCTACGGGAAAGGACGGGAGAGGTGGAGGGACGCGTTAGCTCCCTGGAAGACACAGTTCACCCTTTATATGCAACCATTCGTACAGCCACGTATGAATTGGGAACCCTTAGAGCCAAATTGGACGATTTGGAGAATTGTTTCCGTTGGAACAATCGTGTTTTTTTTGGGTTCCCAGAATGATCGGAGGGTTCCAGGCCCGAACGTTTTCTACATAAATGGCTGCTCGATGAGCTGGGGGTAGAGGAACTCTCCAAAACCTTTGGGATCAAGCGGGCACATCGCACCCCCCAGCGTCCCCCACAACCTGGGGCCCGCCCAAGATCTCTAATTACCAAATTCCTTAATTTCCGTGACAAAATCGCTATCCTGCATCTGGCCAGGGAGAAAGGCCCTCTCAAGTTTAACGGCAATAACATTTCCATTTATCCTGATATCTCAGCTGAGGGGCAGCGTCAGCGCATGTCCTTTGCAGCAGTAAAAGATCGCCTCTGCAAAGAAGGCCTCCCCTATGCAATGCTGTTCCTGGCTAAGCTGCGGATCGTATATGAAGGTAAAGCTCAATTTTGATCTTGGCCTAAGGAAGCTATGTCCTGGTTAGACTCGCGACTTGGGAAGCAACCTAGACAACGCCGCAACTGAACCCACAAATTTCAGTCCCTGAGTTTCCACACGCCCATCCATTTTTATTGCTTGTCCCTCATGGGCATAGTCCCCTGTGGATCTACCACTACGACTGCTATTCCTTGTTCAGATACTGGACCTGCTTGAGCCCTGCCTTCGTTTTTACTCCCTCTCAACTTTGTTCCCGAGGGGGACATATTTTTCTTTTGGGAACCAATGCTCACTAAGTTTGGATTGGTAGAGCGGGCGGGGGGGTGGGCGACAGAGGGAGGGATGTTTGTATTGCTGGTCTTCTCACAAATACCAGCTCCAGAGAATGGCTGGCCTCTCAGGTTTTTGGTTGTTAAGTTTGCTCTTATGAACAATTCTTTTCTGTTGTTACTGCATCCATACTATAGACGGTATCATAGTCAGCAATTTCTGTGGTATACTGCACCATTTAATACCTTTTGCAATGTTCCTGTACTAACTAAAACTACTTATGGCTGACATGTTAAAATTGATTTCATGGAATGTCAGGGGTTGAACTCACCTCACAAGCGATCCCTAATATTCTCTTATTTGAAGAAATACAAACCTCATATCATTTGTCTTCAAGAGACCCACCTCACGGGTACTATGCTACGGTCCCTTAAACGTCCCTGGATGGCCACTCAATATCATGCTACTTATACCAACTACTCTCGAGGGGTTTTGATTCTGCTGGCGAAGTCCCTACCGGCTGAGATTCTGCTTGTGAAATCGGACCCCGCGGGACGGTTTATTATACTCACATTTCTTTACTATCTTTACTTTACTATCTTTACTATCAGGCATCTGAATTGGTCAATATTCATGACTGGCTGCATCCCGACTCAAATAATGCATGTACCACCACTGAAGGAGCAATAGTTTCCTCATTTGAAACACTACATAAAATTGTTTATCGAGGATGTACACCACCAAGATCTGGAATGACTATCTTATGTACCTCTCTATCCTTGTTTAAAACTGTGACGCTTAAACATACCTCTGACTCATGGTTAACTTCCCCCCGATAGTCCACTGTGGTTTAATCCGACGCTTACGGAACTAAACTTCTTACTTGATCCTCAAAGATGGACTTCCAGGGAAATTAAATATCTATGTCACATATACACCCCTCAAGGATTTAAATCCTTCTCACAGATGAAATTAGATTTTGACTTACCGCGTACTTATTTGTTCTTTTATTACCAACTTAGGCATGCTGTGCGAGCACAGTTCAGTTCCCTGGACAATCCGCTTAAAACCCCTGACCTGGCAAAAATCCTAAGATCCCCAGACCACACGAAACTTATCTCTACTTACTATGCAGCTCTGGTGACAGACTCTAACCCTAGATTTAAAATAGCACAACGGAAGTGGGAATCCTTAGATATCTCCATCATGGAAGATGACTGGTCAGAATTCAGTGATACTTTTAAGGCTTCTGTTATATCCTCTAGGGATGGGGTAATTCAAATAAAGATTTTTCACCAATTGCATCTCACACCGGCTAAAATGCACAAAATGGGCATATTATCCTCTGCTGAGTGCTTTCGGGGATGTGGACACATGGTGGATTTCCTTCACTGTTTTTGGAATTGCCCCATAATACAGGACTTCTGGCGGAGCATAGGCTCTTTTCTCTCCTCGGTGTTGGGACTTCCCAACATAGTCCACCCCAAGAACTGCCTTCTGGGTGTCTTTGGTGATTTGTCTGTTCCTTCCCGGGTCAAACAACTACTTTTTATCCAATATTTTTATGCCAAGAAATCCATTTTATTGACCTGGAGGGGAGCGACAACCCCAACCAAAGGACTATGGTTAAAACTGTTTAATGAAGCTCTTCCACTTTATAAACTCACTTTTGACATCTGTAAAAGACCAAAAACATTTCATAAAATCTGGGGCAGGTGGCTGGCTAGCCCCCTGACCCTCTCCCCTATACTGCTGTGATCAGAGTAAAACTGAGGCAGCTTGCCCTGTAACATGATTGCACTCTTTTACAATTTTACTGACTATGGTCAAAATGCCTGTCTATGGAGTTCGACACTGTGAATGATCTAACTTGTTTTCTAGTATAATGCTTAATGGATGTATTAACCAATTATTGTTCTGCACTGTCACAGGAGCATTCTGTATCTTGGTTCTTCATGTTGGACCTTACTAGGTCCTTTTTGTTTTGTCTTTGTATGTCTGTAAATTAAAAAACTGCAATAAACATATCTTTAAAAAAAAAGAGATGGCTGGAGAACAGAGCTATCTGCTCCTTCAAGAGGCTTCTAAATTTCTAAATCCCCAATCTTTGAAAGAATGAACATCTACAATAGGTTCAATGTGAAGTTTATTTAAGAATGAGACAGCAGGATCAACCAAAGGGATAGATAACTTCTTTGGGAACTCTTCTTCCATTGCGTAGCGTTTATATACCCACCGAGTTTTTAAATTCGAAAAGTTTAATTTGAAAACTTTTCATTTTGTTTTCCAATTTCTAAAGAGAATAAAATAGAAAAGAAGATAAAGGAATAGAATAGAAAAAACATAATAGAATAGAAAAGACTATAACAGAAAAATAGAACAAAATAGAATAGAAACAAATAGAATAGAATAGAATAAAATAGAATATAACCATCTTCCATCTTCTGAAATTTGAATAGAAAAGAATAGAATACAGAAGAATATAATTAAAAAAAACAATAAAATAGAAAGAATATAACCATTTTCAAAAAATCAAATAGAATCAATTCGAATTTAAAAAGAATAGAAAAGAATAGATTAGAGGAGAATAGAAAATAACAGAATAGTATAGAAAAAAACAACAGAATAAGATAGAAAGAATATAACCATCTTCCTATTATTTTCTATTTAAATCTGAATTGATTCCATTTACATTTTGGGAAATGGTTATATTCTTTCTATTCCATTTTATTTTTTGCATTCTATTCTTTTTCTATTTGTTTATTCTATTCTATTCTTTTCTACTCAAAATTTGAATTTCGGAAGATGGTTATATTTGTTCTTTTCTATTGTTTGTTTCTATACTATTCTGTTATTTTCTATTCTATCCTTTTCTATTCTATTCAAATTTAAATTGATTATATTTGAATTTTGGGAAATGGTTATATTCTTTCTATTCTATTATATTGTTTTTTGAATTCTATTCTTTTTATATTCCATTATAGTCTATTCTATTCTTTTTTTCTATTCTATTCTTTTCTAATTTATTCTTTTCTTATGTATTCAAATTTAAATTTATTCTATTTAGCATTCAATTATCAGAAGATGGTTATATTCTTTCTATTTTATTCTATTATTTTTTATTCTATTCCATTCTTTTCTATTCTATTCAATTTTTTAATATCCCATTCCTTTATTTACTATTCTATTTTATTCTGTTTGGAAATTGGAAAACAAATTGAAAACAAATTGGGTTTGAAAACTTTTTGAATTCAAATTTGAAAACTATTTGAACTCGAAAAGTATTCAAAAACTATTTGAATCGATTCAATTTCGAATTTCATCTATTTTTTTTTTTTTTTTGGATTCATTTAAAATGAACTATTGTACTATTGTAATTCGAAAATTCGGATACATCCAAATTTCCAAAAACTGAAAATATGTCCGAATTTCAATTCAGAACTAAACGAACTGCACATGACTATTCAAGCGGAAAAATATCTTCAGCAGCTTCCTCCAATACTGCTCTATGTCCTCTTCATTCCCTTCTGTGTCTTCCTCATCAAGTGCAGGCATATTAGGTTTTGACCTGGATGTAAAAACAGGGAGTAGGAGAAGAAGACATTTTGCTCCTTGGGCAGAGATATTATGGGCAAACTATATTAAAGCCATTATTCATCAGAGGAATTGTTGTGGCATAGATGCAGAAAATTCTGCTTTTTGTTAAGAAGGTTGCTTGTTGCATGCTAGAATCAGATGCAGAGATTGGTGGTAGAACCAAGTCCTGCTCCAGTACAAGGAGTGCATCATTATCCTGAGATTGAGGATTGAGCTTTGTGAGGGCCTTAGGCAGAGCGAATGTTCACCTGCTGTTTTGAAATGAATCCCTTTTGCCTGGTCTCCGCCATAGCTACATATGAGGGTTTTCCCCTGTTGGGTACTCACAGAGTAGGGTGCAGAGTATAAGGTAGGCATGTCCAGAAGGAGTACACAGCAACTCATTTGCAGACTGTCCTGTATTACATTCCCTTGGTGAAAGGGCAGAAAAGGTGTCTGGGTATGTTATAAGGGCTCTAGGCAGAAGTGGCAACAAAATGTATAACCTGTGGTGTGATGTCACACTTGGTCATCCACCTAAGACTGAGTTCAGAGTGGTTGCATTTTATCACCAAATTTGAAACGTTTACACTGTAGTGAATGCAATTCAAAGATTACCCTGATCTTTAATAGTAACTGTCAGAAGCATACAGGGTAACCCTGTCTTATCTGTACATGACACTGGACTGTACCCCCAAAGGGATCTTCAGTGATTGGGTTCCATAGAGATGGACCATGGCCTTGGAGCTGTATAGCACCCTGCAGCAGACTTCAAGCAATGGACTAAGTGCCAAGGTGAGAGCTCATGTCGGCTTCAGTGCCCAAAGCAATTACAGGTCATGACCACAGCGTGGGGTCCAGGTATGGCTCTCAAGGTTTACCAAAGTTGCACCGATCTGGATGCACTGTTTTTATTTGTGGAACTAGAGGCAGTGAGGAGTTGATTGAAGAATTTGAATAGAAAATAATAAAGAAAAATAAAAAAGAAGTGGTTAAGCTAAGAGTGATTCCAGGATAATAGCACAAAACTGAGGACTCACAGAGTGGGGTAGGGTTATAGGTGAGACATCCGGTGGGCAGTAGGACATGGAAGCTCTATAATATAAGGGATGTTCCCAGACAGGAAGCAATCCCAATTGAGATACAAATCTGAGTAAAACAGAACAAGGATAGTAGCCCACAATGTTTAAAAAAAAAAAGGATGGTGATAAACATTACCCATTTCAGGCAGGTGAAATTTTATTGTAATGACAAAAGGTTAACAAAAGCAGTAAACAGATGAGAGGGAATTCATGGTATTTATATCCAAAATATTCTGTAAAATGCAATAGATTACTAATATATAATATAATAATAATTTAATATCCTGCCTGACCAAATATAAAATATATAATTATAGGGATCAATAGAACTTGGACTGTCAGTAGAATCCCATGCAGAGGTGACAGAGTTGGGAATCTGCTTATGAGCACAAGGAGAAGAGAAGGAACTAAGGTAATGGAATCAGGGGCCATTGATGCTAATGGTTAATAATATCACACCAAGGTAAAGGACTGTGGGATAATAAAGAATGCTAGCTATTAACCTGTCAGGAAGGCACAGGAGAATTAGAAAACAATGTTTCCATGTTAAAGAAGGGCCCATCATCAGGATAAGATTTCCCAATGCTCAAATGAAAAAAATGTATCTGTAGAGATGAAGATTGACTGCTTTGAAAAAGCAAACTGTAGGAATGTCATTCCCAGGCTGAGGGAAGGGATAAGCCACAACATGAGTAAAAACATGCAATGGTATTGGTAATAAAATAAAAAGATTACCATATAATGCTATATATTATTTCAAAAGGGAGATGGGATGGAATGTCATATAACCAAAGAAGAAACATTTTAGCACCGTCTAAATGTGTGTAGGAACGGTTTTGTTTCAATGAAAACCTGTACGGGATTCCATGGGGGGGGGGTAAAATAATATAAGGCACTACTAGGGGAACCATAATTTCCTGTGCCATGGTAAGAGGTACACATTTTCTTAATATTGGAAACACATTTAGAAAGTAAATACATTCAGACATGCACAGATTTAGGAGACTGCCATATCAGGACAAACAGCTGTACCACACTGCTCAAATAGATACCTTAGGGCAGAGTCCAAGTGAAAATCAGTAAAAACTCTTAAAAGAGTTCTATGGTCAAGGCACATACTTTGATTCTATAACAACAGCATTGTCATAGAAAAACAAATGATAGTTATACTGTACGTATTTGACAATCCAATATAGGCTTACTTGAAAAACCTACTTTCATGTTGTAAGTGCTGCCTACCTGCTCTTTGCACATCTTCCTGTATTCCCTGCATACTTTGCAGTTTCTCTTCTACTGTTTACTTTTAATTTCCAAGGACTACATATCCCATGGTACCTTGTTGCCTGCAAGCAGTGATGCCTGTACTGACTCCGCCTCTTGAAACTCCTTCTCTCAGCACCTCTGTAGTACAGAAAGCAGACCCTGTGACTTCTGTGACACGGCAGTCCCTTCTAACAGGGCATAGTGAATATGTGTTACACAATTAAAGGAAGTAAATGTGTACAAACTTCAAGATCATCCAAATTAAGTTTACTAGGAGTAGGTTAGAATAAGTGAAATACAATGCGAAAAGGAATATATATGATTTTAAATTTTGGCCATAGATACTCTTTAAGGGCTTCATCATCCCAGGTATATGGATCCAAAGAGCTCAATCAGTGGACATTAGGGCCATACAAGATGGTTTCATTTATAAGAAATAATCTACTGAGACATAGATGTACAAACAAGTGACTACCATAATAGGACAAACAGCTGTACCACACTGCTCAGATACCTTAGGGCAGAGTCCAAGTGAAAATCAGTGAAAACCTTAAAGGTAAGAACATCACCAACCTTTTTGGTGTATGTTTTGTTAATGCAGATGACTATAATAGGAACCATCAGGCACACTACGGGGCAAAGGTAAGGTAGTAGGTTTGGATGTAGTGCCTAGCAAGGTGTGCTTGAAACCCTCTCAAGTAGATTTTTGCATTAGCTGTGCACAACCAGCAACAATTCTGAAGTGGAAATCAATGTTCTTGGGACTATGAGGGCTGAGACTCACTTTTCAGAACTTTAAGGGTTCAGAAGAAGCCACCATATGCATAGTAATAGGGGTCACAGGATCTTTGTTGCAGGCGTCGGTCTCTTTTAGAGAGGTAAGAAATCGCTGTGCATTCTCAGTGTTTCTAGGTAACTACATGTTGCACTGTAAGGTAGAGAGCAACTGTGCAGAAAGGAGGCAATGGCTATCATGGTCACAAACGCAAGAAGGTCAAACCAGGCTGGGGGCCTAAAAATTCCAAAAGTACTGGTGAAGTGGGAGCCTTAACAGGACAGCACTTTTTTCAGGCTAAGAACACAGAGCGTGCATGCGTCATGCTCTACCTAGGGGATGACATCAGCATTCAGTTCCCTCAGACTTCACAATTACCATGTCAAGGAGAAAATGGCAAGAAAATATAAAAAATTTGCAACTGCATCAACCGTGAAGTAATTCAAATTCTATCCGTTAGGTCAGGTTTACTTACTAAGTGAATTCTTAGAGACTAGGCATACCAGAGGTTGTGCCACTCTAAACATCTGGAGAAAATGCTTGTAAACTGTCATAGATAGGCCATGTGCCCAAAGACATATTCCAGAAGCATAGAGGGGTCTGCAAATAGTTGTGGGGAAAAAAAACAACATGGTTCAGGCCAAAAAGTTTACGAAAAGACTTAGTCACGGCGTGAGTTACACCGCCACTCTAGAGCTGGCATGTGTCCTACAGCTGACTAACACAGTTCATGCTATGATAGAAAGCTAAAGGAGGAAAGGTCACAGACAATAATAACCCCCACAAACCCAGTTCATTGGAGTGTGAGAAGAGATTCCACAGTTAAACAGAGGAAAAAGGTCATATTGTTTCATAACAATAGTATTTAGAAACTGGGACACACAAGCAGTTGATTCACTGCTCTAGGCTTAGACCCCACAGGGGGTTATTTACGAAAGGCCAATCCACTTTGCACCACAAGTGCAGTGCAAGTGCACTTGGAAGTGCAGTTGCTTTAAATCTGAAATGAGGGGAAGCTCTGCTGATTTTATCATCCAATCATGTGCAAGCTAAAATGCTGTTTTATATTTTCCTTGCATGTCACCCTCGGATTTACAGCGACTACACTTCCAAGTGCACTTGTAGTGCAGTTGTAGTGCAAAGTGGATTTTCCTTTTGTAAATAACCCCCTATGTGCTGTGACTAACTGACAAAGAACTGAAGGTCAGAGAAGTGCCACAATGTAGAACTCAGTAGCTAAAGATGACAAACAGGTTTAACCTTACTAGGACCATATTAATTCCTTGTCTCTCAATGGACAATACAAAATAATATTTGTAGCTTACAGCTAATCAGCATCAAGAATTTGCCCAATATAACAGTATAATATGCAAAGTATAACTAAAGGCAAAACTTTTGTTTTTAGTTTTGGACAGAATGGAAAGGTACAGCTGTTTCTATTGTTGTCTGTGTCCCTGTTAGGGAGATTTGTACTCTCTATTTCTCCTGTTTACCATTATCACCAAAAGTGAAAGTGAAACAACCCATATTTTGGGTTGTCTCCAGAACAGTAATAGATGGAAAATGCTCCAATTGGGACACTAGTTCTGATGTCCCTGGTGGCAACCAGGGATGCCCCAACTTTGGGGGATTTCCTCTCAATTCCTGTTTTGACTATGGGACATGAAGTGAAGGCAAATCTCCCAATTGGGACATACTGTAGATAGCAAAAAACCTGACAGAGGTTAGTTATAAACCTCCCTAACTCCATACAAAATGAAACAAATAGTCTTGCCGCAGGATCTACTTTAACCAAAACATTTTTCTTTTTTCTTTAACAAAACATACCAGAACATTCCTCCATCAAAACACACCACCAACATGCACTCTGCAGGATTATGTTTGGAGCCTTTGAGAAGATACCCCACCATCAATCAAAATTCTTTAGCTAGTAGGACAGCTATCATCACAATATGCCATATCTTTGTATCTCAAAAAAGGACTCTGTAAGAAAATGCTTACAGAAAACCACATGAAGTAGAGTATGGCCTCAAAACATACTATGTTGGTAGAAGTATCTACAATCACATACTGTAAATGTGTTCTCTAAAGTAATACATTTATTTGTTTATCCATTTCATATCCCAAATACCATATTTAGATCAAGGATATGTGGAAGGTTTTAGAAAACCAGGATATCAATGGGCATTTGAAATAATAGGTGGGGGTCTGTGTGACCATAATGCCAATGTAATACTCCTTACCCCCTAACCAACATGCAGGAGCCACAGTGCTCATATGGTATAGCTGTGTGTAAAGTTACTTTTTTTTTGTACACAGGTTCGTTATACATTTACCATGCATAACCATCATTTATGAATGTTGTGAATGTTTGCCATAGCCACTAATTTAAAGGGCATACGTGACAATTCTGTTCATATAACAGTACAGCTAACAACATTCACATATAAAGTATACTACCTCACTTCAGTATGATTTAAAGCTGAATTATAGGCAATATTAAAGTGGAGTTCCACTCCTAAAATTATTTTATCATTTCTCAGCTGCATTAAAAACAATAAATAACATTTGGAAAAAAAAAAATTTTTTACTCACCTCTTAATGCCTGTTGCTAGGGGGTCCCTCGTAATCTGCCTCCTTACTCACCTCGGCTCCTTACATCACTTCCCTCGGCGCCGGAAGGAAGATCACCTCTCCCCCCTCCCTCTAGGCAATCATCTGGGACACGTCACAGGTCCCAGATGATTGTGGCCAGTCACGGCGCGGCTCACGAATGCACAGTGGGTGCCTGGCTGCGAAGCCACAGCCAGGCGCCCACAGTTACAATGCCGGCGCCACCAAGCGGAGGGGTTGACATGCGGGCTTCGCTCCCCCCGCATCGCATTGACTTTTAATTTTTTTTTTTAAGCGGAACTCCGCTTTAAATTCACAAATTATTGCAACTCTGTTTTCAAAAATAAAATTTTTTTAAGTAAGCAGTGTATCTACATTTGGTATCAGCCTCAGTGCTCATGTGCTAACAAGGGACATGTTAATAGAAGGAAATAGCATGACAGAGAGATGTACTTATTGTTGTGCAGCGTCTCCTTCACTGTTCAGGCCAGGTTCACACATTTGCATGCTGCTTTCCCCGCATCCAATTCGCATGACAGGAGAGTGTGACTGGCTCTCAATGGAGCTGGTTCACACAGCTGAGGGGTGGCTGTGGTCCGCACTTTAAAAGGGTCCTGTGCGTCTTTGGTTCCAATTCAGGTGCAAATTCAGGCAAATATTCGGACTGGATTCCCACCTAAATCAGTGTACAGGGACGCACTAGACCCCACACTGTGCACCGCAGCCAAAGCATATGTGAACCCGTCCTCAGTCACATACAGGGGAAGAGACAAGACCCTTATGTACTACCTTAAGTGGAATTCCAACACAGGCTTATCTCCTGTATTGATATTGCTTAGTCTGATGTCTCTGCGAGCTTCTCACAATGTGCAATAAAATCTGCAGTAAGTCAGATACAACCCACCTAATTTCTGGGCTGGAGGAAATCCAGCATCATCTAGCCCTTTCCTCATCAGCCTTACGGTCCCTTGCCTGCCCCTTTCATTCACTTTATTTCAGTTCTTTCAATTATTAAAGTAATTGTAAAGTCTCCTTTTAAAAAATAAAAAACATAATTACAAACATGTTATACTTACCTCCTCTGTGCAGTGGATTTGCACAGAGCAGAACGATCCTCCTCTTCTTGGGTCCCTCTTCACTGCACCTGGCACCTCCCTCATGTCGAGTGCCCCCACAGCAAGCAGCTTGCATGGGGGCACCCGAGCCGAGCTGCAGCTCCATGTGTCCATTCAGACACAGAGCTGTGGTTTAGCCCTGCCCCCTCCCTCTCATGATTGGCTAACTGACTGTTGGCAATGGTGCCGCTGCTGTGTCTCAGCCAATCAGGAGGGATGGCCAAGGGACTCGTGGACATCGTTGGATAGAGATGGGGCTCCGGTAAGTATTAGAGGGAGACTCTGCTGCACACAGGAGGCTTTTTATCTTAATGCATAGAATGCATTAGGATAAAAAAAACCTTCTGCCTTTACAACCCCTTTAAGGCTCAGAAACACATGTAGGAGTTACATATGATAGTCTGCATGCAAATGCAGCCTGCCCAGGTGCACCCACTCTCCCAGACTAACTACTACCCTCTAAGGCATTTTTCATTTGCATAACACCTCTCAAGACCCAGCCCACTGATTGCATCAGGGTTGAGGGTTCTTTAGAAGATTACCAAGGCAGGGTGCTGTGATTATTTCAGGAAGTTATGTACAGCACCTTGCTGGCCCTTCTCACCAGCCATGATATGCCTGCATTACATTGATAAGCACAGACACCCAGTGATAACATCACTTGATCTAAAATAAGGCATGGAACAAAAAGGAAAGGTTTTATTAAAAAAATTCCATTGGCATCTTGATCAGGGAAAAAAAGAAGTAACCAGGCAAAATATAAGCAGAAAAAATATCAAGGGGTCCCTGCTTAATCTATTTTTTTTTCTGTATTTATGACAATATATGAATAGCTCACCACTAGTTTTAATGTTATTATATTAAGAGTGGGGTTTTTTATCCTGTGTGTCTATTTTTGTTTTCACATTTCAGACAAAAGCTAACTATTTGATTTCAGTTAATGAAAAATAAAATATTCTTAAAGTGGAAATTTACAAAAACTGAAAGGCACATGAGATCCGAAGCACTCAAGCCAACTAACTGGGACATTGGATTGGTCTTAGACTGGAGCAGGTTAAAGGTTTTGTACATGTTAGCTGAATCTGTTGTTCTTCAGTGTCTACAAGCTAAGATTAACCAATGTTCATGGGTATGAGCTTGTACAGCAATGCCTTAATGTGGGGCCCCACACTGCTTCCTGGCTCAATAAATACAACAAGCGAGTGGAGCGGCATTGACACTTGTTCACTAAATCTTGTTGGATTTATACAGCTAGGGAATGGTGTGCAGCGTCACATTATGGCACTGCAGAGAGGAGGAAGTAATCCAGTTTGAAAGTTTGGCCATTACCTGAGGCTGGAGCAAGTGGCTTCAGGGAGGACTTTGGAGCGGTGTATTTGGATACTAGTTGCATGGTGGCATTTTGTGATTGCTCTAAAGTACTAGTGTTAGTATTTCATTTTTATAACAGGTTCACTCTAATAGGGCGTACACACGGTCGGACTTTGTTCGGACATTCCGACAACAAAATCCTAGGATTTTTTCCGACGGATGTTGGCTCAAACTTGTTTTGTCTACACACGGTCGCACAAAGTTGTCAGAAAATCCGATCGTTCTAAACGCGGTGACGTAAAACACGTACGTCGGGACTATAAACGGGGCAGTGGCCAATAGCTTTTATCTCTTTATTTATTCTGAGCATGCGTGGCACTTTTTCCGTCGGATTTGTGTACACACATTCGGAATTTCCCACAACGGATTTTGTTGTCGGAAAATTTTATCTCCTGCTCTCCAACTTTGTGTGTCGGAAAATCCAATGGAAAATGTCCGATGGAGCCCACACACGGTCGGAATTTCCGACAACACGCTCCGATCGGACATTTTCCATCGGAAAGTCCGACCGTGTGTACGGGGCATTAATGTACAAAGTTAAAGTAACATTAAACTCTTGTTAAAAAATATATTCTATACAAGTATTTATTATTAAGTATCTTCTATTGCTCTCAGCCTCCTCTAAATCCCTGTTAGAGGGTGACTAGGTTCATTCTCCATGGTTCCATTGTATGTATGAACATCTCTCTTTCTCACTCCTGAGAATAACTAAAGATAATGAACTATAGGATTTGAAGTGTGCATCGTTCCAAACAAATGGAAGTGAGAGGTAAAAGGATCAGTTCAGGAGCTCAAGGGGGATGTTAGAAGAGGCAGAAAAACATAGTAGGGAAATATTTAATGAGGTAAAAACAAATATTGCGCTTACACTGATAAATAAAAGCTGCGACTAAAAAGTAGTAAACCATAAACCATATATATATCAAAAAGTCGCGCTAAAAACTGAAAGTGACAACAGGCAAATGCCTAAAAACCTCATAGGGATATGGGGGTGGATACTAATCACTGAATGGATAAGTGATATAGAAATACTGAGCAATGAAAATACACATTAAAAAATAAACCAAACTATGTGTTGTTAGTTGAATGGGACACAGATAATAATAACTATGTCCGTGTGAAAAAATCAATATTGCATGACCCAATAAATGATAGGTGAATATCTAAAATACCTATGCGAATAATAAAGTGACAAATCTGTGACTAAAAAACTAAACCATGATGAATAGGGGAAAATAATAAAAAGAAAAATATATTAAACCCAACAAAAGTCCGTGACTCAAAAAAAATGTTAATGATAAAAGTCCATCCGTGTTGAATAAACATGCATCAAAAAGGAATTATCTCCAAGTGCTCTGTGAAGTAATGCAACCAAATCTTGCTGTGGTGAGAAATAGAGTGCGTAGACAGACCTCCACCTCTTGAAAAAATTGCTGCCTCTTACCAGATAGAAATGGTCTCTTAATTACAGGAGACCCAGGAAGCGGATGGCTGCAACCCCAGCCAGGGATCTTTAATGCAGGCACTCAGCGTCCAGATCCAGGGACTCTCTCCCACCAGCCTCCGCAAATAAGGATATGTCACCATGCAAAAACAAAGTGCTCCACATAGTATAAAACCAGCGTTTTATTGAATATAAAATTAAAGGTTGCACTTACAGAAATGTAGCAGTATAAAACGTATAGAAAAAAGCCGGCCGGCTCCAAAGTAACCCGTGTCTTCCGGGTGTGAGAATCGCGGTGTCGTCGGGACGTAGCTCCTCCTCCCTACGTCGTTTCGTCACAACAGGACGTGGTCACAGGATGTGAGCAGCGTCCCGACTCACCGCTTATATAGACATATCAACATCATCTCATTGCCACAACAGGATGAAAGCGCCATCTTGTCTGAGGGAAACAGTGTGGGCAAGGACAGAACGTTACCTAAGTAATGGATGTTTAGGGCACAAAAAATGATGATATATAGAACATCTTTATCAAAACTGTAAAAATCAAACATATGTGGCATAAAAACTTGCAGAGTCACTGCTGCAATAGATTGATGGATTAAACCAAAACAAGGGAAAAATAATGAAATAAGAAAATAAGAAAAAATTAGGAGAAAGCATGCAGTCCCCTCATAATTACAGGGCTGTATGCGTAAATAAGTATTGACTATTATGTGCACATGTTGCTGTGACAGAAACAGGTGCACTACACTTCAAAATGTCGACCTCAAGTGTGAAAAAAATGTATATACTTAAAAAATTATGATAAAACTTATATTACGAGATACACTAAAAATAAAAATAAAAATGAAATTAAAAAATAAAAAATAGGTCAAAACTTATGCGATAAAAATAAATGCATATGTAACTTGTTTGTATTACATGTGATTAAGGAACCGTTATCCCTGAAACAAGAGGGCACTCCATAGACAACCAATCAAAAACCCCACATATATCATTAGAGACAGACTTTTACGCTTATAAGCGTAAAATAAAATCATAAAAAGGAACTGGTAGTGACAAAAAACAAAAACAAACCCTTACTACCTAGGAGTTGTCTATAAAGGCGTTAACATCTACATCAATGTTAAGACCGAAGGGGGTATAAGACTTCAATTTATAAACCCAGGCCATCTCTAGTTTAGAGATGCTACGTACCAGGACGCTCCCCCTCCAATGGGGCTTAAACTTGTCTATCCCCAAAAAAATGGTACCTGTGGGGTCTCGACGGTGAGCTGTCAGGTAATGTTTTGACACAGAATGTTTTGTGAACCCTCTCCTGATGTTATTAATGTGTTTGTTTAGTCTCACCTGCAGGGGTCTTTTAGTACGGCCCACATACTGCAGGCCACACGGGCACTGCAGCAAGTAAACCACTCCCGTGGTAGAGCATGTGATGAAGGGTTCGATGGTGTAGGACTCGCGTGTACACGTGGAAATAAAATTCCTCGTTCTTCTACTCCTACATCCATTCAACGAACAAACCTGACATCTCCTACATTGGAAATATCCTGTCAGTTCAGAAAAGAAACTAGGCCTCGAAACTGGGGGATCAAAGATATTGGGTGCCACTTTGTCCTTAAGTGAGGGTGCCCCCCTGAACACCACCTGCGGTTTGACTGGCAACATAGATGCCAGCACCCTATCATTTCTGAGGACATGCCAATATTTATTAATAATACGTTTAACTCTAAAATGTTGGCAGGAATAGTCAGTGATAAAAGGGCAACGAAATGAAGCATCGACCGGATCCCTAACTCGCTCCACAAGTAAATCCTTACGGTCCACTTTCTCAACCTGATCCAATGTGCTAGCCACAAAATCTGGGGAATAACCCTTGGCGACAAACCTCTGAGTCAAGATTTGTGCCTGATTCCGAAAGGTGTCAACATCTGTGCAGTTCCGCTTAAGCCGAAGGAACTGGCTCTTAGGCACAGATTTGAGCCATGAAGCATGGTGGCAGCTGTCATGGGGGATAAAGGAGTTTCTATTGGTCGGTTTGAAATACGTAGAAGTGACAAATTGGTTGTTGCTGATAGAAATGGTAAGATCTAAAAAGTTAATCTGTTCTAGACTGGTTTCATAGTTGAGCTGAATGCCCCTATCGTTGTTGTTAAGAAGGCACATATACTCAGATAGATCGGAGGCCGTGCCATCCCACAGGAGGAGGATGTCGTCTATGTAGCGAACCCACAAGGCCACCTGAGGCCTTGGCTGGGCATAGACGACATCCTCCTCCCACCTGGCCATGAAAAGATTCGCCAGGCTAGGGGCGTACTTTGCCCCCATAGCAACCCCCCTATCTTGACGGTAATAATTCCCGTCAAACCAAAAGAAATTGTGCGTTGCCGCAAATTCCAACAATAACATAATAAATTGGATTTGTTCATCCGGGAGATTGGACAATCGGTGGAGATGGTCCGATACGGCCTCCAAACCTAATTGGTGGGGGATGACCGTATAAAGGGAGGTAACGTCAGCCGTTACCAGCAACATCCCTTCCCTCGGTACATGGTTTGAAAGAAGGTTGATGACGTCACGAGTATCCTTGACAAAGGACCTCATGGTACGTACCAGCGGCTGCAAATAAAAGTCTATATATTTGCCCACCCGGGACGTGATGGAATCTATCCCACTCACTATGGGACGTCCCGGGGGGCAAACAAGACTCCTATGTATTTTCGGTAAGTAGTAAATAACCGGTACCCTGGGTGCCCTAGGGATCAGAAAGGACTTTTCTTTACTGTTCAAAATGCCAGAGCTATGGCCTCTAGTGACCAGAACCTCCAACTCCATTTTGTAAGAAGCATTAGGATTAGATGGTAACCGAGTATAGGTCGTGTCATCACCTAGAATACGGTACATTTCATGCATGTAATCACTCCTATTCAGAATGACAATCCCACCCCCTTTATCTGCAGGGCGGATGACGAGCTGTTTATTATTACACAAAGACTCGATGCCCGACTGAATGTCCTTCTTATTCCTAACGAGTTTTACATTCATATCGTCCAATTCTTTCAAGGCCAAGTCTCTAAAGACTCTAAGAGAGGGAGAGAGGTGGCCAGGGGGGTTAAACAAAGACGCATTAGACAAACCTGAGTGGGAAAAACCATCGTTCACAATTCTAGAGGGATTGGCGGAATTTGAAGCCATATACCTTTGGATATTAAGTTTTCTAACGTATTTATGGATGTCCATATACGTTTGGAACTTGTTGATGTTCCGGGGTGGGGCAAATTTTAAACCTTTGTCAAGAACCCTGATCTCAGAGTCAGTCAGGGTTTGTGAACTAAGGTTGAAAATTCCATTGCCATCTATGTCCTTGGTCTTTTTGGACTTAATGCGCCTCCCCCCTCTAGTTCCTCTCTTAGTTCTACCAGTCTTTTTGTGCCCTGGTTGGCCCTGGGAAAATCCCAGATCTGATGTCCAGGCTGGTAGGACTGGTTGGTTTCAGTGTCCTCAGTGGGACAAGGGGCATATTGCCTTCCGGAGCTGCCATTGCCCTCCCTAGTTCCAGAGGGTGGTTGGTGAAAATCCCCTTCCGGGTACCTCATATCACCCAGAGGTGCAAAACTATTTTGAACTGGTACATTGTAATCAGTATTATAATTATCCTCATAATGGACTACAGGTTGTTCACCATAGTAGTTGGGGCGGACATATCCGGGGCCTCGAAGATGGGGTGGAATAGACATACGCTGGTCTGGATGGCCTCCCTGTGGGTGCCCATTAAAAGTGTAATTATTGTAGTTGTAACTAGTGTTGTTCCTAGGAACACTACCACGCCCCCGTGTTGAAGGTGGGCCTCGCATATTGCCTCTTCCACGGCCACGTTGAATTCCTCGGTGGGGTGAACTATGTCTATATGGCTGTTGAGACAGAGGTCCCTCCTGAGTGTATTGTGCACCCCATCCAGCTTGGCTGGAATGCGGATAAGGGCTGGAAGAACGTCTGACGTTCATTTTCTGGGGGGGTGGTAATTGAGTCCTACCCGGGAGCATGCGTGCCCCCTGGGACGCTGCCGCAACATTGTTATTCGCAACATATGGGCCCTTCTGAGTGTTAGTCATGGCCTGATTATCGGCAGATGGAGTAATATCCATCAATTGGGTGGCCTCACCGTTTTGTTCTGCAAATAATTTCTTTTGCCATTCAAATACTAGGTGAGACTCATAGTCCGCTATATCCCTATTAAATTTCTTCCTTTTTTTTATTTTCTGTTCTCTATCTTCTTTCTCTAAGAGTTTAAGCAGGCCTTTGGATCTGTCCAAATACTCCTCTCCCGTTTGGAAAGGGGTGAGTTTCTCCTTAATCTGCCTGATTTCCTCATCGAGTCTGGCCAGTTTACTGGCCTTTCTTTCGAGTAGGAACCTCAGGAGACTGATACCTGCTTCATTAAAATGTTTGTACCAGCCTTCTAAATCATTCTCACCTTTCTGGGGGCCTACATCCCACCTAAGGCTTCGGGGTACCATATGTTTCTTAACATAAGTTTCTAGAAAAGCGATATCCCATTGGGTATGAATTTCTGAAACAACCAGATTTTTTAGTCGCACGAACAGTCCCCCAATATCGCCATCTCCATTCTTATAAGGTTCAAAGACACCTTCGGTGTTAACCACCCTGGTGGCTCTGAACTCAAAGATATCCATAAGCGGGATTGGATGGTTGTGGCCAATTCACTGAGGGCCAACTGCACAATAATGTAAGTGCTAGCAGCAATAAAAAATACAGAATCTGGAAAGGTAAAAACAAATATTGCGCTTACACTGATAAATAAAAGCTGCGACTAAAAAGTAGTAAACCATAAACCATATATATATCAAAAAGTCGCGCTAAAAACTGAAAGTGACAACAGGCAAATGCCTAAAAACCTCATAGGGATATGGGGGTGGATACTAATCACTGAATGGATAAGTGATATAGAAATACTGAGCAATGAAAATACACATTAAAAAATAAACCAAACTATGTGTTGTTAGTTGAATGGGACACAGATAATAATAACTATGTCCGTGTGAAAAAATCAATATTGCATGACCCAATAAATGATAGGTGAATATCTCAAATACCTATGCGAATAATAAAGTGACAAATCTGTGACTAAAAAACTAAACCATGATGAATAGGGGAAAATAATAAAAAGAAAAATATATTAAACCCAACAAAAGTCCGTGACTCAAAAAAAATGTTAATGATAAAAGTCCATCCGTGTTGAATAAACATGCATCAAAAAGGAATTATCTCCAAGTGCTCTGTGAAGTAATGCAACCAAATCTTGCTGTGGTGAGAAATAGAGTGCGTAGACAGACCTCCACCTCTTGAAAAAATTGCTGCCTCTTACCAGATAGAAATGGTCTCTTAATTACAGGAGACCCAGGAAGCGGATGGCTGCAACCCCAGCCAGGGATCTTTAATGCAGGCACTCAGCGTCCAGATCCAGGGACTCTCTCCCACCAGCCTCCGCAAATAAGGAACAACACTAGTTACAACTACAATAATTACACTTTTAATGGGCACCCACAGGGAGGCCATCCAGACCAGCGTATGTCTATTCCACCCCATCTTCGAGGCCCCGGATATGTCCGCCCCAACTACTATGGTGAACAACCTGTAGTCCATTATGAGGATAATTATAATACTGATTACAATGTACCAGTTCAAAATAGTTTTGTACCTCTGGGTGATATGAGGTACCCGGAAGGGGATTTTCACCAACCACCCTCTGGAACTAGGGAGGGCAATGGCAGCTCCGGAAGGCAATATGCCCCTTGTCCCACTGAGGACACTGAAACCAACCAGTCCTACTAGCCTGGACATCAGAACTGGGATTTTCCCAGGGCCAACCAGGGCACAAAAAGACTGGTAGAACTAAGAGAGGAACTAGAGGGGGGAGGCGCATTAAGTCCAAAAAGACCAAGGACATAGATGGCAATGGAATTTTCAACCTTAGTTCACAAACCCTGACTGACTCTGAGATCAGGGTTCTTGACAAAGGTTTAAAATTTGCCCCACCCCGGAACATCAACAAGTTCCAAACGTATATGGACATCCATAAATACGTTAGAAAACTTAATATCCAAAGGTATATGGCTTCAAATTCCGCCAATCCCTCTAGAATTGTGAACAATGGTTTTTCCCACTCAGGTTTGTCTAATGCGTCTTTGTTTAACCCCCCTGGCCACCTCTCTCCCTCTCTTAGAGTCTTTAGAGACTTGGCCTTGAAAGAATTGGACGATATGAATGTAAAACTCGTTAGGAATAAGAAGGACATTCAGTCGGGCATCGAGTCTTTGTGTAATAATAAACAGCTCGTCATCCGCCCTGCGGATAAAGGGGGTGGGATTGTCATTCTGAATAGGAGTGATTACATGCATGAAATGTACCGTATTCTAGGTGATGACACGACCTATACTCGGTTACCATCTAATCCTAATGCTTCTTACAAAATGGAGTTGGAGGTTCTGGTCACTAGAGGCCATAGCTCTGGCATTTTGAACAGTAAAGAAAAGTCCTTTCTGATCCCTAGGGCACCCAGGGTACCGGTTATTTACTACTTACCGAAAATACATAGGAGTCTTGTTTGCCCCCCGGGACGTCCCATAGTGAGTGGGATAGATTCCATCACGTCCCGGGTGGGCAAATATATAGACTTTTATTTGCAGCCGCTGGTACGTACCATGAGGTCCTTTGTCAAGGATACTCGTGACGTCATCAACCTTCTTTCAAACCATGTACCGAGGGAAGGGATGTTGCTGGTAACGGCTGACGTTACCTCCCTTTATACGGTCATCCCCCACCAATTAGGTTTGGAGGCCGTATCGGACCATCTCCACCGATTGTCCAATCTCCCGGATGAACAAATCCAATTTATTATGTTATTGTTGGAATTTGCGGCAACGCACAATTTCTTTTGGTTTGACGGGAATTATTACCGTCAAGATAGGGGGGTTGCTATGGGGGCAAAGTACGCCCCTAGCCTGGCGAATCTTTTCATGGCCAGGTGGGAGGAGGATGTCGTCTATGCCCAGCCAAGGCCTCAGGTGGCCTTGTGGGTTCGCTACATAGACGACATCCTCCTCCTGTGGGATGGCACGGCCTCCGATCTATCTGAGTATATGTGCCTTCTTAACAACAACGATAGGGGCATTCAGCTCAACTATGAAACCAGTCTAGAACAGATTAACTTTTTAGATCTTACCATTTCTATCAGCAACAACCAATTTGTCACTTCTACGTATTTCAAACCGACCAATAGAAACTCCTTTATCCCCCATGACAGCTGCCACCATGCTTCATGGCTCAAATCTGTGCCTAAGAGCCAGTTCCTTCGGCTTAAGCGGAACTGCACAGATGTTGACACCTTTCGGAATCAGGCACAAATCTTGACTCAGAGGTTTGTCGCCAAGGGTTATTCCCCAGATTTTGTGGCTAGCACATTGGATCAGGTTGAGAAAGTGGACCGTAAGGATTTACTTGTGGAGCGAGTTAGGGATCCGGTCGATGCTTCATTTCGTTGCCCTTTTATCACTGACTATTCCTGCCAACATTTTAGAGTTAAACGTATTATTAATAAATATTGGCATGTCCTCAGAAATGATAGGGTGCTGGCATCTATGTTGCCAGTCAAACCGCAGGTGGTGTTCAGGGGGGCACCCTCACTTAAGGACAAAGTGGCACCCAATATCTTTGATCCCCCAGTTTCGAGGCCTAGTTTCTTTTCTGAACTGACAGGATATTTCCAATGTAGGAGATGTCAGGTTTGTTCGTTGAATGGATGTAGGAGTAGAAGAACGAGGAATTTTATTTCCACGTGTACACGCGAGTCCTACACCATCGAACCCTTCATCACATGCTCTACCACGGGAGTGGTTTACTTGCTGCAGTGCCCGTGTGGCCTTCAGTATGTGGGCCGTACTAAAAGACCCCTGCAGGTGAGACTAAACGAACACATTAATAACATCAGGAGAGGGTTCACAAAACATTCTGTGTCAAAACATTACCTGACAGCTCACCGTCGAGACCCCACAGGTACCATTTTTTTGGGGATAGACAAGTTTAAGCCCCATTGGAGGGGGAGCGTCCTGGTACGTAGCATCTCTAAACTAGAGATGGCCTGGGTTTATAAATTGAAGTCTTATACCCCCTTCGGTCTTAACATTGATGTAGATGTTAACGCCTTTATAGACAACTCCTAGGTAGTAAGGGTTTGTTTTTGTTTTTTGTCACTACCAGTTCCTTTTTATGATTTTATTTTACGCTTATAAGCGTAAAAGTCTGTCTCTAATGATATATGTGGGGTTTTTGATTGGTTGTCTATGGAGTGCCCTCTTGTTTCAGGGATAACGGTTCCTTAATCACATGTAATACAAACAAGTTACATATGCATTTATTTTTATCGCATAAGTTTTGACCTATTTTTTATTTTTTAATTTCATTTTTATTTTTATTTTTAGTGTATCTCGTAATATAAGTTTTATCATAATTTTTTAAGTATATACATTTTTTTCACACTTGAGGTCGACATTTTGAAGTGTAGTGCACCTGTTTCTGTCACAGCAACATGTGCACATAATAGTCAATACTTATTTACGCATACAGCCCTGTAATTATGAGGGGACTGCATGCTTTCTCCTAATTTTTTCTTATTTTCTTATTTCATTATTTTTCCCTTGTTTTGGTTTAATCCATCAATCTATTGCAGCAGTGACTCTGCAAGTTTTTTGGCCACATATGTTTGATTTTTACAGTTTTGATAAAGATGTTCTATATATCATCATTTTTTGTGCCCTAAACATCCATTACTTAGGTAACGTTCTGTCCTTGCCCACACTGTTTCCCTCAGACAAGATGGCGCTTTCATCCTGTTGTGGCAATGAGATGATGTTGATATGTCTATATAAGCGGTGAGTCGGGACGCTGCTCACATCCCGTGACCACGTCCTGTTGTGACGAAACGACGTAGGGAGGAGGAGCTACGTCCCGACGACACCGCGATTCTCACACCCGGAAGACACGGGTTACTTTGGAGCCGGCCGGCTTTTTTCTATACGTTTTATACTGCTACATTTCTGTAAGTGCAACCTTTAATTTTATATTCAATAAAACGCTGGTTTTATACTATGTGGAGCACTTTGTTTTTGCATGGTGACATATCCTTATTTGCGGAGGCTGGTGGGAGAGAGTCCCTGGATCTGGACGCTGAGTGCCTGCATTAAAGATCCCTGGCTGGGGTTGCAGCCATCCGCTTCCTGGGTCTCCTGTAATTAAGAGACCATTTCTATCTGGTAAGAGGCAGCAATTTTTTCAAGAGGTGGAGGTCTGTCTACGCACTCTAATTCTCACCACAGCAAGATTTGGTTGCATTACTTCACAGAGCACTTGGAGATAATTCCTTTTTGATGCATGTTTATTCAACACGGATGGACTTTTATCATTAACATTTTTTTTGAGTCACGGACTTTTGTTGGGTTTAATATATTTTTCTTTTTATTATTTTCCCCTATTCATCATGGTTTAGTTTTTTAGTCACAGATTTGTCACTTTATTATTCGCATAGGTATTTGAGATATTCACCTATCATTTATTGGGTCATGCAATATTGATTTTTTCACACGGACATAGTTATTATTATCTGTGTCCCATTCAACTAACAACACATAGTTTGGTTTATTTTTTAATGTGTATTTTCATTGCTCAGTATTTCTATATCACTTATCCATTCAGTGATTAGTATCCACCCCCATATCCCTATGAGGTTTTTAGGCATTTGCCTGTTGTCACTTTCAGTTTTTAGCGGGAAATATTTAATGAATACCGTAATTGATTACAGGGTCTTTAAGTAGTGGATGTGTATGGAATATTTTTGGAAAATATGGATATTGTTTAGTGTCACTTTTATAGCATGCAACATCTAAGATGAGTTCAGGGGATGCTGTTTTTCGAGCACTGACAGACGCTGCCAGAGTAGACAAAAATGACTTCTGCCTGAGACTCAAAGACAGCCTACGGAGAGGCTGCTGAGAGCGAAGACCTTCTAGATGAAAGAAAACATGATCACTACAAGTAATATGTACTGAGGAAAGGGTACTAGAATCGCTTGCTGATAAGAGACTGCAAAAATCAATGCAACCAAGATTGATAAAGATAACACAAAATTTCTATGTCATTTTGCTTTAACCCCTGACTAGTTCTTACTATATCTCAATTTTTAGGGCAGAATTTAGCTACACCCAAGTGAAATGAAGTTATGTGATCCTACCAGATAAGCCACTATAAAAAACTATTTTTCTAAAAACCCAACAAAAGACATTCTCAGAAAGAAAAGAAAATTCCTATATGCAGCTATGGATATTATAGGGGTTTCTTTCATGTGTGATCATTTTTAAGTAGCTAGTTTGATAGTTATTTCTGATTGCTTTCATGTCTCCACAATTTGAAGACAAATAGCTAAACTGAGAGAGTCACATCATATCGAGGTTCTAGACTTTAGCTTTCCCACAGGCTTCAGAAATTCTCTCAATTTCATGCTTGTCTGCACAGCTTTATTTACACTGAAACTCCTTTGCCATCAGCTTCACAGCACAAACTAGAGATGATTTGTTGAATATCTATGCCATTTTTTAACAAGAATAAAGGTTAAAAAAAAAAAAGTTTGAATTGAGTTAATAAAATTTTAAATATGCTCATGGCAGATACAGTAATTTCTTAATTTTGTTAAATATTTTTCTAGCATATTAGCTAGATTCATTAATGTAAAAAACACAGTATGAAACAAATATGCAAATTAGGAAAAAAAGATTTAAAAATATATTTTATTTATGTAATAGACACATAAACCCTTATGTGTCTGTGCCTCCCCCCGACCCTAAACACTTACCTGACACCACTCTCAATCCAGCACTGTCCCTGCCAGCAGACCCGTTCTCCTCTCTTCCTGCATTCTTGAGCTTTACTTTGCTGTCAGTCAAATCCTGTGAGGAGGGTGCGGGGATGGGGCTGAGCAGTGCTGTGTGTGTCTATTGGTGCAAACAGGCCAGCTCAGGATTGAGCACACAGGAGTGCCCCCATAGCAGGTGGATGCTATGTGGGCACTGGGAGAAGAGGAGGAGCTAAGATCACTTATTATTATTATTTTTTTTTTAAAAGCTTTACAATCACTTTAGGCCCCTTTCACACTTATACGACTTTTCCCACGATTTTGTACTGCAAAATCGTATGACAAGTCATTCTCCATGATTTTCAATGACTACCATTCATATTGGCACGACTTTAAGTCGTGCCGACTTCAAAGTAGTCCCTGCACTACTTTGGTCCAACTTCCATATGATTTGTACTCCATAGACCTCAATGTTAAACCCTCAAGTAGCATGCAAATCGTACCTAAATATTTTAGACACGATTTCAGCACTACTTTGGTCCAACTTCCATACGATTTGTACTCCATAGACCCCAATGTTAAACCCTCAAGTAGCATGCAAATCGTACCTGAATAATATAGACACGATTTCAGCACTACTTTGTAAGCACAAGCTGAGAATGGTTAATGCCAAAGTTGTGGCAAAGTCGTACTGCTCCCAAATCGCGGCAAAATCGCGACAAAATCGCGGTAAAATCGTGGCAAAATAGCGGCCACAAAATCGCGGTAGAATCGCGTGACTTTGAAGTCGTATAAGTGTGAAAGGGGCCTGAAAGTGATTGCAAGGCTTTGTTTTGTTTTTTAAATAACAAACATGTCATACTTACCTCCACTGTGCAGTTAATTTTGCACAGAGTGGCCCAGATCCTTGACTTCTGGGGTCCCTCGGCGGTGCTGGTAGCTCCTCCCCGAATCGTATAACCCCCTAGGAGATGCGCTCTCCCAGGAGTTACCTTGCGGGCATGCTTCCGATTCCAGCATTTGCGTCCATAGACACAGAATGCCGGACTCAGCCCCGCCCCCCGGCGCCCACGTGATTGGATTTGATCGACAGCAGCAGGAGCCAATGGCTGCGCTGCTATCAATCCAATCAAGAGTCAAGACAACGGGCAGAGGGGAAGAGCACGACTCTGGCATGTGAATTGCAGGACTCAGGTGAGTAAAACGAGGGGGCTGGGGGGCCGGTCAGTGATGAAATTTTTTTCATCTTAATGCATAGGATGTATTAAGGTGAAAAAAACATGAGGGTTTACAACCCCTTTAAATGTGATGACTGCATTTCTTCTTTTAGGCTTTTTTTTTCCTGTGATGATCCAGCTAGTAAAACACTTCCTATTTTAGGGTGACTTCCCTCTAGATGGAGGAGCAATGGAGTCACCTTTGAATAGCAGCATTGTCAATCTGGGGAGAGGACAAATTTAGATGCACTATAAGATTTAGGTGTAACTTGACAAATTGAAGTCAAATCCCAGCTAACACTTTTTAAGTGTTACAACAGTGTATTTTTCCTTTTGAGATTTTGCAGAAGGTTTTACATAAGTAAATAAAAGCAGATGATTGTAAGCCCTGCTGTCAGCGTTAAATGGTTTGTCTCAACCTCTAAACTGTCACTTTTGCTTGACAGATATACACTTGTACTGTAAATATAGGACAGCTATACAGTACAAGTGTATAGCACAGCTATACAGTACAAGTGTAAATAAAGGAAACAAAGCTTAAAAAAGGAAACAAATGCAGCCACAACATCTATTGGTAAGCTGCAATATATATATATTTTTGTTTTGGTTTTAATACCACTTTAAAAGAATTGGGTGTATTAAATACAGACTGATTTATAGAGCATGGATATCGTAAATATTTGGCTATTTGCACCAAAACAGCTTGAACAATTATTCATCATACCCTCCCATGCTGATAGGTACATCTTTTTAGCATGTTTTCAACAATAAAACTTTTTATTTTTGTATCTTTTAGATCAGGCACAGTTCTGGCCCAATACAATTGGCTCTTCACAGAACAGTTGTAAAACCCAAAGAAAAAAACTATATATATTAAATACTCTGCTCCCTTTTTTCATGACGGCCATACAGACCAAACATTTAGCCAATTTTCGCACAACAATAGTTGGGCACACATTTTACTACCACAGAAGCCCTACCACCATGCCTGTATATGCAACACAATATTTTTTCCCCACTGGTCACTCGGTTTCCTCTTCTGCTTGTGGCAGATAGTGCTTCTCCAGTAAAAGCATCACTGAACCCTAAGCCTGGCTTTCAACAAAGAACCAATGAAACTATCCACATCAAACCGATGTACTTGGTGAATTACCAATAAAATGCATCTAAATACCTGTTTTGCTTGATTTATTAGAGATTTTGAATATTTCTATGCACAATGTTAAGTAAAGGGCATATAGGGTATGAAGGACGCTATTAATGTGAAGTCAGTTTTTGGGCATACAAACACTTTAATGCTGCTGCAAATGAAAATATTTTTTCTTTTAATGTCCGCTTCCCTGCCCTCTTGCTGCTACCGGTGCAATCCATACATTGCTACTACCGGTGCAATCCATACATTGCTACTCCACCATAAAAAAAGGCCTAAATAGGATAATAAGGCAAAACAATAGCAATCCTCTTACAAAAGCAAACTAATACAGTGGCAGACCTGTAAACTTTGCATTCATGGATTTGCTCATTACTAGGAAGGATTAGTGATCCAGCATACTAGGAGATGATAACAGAATAGTATGGAGGTAATATCTAAAGCCCCTGCAGACTACACTGGTGAAATATTGCAAAATGCCAGGCAGGAGCTGTATTTGGCTTATCAATTATGATGTAACAATTGCATGTACAATTTGTTTACTACTGTTATAAGTGGTGGCCCGTCCATAAGGGGCACAGGGGCGCAACCCCCCTAATCCATGTGTCCGCCCCTAATCTACATCCAAGGCGCCGGATACATGTAGCCAGGTTTTTTTTTTCAGAAGCACGTAATTAGAGCCAGAGGATTTAATTGGCCTCCAATAAGGGTGGGCTCGGGGTGCAGAGTACTGCGCCCTGAGCCCACCCAGTTGTGTGACAATAGCAAATTAATATTCACTATTGTCTTCCTGATTCTCCTCTCAGCCAATCAGGAAGCAGGTGCTGAGACCCGATTGGCCCAAGAGGAGAAGCGATCATATTGGCTGCTGAGGAGTGGGAGGAGAAGATGCAGGGGAAGCCACTGTGATGCTGAGGAGGAGGAGACGCAGGGTGAAGCTGACGAGGAGGAAGCGTTGCCCGTGACCTAGATGGAGTAAGTCCGGGGCTCGTGGACTGACGATTGAGCCATGGTGCACTCGACCGACCGCGGGGGTGGTGGGCCCAAAAAAATGGAGCACCAGCCGCCACTGGTTATAATGCTTAGCTAGACCATTTCTGTTTCTTCATGTGCTCTCAGTCAGTGTTCGTTCTTAGCAGAGACAAGGTTTAAGTCATTGTCTTCTTACACTTCAAATACTGGTAAAAAAAA
Organism: Lithobates septentrionalis; assembly: GCA_037952835.1. Classification (NCBI taxonomy): domain Eukaryota; kingdom Metazoa; phylum Chordata; class Amphibia; order Anura; family Ranidae; genus Lithobates; species Lithobates septentrionalis. The sequence goes on from JBBDGP010000504.1 coordinate 2,829,650, forward strand.
TCCTCTGAACTGCACATATGTGAAGTAAAATTGAGTTGGGCTGAACTTCTGTGTTTTATTGAAGAGTTAAGCTACACGTGAATGTTGCCAAGTCTGCAGGTGAACATAGTCTGGAAAGACTGGGTCTATGGAGTTATGTCAAAGCATAAAGCTGCATTTGAAACAGAACATGTTTTGGAATGGCATGAATGTATTAAAAGTCATTGCTTACAAAATAATCTCATAAAATTGTAAGTATTGCTCGGTATGTCTTGTTTGTTTCAATACAATAAACCACAAAGTACATTTGCTTTTACATTTTGCCTTTTATATTTATATTTTTCACAAGCTTTCCTCTGAAGCATCGCACAAAGCTTGACTAGATTGTCTTTTCTTTTCATAAACCTACATCTTGGAGCAAGAACAAGGAGCTAGTTACAGCGTTCAGGCTTAATTGCAAGGTTGAATAAACTCCCTGGTGATTACAGATTACTGTCACCAATTCATGGTAACAATTTAATGTTCTTTTTTTCTGGAAAATAAACTATTTCCATTCTAACTAGCACAATAGTAAAGATCAATTCACCAGCAGGCTAATATGCACAGTCAAAGCATTAAGCAGCAGGTTTTTGCATTATGAGCAGCAAGAATCAATTATATGTTCAAAAAAAAATGAGTTTTTTATTGTTTCTCTTCATAAAAGTTCTTTGGTTGCAAACATTATATCTCTTAAGAGATCTGGTTAAATCACCCCACCTGGTATCATGACAATTTATTACATAACAAATATATAATGTATACTTTGTGCTGTCACAGCAGTGCCATATAATCTAGATAGAAAGCCAGACTTTGATTGTCCACATTTATAAATAGAATTTTCATTCTATGAAGCTGTCAATTAATATTTTATCTTAATATTTTAGTACAATAAAAAGTAAATCCGCATTTTGTGAGATTTCTATGCATTCAATATCTGCAGTCTAGGAAACAAATTATTACCAATGTTCGATGTAGCTTTGAAACCATGAGGCCTATCAATGAGATCTTCTCAAAACCAGCAAGTATAACTAAATACGTTAACATGCCAGTGTATTACTTTGAGTTTCACCATTTATAATTTTAGTGACCAAGTAATTAAATTAAGTTGTTTGCAATTTGGCTATAGTACTGTATATTTAATCAACTCTATACTGTATATGTGACAACACATAATAAAAACAATATTTTTCAAGGTTTAACAGGAACAAATTTTTGAAAACAAATAAAAAAAAGACTATTTATAGGAATCAGATTCAGGGTAGTATTATATACAGAAAATTGAATATTAAAGTGATTGCTTTTTCTTTTTCTATAAAATTAACAAACATGTTATAGTTACCTGTCCTGTGTAGTGGTTTTGCACAGAGCAGCCCAGATCCTTCTCTTCTCGGGTTCCTCTTTGGTGCTCCTGGCCCCTCCCTCCTGTTGAGTGCCCCCCCCCCCCCACAGCAAGCAGCTTACTATGAGGGCACCCAAGCTGAGCTGCAGCTGTGTGTGTCCATTCAAAAACAGAGCTGCGGTTTGGCCCCGCTCCCTCTCTCTCCTGATTGGCTAACTGACTTTGATTGACAGCAGTGGGAGCCAATGGCGCCGCTGCTGTGTCTCAGCCAATCAAGAGGGAGAGTCCTGGATGACTGAGACACTCGTGGACATCGTTGGACAGAGATGGGGCTCAGGTAAGTATTAGGGGGCTGAGGGGGGCTGCTGCACACAGAAGGCTTTGTATTTTAATGCATAGAATACATTAACTACTTCCGGACCAAGCCTATTTTTGACATGTTGTTTACAAATTAAAATCAGTGTTTTTTGCTAGAAAATTACTTAGTATCCCCAAACATTATATATTTAGCAAAGACTCTGGAGAATAAAATGGCGGTTGTTGCAATATTTTATGTCACACGGTATTTGCACAGCGGTCTTTCAAACACATTTTTTTTGGAAATAATACACTTCACTGAATTTAAAAAAAATAAATAAACAGTAAAGTTAGCCCAACTTTTTTGTATATTGTTAAAGATGATGTTACCCCGAGTAAATACATACCTAACATGTTACGGTTTAAAATTGTGCCCACTTGTGGAATGGCGACAAACTGCGGTACTAAAAATCTCCATAGGCGACGCTTTAAAAAATTTTAAGGGTTACCAGTTTAGAGTTACAGAGGAGGTGAACACTGTTTACATCTATGGGCATGACTTACATATGCATTTTGTTTGGTGCGCGAGCACGCAGGTACGGGGGTGCTTTAAAATGTATTTATTTTTCTTATTTGTTTATGTATTTATTTACACTGTCTCTTTAAAAAAAAATATGATCACTTTTATTGCTGCGACAGGTACACTTTATGGAGGGATCTGGGGTCTAAAAGACCCCAAACCCCTCCCTTGCACTTAAAACTATTCAAAATGCCAAAATTTGCAATTAGTAGATCGGAGACCCTATTGGAGACGATTCTGGCTTTGTCGGATGACGTGTCGGCTGGTCGTTCGTGTCTCCCGGTGGGAAGCGAGACCCGGGCAGAGTGGTGGAAGGAGGGGGGACGTCCCCTCCCACTCCTTATGATAACAGCCGAGCGGCTGATGAGCCACATCGGTTGTTTTCATCAGAAAGCCGACTGTCAGCTCTAAAAAACGCAGGTTTCATTCTGGTACAACCACTTCCTCAAAACGATGTTAAGGTATGTCTTTTCATGTGAAGTGGTTAAAAGAGAAGTCTGGATTTTTTTTTTTTCTTTAGGAATCATACTTCCCTAGGTGGATGCAGCATCGGTCTGATGCTGCATCTGTCCCCCGGCACCTCTACACTGAGAACCAAGCGATCAAAAACAATCACTTGGTTTTCAGAGCTCCGTAAGCAGAGAGCTGTAGAGTGTCAATCAGTAGCTCTCTACTCTGCTCTGCTCCCTCCTCGCTCATTGGAGCGCTGGGCTGTGGAGGGGGCGGGGGGCAGCCGGCTCAGGCTCTCAGCGGCTTGACGAGAGGCTGAGTCAGGTGTCAGTTCAGAGATCTGGTGTATCTCGCGATGACGCAGAGCCTGGACTGACAACAGTGACATTAGCAGAGAGCGGACTTCAGCCTGCTCTCTGCTGAAAACAGGTCACTGAGGAGTGCAAAACGAACTGCACTCCTGTGATCCATGGGAGAAGCCCAGCCAAACTAGCTTCGGCTGGACTTCTCCTTTAATGCTGCGTACACACGATCGGAAATTTTGCCAGCAAAACTCCAATGAGAGCTTTTTGTCGGAAAATGCGACCGTGTGTATGCTCCATCGGTCTTTTGCTGGTGGAATTCCAGCCAGCAAAAGATTGAGAGCATGTTCTCTATTTTCTGGTCAGGAAAAGTTCCTATTCGAAAATGCAATCATCTGTACAAATTCCGAAGCACAAAATTCCTACGCATGCTCGGAAACAATTTGACGCATGCTCGTAAGCATTGAACTTCATTTTCTCGGCTCGTCATAGTGTTGTACGTCACTGCATTCTTGATGGTCGAAAGTTCAGAGAACTTTTGTGTGACCATGTGTATGCAAGGCAAGCTTTTTCCAACGGAAAATCCGCTCCTGTGTAACATTTGCCCCCCCTTCTGCAATAGAACACATGCTTTCTATTACATGTTGTACATCACAAGGCACTTTCATAATGCCTCCCAACATTAGAAGATGAGAAAGTGGGACAATCTGGAAACAAAAGATAATGAAGCACGCTCGGCTTGGCCTAAAGGAAATACAGTCCAAGCATACTCAAAGTACACTTTCTACACAGTCTTTGTACCCACAAAATACTCTTTTTTTTTTTTTTAAATATGGAATGCTTCACGAATTTGCGTGTCATCCTTGCGCAGGGGCCATGCTAATCTTCTCTGTATCGTTCCAATTTTAGTATATGTGCTGCCGAAGCAAGCACCCACAAAATACTCTTAACTACTGTACACAAAAGAGGGTTTTACAGACACATATAAACCTAATGGATCATTAAAAAAAAAAAAAAATTAGTCTGAGAAGAACTTCATTAACTACTTCCCGACCAGCAGCCGCAGTTTTACTGAGGCAGAATGGCACGGGTGGGCGAAGCGATGCTACCATACATCGGGCGCGCCCCCCTAGGTGACCGCAATGATCGGATTCGTTTTAGAACCGATCAGTCTCTAGGCCCAGGTCAATGATTTCTGGCCTGGACCTGCTGATCGGTCCTGACGAATGAAATCCTCCCCTGGCTGTGTAAGTGTAAACACAGGCAGGGGAAGTGATGTCATCTCCCCTCGTGGAACTCTTTTCAGTTCCAGGGAGAGGAGAGAGGACATCCAAATGTGAGTTGCACTAACACTACACTGACACAGTACACATAGGCACACATTTCACCCCCCGATCGCCCCCCTCCCAATTAACCCGTTCACTCCCTGTCACTGTGTCACTCAGTGCAGTTTTCATATTTTTCCTTGATCACTGTACTGGTGTCATTTGTGATACTAATCAGCCTTAGGGTACTTAGTAGTAGCCCCAGATAGGTCTAGGGACCTCCCCTAAACCCCCCTAATAAAGTTTTAACCCCTTGATCACCCCGTCACCAGTGATCACTGTATTAGTGTCACGGGGGACGCTGGTTATCTAGTTATATTTTTATAGCGTCAGGACACCCGCCATATATTACCCAATAAAGGTTTAACCCCCTGATCACCTGGCAGGTGACATCAGTTAGGTTTTAGTGTCAGTCAGGGTCTGCGTCGCCCCAGGCAGCATCAGATTAGTGCCAGTAGTGATAACACCCACGCACGCACCATACTCCCCCCTTAGTAGTATAGTGTCTGAACGGAACAATATCTTTGATCTGATCAGAACTATATTAGTGTCCCCAATAGTTTAGGGTTCCCAAAAACGCAGCGCTAGCGGGATCAGCTCAGATAACTGTTAGCACTTGCATTTAGCCCCTCTGCCCAGCCCAGCCCACCCAAGTGCAGGATCAATCGATCACTGTCACTTACAAAACTCTAAACACATAACTGTAGCATTCGCAGAGTCAGGCCTGATCCCTGCGAATGTTAACAGTTTTTTTGGTAGCATTTGAAGCAGTCGCTGACAGTCAGGTGCTCTTTTTTTCCTTTGAGTTTCACTAGTGTACCAGTAAATTTTGAGGCTAAAATGTCCAATCGAAGGTACACTAGTAAAAAGGCCTACATGTTTCTGAGCATGAAAGATGTGAGTGAGAGGAACTCACCCATCTGTCAGATTCAGACTCAGAATACGAACCTGTAGACAGCAGCGGCACCCTGACAGATAGCTCTGACAAAGGAGTAGTGGTTCCAGCCAAGGTCTGGCGCACCCAACCCCGTTCTTCTGCTGTTGTTGAGGTGCAAGAACCGCAGGGCTCTCCTATGGAGCAGAGAGCCAGTACTAGTGCCGCTCATCCTGCTGAACTGGCAAGCACCAGCAGCCTAGTACATCCTGGTCATACATCCAGCACTGCAGTAACACGTGGTGAGGTGGCGAGTCCCATAAGTGCAGTTCAAGATGGTGAGGTGGCTAGCACAACTAGTGTCCCGCAGCCACCAAGAAGACAAAGACAGGTCCGTCGAGCCCATAGTGCCCTTCCTACTGCATTTGCCAATCCGAATTGGGAGCCCACTACTTCTGCAGCACCTGTACTTCCCCCATTCACTGGTCAACCTGGAATTCAGGTTGATTTTACATCATTTGATTTTTATCCGCTGTTTTTCACGGAAGATCTCTATAGCTCTATTGTGAACCAAAGCAATTTGTATGCTGGTCAATTCATTGCCACTAATCCCCAGTTGACCCTTGCCAGAAATTGGAGACCTATTACGGTCTCTGAATTTAAGACCTTCCTGGGCTTATCTCTCCTCAAGTGTATAACTAAAAAAAGTGAGTTGCGGTCATAATGGTCCATTGACCCAATTCACTATATGCCCGTGTTCTCTGCCTCCATGACCAGGATACGATACAAGCAGATCTTGCGGTTCATGCATTTCAATGACAATGAACTCTGTCGTCCTCCGAGTGACCCTGAATACGATCAGCTCTACAAAATTTGGTCCCTCATAAACCACTTCAACCAGCAGTTTGCATCCTTGTTTACTCCCGATCAAGTTGTCTGCGCTGATGAGTCCCTGATTAAGTTTTCTGGCCGCTTGTCATTAAAACAGTATCTTCCCAGCAAGAGTGCCAGATATGGGGTCAAGATGTATAAGCTCTGTGATGGGGCAACAGGCTTTACATAAATCTATGCCCCAATAGAAGTACCTTAGTACGAAACATGTCGGGTACATGTGGAAGCCCTTTTTTTCTTCATTTTTTTCCCATGATTGATGCTGCTTTTGGGATGACTACTAACATCTTCTCATTGGAGCCCCTACGGTGAGAACTCATTATCGATCTGGATGTGGATGCTGCTCATACCATCTTACCTGCAGGCATCCTGGTTGGAGAGCTCATTTTGGAGGATCTTTTCACGCTTGATTGACCCACCGCCACCGGCGTGTGTGTCCACGATTTGCAGTAAGAGTACCCATCCCCCACCCTCCCTTGGTGTTGGATACACATCCCAAATTGCTGTGTGTGAAAGTCACTCCCTATATCGTATACCTGCTAATTCTCTTCACAAGAAAAATTACATCTCATTATTATGCTTGAGAGACTATATTGACTATCATTGAATGTTTTTATGGACCTTTTAATAAGATCACCATAGATAGATTTCAATGCTGATCAGCCTTGGTCAGACTACATCTTATGTGCAATTATTATATGGACTACATCATTTCCTTTTGGTCCTTGTGGTTGTGCTGTGTTCACATGAGTCCATTTATTGTTTTCACTTATGCACTGAACACATTTAATATATTGTATTGCCATTCACCATTTCACTTGTGAATATCCACCCTAAGGGGTTTTCTTTTGGGTTGTCATACTCTTTTCAGCGCTGCATTTTTCACTTTTAATTTACACTAAATTTTGTCTTATTGTTGATGCTGGCTGCTAGTTTTTGTTTTTCCTTTTTGATATTAGTAGCACAAATGTTTCTCTTATAGTTTTATACATAAAGTTTTATGGTTTATGAGGGAAGACATACTTACGTAGAGCCGGAGAACTGCCCAGACTAAATAGGGAGCGCTGGTAAGACTGTGTGGGACTTGGTGTCATCCTTATTCAGAAAGGGGTACCACTTGTATGTGGACAATTATCACATTATGCCACTTTTTAATCATTTGTTTGATCATGGATTTGACGCTTGTGGCACCGTGCGATCTAATCACCGGGGCTTACCCCAGCGGCTTGTAGATTCCTGTCTTAGGCTGGGGGAGAGAGCCTGCTTGAAGTGTAATAATTTGCTCACTGTGAAGTGGAGGGATAATAAGAATGTTTTCGTTCTGTCCTCCCTTCATGCAGACACGACGGTCCAAATTCAAATGGCGACTGGTGTTGTGGAGAAACCCCTCTGTGTCCATGAATATAACCTTAATATGGGAGGGGTGGACCTTAACGACCAGTTGTTGGCGCCTTACTTAATTGCCCGTAAGGCCAGACACTGGTATAAAAATGTGTCTATATATTAATTCCAATTGGCTTGCTGATAGCTTATGTGCTATACAAAGCTTCAGGACAAACTGGCTCCTTTCTTAAATTCCAGGAAGAGATCATCACAGCCCTTCTGTTTCCAGATGGTACTGTGGTCCAACTTCCCAATCCAAATGCAGTGAGCCGGCTGCATGAGAGGCATTTTCCATATGTCCTCCCTGGTACCCCACCCAAAGAAATCCCCAAAGAAGATGTTGTGTCTGTAGAGGGCGCAGATTTAGGCGTGACACACACTTTTATTGTCCCTCCTATCCTGACCAACCTGGTCTTTACATTGGTGAATGTTTTGAATGCTACCACACACTAGTGGAGTGTTAGCGTAGGGTACAGAATTGCACAGACCTGGGCCACACTTACACATGGTCTCGAAAGATGAGATGGCCATCACATTTTGAAAGACCCAAATCTGGAACCTTTACAGTTTACAGTTTATATAAAAGTGCAAAAAAATAAAATAAAATAAAAACACACACAAACACACAAAAATTTAAAAAAAGAAGCCAAAAAGATGTCATAGCTTATGTTAAATGAATGACTAACAGCAATGGTGCAGAACAAAATGAAATTGTTTAATAAAGTATGGGATCCATGGATCGGTTACTTGACAAATGATCCCAGGACAATCACAAACCAAGACCTTTCTTGAATGTCATCTGGAGCGTGGAGCCACCCTCCCCTCCTCTTCCTAACCCCTTCTTCCCAACTCAATCCCCACTAACTCTGATCCCTCCTTCTTTTTCCTTTCTACTATGATCTACTCCCTCTTTCCTCTTGACAAGACATAGATCTAACGAGATCCGGAGGGGGCCTCCCTGAAATCTGGAAGCCAGACTCCCCCAACAGTAGGAAGGCGAGCTGGTGTTTCCCAGTAGGTGGGCTGTACTCCGAGACCCATGATATAGAGCTTGCTCATGGTCATAGGCTATGATATGATGGAAAAAATCACAGTAGAACATGTTTCATGCATCATAAATGTTAAGGAAATATAAAGTACAGTTTACTGCAGAATATGATAACTATTCTTGAGAACACAAGAGGCGGTATCCTTGTGCATTTTGTATATATGATGTATAATGGCTACTGCACAATGCTCAATAAAATGTCGAGATCTTTGTTACTTGCTCTATGAAAAACTTTTAATAAAAATCATTGAAACATAAAAAAAGCCAAAAATAGTTTTTATTTTTCTTCTCTATTGTTCTCTCTCTTATGTTCGCTCTCTATTGTCCGCTCTATTGCTCGCTCTCTATTGTTCTATATCTATTGTTCTCTCTATTGTTACTGTATTTTAGAACTGTAATGTTTTATTTTTACTATGGTTTTTTGTATTTTCTTTGCAGATACGGTATGTCTTACTGTTATACTGTATCATCAACAATCACATCATCTTAGTATCATTCTTTTCAGCCAGCGGTCGGCTTTCATGTAAAAGCAATCCTAGTGGCTAATTAGCCTCTAGACTGCTTTTACAAGCAGTGGGAGGGAACGTCCCCCCCCCACTGTCTTCCATGGTTTTCTCGGGCTCTTCTATCCCAACAGGGAACCCGAGAATGTTACTTTGTTTTATTGTTAACCATCATTTGCTTAGCAGGTACACCATTCAGCTGCAGCATGGGTTAATCTATTCTGACAGCAACAGCGTTTGCTCCCACGATACGTAAAGCCGTGACTCCAGTGCTGTAGGAGGTGATTTCACCACCACAGTTAAAAAAAAGAGTATATATGCCGAAGCATGGGGGCAGGGGTGGAGGAGCGATTTGCTCCTGACATTAGGGGCGGATTGCCCCATGCTTCGGCATATATTTTTTAGGACAGATTGCGTTCAAAAATGTTTTATTTTTACTATGTTTTATTGTATTTGCTTTGCAGGTATGGTATGTCTTACTGTTATACTGTAATGTTACTTTGTTTTATTGTTAACCATAATTTGCTTAGCAGGTACACCATTCAGCTGCAGCACTGATTTATTTATCTTGACAGCAACAGCGTTTGTTCTCACGATACGTAAATCAGTGACTCCAGCACTGTAGGAGGTGATTTCACCACCAGAGTTAAAACAAAAATGGTGCATGTATGCCCATCATTAGAAGTGGGTGGATGAAGGGCTGTATTCTAATGGTGGGCCTACCCACCGATGAATCTCATTTTTTCGTTCAGCCCACAGGCTGCATGAAAAAAAGAACATTACAATATAAGCCCAACAAAGACCAGCAACACAGTGGTATGTTGCTGGACTTTGAGCGGTTATACCAGAATGATGCCTGCAGGTTTAGGTATCATCTTGGTATCATTCTTTTCAGCCAGCGGACGGCTTTCATGTAAAAGTGGGAGGGAACGCCCCCCCCCCTCCCACCATCTTCCATGGTTTTCTCGGGCTCTTCTGTCCCAACAGGGAACCCGAGAATGCAGTCGGTGGTTCCGCCAGCTGACCATAGAGCTGATCGGAGACCAGAATGGCTCCAATCATCTCTATGGCCTAAGAAGCCGGAAGCTACGAGCATTTCATGACTTAGGTTTCGCTGGATATAAACAGCGCCATTGGGAAATTGGGAAAGCATTTTATCACACCGATCTTGGTCTGGTCAGATGCTTTCAGGGCAGAGGAGAGATCTAGGGTCTAATAGACCCTCATTTTCAAAAAAGAGTACCTGTCACTACCTATTGCTATCATAGGGGATAACAATAAAAATGATAAAAAAAGAAAGGAACAGTTTAAAACTAAAATAAAAAAGCAAAATGTCTGGTGTCATATGTAAACAGCAATTGCACCATGCATGTGAGGTATCACCGTGAAGGTCAGATCAAGGGCAGTAATTTTAGCAGTAGACCTCCTCTGTAAATCTAAAGTGGTAACCTGTAAAGGATTTTAAAGGCTTTTAAAAATGTATGTAGTTTGTCGCCGCTGCACATTTTAAAGCATATCGTGTTTGGAATCCATGTACTCAGCATAAGATCATCTTTTTTATTTCATCAAACATTTGGGCAATATAGTGTGTTTTAGTGCATTAAAATAAAAAAAAGTTTTGTTTTTTTTTTCCAAAAAAATTGTGTTTGAAAAATCGCTGCACAAATACTGTATAAATAATACAAATACAAATAATCTGTAGGGCCTTTGCTTTTAAAAAAATATATAATATTTGGGGGTTCAAAGTAATTTTCTAGCAAAAAAATATATATTTTCATGTAAACAAAAAGTGTCAGAAAGGGCTTTGTCTTCAAGTGGTTTGAAGAATGGATGATGTGTGACATAAGCTTCTAATGTTGTGCATAAAAATGCCAGGACAGTTCAAATCCCCCCCAAATGACCCCTTTTTGGAAAGTAGACTATTTCATGATAGGCATGTTGAGTCCATGGAATATTTTATATGTTGCCACAAGTTTCGTATGGGGATACCACATGTGTGAGACTTTTTGGGAGCCTAGACGCGTACAGGACCCCAAAAACTGAGCACCGCCTTCAGGCTTTTTACTCCTCACTACCTATCACAGTTACAGAGGCCCTGAAATGTCCAGATAGCACAACCACCCCCGCCCCCCACAAATTACCCCATTTTTGGAAAGTAGACTCCCCAAGCTATTTGCAGATAGGCATGTTGAGTCCATGGAATTTTAATATTTTGCCACAAGTTTTGTTAAAATGACAATTTTTTTTTTTGCACAAAGTTGTCACTAAATTATATATTGCTCAAACATGCCATGGGCATATGTGGAATTACACCCAAAAATAAATTCTGCTGCATCTCCTGAGTACAGGGAAACCACATGTGTGAGAATTTTTGGGAGCCTAGCCATGTGCAGGACCCCAACAACCAATCACTGCATTCAGGCTTTCTAAGGGCATAAAATGGTGATTTCACTTCCTCACTACCTATTACAGTTTCGGAGGCCATAAAATGTCAAAATAGCACAAAATCCCCACAAGTGACCCCATTTTGGAAAGTAGACACTTCAAGCTATTTGCTGAGAGGCATGATGTGTCCATGAAATATTTTATATTTTGCCACAAGTTTCGGGAAAATTAAAAAAAAAAATTTACACAAAGTTGGCACTAAATGATATATTGTTTAAACATGGCATGGTTATATGTGGAATTACACCCCAAAATACATTCTGCGGCTTCTCCTGAATATTGGGATACCACATGTGTGAGACTTTTTGGGAGCCTAGTCGTGTACAGGACCCCGAAAACCAAGCACTGCCTTCAGGATTTTTACTCCTCACAGTTACGGAGGCCCTGAAATGTCCAGATAGCACAACCCCCCCAAATGACCCCATTTTTGGAAAGTAGACACCCCAATGTATTTGGTAAGAGGCATGGTGCGTATTTTGCAGCTCTCATTTGTTTTTAAAAATTAAGAAAGAAAATCATTTTTTTTTCTTTTTTCAATTTTCAAAACTTTGTGACAAAAAGTGAGATCAGCAAAATGCTCAATATGCCTCTCAGCAAATAGCTTGGGGTGTCTACTTTCCAAAATTGGGTCATTGGGGGGGGTTGTGATATCTGGGCATTTCATGGCCTCTGAAACTGTGATAGGTAGTAGACATGTGCATTTGTTTTCGTCCGAATGCATTTTCGTCCGAATTTCGGGTATTTTCGTTATCGTTTTAACAAACGATAACGAAAGTGCAGAATCCGAAAACTGAAAGATACAACATAAACAAATGCTTTATTTTCGTTTTCGTTGCTACATCAGTTCAATATAGATAGGAGATTCGACATGACGCTGACCATAGCGATCTGTGTCCATCGAACCTGTGGTCGAATGTGCTTAACCTTAGCTCTATTAGTCTAAGATTATTCTACATAGAGAGAAAAGATTTGACATAGAGAGAAAAGATTCGACATTATAGAGACAATAGCAAAAAAGATTGAATGTGCCTAACCTAACTCTGTTAGTCCAAGATTATTCGACATAGAGAGAAAAGATTCGACATGAAGATTCGACGAAGCAGTCGCTGCGAGCAGACTTTTATGGTCAAATGCTCCGCCCATAGGCTATAGGAGAATTCTAATGTTGTTTGGCTAGTAATTCTACTATAGCTTGTAGGTGGAACATTCGACCAGAAATGTAAGATTGCGGCGTCGTACAGTTTAGCTGCTCCGGCGAATCTTCTTAGAACATTCGACAGACACCATAAGCCTTCAATGACAGATTCGACCTTAATTATTTTGGATTTTCGGACAAATGCATTTTTTAACGAAACAAAATAAATAAAAACGAATTTTAGGAGTAACTAAATAAATTTATTTTTTGGACGAAAACGAAATTCCGAAACAAAATATTTCAGTGTGCACATGTCTAATAGGTAGTGAGAAGTGAAATAAAAAAAATTACGCCCTTAGAAAGCCTGAAGGTGGTGATTGGTTTTCGGGGTCCTGTACGCAGCTAGACTCCCAAAAAGTCTCACACATGTGGTATCCCCATACTCAGGAGAAGCAGCAGAATGTATTTTGGGGTGTAATTCCACATATAACCATGCCATGTTTGAGCAATATATAATTTAGTGACAACTTTGTGAAAAAAATAAATAAAATAATTGTAATTTTCCCGAAACTTGTGGCAAAATATAAAATATTCCATGGACTCAACATGCCTCTCAGCTAACAGCTTGAAGCTTTCCAAAATGGGGTGATTTGGGGGGGTTGTGCTATCTTGACATTTCATGGCCTCCGAAACTGTGATAGGTACTGAGGAAGTGAAAACACAATTTTACGCCCTTAGAAAGCCTGAAGGCGGTGCTTGGTTTTCGGGGTCCTGTACACGGCTAGGCTCCCAAAAAGTCTCACACATGTGGTATCCCCGTACTAAGGAAAAGCAGCAGAATGTATTTTGGGGTGTAATTTCACATATGCCCATGGCATGTTTGAGCAATATATCATTTAGTGACAACTTTGAGCAAAAAAAAAAAGTTTGTAATTTTCCCGCAACTTGTGGAAATCAACATGAACTCAACATGCCTCTCAGCAAGTAGCTTGGGGTGTCTACTTTCCAAAATGGGGTTATGGGGGGGGGGTTGTGCTATCTTGGCATTTTATGGCTTTCAAAACTGTGATAGGTAGTGAGGAGGGAAATCAAAAATTTACGCCCTTAGAAATCCTGAAGGAGGTCATTGGTTTTTGGGGTCCTGTACACGGCTAGGCTCCCAAAAAGTCTTACACATGTGGTATCCCCATACTCAGGAGAAGCAGCAGAATGCATTTTGGGGTGTAATTCCACATATAACCATGGCATGTGTGAGCAATATATCATTTAGTGACAACTTTGTGTAATTTTTTTGTCATTTTTCAATCACTTGTGAAAATTTTTTTTTAATGGGCTCAACATGCCTCTCAGCAATTTCCTTGGGGTGTCTACTTTCCAAAATTGGGTCATTTGGGGGGCTTGTACTGCCCTGCCATTTTAGCACCTCAAGAAATGAGATAGGCAGTAAAAGCTGAGTAAAAATTACAGAAAATGTACCCTAGTTTGTAGACGCTATTACTTTTGCGCAAACCAATAAATATACGCTTATTGACATTTTTTTTTACCAAAGACATGTGGCTGAATACATTTTGGCCTAAATGGATGACTAAAATTGAGTTTATTGGATTTTTTTTATAACAAAAAGTAGAAAAATCTTTTTTTTTCAAAATTTTCGGTCCTTATCCGTTTATAACGCAAAAAATAAAAATCGCAGAGGCAATCAAATATCATCAAAAGAAAGCTCTATTTTTGGAAAAAAAAGGACACAAATTTCGTTAGGGGGTACAACATTGCATGACCACGCAATTACCAGTTAAAGCAGCGCAGTGCCAAATTGTAAAAAGTGCTCTGGTCATTGAGCAGCCAAATCTTCCGAGACTGAGGTGATTAATATGGTCAGAAACAATTTAGCAACGAGCAGCTGTTAAGACAATAAACACTTTGGTGAGGAGTACGTAATGTACAACAGTAAGCACATTGTAAAAAGTGCAGCGATTAGGAGTATGTGTCATAGCGCCCTTTATATTGCAAGTCAGTGTGGCCTTCCTTACCTATAGCCCCCCCCCCACCTCTAAAATTGCCCTATTCACCTGCAGCTTACCACCCCCCCTTCCCACACACGCTAACTCTGATAAACTGCCATATTAGTCCCATCTTTACCCATGGCTAATCAAAGTACCGTTATATAAGTCCCCGATTAACCCTTTTCTCTGTACTGCTCCACAATTGCTATATAACTGCCCCGTTAACTCCTTTCCCTTAACCGTTTCCCGTCCTTATAATTCTTATGTATCAGTATTAAGAACTATCTGTACTGCTTCACAGTCAACAATTAGAGTGACCAAGAGATCAACACTCCTAGAGGTGTTGGTTTTCCAGCAGAATGTAGGGGACAATTTCACAGCAAAAAGTAAAGTTAAGTGGGGCGGTGAGGTAAGTATTCTGTTTCTTCTTTATGGGTATAGGCACGGTTTATACATTCTCCTTATGAGACAAGGTTGCTTTAAAGTAGTTGAACTTCTGAAAGTTGGACCACACATTAAATTGCAGGGAAATGATAATTTTTCCTAAAGTCTGACAGCAGGGAAAAAACTTTTGTAGACTCTCAGGATCCTGCTGTGCAGAAGTGCTTGCAAAATATTTGTCTTTTCATGTTAATTATTACTTTGTCCAGCTTTCAGAAACTTTCACTAGCTCTGCAGTATGAGGCTGATTCAGCATCAGCCATCACTGGGTTCTTAGCTCTGCCTACCTCATTCTTCCTGTGCTCAGCTTCAGCCGACATCCTTCTGAAAGTCTTCTGAATGAAAATGTCCTTGGAAACCGGGAACCCTACACCATGAATACCGCACTCTTACCATAAAAATGTGTAACATGCTCCAGCACTAATCCCCCCCATCCCCCTGTGACAGTGGGCGGGGGTTCCTCTCCCAGCACCCACTGCCACATTTGAAAATGCTGTGGATGTGTGGAGCTCGCCATAGACAGCCACATCATTCATTCACAGGAATCCGTGAAAAGAAAACTACAAGTCCCATCTTCTACTGAGGCAGACAGCTATTAATTCTCAATGGACTGCGAGGGCACTGATGAGCGCCCTCAAAGTTTACGGACATGTTCTCCAACATTCTATAAAAAAGCCTGTACAGAAATACGAGCAAGAAAGCTGGAGAAAATGTCTGCAGAAGCCTTACATTACACCGGTGATCCACTGATCATGGGTGCAATGCTCTGCAAGCTCGTGTACAAGAAATAATAAATGCACATCGATTTTGCAAATTAAGATCTATTTTGTGTTATATTGAAACTGGTTTGCATGCATTTTTGGCGGTCTTCACAATTGCCAGTAGGACCTGGGTTTCTTAGAGCATTTGTGGATCTGTGGCTACCTGTGGATTGCTCAAATACATTTTAGTGTAACATTACACAAAAGCCTTCTCAGGGGGAACTGAGAATATGGTGGCAAAGGCATTGCTGTCCTTAGCTTTACAAGATTAGTCCGCAAATGATTTTAGGGTTGATCAGTCCTGAAACAAAGTCCAATTCTGCTCTTTACTGTTTTAGCTATAACATTTATAGGGCATATAAGGAAACAATTCATATTTACATATACATTTTAAATATTTACAATATGCACTGTGAACTTACTTAACAGAAGTCTTTTGTCTATCATAAGCTAGCTGTGCACAGAACAGTACATGAGAATATGGAGCTACAGTGCTGATATCTGATGCTAGTGTGTACAGGACTGTTAAAGGACAAGCATTGTTTAAAAGAACATTGTATTCCAACAGCTGTACTGTATGTAGTTAATATGTGTATATCTGGTATTTATAATATCTGGTATTTGAGTTTTGTTTTTTATGTCATATACCTTGTTTTATTTTTTTCATTACAATTATATGAAGACGGAGATACTGTATCCAGCAAAATTACCAGGATTTGGACAAACTGCGAAGGATGCTTGAATAGTAGCAGCAACATTTCTTTGTGAGAAGAGCAAAAATGTGTCCATTCCAGAACAGGCAAAGTTGGAAACATTAGAAATGATGAAGAAGAACTGATTTAATGGATATAATGCAAAGGAGAGGAGTGTTGTTGGGGATTAACATGGGCAGTCTGTGCAGAAGAGGTGATGGGAGTGTGACAGTGGACAATATGTGGAGGATAGAACTGTGAGTGGTATTATAGCAGGCAGTATGTAAGAATGAGGAATGTGGAGGCTATGACTCTCAGTAGTATGATTGCGGCTGAGCAGTATGTGGAGAGAAATGTGGATGGTAAGACAGGGGGGACAATGTGCAGGAAAGAAGTGTGGAAGGTATGACAGTAGGTTGCTTTTGCAGGAGAGGAATATGTAGGGTATGATGGTATGTGTAGAAAAGGAATGCAATGGGTATAACAGTATGTGCAAGAAAGGAGTGTAGAGAGTATGACAGCATGTGCAGGAAAGAAGTGGAGAAGATGCGATTGTAGGTAGTATGGACAGGAAAGGAGTGAGTAGGGTATAGAATGTGGAGGGTAGGGATGAGCTTCGTGTTCGAATCAAACGCATGTTTGACTCGAACATTGTGTGTTCGGTCGTTCGCCGAATTCCGAACAATATGGGCCGTTGACGCCAAATTCGAGTGGCGCCTCACGCCTCATAATTCACTGTGGCATCGCAGTGCATTGCTGGCCTATGATTGGCCAAGCATGCACTATGACCCGCATGCTTGGCCAATCACAGCGCCGTCTGTACAGAGAGCCGTAATTGGCCAAAGCCAGGGTGGCTTTGGCCAATTATGGCTCAAGGAGTTGAGAACATGCCCCACACTATATAAGGCCGCCTGCACGGCGGCCCTGTGTAGTGTTTTGCGGCGTTGAGAGAGAGATAGATAGACAGAGAGACAGTGTCATTTGATTTAAGTTAGATAGAGAAGGCAGGCGAGTCAGCTAGCTGCACTTACAGTGTATTGTGTATATATATATACATCCTAGGTGTTGTATATATATATATATATATATATATATATATATATATATATATATATACAGTGTATCCAGTTTAGCTAGATCCGTTCCTGTTATTCTCTTCCTACTACTGACAGGCAGGCAGGTGTTTTTACAGTATTTACAGCTACCTGAAGAAAATTGCTGGTCTTCTTCTGATCCTATTAGTCCTATTAGCTACAGTATTTACAGTTAGTGTAGTGCGTCCTCTGCACAGTGTGCACCTAAAGATACCTGAAGAAAATTAGTGGTGCTCTTCTGAATCTATTAGTACAGTACCGCAGGCAGCTGTAGTATTTACAAGTTAGTGTAGTGCGTCCTCTGCACAGTGTGCACCTAAAGCTACCTGAAGAAAATTAGTGGTGTTCTTCTGATCCTATTAGTACAGTACCGCAGGCAGCTGCAGTATTTACAAGTTAGTGTAGTGCACCCTCTGCACAGTGTGCACCTAAAGCTACCTGAAGAAAATTAGTGGTGTTCTTCTGATCCTATTAGTATAGTACCGCAGGCAGCTGCAGTATTTACAAGTTAGTGTAGGGCGTCCTCTGCACAGTGTGCACCTAAAGCTACCTAAACAAAATTAGTGGTGTTCTTCTGATCCTATTAGTACAGTACTGCAGGCAGCTGCAGTATTTACAAGTTAGTGTAGTGCGTTCTCTGCACAGTGTACACCTGATGCCGCGTACACACGAGCGGACTTTACGGCAGACTTTGCCCGGCGGACTTTTCGACGGACTTTATGACGGACTTTGCGAATGAACGGACTTGCCTACAGACAATCCACCAAAGTCCGTCAAATTCGTACGTGATGACGTACGACCGGACTAAAACAAGGAAGTTCATAGCCAGTAGCCAATAGCTGCCCTAGCGTGGCTTTTTGTCCGTCGAACTAGCATACAGACGAGCGGACTTTCGACCGGACTCGAGTTCGACGGATAGATTTAAAACATGTTTCAAATCTAAGTCCGTCCAACTTTTGAGAAAACAAAGTCCGCTGGAGCCCACACACGATCGAATTGTCCGACGAAATCCTGTCCGTTGGGCAAAGTCTGCCGTAAAGTCCGCTCGTGTGTATGCGGCATAAAGCTACCTGAAGAAAATTAGTGGTGTTCTTCTGATCCTATTAGTACAGTACCACAGGCAGCTGTAGTATTTACAAGTTAGTGTCGTACGTCCTCTGCACAGTGTGCACCTAAAGCTACCTGAAGAAAATTAGTGGTGTTCTTCTGATCCTATTAGCACAGTACCACAGGCAGCTGCAGTATTTTCAAGTTAGTGTAGTGCGTCCCCTGCACAGTGTGCACCTAAAGCTACCTGAAGAAAATGAGTGGTGTTGTTCTGATCCTATTAATACCACAGGCAGGCAGCTACAGTATTTACAATTAGTGTAGTGCGTCCTCTACACAGTGTGCACCTAAAGCTACCTGAATAAAATGAGTGGTGTTGTTCTGATCCTATTAATACCACAGGCAGGCAGCTACAGTATTTACAGTTAGTGTAGTGCGTCCTTTGCACAGTGTGCACCTAAAGCTACCTGGAGACAATTTCTGTTGTTCTGCTCCTTTTAATACCACAGGCAGGCAGCTACAGTATTTACAGTTAGTGTACTGTGTCCTCTGCACAGTGTGCACCTAAAGCTACCTGAAGAAAATTAGTGGTGTTCTTCTGATCCTATTAATACCACAGGCAGGCAGCTACAGTATTTACAGTTAGTGTAGTGTGTCCTCTGCACAGTGTGCACCTAAAGCTACCTGAATAAAATTGGTGGTGTTCTTCTGATCCTATATTAATACCACAGGCCGGCAGCTACAGTATTTACAGTTAGTGTACTGTGTCCTTTGCACAGTGTGCACCTAAAGCTACCTGAATAAAATTGGTGGTGTTCTTCTGATTCTATATTTATACCACAGGCAGGCTGCTACAGTATTTACAGTTAGTGTACTGTGTCCTCTGCATAGTGTGCACCTAAAGCTACCTGAATAAAATCGGTGGTGTTCTTCTGATCCTATATTAATACCACAGGCAGGCAGCTACAGTATTTACAGTTAGTGTACTACATCCTCTGCACAGTGTGCACCTAAACCTACTTGAAGAAAATTGCTGTTGTTCTGCTCCTATTAATACCACAGGCAGGCAGCTACAGTATTTACAGTTAGTGTACTGCCTCCTCTGCACAGTGTGCACCTAAAGCTACCTGAAGAAAATTGCTGTTGTTCTGCTCCTATTAATACCATAGGCAGGCAGCTACAGTATTTACAGTTAGTGTACTGTGTCCTCTGCACAGTGTGCACCTAAAGCTACCTGAATAAATTTGGTGGTGTTCTTCTGATCCTATATTAATACCACAGGCAGGCAGCTACAGTATTTACAGTTAGTGTACTGTGTCCTCTGCACAGTGTGCACCTAAAGCTACCTGAAGACAATTGCTGTTGTTGTGCTCCTATTAATACCGCAGGCAGGCAGTTACAGTATTTACAGTTAGTGTACTGTGTCCTCTGCACAGTGTGCACCTAAAGCTACCTGAAGACAATTGCTGGTGTTCTTATACTAATAATACCACAGGCAGGCAGTTGATTCTGCTAGCTGCAGTATCAGTATATATATACATCCCAGCTTTGTGCAGCTACATCTCACTGCAGGCCATTAGTATGTCTGAAAGGCCAACAAGGAGAGGCAGTCACAAGCCAAAAAAGGGGGCAAGCAGGCTCTGTGTATAGCATGTGGCCGTGGGACAGCTGGCTGTGTTGAGCCGCAACATGCGGAAGACTTGGTAGAGTGGATGACCAAGCCGTTCTCATCCTCCTCATCCTCTCTCACCCAGGCTCAGGGTACTTTGTCTGGCAAAGCAGCTGCCAACGTGGCCTCTTCCCTCAGCTCAATGGCAGTAGTCACTCCATAAAAAATATGGGAGTTGCGCTAGTGCATGTGCAATCATAAATATATAACCAAAGTGAACAAACTATAATGATACGTGCAAACACAAGTAAAGGCAGATAACAACTGAATATGATCCACCAAAATGTTCCATCAAGGTAAGAAAGTTCAGTGTAAATGGTAATGACTCCAGATAGCCCACAGATAATGTAGAAAAAGTCCAGGTGATGATTAATACTTATTCCGTGACTACAAAGGAGGATCCACCACCGAAAAATGGAAGGGGTTAATGCTTACCAAATGGCCATGACCCCCCACCACAGAGGATCACAGCTAGCAGGCAAAATTTTGAACAGACAATGGGAGCTCCTATCGGCATCCACTAGAGGTCATCACAGCGTCAGCCACACCAGCAGAACCCATAGCAGGGATACACCATAGAATACAAAAGGGGAGCTCACATAGTGTAAAACGGTAAGGTTTATTTTAAAATTGGGTACATAAATGAACACTTACAAACGTGCAAAGATAAAATAGCCTAAAGTCCGGTTCCTTGGCCACAGGAGCGCGGACAAACCCATCCTCTTGGGAAGCAACACTGTATGGGGGTGACGTCAGCGCGTCGTCTGGCTCTGTCCTACGTGTTTCGTGACATCACGTCTTCCAGGGGCACAGGCGGCGCACTACGTCACCTCCACGCCTCGCTTTGGATTCCTACATGCCGAGAGTCACCCAGGATACGTCAGAGACTTCCGGCGTCTGGGTGCCCTTCTCAGCACAAGCAATCCGCAAAGGCTGTATGGTTATGACAATCTAAGCATCAATACACATATATATACATAATATGCATATATACATCATATCAAATACAAATGTAAGACCAAAGATAAAGGTTAATGAAACTAAATAAAACTTTTTGGCAAAGAGATAAGAACGATTAGAAACTTGTAATAAGTGACTTAAAATCCAGGGATAGTAGTATCACTTCTCACATATAGGGACTTGCGAGGCCTATTTAAAAGCAAAACTAGCAATCCAGAGGGGAAATTGCAGATACAAATCCCCATAATCCCCCATCTATCTACACCAAAACTTTGTAAAGACCGGAAATTGAGCACTTGTAGTCTCCATCCAAACATTCCCGCATAAGTACAGTACTTATGCGGGAATGTTTGGATGGAGACTACAATCCACCAAGTGCTCAATTTCCGGTCTTTACAAAGTTTTGGTGTAGATAGATGGGGGATTATGGGGATTTGTATCTGTAATTTCCCCTCTGGATTGCTAGTTTTGCTTTTAAATAGGCCTCGCAAGTCCCTATATGTGAGAAGTGATACTACTATCCCTGGATTTTTAGTCACTTATTACAAGCTTCTAATCGTTCTTTTCTCTTTGCCAAAAAGTTTTATTTAATTTCATTAACTTTTATCTTTGGTCTTACATTTGTATTTGATATGATGTATATATGCATATTATGTCTATATATGTGTATTGATGCTTAGATTGTCATAACCATACAGCCTTTGCGGATTGCTTGTGCTGAGAAGGGCACCCGGACGCCGGAAGTCTCTGACGTATCCTGGGTGACTTTCGGCATGTAGGAATCCAAAGCGAGGCGTGGTTTTGCTTTGTGGTTATTTAAAGAGGTGACGTAGTGCGCCGCCTGTGCCCCTGGAAGACGTGATGATGTCACGAAACGCGCAGGGCGGAGCCAGACGACGCACTGACGTCACCCCCATACAGTGTTGCTTCCCAAGAGGACGGGTTTGTCCGCGCTCCTGTGGCCAAGGAACCGGACTTAAGGCTATTTTATCTTTGCACGTTTGTAAGTGTTCATTTATGTACCCAATTTTAAAATAAACCTTACCGTTTTACACTATGTGAGCTCCCCTTTTGTATTCTATGGTGTATCCCTGCTATGGGTTCTGCTGGTGTGGCTGACGCTGTGACGACCTCTAGTGGATGCCGATAGGAGCTCCCATTGTCTGTTCAAAATTTTGCCTGCTAGCTGTGATCCTCTGTGGTGGGGGGTCATGGCCATTTGGTAAGCATTAACCCCTTCCATTTTTCGGTGGTGGATCCTCCTTTGTAGTCACGGAATAAGTATTAATCATCACCTGGACTTTTTCTACATTATCTGTGGGCTATCTGGAGTCATTACCATTTACACTGAACTTTCTTACCTTGATGGAACATTTTGGTGGATCATATTCAGTTGTTATCTGCCTTTACTTGTGTTTGCACGTATCATTATAGTTTGTTCACTTTGGTTATATATTTATGATTGCACATGCACTAGTGCAACTCCCATATTTTTTATGTTTCTTTCTACAATTGATGTTTATTGTCGGGAGTGCAGCTTTTTGATTATTTATTGTTCACTTGTTTTATAGCGCAGTTTTTATTTCCATTTTCTTTATATTAGTCACTCCATCCCTAGCCCCACCATGTCCTCCTGAGGAGTCCCCCGAATTGTTTGACCACAGTGTTGGGTACATGCTCCAGGAGGATGCCCAGCGTTTTGAAGGCTCCAATGATGGTACCCAGCTAGAGGAAGGCAGTAACGTGAGCCCAGAGAGAGGGGGTGCACAAGGAGGATAGCAATCTGGCAGTCATGTTCCCCCAGCTGCAGCATACTGCCAGCTTTGCTCCAGTGATGAGGAGGGAGGGGATGATGAGGTCATTGACTCCACATGGGTGCCTGATAGGAGAGAGGAGGAGGCACATCACCGAGGCAGGATGCCCTCCAGGGGCCAGCTTAAGGGCAGCACACCAACTGCATCACACCGCAGAGGTCCGCATGTGCAGGGCGCTGCTGTCTCTGTGCGTTATTCCAAAAGTTCTTTGGTGTGGGCCTTTTTTGAGACGAGTGCATCAGATCCCACCACTGCTATTTGCAACATATGTCTCAAGCGTATCTCGTGTGGCCAAAACATCTCCCGCTTGGGCACCACATGCTTGATCAGACATATGTTGACCTGCCATGCAGTTCGTTGGCAAGCGTACCTAAAAGACCCACAGCAAAGAACAAAGAGGACCTCTCCTTGCTCCTCATCAGCTGGGATCTCCAACCTAACTATACCTTCAGTCCTCTTTGAGACCTGCAATGAGAGGAATGAAGGTGTAGAATTAGGTGTGTCACAGCCAAGTATTTGGGGGCAATCTGCTATCGGTACACCGACGTCAGATTGTACCAGGAAAATTTTCCTGTCCCAGCTGCTGCACTGCCGAAAGAAGTTCGCTCCCATTCATCCACATGCCCAGCGGTTGAATGCTAGCTTGGCTAAATTGCTAGCACTTCCACTGCTGCCTTTTCAGTTGGTAGACTCTGCCCCCTTCCGTGAGTTTGTGGAATGTGCGGTTCCTCAGTGGCAGGTTCCCAAACGCCACTTTTTCTCACGGAAGGCGATTCCGGCTCTCTACCGGCATGTGGAAAGCAATGTCTTGGCCTCGCTGGACAGGGCGGTCAGCGGTAAGGTGCATATTACCGCTGACTCATGGTCCAGCAGGCATGGACAGGGATGTTACCTATCTTTCACCGCGCACTGGGTGACTCTTCTGGGAGCTGGGAAGGATGCAGGACAGGGTGCAGTAGTGTTGGAGGTTGTTCTGCCACCACGTCTGCAAAATACTACTAGTGGTGATTCTGCCACACCTCTCTCCTCCACCCCCTCCTCTTCTTCTTCCTCCATGGCCTCTTGCTGTGCTGATTTGTCTTCGGAACCAGCGGTGCTCCATAGGCGTTCAAGGGGCTACGCAAGCACACAGGCCAAAAGACGCCATGCGGTGCTTGAGCTGGGGGACAGGAGCCACACTGGGATAGATATTCTGTCAGCTCTGCAGGGGCAGGTTCAGAGGTGGTTGACGCCATGCCAGATTAAGGCAGGTATGGTGGTTTGCGACAATGGCACCAACCTCCTCTCCTCCCTCCGACAGGGACAACTGACCCATGTGCCCTGTTTGGCTCACGTCCTTAACTTGGTGGTGCAGCAGTTCTTGGGCAGGTACCCGGGCATACAGGATGTCCTGAGGCAGGCCAGGAAAGTCTGTGTGCATTTCCGCAGGTCATATAATGCCAGTGCTCAGCTGGCTGACCTCCAAAAGGAATTTAACCTGCCCAAGACACGCCTAATCTGTGACATGCCCACCAGGTGGAACTCAACGTTGGCCATGCTGCAGCGGCTGCACACGCAGCAGAGGGCCATCAATGAGTACCTGTGCGACTATGGCACCAGGACAGGGTCAGGGGAGCTTGTTTTTTTTCCCCACGCCAGTGGGCCATGATCAGGGATGCATGCACTGTCCTGTCAGCATTTGAGGAGGCCACGAGGATGGTGAGCAGTGACAGTGCATGCATCAGTGACACTGTCCCCCTTGTCCACCTGTTGGAGCACACGCTGCGTGGAATAATAGACAGGGCACTTGAGGCAAAACAGAGGCAGGAAGAGGAGGACTTCCTTAGCTCTCAAGGCCCCCTTTATCCAGACAGTGTTCATGCATACCCGCCAATCACACAGGAAGAGGACGAGGAGGAGGAGGGGGAAGAGGAGGATTGTATCAGCATTGAGGTGGAGCCTGGCATTCAGCATCAGCAGCAGTCTTTAAAGGATCATTTACAGTCCTAAGAAACCCATGGACTTGTACGTGGCTGGGAGGCGGTGGCTGCGGATCATGTCGTCCTTAGTGACCCAGAGGACTCCGGACCGAATGCCTCAGCAAACCTATGCTGCATGGCCTCCCTGATCCTGCAAAGCCTGCAGAAGGATCCTTGTATTCGTGGTATCAAGGAGAGGGATCAATACTGGCTGGCAACCCTCCTTGATCCACGTTACAAGGGTAAGGTTGCGGACCTTATCTTGCTGTCGCAGAGGGAGTAGAGAATGAAACATCTTCGGGAGGCCTTGCAGAAAGGTCTGTGCAACGCGTTCCCAGAAACTGGGAGGTTACAAACTCATGTTCCTGGACAACGTGTCGCTGAGGCTTCGGTCAGTCAAAGAAGGAGCGGTGGAGAAGGTGGCCATCTGACCAATGCGTTCAGACAATTTTTTAGTCCACAGCCCCAAGGTATGATCGGTTCCAGCAACCATCTCCAGCGTCTGTTTTACATGGTGCAGGAATACCTAAAATCCTCTGGGTTACTGGGTCTTGAGGATGGATCACTGGCCAGAGCTTTCACAGTATGCAATTGAGCTACTGGCCTGTCCTGCATCCAGCGTTCTTTCGGAACTCACATTCAGTGCTGCTGGAGGTTTTGTAACTGATCAAAGGGTGCGCCTGTCCACTGACTAGGTCGATCGACTGACCTTTATAAAAATGAATCAGTCTTGGATCACCACCAGCTACCAAGCACCTGATGTTGATGTAACCGTATAATTTTTTTTAAAATGTCAGATCCCTTCAAGACTGCCTATGCTGATGCTGAGTGACTATCCTGTTAAGCTGAGTGACTATCCTCTTCCTCCTCAATGATCATGCTGATAGCTTGTAAGAATATTTTTGGTTCTGGGTGCCACCACCAGTGGCTAAGGCCCAATTTTTTAGCCCCTGTTTAACAGGGGTGTGTAATTACAATTTTTGATGCAATACTTTGCAGCAGGGCTCGTTCCTGCGCTCCAACTAGAGTATCTGTGAGGGGTTGCAGTGTTGTGGCACCAGCACCAGTGCCTAAGGCCCAATTTTTCAGCCCCTGTTTAACAGGGGCGTGTAATTACAATTTTTGATGCAATACTTTGCAGCAGGGCTTGTTCCTGCGCTCAAACTAGAGTATCTGTGAGGGGTTGCAGTGTTGTGGCACCAGTGCCTAAGGACCAATTTTTCTGCCCTTGTTCAACAGGGACATGTAATTACAATTCTTGATCTAATATTTCACAACAGGGCCCGTTTCTGCACCCACCAAGAGTAACTGTGAGGACTTACAGTGTTGTGGCACCAGCACCACCACCACCAAAGGCCCAATTTTTCTGCCCCTGTTTAACAGGTGCATGTAATTACAATTCTTGATCTAATATTTCACAGCAGGGCCCGTTCCAGCTCCCACCAAGAGTAACTGTGAGGACTTACAGTGTTGTGGCAACACCACCACCACCACCAAAGACCCAATTTTTCTGACCCTGTTCAACAGGGGCATGTAATTACAATTCTTGATCTAATATTTCACAGCAGGGTCCATTCCTGTGCCAACCAAGAGTAACTGTGAGGGCTTACAGTGTTGTGGCAACACCAACACCTAAGGCCCCAATTTCTGCAGAGTATATAGGGCAGGCCCCTACTTTTAAACATCCAACTTACAAACGACTCCTACTTGCAAACGGAAGGAGACAACAGGAAGTGAGATGAAATCTACCCCTAGGAAGGGAAATTCTCTCCTGTAAGAGATAATATGGGAAAAACGTGTCTCCTCTCCACTGATGCTTTTTGGCTGGAGCTACACTTTAAAAATGTACCAGTTCAAAATTACAAACAGATTCTACTTAACAACAAACCTACAGTCCCTGTCTTGTTTGCACCACCTGTATACTGCTGTTCAGAGGGCCTGGGGCCCCACGCCTTTCCTTTTTTTAATTTTGGATGTGGGGTTCCCCTTAATATCCATACAAGACCCAAAGGGCCTGGTAATGGACTGGGGGGGTACCCATGCCGCTTGTCTCACTGATTTTCATCCATATTACCGGGACTCGACATTACATTAAAGCCGTAAGCAGTTTTAAATGACTTTTATTACTTTAAAAATGTCATTTTGTGCAGAGACTGTGCTAAGCATGGGAAACACGCGCCACTTTACAGGCATACTATAGACACCCCCCAGGTACGATATTTAAAGGAATATTTTACTTTTTTTTTCACTTTAAGCATCATTAAAATCACTGCTCCCGAAAAAACGGCCGTTTTTAAAACTATTTTTGCATTGATACATGTCCCCTGGGGCAGGATCCGGGTCCCCAAACCCTTTTTAGGACAATACCATGCAAATTAGCCTTTAAAATTAGCACCTTTGATTTCAAACGTTCGAGTCCCATAGACTTCAATGGGGTTCTAAAGTTCGTGCAAATTTTCTGTCTGTTCACATTGTTCGGGGAGTGTTCGGCTCATCCCTAGTGGAGGGTATAGGAGTGAAAAGTATGTGCAGTAAAGGGGTGCAGAGGCTATGAAAGTGGGCAGGATAAGGAGGAGAAGAGGGTGCTGGGTATTATCGTGGGAAGTATGTGCAGGAAAGAAGTATAGAGGATATGATAGTATATGTAGGAAAGGAGTGTGGAGGATATGATGGTACATGCAGGAAAGGAGTGTGGTTGGTATTATTGCAGGTAGAATGTGCAGAAGGGGAGTGATTAGGATATGTGAAAGAAAGGAATGTCAAGAGTATGACTGCGGGCAGTATGTGCAGGGCAGAAGTGCAGAAGATATGGCAGCAGGAGGTGAGGATGGAGTAATGTCAGGCAGGAGAAAGGCGTGGAGAGTATAATGGCAGGCAGCATGTGCAGGAGAACAGTATGGAAGGTACAAGGGCAGACAGAGGGTGCAGGAGAACAGTATGGTAGGTATAAGGGCAGACAGTATGTGCAGGAGAAGAGTGCAAATGTTATGAAGGTGGGCAGTGTACATAGGGGAAGAGATCAGATGGTATACACAATCAGACTGTATTGGGTTGCCAGCTCTAGGTTTTACTACTAAAGCCTAGTACACACTATTCGTTTTTTTTGTCATTCAACCCAGGAGGCTGAACGAAAAAAAAAAACCCGAAGAGCTCGGGAGGAGCCGCTGTACTAACTATGTGATGTTAGTACAACAATCTCCCCTGCTAAGCTGTTGTGTTCTGACAGTGGGATGGCCCCCCTGCCAGAGCACACTGGTCAACGCTCTCAGCAATTGGCTGAGAGCACTGATCGGTTGCCAATCAGCAGACCTCTTTCGATCATTCTTCTTTTGCTTCTGTCGGACCAGCTGCTGCACACACAGACCGAATCTGACAGGTTTCTATTTAACCAGCTGATGCTGGCCGATATTTGGCCCATGTGTACCACCCTTAACTCTGTCAGCTGTGGGGAGAGGGGATGACGCTGGCTGGGAGGGATATCTGGCATCTCGTGGGGGAGTGTAATGAGTGCAAAGATGGATTTCAAGGGACTGCATAGTAAAATCACTTTAACTACTTGTATAAAAGAAACAGAACATCTCTCTGTCCTTAATAATAAACAGAATAGGTGGTGTCTGGTAAGTTGCTGTGACTATATCACAAACATCCCTTTGTCCAAAAACCTGGACAAGACAGTGTAGTGCCGGATATACAGCGTAGTATTCCGGGTACAGCAACCAACTGCAGGTATATAATATAGTTTAGCAAGGATGGTATATAAATGAATGTCTGTGTCTACAAATTAGACACAATTCCTCTATTGCATGAGGCCATTTAATCTATAGTTTATTCAAATTGCAGCTGCCATTTTTTGGCAGCACATTGCACCACAACACACATTTGTGCATTGTTGCGTGTGGCAGCGCACTGCTTTGCCATTAGAACACATTGCATGGCATCACACAAACATTGTTAATGTGCATTGATACAACACCATTGTGTGATCTCTCCCTTAATTTGCTATGCACACCTTGTAAGAAAATGGAAAGGGTCTTAGAATAAAGCTGAACTTCAAACAAACAGCTAAACACACAAATGAAATACATATAAGTGAGCTGTTTTAGCAAAGTATTTGTATTTCTGTCTATCCACACAGCACAGCCAGGTAGATGACACCACTTTCTCTGCTACAGATGTACTGTAGATTGTAGAAGGAATAGCGTGGTATCCTCTCTCCACCCCACCATACTTGCACATTATACCGCTCATACATCGGTCACTAATTATATAACTCCTGTACATGTGTGCTGGAGTTAAATCATTCCAACACCGGGTTCCATTGCCAGCATTTTGCATATACGACATGCAGTGCCAACATATGGCAGGATTTTTTTTTTATATACAGCATCTTCCACTAAAAAAAAAACTACCTACTATCAACTTCTCTCTTTTCAAGTTTAGTTCTGCTTTTAGGACCTAAACTTCTAAAGGACCTTGATATAACCCCTAGAATGTTCCCCCGATGTGTATGCTCCTATCGGGACCATCTGTCAGCAGAAACCATTCACTCCTGATTCCCTGATCAGTTGAACAGCTTTTTATAGTAATCGTTCAGTTTGACACTTTGGTACACTTTTGCAGGTCATTACTGCAGATCCTAGGCATGCAGTTTAAATATCGTAGTTCATATCTTCTAAGTGTATCAAAACTCTGTTGTTATTCTAATTATTCTCTTTTCACCTCTAATAAACCACTAGATAAAGTGGTTCTAAAGCCTAAATATTTTTACCCTAAAAGTGGAAGTAAACTTCCATCAATTGTTTGTACCTATAGGTAAGCCTATAATAATGCTTACCTATAGGTACTGTAAATATCTCTAAAATGCGCATTGTCTAGGAGATATTTACTGTAAATGCAGCTGATGACATCATCAGTGCATGCGCTCTGGAAGAACGGGCACTTGTGCCTTTCATCAGAGCCCTGTGCTGTGACCGGCGGCACCTGCGTGCATGCCCGGAAGTGATGCCACGCTGCGCAGCCTATATCTGTGAATGAGTAAAGTGATGAATAGTGGTGATGTGAAGTGTATGAGCTAAAAGAACTACAACCAAAAAATATACCCGCTAAAAATAAAAATAAAACCAAAACCAGCAATGAATGGTGGACTGTGTAAAGTGAAAACTAAAAATAAACCCAAAAAGATGTTATGACGAATGTGATTCAAACTAAATTACCTTGTGTGTGGGTCTGTGGCTGGAGACATGACTGATGTATTATTAGCGGGTATATTTTTTGGTTGTAGTTCTTTTAGTTCATACACTTCACATCACCACTATTCATCACTTTACTCATTCACAGATATAGGCTCATTTCATTACTTTAACACATTCATTTGATATGGTTTCATTTTCCTACCCTTGCAGAGCAGTGTGGACTGTTAAGCATACACCAGATTCACATGGTCGTGACATGGTCACCTGGTCTTCACCTGGCTGCTGTCTCTGGTCTGGATGGGACTCCTCACCTCAGCCCCGGGGGAGATGATCATCCCTGTCCCTCTTTTTCCCTTGGATTTAAGGTTGGGCGCCACCATTTGGCCGTACTGTAAGTTACACACCTTTATTTTGAGAGATTGTTCTCCGTTTAAAGGATATCCTATACTTATAGATATTATTGATTTAATTATAGAGCATTCTACTCCTGATGATTGGCATGAGCCATGAAACGTGCGTCAAGTTACACCGAACTGATGCTTAGACAATTTTGGCTCACCATGAAAAATCGATTATGTTCATTGAACTTTTATGAATGGATGAGTGTCCTTTTGTAATTATAATGCTTTATATGTTTTATCTTACTCTGTATAACTATTACATATTCATGCAAATGTATTACATTATATTGTGTCCTGTATTACAGATTGACACCTTCTATGATGTGATTGGTTATTAATAAATAATTTTATAAATGAACTGAATAAGGTATGCATTCAGTGACTTGCTTCATATAAAGTCCCATTTCTTTTCTCCTTTCGTTGAATAATTAGTACTAGTTAACTCATTCCTTCCCCCTTCTTTTTTACACATGAATTAATTTTGGGCTTTTTGCAGTGTTGCCATCAGCAGAATACATGTGTATTTTGTATCTACTGTAGCGCTCGTTGTTTAACCACTTCAGTACCCGCGTATAGTAATATGACGGCCACAGATGGGATCTCCCATCCTGGGTGGCCGTCATATGATGTCCTGGGCTTCCCGGCCATCTAGGGGGCACGCCCGCGCCCGCCGCGTTGCTCGGGATCCGATGCGCGTGCCCGGTGGCCGTGATGTCCGCCGGGCACCCGCGATTGCCCGTTAACCGAGCAGGACCGTGGATCTGTGTGTGTAAACACACAGATCCACATCCTGTCAGGTGAGAGGAGACCGATCTGTGTTCCCAGTACAGAGGAACACTGATCGGTCTCCTCCCCTTGTGAGTCCCCACCCCCTACAGTTAGAATCACTCTCCTAGGAAACACATTTAACCCTTCATCTCCCCCTAGTGGTTAACCCCTTCCCTGCCTGTCACATTTATACAGTAATTAATGCAATTTTATAGCATTGATCGCTGTATAAATGTGAATGGTCCCAAAAATGTGTCAAAAGTGTCCGATGTGTCCACCATAATGTCGCAGTCATGAAAAAAAACCGCAGATCGCCGCTATTACTGGTAAAAAAAAAAAAAAAAAAAAATTTTAAAAATGCCATAAATCTATCCCGTATTTTGTAGACGCTATAACTTTTGCGCAAACCAATCAATATACGCTTATTGCGATTTTTTTTACCAAAAATATGTAGAAGAATACGTATCGGCCTAAACTTAGGAAAAAATGTGTTTGTTTTTTTTAAATTGGGATATTTATTATAGCAAAAAGTAAAAAATATTGTGTTTTTTTCAGAATTGGCGCTCTTCTTTTGTTTATAGCGCAAAAAATAAAAACCGCAGAGGTGATCAAATACCACCAAAAGAAAGCTCTATTTGTGGGGAAAAAAGGATGTCAATTTTGTTTGGGTACAACATTGCACGACCGCGTAATTGTCGTTTAAAGTGCTACAGCGCTGAAAACTAAAAATTGGTCTGGGAAGGAAGGGGGTGAAAATGCCCTGTATTGAACCGGTTAAAAACTACCACTGGTGTAAAGTTGGAAAATTATATTTTTTATATATGTTTTATTTCTTTTTGCCTTAAATATATGTGGTTTAACCTTAAAGTGTTACTAAACCCACAACAGTAAAATCAGTCTGTAAATGCAGTAAAGCATTCTTTGGTATACTCATTGTGGAACCTAAGTGGTTAATCCTGTGCATTGTGTAAAAAGGCTGTTTAATACTGTCTTCTCTGATCCTCCCCTTCTTCCACTGTCCCCAATCCATCTCCTGATAAGACTGAGCCTTTGGAGTCACTCTGCACATGCTCAGTTTGGTGTTTATTGCTAGAGATTTTTTTTTTTCTAGGAGGTTGCATGTGATTGGCACAGGGCCAATTAAAGTGATCAGCACAGGGACAGTCAGAGTAGAATGAAACGTCCTCTTAAAAGCTTTAACCAGACACTGACACAATTCACAAAACTGCTATATACCGCTGATGAGAAAAGGTATTTAATCATTTATATTTACTAAAATAATTGCATTTCCATGTTCTGTGTACTGTGGGAGACCAGATATAGTGAATGCAGGGTCCTGGGTTTAATAACACTTTGAGGTCAAAGCAAAACACACAAGGGTACCCCTTGCAAATGGAAGAAAAGAGGTTTAGTCCCTAAGAAAATGGTTGCTTACTGTAAAAGCTATAAAAATGTAGAATAACCGTCCCTCATTTTAGGTTTTAGTAAATGAAGTAGATGTTTTCCTTCAAGAACATTTTATAAAGGAAAACGTTCAGAACTGAAAGAAAAAAAAATAGTAAAATCTTCACTAAAGACTTATATGATTATCATAAATGTATAGCAAAATACCCTGTACCATCTTGATGTCAGCCTTTTGTAATCCTCAATATAGCAGCACTGACCTAGGAAGAGGGAGGGCTACCACTAATAGCCAAGCAGACTCTGCTTCTGAGTGACAGATGGGGTAACATCACCAGTGTGTTGCTTATCCTTTAACCACTTTGCGTCCGGCTCACGACCATATACGTCGGCAAAGTGGCACAGGTGTGCAAAATCACATACCCGTACGTCGCTGCGTCATCGGCGGCTAATGGGCGCGCGTGCCCGCCGCTCGCTGAAGGTGCGTGCCCTCGGGTTCCACAGACTCGATGTCCGCCGGTGGCCCGCGATCGTGACACATAAAGGCAGAACGGGGAGATGCCCATGTAAACAAGACATTTCCCTGTTCTGCCTAGCAACATGACATTGATCTACTGTTCCCAGTGATCGGGAGCAGTGATCTCTGTAATGTTGTAGTGAGCCCATCCCCCCCTACAGTTAGAACACACCCAGGGAACACACTTAACCCCTTGATTGCCCCTTAGTGTTTAACCCCTTCCCTTTCAGTGACATATACACAGTAATCAATGCATTTTATAGCACTGATCGCTGTATAAATGCCAATGGTCCCAAAATAGTGTCAAAAGTGCCCAATCTGTCCACTGCAATGTCGCAGTCACGATAAAAATTGCAGATTGCTGCCATTACTAATAAAAAAATAATAATAAAAATGCCATAAATCTATCCCCTATTTTGTAGACGCGATAACTTTTGCCCAAACCAATTAATATACGCTTATTGCGTTTTTTTTTACCAAAAATGTGTAGAAGAATACCTATTGGCCTAAACTGATGAAGAAATTTTTTTTTATATTTTTTGGGGGATATTTATTATAGCAAAAAGTAAAAAATATTGCTTTTTTCAAAATATTGCTCTTTTTTTGTTTATAGCGCAAAAAATAAAAAAACGCAGAGGTGATCAAATACCACCAAAAGAAAGCTCTATTTGTGGGAAAAAAAAGGTTGTCAATTCTGTTAAGGTACAAGGTCGCACAACTGCGCAATTGTCAGTTAAAGCGACACAGTGCTGTATCGCAAAAAGGGCTTGGTCAGGAAGGGGGTAAATCCTTCTGGGGCTAAAGTGGTTAAGGACCATTCAGCAAGCTGCGGTTTTTTAAGGAACATTCAGCAAGCTGCACTTATGCCCAAATTATGTTGCAATGCTCTGACTGCAGCCAAGAGTCCAGAACTGTGTGTTTTGTCTAGCAGAGGTGGCTGGATCACTATACTGGCTACACAAAAAAACACATATAAGTATTCCAACTATGTATTTAGCTGTAGTAACGCCATAGTAACACTATGTATTTAGCTGTAGTAACACCATAAATATTTTGAACAAAATTATAAATTATAAACAATATAAAGTCCACAAAAAGTCCCAATGAAGCTCAGTGTATCCATGATATAGTGCTTCTTAAGTAAAATTCAGCCCTTGGAAGACATCCTTTGATGACAAAACGTGTCGAGGAGCCTCTTGCCAACGTCCCCACATACCCCGAATTGGAGGTTCCTTGGCGATATGGTGATTTTTTTAAATGCACTTATAAATTTTAACTGCTGTGAGCGTATTTCTTCATCTTAATAAACTTACTTTTAGTCTTTAATTACACTATGGAGAGGTGCTTCTTTGTTTTTTTACATGATCACCCCCATGTGGAGTTGATTGGTCTGTTTAATGGTTGACCCCCAGAAAACAGTTGGCATTAGAGAGTTTGGAAAAAGACTTTATGCATTACAGAAAGTCATAAAGATCTGATAAGTAGGTACTTTATCACAGTTTGGTGTTGAATTTTACCTACGAAGCACTATATCATGGTTACACTGAGTTTGATTGATACTTTTTATGGAATTTATATTGTTTGCCATTTATAATTTTGTTTAAAATATTTATGGTGTTACTATAATTTAGCTATAGCGCAGCACTAATTTTTATACAACTCCTTCTGAGAATGCTTGTTCCCTAGATGTCAAGCAGATGTTTTGTGTCAATCTTGTATGAGCCACTGACTTGGTATAGAGATAAGGAATTCAAACGCTTTTTGACACTCGTGTTACCTGTTTGCTGCTACAAACGTAACTACTACCTCCGCAGAACCAGCATGTAAACATTCTTCTGACCGTTGTTTATATTTTCCCCTCATTTGCTAGCTCTTTTGTAGAAGTGATATGCATGGCTGTAAAGCTGTCCTATCACTTCCACATTTAAGCCGCGTACACACGAGCGGAATGTCCGACAGAAAAAGTCAGATGGAAATGTTTTAATCATCTATTCCGATTGTGTGTATGCCTCATCTGACTTTTTTTTTTTTTAATTCTGACGGACCTAGAAATGGAACATGTTCTAAATATTTCCGACTGAACCAATTCCTATTGGTAAAACCGCTCGTCTGTATGCTGTTCCGACGGACCAAAAACAACACATGCTCTGAAGCGAGTACGAGACGGAAGCTATTGGCTACTGGCTATTGAATTCCTTTTTCTAGTCCCGTCGTACGTGCTGTACGTCACCACGTTCTGGGCGGTCGAACTTTGGTCAGACTTTGGCTTGACCGTGTGTAGGCAAGACCACTTCAATGGAATTCCATCGGAAAAACCTTATGAGTTTATTCCGAAGGCAAAACCGGTCGCGTGTACGCGGCATAGCAAGTCTATTAGACTTATACATCTAAGCTCAAATGTGTGGATACAAAAACAACCATTGCAAACATATATAAGGTATTGTCAGGTAGCCTGGAGAAAGGGCAATAATTCCAGGCCCATCATTCACAGTTAAATCTAATCTGATGAGCTTTAAGGCCTGGTTCACACCTATGCATTTCTTAGTGCTTTTTGCATTTTGCAGATTTGCACTACAGAACGTGTTCCATAGGAAATCATGTTAAATAGACTGTAGTACAAATCTGCAAAATGCAAAAAGGACTAAAAATGCATAGGTGTGAACCAGGGTTAAAGGCTTTCAAAGAATTGCCTATGGACAATTTTTGGTATTGTAGTTTTTAGATTTTTTATTGGCAATTTTGAGATTTAACATGTTGGTATATATTTACCTAATTTAATCTCATCTATTTTGTACTAAAAGGAAATTGAATGTATTTTTAAAGAATATATAGACTTGATAAACAGTAGCCCATGGTACATGTTCAACTGCAGATGCCACAGTTTTTATCCCATAGGGAAGGTCTCTGCTTTCAGAAAATATGTAAAGTATTGGATGTTTTATGTAATCTTTAGGCCTAAAAGGTCCATCTTAACATGTGTGCAAAAAAAAAAATAAGGGTCTGGCTGTGAAAGGGTTAAAGCATACTTGTTCCAGATATGCGATTTAAAATAATTTAAGTTGGACATGGTCAAGTAACCAGAATTTGTAAAAGGAGGGCAGGAAAGACAACCCTCATACTGCCAGACTCACTTTAAGGCAAGTCCGACCTAAGAAGGTTTTCTTCTGTGGGAAGTGTCCGCCTTTGGGACAGAATACTGACAATCTGTAACAAGATCATGAGTACTAGGACTGAAAATGACCTTTGCATTTCAATGTAATCTGTTCTCCCTGTATACTTTAGATCCATTAAAAGGGACCTTCTGAGTTATATTCTTTCAGCAACTTGCATGTCTATCCCGAGACATTAGCAGTCAACAACCCATAGCAGAGTGAGTGTTTGAAAGGAATAAGATAGAATGTTTTGAAAAACTAAATGTTTTGGAGGATTATAAGCTTAAACCTCCTCAATTAGTGTGGTTCCAATAGGACTACTTTAGGTCCTCTGCAGACTTTTGTTCATGTGTGTAATACTGCAAAGTGATTTTGTTTAAAACATCACAATCCTCTAGGCCTTTGGATCTGAGAGGGACACCTTGGCCCATTACCCTCTCCTTCCTCCTCTCCTTTCCCCATATCCTGCCTCTTCTCTATCCCCCCTTTTTTTCTTTATGAAGTAATCCTTTCTTATCACTATCCTAGTATTTATGACCACTGTACCAGAAGTTTTTGCCAGCATCATTTCTACATGATACCATCCTCCCTAGGCCATCATGGTACAGAAGACATATATACACTAAAGTACTGTGAAAAGACTTTCTTGGCTCTATTGTTCATTGTGTCACCAAGATGAGAATTTTGTTTTTAGTTTTGTATGATTTATAGAGCAGTTATTTTCCTATAATGTGCTTGGACTTTATGTCTGTTATGTTTGCTACCTTTTTTTCTCTGTTACTGAACTTGTAAACCAAAAAAATAATAAAAACTGATTATATGTAAGTTTATAATAGTTTTTAACTACCTCCTAATCTGTTTGGAATTTTAAGAAAAATTAGTTTAAACCCTGTGGACATTTATCTTTTCTGCTGAACTCTGTAACAGCAATGTAAAATGCCTACCTGCTACCTAAATGAAATAATTTAGTGCGCTATAAGTACTTAAGAGTTAAGTCTGCTCAAATATCCATCAGCCATTGTGTCTTATCCGTCAGCACAGGGTGACCATTGTTTAATGTGTCAGTCAACTGAAGCTCACTTTCATTTGCTTCAACTTATTTTCTTATCAAGAGGTTTCCTAAAGGCCCTGCTTCTTATCAAGGCATATCTTTTAAATTTCACCCAAGGGACCTTCTAAATTCTGCTACTGTTTTATATGTGCTACATGAGCTAGAGATACATTTGTGCCTTCTGCAGCTGACTTAATGACTTACAGCAAGCCTGAGACTGAAATAAAGGAGTCACTTGGGAAAATATGAATTTGTATATCCTATATGCTTTCAGAGGTTTGCAGTGTCTCTTTTAAGCCGGTGTCTTTTGGGAACACAGCATTGAAAAAAAGATACTGTATTCAGCCCTAGTGTTAGCTGTAAAACCAGTACCTGCAGCATTATCCCTAAATCAGATACAAATTAATAAAAAAAAAATACCAGGCGTTTTGTACTATTACATCTGTTCATTAAATGTATATTATATACTGTACTTATATTACTTTTAAAAGGGGTTTCCCTTTTCTATTTAAAGTGTATCTAAACATCGCAACATTGAGATATGCAGGCATAGACTCACGAATGTACAGATGGATCGAGGCATTGTACTCTAAACCAACTGTACAGATACAAGTTAATGGGACCCTCTCGGGCGCCTTTGTATTGTACAACGGTGCACAACAGAGATGCCCACTTTCGCCATTGCTGTTAGTCCTCTCCCTGGAACCCTTCTTGGCGACTATTCAGGCAAATCAGGAAATTAGGGGGGTGGAGCTGGCCGGATAGGAACACAAAGTCTCTGCATTTGCAGACGATGTGTTGCTATATGTCTCCAACCCAGGACAATCACTCCCAATTATAATGGCAGAGTGTAAAATATATGGAGAAATCGCGAACTTGAAGATCAATAAAGGAAATACAGAGATACTAAATGTCTCCACTCCTATAACAGACAGCAGACACCTTAAATCTCAGTATCCGTTCTCTTGGAAACGCAGAGGCCAATAGTACCTAGGTATCTTTTTGTCTACTCTGGAAATAGATTTATATCAGGACAATTACCTACCTTTACTAAATAAAATCAAGCAAGATCTGAAGGGATACTCGGCAAATAAACTGTCGTGGTTTGGGAGGATAAGCGTAATTAAGATGGTGACATTGCTGAGGGATGGGCTTTAAACAAACAGAAGCATATTGGAACTTGGGTTGGGAAAGGGGGGGAACTTGGGTTGGGAAAGGGGGGGGGTTGTTTTCCTGGGGTTTCTTTTTGTTTTTGTTTAATGTATATATATATTTTTTTCTTTTCTCTCTCTTGGGTATTAGAGGATGAAGGATATATTCTAAATTTTTAGAACATTAGTAATACACCTCGGGTTAAGATAAGACTTGAAGTTTTAGGGTAAGTGTAATATACGGTAAAAAGGGTGGACTGGGTGAAGTAGGCAAAAGACAAATCCCCCATTGCCTCATCCCTTATAAAATGATCAATTTAATTTTTGTTATAGAAGCACTGAGATAATAGGTTTGGGAATTTTAGCTGGGAGTTTTTTTTCCCTTTCTTCTCAAGTCTCCCACTACCCCCTCTTTCTCCCCCTTCCTCTCTGCCCCCCTTTTTTCCCTCCCCCCGCTCCTCCCTTCTCCTCCCTTCCCTCCCCCACCTCTTATCTCACCCCCTATTGTTTTGCTTCTGTATCTCATTTCGTTCTTTTAAGCAGTAATGGTATGGATTGTAGGAGTTGGATGTAGGGAGTGGAAAATATAGAGTAGAAGTTTACATTTCAGGAATGTTAAATGTCAATGTTAAATGTATAAACGTTAACTGTAAAGTGTTAAATGTAATGTGTTATGTAAATTTGTAATGTACTGTATATGATTGTATTTTTATAGGATGAGTTTTGGAACTTTCTTTTGAAGCTGAAACTCTTCTTTGTTAAGTGTTGTCCTTATCTTTTCTTAGAAAAAAACAATAAAACAAAAGAGTTGAAATAAAGTGTATCTAAAGCCAAAACATTTTCTTAAACATTTTTGATAGAGTAAAGGTTAAAACCTCTTTCCTTTTTTTTTACCTTCTGTCTTGAGGAGATTTTTCTACACATCCTGTCAAACTTACAACAATGAGAGGAAAAGTTTCCAAACAAGTTTCCCGATTTAAAAATTTCACATCTGCTCCTGTCCTGGTGACAACTTCACATTATAATGAAACATTTACATTAAACATTTTTTTTTTTTTTTTACAATGAGGGTCTTGGATTAAAAGTACCATTTCAGTGTTTGCAGATGACACTAAGCTATGCAGTGAAATAACGTCCTTACAGGATGTCTCCAGCTTACCTATGCGGTAAATGAGATTTAATGTTGATAAATATAAAGTTATGCACTTGGGGACTAGAAACATGCACACATCTTACTTACTAGGGGGAGAACAGCTGGGGGAGTTAATGGTGGAGAAGGATCTGGGTGTTCTAGTAGATCAAAGGCTTAATAACAGCATGCAATGCCAAGCTGTAGTTTCCAAATCAAGCAAAATCCTTTCTTGTATTAGGAGAGGTATTGAAAGCAGAGAGGGGGAGACATCTTTTAGCCACTGTACAAATCATTAGTAAGACATCATCTGGAATAAGCAGTTCAGTTTTGGACAACAGTTTATAAAAAGGATGTCGGGGAATTGGAGAAAGTGCAGAGAAGGGCAACCAAACTGATAAGAGCGCATGGATGAGTTTAGCTATGAAGAACTATTAGCTGAACTGAATTTATTCTCTCTTGAGAAGAGGAGAATAAGGGGGGATATGATCAACATGTATAAATACATAAGTGGTCCATATAGTGAACTTGGTTATGAGTTATTCACTTTAAGGTCATCACAGAGAACAAAGAGGCACTCTTTAGATCTGGAGGAAAAGAGATTTCATCTCCAAATATGGAAAGGTGCGGAAAAGAGCTGTGAAAATGTGGAATAGACTCCCTCAAGATATGGTTCTGGCCAGTTTAGTAGACTGTATGAGGAAAGGCCTGGATTCTTTCCTAAATGTACATAATATAACTGGATACTAATATTTATAGGTAAAGTTGATCCAGGGCATATCCGATTGCCTCTTGGGGGATCAGGAAGGAATTTCTCCTGCTGGAGCAAATTGGATCATGCCTTATTGTTTTTTTTTTTGCCTTTCTCTGGATCAACTGTCGGTATAGGATTGTATACTTTATATGGGATTGTACATTTTTCCCCTTCTGTTGGTTGAACTGGATGGACTTGTGTTTTTTTTCAACCAGACTAACTATGTAACTATAGTGCCTTGAAAAAGTATTCATACCCCTTGAAATTTTCCACATTTTGTCATGTTACATCCAAAAACGTAAATGTATTTTATTGGGATTTTATGTGATAGACAAACACAAAGTGTCACATAATTGTACAGTGGAAGGAAAATGATAAATGGTTTTAATTTTTTTTACAAATAAATATGTGAAAAGTGTGGCATGCATTTGTATTCAGCCCCCATGAGTCATTGCTTTGTATTACCACCTTTTTCTGCGATTACAGCTGCAAGTCTTTTGGGGTATGTCTCTACCAGCTTTGCACATCTAGAGAGTGACATTTTTGCCCATTCTTCTTTGCAAAATAGCCCAAGCTCTGTCAGATTGGATGGAGATGTCTGTGAACAGCAATTTTTAAGTCTTGTCACAGATTCTCAATGGATTTAGGTCTGGACTTTGACTGGGCTATTCTAACACATGAATATGCTTTGATCTAAACCATTCCATTGTAGATTGGCTGTATGTTTAGGGTACTTGTCCTGCTGAAAGGTGAACTTCCAACCCAGTATAAGTCTTTTTCAGACTCCAACAGGTTTTCTTTTAGGATTGCCCTGTATTTGGCTCCATCCATTTTCCCATCAACTCTGACCAGCTTCCCTGTCCCTGCTGAAGAAAAGCATCCCCACAACATGATGTTGCCACCACTATGTTTCATGGTGGGGATGGTGTGCTCAGGGTCATGTTCAGTGTTAGTTTTTTCGCCACACATAGCATTTTGCTTTTAGGCAAAAAAGTTACATTTTGGTCTCATCTGACCACAGCACCTTCTTCCACATGTTTGCTGTGTCACCCACATGGTTTCTTGCAAACTGCAAACAGGACTTCTTATGGCTTTCTTTCAACAATGGCTTTCTTCTTGCCACTCTTCCACAATTGTGGAGTGCATGACTGATAATTGTCCTGTGGACAGATTCTCCCACCTGAGCTGTGGATCTCTGCAGCTCCTCCAGAGTTACCATGGGCCTCTTGGCTGCTTCTCTGATTAATGCTCTCCTTGCCCAGCTTGTCAGTTTAGGTGGATGGCCATGTCTTGGTAGGTTTGCAGTTGTGCCATACTCTTTTCATTTTCGGATGATGGATTGAACAGTGCTCCGTGAGATGTTTAAAGCTTGGGATAATTTTTTATAACCTAACGCTGCTTTAACCGGTTCCCGACCGGCGCACGCCGATGTACGTCAGCAGAATAGTACGGCTGGGCAAATGGACATACAGGTATGTCCATTTGAATTCCCCGCTGTGCCATTGCGTGCGAGCCGTCGGCGGCGCGCGCCGACCGGGAGCTCCGTGAGTCGGGTCGCGGGTCCCGCGGTCTCGATCGCCGCGGGGATACCCGCGATCGCCTCACAAAGAGGACGAACGGGGAGATGCTGATGTAAACAGCATCTCCCCGTTCTGCCTAGTGACAGTGTCACTGGATCTCTGCTCCCTGTCATCGGAGCAGAGATCAGTGACGTCACATACACAGCCCATCCCCCCTACAGTTAGAATCACTCCCCTAGGACATACTTAACCCCTTCCCGCCCCCTAGTGGTTAACCCCTTCACTGCCAGTGTCATTTACACAGTAGTCAGTGCATTTTTGTCCGCACTGATCGCTGTATAAATGACAATGGTCCCAAAAATGTGTCAAAAATGTCCGACATAACGTCGCAGTCACAATAAAAATTGCTGATCGCCGCCATTACTAGTAGAAAAAAATTATTAATAAAAATGCCATAAAACTATCCCCTATTTAGTAAACGCTGTAACTTTTGCGAAAACCAATCAATAAACGCTTATTGCGATTTTTTTTTACCAAGAATATGTAGAAGAATACGATCGGCCTAAACTGAGGAAAAAAAATGTTTTTTTATATATTTTTGGGGGATATTTATTATAGCAAAATGTAAAAAATAATGAATTTTTTAAAAAATTGTCGCTCTTATTTTGTTTATAGCGCAAAAAATCGCAGAGGTGATCAAATACCACCAAAAGAAAGCTCTATTTGTGGGAAAAAAAGGATGTCAATTTTGTTTGGAAGCCACGTCGCACGACCGCGCAATTGTCAGTTAAAGTGACGCAGTGCCGAATCGCAAAAAACGCTCTGGTCAGGAAGGGGGTAAAATCTTGCGGGGCTGAAGCAGTTAAACATGTCCACAACTATACTATATCTGGTGTTTTCCTTGGCCTTCATGATGCTTTTTGTTCACTAAGATTCTCTAACAAACCTCTGAGGGCTTCACAGAACAACTGTATATATAATGAGATTAAATTACACACAGGTGGACTCTATTTGCTAATTAGGTGACTTCTGAAGGCAATTGGTTCCACTAGATTTTAGCTAGGGGTATTATAGTAAAGGGGACTGAGTACAAATGCACGCCGCACTTTTCAGATTTTTATTTGTAAAAAATATTGAAAACCGTTTATCATTTTCCTTCCACTTCACAATTATGTGCCACTTTGTGTTGCTCTATCACATAAAAAACATTTATGTGTTTGGTTGTAACATGACAAAATGTGGAAAATTTCAAAGGGTATGAATACTTTTTCAAGGCACTGTATGTAATGACAGTAAAGGCCTACTCTATCAAAAAGTTTGTTTTTTACCTCACTTTCTGTTCTTGTAACAGTGGTCACCAGGACAAATGGAAAGTGAATCTCCCTAGTTGGCACAGATAACAATAAAAATCTGACAGAAGTGCACAAAAGATAAACT
The DNA here is from genome assembly GCA_037952835.1 of Lithobates septentrionalis. Taxonomy (NCBI): domain Eukaryota; kingdom Metazoa; phylum Chordata; class Amphibia; order Anura; family Ranidae; genus Lithobates; species Lithobates septentrionalis. The sequence goes on from JBBDGP010000504.1 coordinate 2,873,152, forward strand.
TTCACCCTTTCACCACTGGACCATTTTTTTCACATGTATTTCAAATCCCCAAGATACTTATATAAAGAAAAATCGAAAAAAAGGAAACAATGTCAAAGAAATATATACTAAATATATCAATCCTAAAAATTATGTGCACCTGCAAAATGGTGAAAAATCTACAATACCCATAACTATCATTAGGTGACATTTTAAAAACCTTTACAATTTATCAGTTTTGAACTTACCGCAAATGATGGCTTTAAACTTACAACATATTTCTTCCAATTTGGCCTGAGAGGGGCATTACATGTCGCATAATTGTCATTTACACACACATTTGTGCCCTACATGTGCAGGAGTCTCTAAAAAGTTTATGCATTGTAAAACATTTCTTTCTAATACGTCCCTTTTCTATGCTTTTATTTATTTTCTTAATCCACCAGTGTTAGATTTTCACTGTGCAAAATGGAGCAAAGACTTTGTGTGCAGCAGCCCCCAGCTCCCCCTAATATTTACCTGACCCCCCTCTCGATCCAGCAATGTCCACAAGAGCCTTGCCTCTCCTCTTCAGGGATTCATACTCCTGACTGGCTTTTCGCAGCAGCGGGAGCCATTGGCTCCCACTGCTGCCAATCACAGCCAGTGAGCCAATCAGTAAATGGAGGGGGCAGGGCCGAGCTGTGGCTCTGTGTGTGAATGGACACAAAGAGCCGCGGCTCAGGAGTGCGCCTGTTTGGGTTGCTGTGGGGGCTCCCAGCAAGAGGGAGGAGCCAGGAGTTCCAGCGTGGGACCTGAGAAGAGGAGGATCCGGGCTGCTCTGTGCAAAACAACTGCACAGACCAGGAAAGAATAACTAAAACAGCTTTAATATTGCTTTAAACCCAAAAACAAAAAATGTATTACACTGCAGCTTACCAATTCCTAAATTTGTTGGATGCATTTGTTTTCTTTTTTTCCCTTTGTTTTCACTTGGTTATCCTGCCAGTAAATCTGTTATTTTAAAATTGTATTTAACAGACAAAGCTATCCTGCAAAAATGGCAGTTAGAGGGTTGAGACAAACCATTTACCACTGAAAAGGGTGCATACAAATGTTAACTTTTATCACTTTATATAAAATCTTTATCTCAAAAGTAAAAAAAAAATTGCTGTATTTGTCTAAAAAGTGCTAGCTGAAGTTCGGCTTATTTGTTAATGAATTCCTTTTAAATCTACTAGTCTAAAACTACCCTCTCTACCAGAGGCGGCTCTCTAATTAGGCAAATAAGGCGGTCGCCTAAGGCCCCGCACTGCAAGGGGCCTCCCGGCCGCCTTATTTGCCTGATCTGCGTGTGGAAGAATGGGAGGGAATGTCCCCGGCCAGTGTCCCCAAGCTGGCAGAGTGAGCAGGGCGGGATGGTAAAGCGTTTAGTAAACAGCGCTGCTGCAGATGAATTGTAGAGGATGCGGAGCTGCCAGCCACCGATGAACCCGCCAGGAGGGCAGGGGGGCCTCGTAAAAATGGCGCTTGCTCTGCACCGCTGCAGACAGCCGTGACACCCGCCGGCCGCCGCTGCACTGTGTCAAATCTGCAGCAGAGCGGTACGAGTATGCTATGGGTCCGTCCAACCGACGCATTAACTTCCCTGTCAGGCAGAGTGATCTCCGCCTGACAGAAAAATCAGTGAGTGTGGATAAATTATGCTACCTATTAGGCATGGCTTTTTAGTTTGATTAGAAATTTTAGTCTGTTTTTTTTTTATATTCTTTACAGTTTTATTTTTTATTTTTTTTTTACAATCTTTTTATTTATTTATTTTTACGTTTTTTTGGTGAGAGTTTTTGTTTTTTTTGGTGAGATATCAGGGGTCTAAACGAACCCCTGAAGTCTCACTTTTGAGACAGAGAAAGGAAATGAGGAAACACATTCCCCAGTTCCTTTCTCTATAGCTCAGCTGCACTGCAGATGAATGAACAGGAGACAGAGGCTCCTGTTAATTCATAAACTAAAGCATAGTATGCTATGAATGAACACAGTGAGTGATCAGTTCCAATCACTCACTGTGTTCTTTTGGAAAAGGTAGGGGCTGGTAAATGTAATTTACCAGCCCCTACATTTACCAGCCCCTTTTCCCGGCCTCCATCCTGAAGATCCCCCCCACAGCAGTCAGCTGGAGAGCCGAGGAGGGAAGTCGGTAGGGCTGTGGGGGGGCACACCATTATTTTTTATCGCTTGAATTATTTTTCCCATAATGAGCATGAGTGGGGCCTCATGTCTAAGTTTTGCCTCAGGCCTCACAAAGCCTGGAGCCGCCTCTGCTCTCTACAGCTTGACAATGCTGCTGTCCAAAGGTGTCCCTGTTGCACATCATCCAGAGTGGAGACACACTAAGTCAGGAAGTGTGTGGATAGATCATCAGGTGAAAATGAAGGAAAAAAGACTAAGAAAAAAAAAATGCAACCATCATATGTAAGGACTGGTAAGCTGCAATATATTACATTTTTGGTCTTGGGTTTAATACCATTTTAAGCACAGTCATTTCCGTTTTAAAAAATTAAGAGATGTACATTCAATGGACAAACTTGTCTGGTGGTCAGTTGATGTAAATATGATTATGTACTGTAATGTTAACAATAAGAAATGCAGGACTCTTCTTTTAAATAGTTTCATTCCTTTGTTTATTTAAAGTCAGCAGCTACAAAAAGTGTAGCTGCTGACTTTTAATAAGCACACACTCACCTGTCCCATGATCCAGTGGTGCACTCACCGCAGCCGTGTTCTCCCCGTGTCCTCTCTCAGCTCTGCTGGCATCTTCACTATGGGCACCCGGCTGTGACAGCTTGCAGCTTCACAGCCGGGTGCCCACAGCGCACGGGGGAGCGGCGCTGTGCTCTGTGACTGGTCCCAAAGTCTTCTAGGACCTGTCATGTGTCCCAGAAGACTTCAGGAAGGAGAACTTCCGCTTCCGATCACCTAAGGCGGCACGTGCAAATTTGTTAAGCACATCCCCATGACTATAACACCCTTTTTCCAAATACAGATTTTATGGTTCACAAGAGCAGAAAACATAAAGACATTATTTTTTCAATGTTTCAATTTTGAGTTAAAATTTTTCTACACTTTCAGTCTATATGTATCATACCCACAGTTAATGAAATAAAATAAATACTCTTCTTATTGACCTATATGTCTGCCATGAAATTGTAACTTCAATTTTGATGAGAAATACAAACTCCTCTATGTACACTAGGCACACTATAAAGTATACATTGCCAAGAAATTAATATTTTCTCTGTTCTGAGGAAATTGCTGTTTGTATTGCAGCATTTTCAAAGGGGGGGGGGGGGGTTGCCTTCCTCAAGTTCACCTAGTACAATATTGAAACAAGTGATATCTTGAAATTGGGACTTTTAAGGTGCCAATATCAACGTACATGTCAAAACGTTTATTGATACAAAAAGGTTTGTAAAACCTACACAGACATAACATTTTGTCAAATAAATATTGTGAATCCAAAAACGATCAATTACACCATATACATGAAGTGATGTAAACTTATACAAAAAGTCCCAATTTTGAGAGATCTCTTGTTTTGGTACTTCATATAGGGATGTAGATGCCTTGGGTTTCCCCTCCATCTGTTTTTATCTATCTAGTACAATATCAGTGCTGTAATAAAAAACTGAATTGTCTACATCCCTTTAGAAGAGGACAAGCTGAGTATCTCACTAAAGATGAAACTCCTATTGCAGGGATTCCATAAATATAACTTATCGTAATACATTTCAGTGCAGACTTCTGAGTTAGGCTGGGTTCACACCTATTCGAATTGGATGCCGATTTCCCCGCATCCAATTTGCATAGCAGCAGAACGTGACCGGCTCTCTATGAAGCCGCTTCACATATCTCCGGGGCGGCTCTGGAGCACACTGCACAGAAATGCTGTGCGTCTTTGGCTCCGTTTCAGGGCCAAATTCTGGCAAAGATTCAGCTCTGATTCGTCCCTGAACCAGAGAACAGGGACGCACACAATTCCTGTGCGATCTGCAGCCGGTTCTAGTGCGAACCAAGCCTAAAGCAGTAATCCACAATTAATGACATTTCTGGGGGTATTCTTTACAGCAACAGGGTACAAATGACCTCCAAGCTGCAAAGGAGTATATTTATCAATGTTTTCACCCAAGATTCATACAGTTTTCACCCAATTTTTCTAAAATCTTATGTGAAAAATTAGAGAGAATTCAGTGTTCTAAAAATCTTGGGTGGAAACATTAATAAATAGACCCCTAAATTTTAAATTTACTGTAGTGAAAGTAGAGTTTTCTTTTACACATATTGTTCTGTGAAGCAATGTATACAAATATAATGTATAAATGATCATGCTATGC